>OZ023217.1:20734272-21374272 GCA_963995525.1 Escarpia spicata
TGATTAGGGCTTTGGCTTATGATCAGTGACATAATTGAGGTTGTTGTCACCCTATTTCAATTAAAAGGGGTGAATGACGTTTAAACAAATCTAGAGTTAGTTGTTTTCTTTGTTTCACTGGTGGTTTATTTCCAAGAGATTTAAAAGTCTTCAGCCTGGATTTGTTAGCTTCAGACACGTAGCCTCTGCGACTTACGTCAATGAATGTTCATTGCGGTGGCTCCTCGATAGCGACTACATTGTCTCAGAGGAGTCTCCTGACCCTATGTTTTGCTATTTATTTACACTATACCATGTTTACCATAAGGTTATATATTTGTATTATTTTTATTTTTGACATGGATGTATTGTACGTATTATTTGAAATGTCTGGGTCAAATAAAACAAATTCTTCTTCTTTATTCTGAGTATACTTGACTAGCGTTGGATCAATGTGGCATATTTGTTATCTTGGAATAGATTATTGCATTCGCATTTCAGTCGCCTAGATGTCGTGTGAGTCGTTGCAAAACAATACCATGAGTCTATGACAGTGTTCAGTTTCTCAGAATTCGGCCCCATTCCTACTCACTAGTGGACGCAAATAGCCGCACATGAGACACCACGATGTATACAGCGGCCTTGCAGTGTCACGACATGTCGCGTGACGCTCAGTCTGCGAGACGAGTGCTTATCACAAAACAACGACAACACCGAGGTGTACTGTTTTATGAAGGAAAATACTATCATGTTCTTCGTAGTCAGGGGCGGGTCCAGAGAAGGTAGTCTAGGGCGGCACAAAAACTTCCACTGGCGGCCGAACCAAATGATGTCGAACATTTTTCGCCGCCGCGCAGCCGTAACATCCCAGTTTCTCCGCTGTATCGGCTCGAGTGATAACATCGGAAGCCGGGGAGGGGACTGTTTTTTTGTTTCGCCGCTGTGCCGCCGTAACTTAAGCATTGCGCAACTTAACGGCGGCACATTGAAAAGGTATAGGGAGCACGCCATTGTAGCTCAGGCATACCGCAGTAAAAGTCCAAAGGTCTAGGAGAGCGTGTGCCCACCAGCCCCTCCTATGGCGGTCTCATCAAAACAGTGGTATTTTGTACGTATTGTTGAAAACTTAGTCTGATGTTTACATAACGGCTCGTACAAATCATGGTACGTTTTATGTCGCAATATGTTACTGTAAACGTGGAACGCAGAGATCAGTAGGTTAATGTTAGCAGTGCATGTTCGCCTGAATAGACTGTTCAAGGCACGTGATAGATATAGTTTTAATGCAATTACCCCCAAAGACCGTGTTGTGTACGCAGGTAGGTCAAGTTAACACGTATAGTCAAGTTAACACTTCCAAAGGTTTATTTTAACTATAAAATTGATTGTCAAAATGCGATTTCCTTATATATTACGTAACACCATTAAACGTCAAACTGTCTAGACCAACAGGCAATCGAGGAATCTGTTAAAAACGTCAGCTTTCAGTGTCCGTTTGTTTGCACTTCACGACGTAGCGGTATCTATTCCGCTACCATTCACCCCGTATTTGTTTCTGAAGTGGTTATTATGCCAGTCTGAAGAGCTTGTTGAGGAATTTCTTAACAAGGCCAATGGCAATTATTTATTGACTACGGTTTCTCAGAACTGGCTAATGCCATTCAGGTGTGTCTCGCACAAACCGTTACCTTCGCAGAACTGCTGCAAGTTATGACAAAAACATGCGCGAAATTGAGGGAGCCGCTTGCGCCCCCTCCTACAATTTGGAATATGCCAACACATGCCCAATGTAGAATTACAGGTAGAGAGAGTCCTACACTTATCGTGTGCGACGTTTAGCTGCATGGATCCTACACAATATTTGTTGACAAGTAAAGATATTATGTAAGGTTCGTATTCATGTAGACGGTAGACCTAAAACAATGACTTATGATGTAATATCTTAACAAAATATAAGTTATGAGAAAACTTAGAATTCGTACTTACTTATCTCACTAATGAGGATTTAATTAAGTACCTGCCAACTCTCCCCGAATTTCCGGGAGTCTGTACTGAATTTTGGGTGTATCTCCTAGTCTCCCTGAATGCAGGCAACTCTGCCGGATTTTCGATGAAAATTTCCAACAGCACTCCAATTGAGACAGCGCGACACACCGGTAGACGTCCTGAGACTTGCTGAATCGCTGAATGCGCGATGAGACGCACATGATGAACGCGTGATGAATCTCCCGAAATTAATTTTTTTTGGGGTAGATATACGTAGTAGACATCTCTTAGTCTCACACACAACAAATACACCCAGTCTGTGTACGAGAAATACATGCTTAGCAATCATAATATGAAATCATCTGCATTTACGACGATTGCCGCTTACACTTACGACAATCACGGCGTGGAAAGTGCGTATATTACTGATGACGCGAGTTTTGAACCACCTCAGCTCACCATAATCTTAAGGTTTAGACCGCGAACTGCATGCACTCGCACCCCTTCTAGAGATTACATACGTGACGTTTTGAGTTTGGCGGTTAGCACTGTGATGTGAAAAAATGGTCGTTTGTCAAAAGAACGCAAATATAAATAAATGCTCTTGCTTTATAGGACGCCGTCGGGAAAGATGAAGAATCAGTTTATTATTGGCAACTTTTCAGTAGCATTGTGCGTACATTCCCAATAAAATGAAGCCTCGTTGAAACTGATCTCGGTGTCGTCATCTCCTTGATCCTTCAAAGCAATGCCTTGCCGCCCAGAGCATATTCTAGGCATTTCTGCAGAAATAAAAAATCATGTTCTGTTCTCGACGGGGGACACGGTCGCGTGGGCCCATTATATTAGGTCTGCTGACTCGCCCATTCTCAAAGGTCCAGGAGGCACGTGCTCCCCAGGCCCCTGGATCCGCCTGTGGTTTACACGTACCAACGTCGGCTAACACTAGGCTGCAACTCTACAGTAGGGAAAGATCCAGGACGAGATCGCGCAGAGGTTGAAGAGTCGGCGATTTCACAAAAGGGTCTCTCCTGTGGCAACCTGCCCCAAGCCCGAGTTGGTTGTCACAGACAGTTGAATAGTCACTCAATGAAAGACTTGTTCCGAAAGGTGCCTGGTGGCGTCTTGTTGAATTTGCAAAAACGTTGCAAGTGGCTAAAACGGTGATATCACAAGGTTCACACGTTAAGCATAGTTAATTATTTCTTTAATCACATGAAAAGTATGTGTTGGAATCACATAGAATACCTTGACTCAGAGTATGAAATTGATCGAAAGGATTATCCTAAATTCGAAAGTTTGCAACTATGTGACGACAACCACAAACGTTTTGTGACAGCATGACCCTCCGTCAAGACTTGGCACAAAATGTAGATCTTGTGCGAGTGGGTTTGCCGTTATACATTTAGGAGCTCACAATCGATCCTTTTCGACAATCTCTTTTAGCACAAATAAATACTACCCGGTGCTATATCAGTAACATACCAAGCTTTTACTAGACAAGGAAAAAACATGTCGCCAACGCATCGATGTTTAGTCGCGAAACTAAATATTACAAATGAGGTTCATGACTACTAAACCGCCAGTACAGTCCCGAACGCTATCGCCACGTAGGAGAAACAGAGGTAATAGAGAGTGTCTGCAAGCGCCCCGATCTCGAAACGTATCCCTATCTCGATCGCGCTGCGCGTACTACGTGACCCCGTTTTGCGGAATGCGATCGGTTCAGCGTAGATCGGATAGGTAAATCTTCATTTGACTTGCTCGATCGGTAAGCGTAATCCCTATCCATTTTATGTTCAAATTATGCATGAATCAAAGTAAACAATATGACAGCATTGTACATGCAACTGTTTTTGACTGATTAGCCGCTTTATTTTAATTGCTGTTGTGTTTAATGCATCACAAAATACATTTTACGACCTGGCTCAGTATAGTGGCTATGATACGCGATAGGCGTATGAACACGACATATACAAGACATCGAAGGCGAAGCCACATACACGAAGGAACGAATATGGCCATAAATTAATGCTAATGTTCATATAAACTAGTTGTACATGTGTGTTTTCCCAATAATAATTTCACATTTCTGTGGAAACGAATTGAGTTGAAGTGTTTTAGTAGTTATACAAAAGAGTTCAAGTTGTACACAACTTCTTAAAATTAATGTATTATAGGTACTGATTTTGTATTGATTTATTCAATAAAAATGTAAACGTACACATACGTAACATATAAATACAGAGTAGATGGTATCTTTTTTTCTTTTATTATTATATTTACATTACCAGGTATAAGGATGACACAAGAAAGAGCAAGCACGTATTTCCATTGTGGTCCTTGGACAGACACATACAAATACATTACACACAAATTATGAGAAAACAACAAAGACTAAAACAACAATAATAAATAAAATGATACTAAAAATAAATAAATAGTAGCTATTATTTTAATTATACTAAAAAGGAGAGAGATTACCTCCTGAGTATTAAGTAATTTGAAAACCTACTACTAGATATGCGTAATACCAGTTATAAATGTAAACACTTTTACCAAAAAAAACTGTTTCACTAGACATTTTAAACTGATTCTTGTTCTGAGCACATTGTATGCTATATGGCAATTCATTCTATGTATAGTCAAAATAAGTGTTTCCAAATGATTTAACATAGGGCACATGAAAAGACAAAGCACTATTTAACTGGAATTTCTTGTTTTTTCTTTTTACATATTCCACAATTAATGATCAAAAAGGCAGGTCAAATTGTTAAATACGCTTGCAAAATCCCCGGGCCGTTATATTCAAAAGGCTAATTAAATCTAACGTCGTTTGAAGTGTGGTTTACGCAAGACGAAACGACGCGAGTGCAACCAGTGGTGCCACATCGCGGAGATAGTTGACGCGGATATCTCTTGTGGTGACATCTAGGGGGAACATTTGCAACAATAAACTTAGGCCACAGTAGAACCATCTTGAGCGACCTCTGTCGTGTATGACAACGTGCAGGGACGTATCCCGGGAGTGTAGTCTGAGGGGGTTAAGGCCTCCACTTGCACCCTCCCTTGAGGCTCGCCATAAAATCCGCCATCGCGCTGTCTGATTGATCATGACATCGGAAGACAAGGGGAGGGGGTGCTGTTGAACATTACTCGCGGCGACGTTCACAATTTCGGAAGCTCATCAAAAACTTCCAATTGCACCCCCCGGAGACACATCCCAAAGGTCTGGGGACACATTCCAATTGTCTAGGGAACACGTCCACAGGCCCCCTGGATCTGCCAAGACCTGTTTTGGACGGACGCATGGCCCCTTTATTGACCTGCCAGAGACGACCACCTGTCTGGAGACCGCTTTTGCTGCACCATGAAGGTGTGGCCGGTCCTGACAGGTTCTACTGTATCGGCTTACTGTTGCCAAATATCTTGCGATTTGAAATACGACTCGAAACCAAATCCATCGTTGTCTGCTTTTCCAGACGAACCTATAAAAATGTGGTTTTTACAAATCACTTGTCAACCAAGGCAACGCTGACGTTTGGCAGTACGGCAGCTAGAACGTTGGTTTGTTGCTATGGCGCAGGTTTTCGAGTGCATCTTTTTATACACAGAATGGGGTGTTGGCAGTTAGTGTTCAGGGACGTCCTCCGTCGATATCATCATGCCGGTGTAACGGCCGGGCAGAGAGTAGCAGTGCTGGATTTAGGGCACGGCAGAGGGGGCAGTTGTCCAGGGGCACCCACAAAATAATTTTATAGAGACCTCCATAAAATTACTGTGGATAATGGCCCCCGTGGCTTTGGGATCAAATAAATGCAGGTGATGAAAAACCTGTTGCTACTCAACGTGGAAGCATGACAACTGACAAACTAGTGGGTGACAATGCAAGGTATATATTCTGAGAAAAAAAATCGCTGTATGAGGCAAGAGAAAAGTGGCGTTATGCTGTGAAGTCTGTTGTAGTAGGTAGGGAGGATGGAGAACTGACATGCCAGGATGACCGGCTACCCACTACCCATGGACGTCCACAGTCCTAAATCTGGCGCTGGAGAGTAGTACGGTGACTGACCTGACCCTTCATCAATGCTAGCATGCCATCTGTAACTGATTTTCTTAGTGCAATTATTTGACGTTATTACATATTGCTTATTACAATTACTGTCATATACTTAAACTAGCTTACCCACCCATGAGCAACATACAACGGGCAGCTGTTCTCACCATTAAAATACTTTTGATCTTTTACAACATTTCCCACAATGGTGCCCTCTGGGGGTGAGTGGGTAACCACTCGAAAGGTAGAAGAAAAGCCCTTTAGAAAACATAGCGTATCAAAAACATGTAACTAAATAATTATTGTTGCGTCTTCTGAATTGTATCACCAATTGGTAGATCAGAGATCAACGGCCCAAGGAAGGGAATGAACAAAGAAAATGGCGCCTCAGGGGAGATACTGTTACAAGCTGCAAAGTTAGTTTGTCAATATATCTGTAATACTAATACAAATCACCTTAGATGCAATGCCAACTTCTGGCCCAGTCCTACACTCGGTCTATTACACCGGAAATTGTATTGCAAAATTCATGCAACTCGGTCAGGACTAGCCAGGGCTGGGTCAAACTACATCATTGTATTTACAAGTATAACCGAATACGGGCAAATGATGTACCAATATGTATAGTAATTGATTCAGGTTTTTAAATTATTGTCTATGCCATATTATAAGTATGGATAACTTCTGGTTGGTATTAATGCATCTGTAACTGAAGACTTAGTGGTGTAACTGATTTGAAAATAATAGAAATGTAATTGAAATGACAAATGAAAAATTATTGTGACCGATTTGATTTTGTGTATTTGGACCCAGCTCTGCACATTCGAGAGGTTGTCCAATATAACCTATCATGGGTGATTTATAACAATAAAACTGCATGGTACTAATATATATAAACAGTGACACATGTTGACATAATTATCTGTTTAATAAGGACATACAAAACAAGAGACAGTGGTTACCTTTAAAATGACCAAAATTATAAAGATCCTGCAAAACCATTCTTTTGAACAAATGTTGTTGTGATTATTTAATGTATATTCAATCATTTTTTTAACAAACATGACAAACATTTAACTTGGCATAATTCAATAGCAGAAACATTCCACGTAATCAATACACCATCGCATTCACTTTCAATGGTTGTAAGTTTGAGCAGGTTTAATTATAGCTATTTCAAATAATTTAAAAGTATGACAACTGTGCAACATTTTGACCTGTCTGTCTGCAGACAATGTGCACTGTCTACAAAGCTATCCAGCAGCATGGATGAGAAGGAGAGGATGTGTGGTGGATGACTATGAGCGTGCGACGGCCTTCACTTGTTGTTGTTGGAACTGGTGCTGAAGCTTGGCAAGATTCTCTCGGTGACTTTCCTGTTTCTTCTCCAGGTCTTTGATGCTGCTCTCGTGCCGCTTCCTGTAACATGAGTCATTGTCAAGGCGTGTACATTTATATGTCTTACTGTTACATACATTTGTATAACAAATATATTTGTCATTACTTATATTTATTTTTTCAATTTTAATTACTTATTTTCTTTCTTTTGAGACGAACATTTGTAAAACATCCATCCATCGCATTCTTAGGAAGGACATTCACGCATTCCCTTACAAAATCCAAACTGAAAGTGAACTGACAAGCAAAAAGCCAAACGAGGTTTGTCATGGTCGACTATCTCTCTTTACGATGATGTGGAATGGCCTCCTTATTCACCTGACCTTATGCCCCCAGATTTCTTCCTGTGGGGATACCTAAAGGATAGAATCTATGGGAATCTTAGGCTTCGAACACTTGATCAGCTGAAGAACAAAATCCGCCAAGAGATTCAGAACATTCACCAGGAAACCTTTCCAAAAGTGATGGAGAACATGGCTGTCTGTATGCAGGCTGTTATTGGTCAATGTGGAGACTACATTGAACATGTGGTGTGAAACGGAAAGGGTTAATTCATGTAAAACTGCGTGAACAGGCAGAAAATGACTACCAGACCCAAAAGTTCCATGTTGAAGATTCAAATTCATGCATATGGTGTTTGACAAAAATCTTCTTTGAAGGTCAAAACAGGGACTTTTTTTGAACACCCTATATATATATATATATATACACATTGATTTTACCATGTTTA
The DNA here is from genome assembly GCA_963995525.1 of Escarpia spicata. Classification (NCBI taxonomy): domain Eukaryota; kingdom Metazoa; phylum Annelida; class Polychaeta; order Sabellida; family Siboglinidae; genus Escarpia; species Escarpia spicata. The sequence continues at coordinate 20,742,423 of OZ023217.1, forward strand.
AAGTATATTATTCTAATCCATGACATGTAAATCTGGATTTTTAACATGCATTCTATGTATGTATATTCAGCATTAGAAATAAGCCAAAATTTGTACTTGTCTGCCAGACGAGTTTTGAAATCTACTTGTCTGCCAAAATGTTCACTTGTCCGGATAAATGCTAACGGAAAGCAATAATATAAGCTTTACCCAAACAAAAAATAAGAAATGATAATTTTTATGACGAAAACAAACATAATCATCCTGCTGTTTATTATAAGAAACTAAAATTTATTTCTATAGTACTCAATCCATATAGATTGCCATCAGTGTTATCTACATGTAATCAAATGTGTATCTACAAAAACATCTTGGGGATGTGTGTCTCAATTAAAGTTAAATTAAAAAAGTAAATACACACAAAACAATAAATAATTTGACAACAAATTTTATTGGGCTGTTTCACTGAGCCATGCAGTCGTCTCATCACTTTAGATGTCGGTAGCATTGCTGAGCAGGTCCTGCAACGTTGAGTCCTCGTCCTCCGAGTCAGTTGACATTTCAGGTGTTTCTTTCCCTGCAGACTCTCGGTGTTGAGTCGCTCCGTACCATTGGTCGATTGCCTTCTCGGGGCTAAAGCTGGTTTTCGGTGGCGAGAGGAGGATAATGCGAAGCAAGTTGTTCAGGGCTGGATTTTGTAGTCTGTTCCTGAAGTCCATCTTGACGCGCTTCACCCATCGTTGTAGATTGACACGAATCAAAAATACGCACTCGTAGGATTACTTTTCAATGGCACTCAAAGCAAACTGCAACTGATGGTCGCCTGGTGGCGCTGTTTCAATTATCTGACAAGCGTGCATGACTGGCACGTTTTCAAAGGCATTTTACATATTTCGCAATTAAAGTTATTCATAAATACAGCAAATAAAGCAATGTTGCTTTATCACATGTCGTAAGTGCTATAATTCACGAATAATTCAAGAACCGATTTTTGTAACTTGGTAGAAAATTTGTCGCAAAGTTACGCCAGCGGTTATCTGTGACCGTGTCACAAAGTTTGGCAAAAAATTACCTAAGTAACAAGTGTTGCAAAAGGACAACAACTTAATTACTATTTTATAATAAAGGAAATGGTAATGACTATTTCATGTTTATATATTAAACATGCATGCATTCAGTTTCAAAAAAATCTAAATTATGTGATGTGAGATTTTAATAGACTTTATTGTAGACATAATAATTTGTGCACCCTAAAAAATATTGCGATGCGGGATATGGCCCACGTTTGTCAGTTGCATGTGGATAATAGTTCAAAACACATCCGCAAAGTTGAAAAATCTACATAGATAACTTACACAATCAAACAAACTTACATTTCTCCAGTGATGTAGTCAATCCTCTTCTGAACATTTTGCCGTGACTCTTCAGTGTCTTGTTTAACGAGCACGGGGCCAATCATCTTGTACACTGTGGCGACGTCGTCAAGAAGATCCAGTTCCTAGAATTACAATTAATTTTAATATAAAAGTACTACCTGTTAACTACAAACACACCAATCCATATGTTAGCCCATGTAATAATAACAGTATATTAACACACTGGGTTAATAATAATATGAACACAGTTCACAGGTGACTTTACTAATTCATTACAAAATGCAATCGTACAGTCGCCAACACGTATTACGCTGCCATCCACAAGTGCAGCGGCTGACTTGGGCACCACTGGAATGCATTCGGTCTTGCTGTCATTCATGCACATATAATTCCGTGCCATCCACTGTTTTATGTCATCCAGGCATGCTTCCATTCGACGTAACCGGTTGTACTGAGATCAAAGTGGGAGTAGAGTTGTAAGTCATCAGCATAGTGGTGGTAGCAAAGGCCATGTTCTCTGATGATATCACTAATTGGTTGCACATACAACGAGAAGAGCAGTGGGCCTAGGACGGAGCTTTGCGGGACACCTGACGTCAGTGGAGTTGTACCTGAAAATGTGTCTCTGCAGGTACGAGACCACCCAGTCTAATGCTCTGTCAACAAATCCGTAGCGTAAAATTAAGATGGCATGGTTAATTGTCTCAAAAGCTGCACTAAAATCGATGAGAACCAGTGATGTGCCTTGTTTGTTGTCCATGGCTGATTTCATGGCATTGGTACCACATAGTAAAGCCGTTTCCGTTGAATGGTGTTTTTGATACGCCGATCGGTAGCAGTCATTCATTCCATGATCAGAGACGTGTGTGGATATTCTAAGCGCCACTACTTTCTCAACTATCTTAGACAAATGTGTGAGATTACTCACTGGACGATAGTTATTCAAGACGACTTTGTTAAGCGATGGCTTCTTCAACAAAGGACGGACAATAGCCTGCTTAAGCAGTGTTGGCATTACCGGGTCTTCAAGAAATGCATTTGTGATCAGTGTTACAATGGACACAAGACTGGAGGCATTGTCTTTCAGCTGGTTGGCATGTAGAGGATCTAGCATGCACGTTTTGTTCATGGTACCAACAATTTTGGTGATTTCTTCGGCTGTTGTTAGATGGAAGACATGTATAGGATCTGCGACACATTGCTTTTCATCACATGCAGCCAGATCGGTTGATGCATAATGTTGTAAGCTTGACAACAATTTATCGATTTTGTCACTAAAGAAATGCGAAAATAGTTTGCATCCTTCTACTGCCGAGCTGAATTCCGGATGTAGCTGAGAATTATGACCACCAAGAAATCTTGCTAGACCAGGATCAAAATTGTGCACCCCCCTCGAAGCTCACCATATATAGTAATGTATATATATAATAAATACTTATAAATATATATATATACATACAAAATATATTATATACATGTGGCTCACAAAAATCGGAAGCAAATCAGCAAATGGTTATATATACATATTAGGTGTAACATGCATGGTAAAACACCATGACATAAATAATAGTTACATTTATATCAGCAACCATATTTATTTTCACATAGTTATACATTACTTACAATTACACCCCCCCCCCTCCCCCGGCAATTCAAAACTAAACAAGTATAATCAAATATATTTAAAAAAAATGTAACAATGTTTATAACAAAATGAACATTACACTTACTGACTTGCTCCTGCAAGACAGCTACACAATAAATGTCAATGATGCATTGATGTGTATATGTGATCTAATGCATACAAAAATAATTATAATTTCAAATGAAGACTAAAAAATGATAAACTAATGTTAAATATGTAAAACAAACTGTAAAGAAATCTTAAAATAAAATACCTGATTGGCATACCCATCATAACAAAATAATACTTGTTGAATAATAGAGAAAAAAATTACACCAGTTTACATAGCCGTAGCCGAAGGTTCAGCTGACAGACTCTGGGTCTGGCTTGTTGAGATGGCGGGCTGTCACTGTCAGTCATGCGCTATTCCAATGACAATGCCACTTTCTATTTCATCAATGACAGTAATAGTATCATCAGTCGGCTGAGGAGGGCTATGTCTAGACGGCCTGTGGCTAAGCGTAGTTGTAGGCGTAGCCGTAGGGCTAACATGCTCGCCTGGCTGGCTAACAAAGGTAACGACTTCATCGTCACGTTGTATATCGGTTGTTACTGTAAACATGGTAGCACTAGTGACAGTCACTGTCATCGGTGCCACTGTTGCCATTCTAAAAAACTGGTTATCGTATTTGTTTTATGAACCTTTGCCTTCGATGGCGGCAACGCAGATGCGTCAGAGTGAACAATAATAAGAATTGTTTATCGGTAACCGCATCCATCGTTAACACAGCATCGTTGTCAATGGAGCCTCAGTTTTAAATCTGATCATCCCCAGGAGTCACTCCCATGACAGAGTCGAATTATTAATAATATACAGGTATATAAAAAACATTTTCGGATATTTTATTATGTGATATAATAGGTCTGATTTATCTGGATTATTGCCACTTTATTTCACATAAAAAGTGCACGTAATTAGTATTTATATTCTGGCACATTATTATTGATATGTGACACCACAAATGAATTTAACCAGTCATGTCCAGTGTGTCCCCCTGGGTAAAATGATGAGCGAGGTGGTAGGGGTGGGGTATGCGAGCGCCGCAGGCACGAGGCGTTGCTAGGGGGGTCCGGGGGCATGTTCCCCCGGAGATTTTTTAATACTAGCTTTAAAATGGTGCATTCTGAGGTACGTTTTAACCTTTACTATTGAATATAGAGGGGAAGATATAAAACAACAAGACACTACTTGTGTAGTAATGTAGTAATCATGATTGATAAAAGTCAGTAATCATGACTGTTTCATCGTGTTGAGGTGTGGTTTCCACTTGACCACTGGTACTTGGTTATGGTTATGTTTTTCTTTCACTAACCCTAGGCCTTGTTACCTCGCTGACAGAGTCAGTAAAAAAGTAAAAGGTTAAGTTCTTATATAGCTCTGGACTGCTGAAAGCGCTTTACACTTTACTCCCTGGCAGACCTGTTCAGTCGAACATCATCTCGACTTCTCTGGGAAGCATCCAGTGGTATCATCTGAAGACTCTTTCATCATCACCTTTAAATAATTTTAATATCATAATAATAATGGTAAATTGGTGGTTTATGTTCAAAAGATATTTTATTTGTTGCTAGAATGCTATACAATTAATTAAACAGTGATTTCTAGAATGCCACAAAAGTATGTTTCTATTACATTAATCGCAAGAACGTTTCTCAAATTGTGTCCTTTTTATAAAACAGTATAAGTTGTTTAGTATATCCAATTACTGTGTAAACATATCATTGACATTGTCTAACCCAAGTTATTGATAACCCGTTAGTATGCACGGTTTTTGGTAGTAGGCATTTTTTATGAGATGTGAACTTCGGTGGTTGATATTCGTAAGTATTTCACTCAAATCAACTTTCCCAAAAGTTTGTTTGCACAACTTTGTCGGAATATGTATCATATATTTAGCACAAAGATATCTTACGAATCACATTCCTTATTTTGCTCAAAAAAAACCACATAGAACATGTTATTAGTTGAATAGACTTGCGGGCATTTGCGTCGAATCCGGACCCACTTTGATTTCGCCGTTATAACTTGAGTTTTGCTTAACTTTGATACATCAGTGAGATACACTGTAGTTCCATCATACAGCATTATCCTAGGCATATTTACCTTTAAGTATATTGCGTCTTACGTCCATTTGAGGCGTAAATAGCGCCCCAGTTTGTATCAACATACTCTGTTGTATACTGTATCTCTCATTTTACGCGCGCTGTGCGGTAACGCACGACCACAAGCTCAGCGGCACAGACTAACGCAAACCGGGTCGCTATTTGAGCTTCAACAGGGTCCGGATTCGATACAAGTGCCGATTAGTGAATAGGATGCACGGTCTTTATTTGGGCTTCAAAAAAGTCCCGATTCGACACGTGCTGACAAGTGACGTAGTGCCATCTGCCTGCAATGTTTTCACTCCCACCACCGTCATAAACCAAAACGCAAGTTACCGTTTGGGCGCCATTTTACATGAATGTCTACATTTCTAGTATGTCGAAATTCCGCAAGGTGTCACCATTGGAGACACCGGGGATACCGCAGGAATATTCCATGATTGGACAACTGACATCTTTCACAATGTCCAATGGAGTTAAATCCTAACTGCTCTGAGCGACATTAAGACGACTAAACAACGTTGCTACAAATCTGTGATTATGCAGGAATATAAGTGACTTTGTGATGTCGTTTCGCCCGCTCGCTGACGCTGAATATATCGCGAAAGAACACCAAAAAAAATGGGCGTATGACATAGCTACGAGGCGGCAATTTCGGCATATTTTGGGCGAGGCGGCATAGAAAAATGGCGAGGCGGCCCGTCTCGCTTGTTATATACCAGGGGAAACACTGATGTCTGTTGTTTATGAACTGTTTATTGGAGCATTCATGCATTTCATTGACCCCTCTAGCAGCGTGTAGAGCCGCCGAAAGGGTTCATTCACAAACTACGTTCTTAAAAGTGATTCGCTGCCCTATGCGCATAAAGAGCGTAGATTAGATCTGATTGACAGGGTTCTGCCTGGAAAAGCCGACAGCTTGCGCCACGCCTGTCGATGGTACGCGTGAATTATGTGGTGATAGGCATTAATACCCCATTATTGAGTGCCGTGTGTCCGGAAAGTGCTCAAATAATGCTAGGAATTCAAAGTACGGGAAGGGTTTGTTTCAGCGGGATACAAAACACAATATATTCCAGCGCTGAAACAACACGTCACACAAACTGACAGGATGGGGTTTATCATAATAAGACAGGCTATACACATTCCTCTCAAATTATTGCCCGTCAATAGTTAACAACCCGTCCAAATGATGGGTGGACGGGTCTCAAAATAAAGCCCTGCACCAGACGAAACATAGTGTTGTTGCTAACATTTTCTAAACGATCCTGGAAATATAATGTTTTTCTCTCCAGTATCATGGCATTGCATTCATCCCATGACGTGACGTACAACTGGTGATGAATTTTAAGTTTGGTTTTCTTCCAAATATTTCCAATTTCCGTTTCTTTTCACGGGCATCGTCAATGCCTGCGTCGTACCATGGGTGGGTCAAGTTGTTTCGTATGCATACAGTGCGCCACGGAGCGTGTATATCCAGACACTTCGTTAGGTTGGTGTTCTACGTAGGGACCAATTCACCCACTTGCATGTCTTTACAGCACGATGTCATATCAGCACAAACAGATTTTATTTCATCTCTCAATACACAGTTATCAGTATCCCGAAAGTTATGTTTTGCAGTCGTCGACACCATAAAAGGTGGCTCCAGGACGTTTACTGCAATTTCAATATGATGATGATCAGAAATGGAGTCTGGAAGAAATATACCCTGACAATTGTAGTAACTAGTAAGATCTAAACCAAGATTTTTTTCAGGTAACAGTCGCAAAAAGATTATGTAGGATATGTAGGGAAGTATTTGTGCCTAAGTGAATACAAAAGTGATAAAAAAAGGGCATCCAAAACATGAGTGCATTAATTTCCATGTAATGTGATGTTAAATGCTTATGCAAATTATGTTATTTGGCGTTACACATTACCTGTTTTACAAGAGTATTTTCATTGAACTGTGCGTCAAGCTGTTGCCGTGCAGCTACACATTTCTGGTAGTCTGAAAACAATGCAAATATATTGTAATCATGTATAAACCAACGATGAAACAAATATAATAAATATATCATTATATCAACACTTGCTAACATAATATTTGTAAAAGCCCAGTAATATGTTTATGGGGTATTTTAAGGGCTGACCAGTTTATAATTACATACCATCAAATGTTATAAGGTTCCATGATTCTGCAATGAACTTGGAGTTGCCTAGACTTGGTAACTTACCAAATTTACCAATTATAGTTGTCCTTGTGTCAGATGTCATCCAACATACCACGGTTGTGACAAAACATAATTGTAACAGCAAGATCGAGCCGGGCCGGGTTCTATACACTAGTGTCCGGACAGGCACACTTGCGACGATTCAGACTCGGCCTAGGCCCTAGCCTAGGGTCTTGGCCCCTTGGAGTCGGACATATCATATTATCGCTCACATGCACAGATAGAACAAATTCGGATTAAAAATTATAAAGTCAATGAATACTTGACAGGACATATTTCCGACAACCACGGATATTAACACTAACAACTATGACTACAAATAGCCAATATTCTCTTATTTATGTCGATGTTGACGACAGCAAATGCTGCATGGAATCGCATGGATACGAGAAAAAATGGCAGCGACAGGAACTCACGCCAAGGATTTAACACAGGTTAGGCCATACTGCTTTGTAAGAATGCGCTCTTTTATAGTCATCTGATTGCAAGGAGAATTGGGTATAGATGCACACGTCGAAATATTTACCTTTCTGTACAGACTTGAATTTTTCGAGCTCTTTCTGCAGACGCTTCTGAATTCCTTCTGCCATGATGAAAAACGTGGGTCCAAGAACGTTTAAAATCGCTATGATGATTGGTTAATGAGAAATATGTTGTCCAATAAGCATATAATTTACAAGTGACACTATATCTTCATGTTTCCTAACCTATTTTTTCATTTGCATGGCAATAACATTAAAATACTAAACACTCTGTACAAAATCGAATTACTTTAAATGTTGAATATTGCATAAATATGTGAACAATTGCAAATAGAATGTAAATCGAGTAAAATTAAATTAATTGTTATTTTTATATTTGCGCATGTAATACAAATTACAGTTAATGTTGGTTTGCCAAACCTCAGCAAGTTGAAGAGAATGTAAGAAATTATATTTACCAATTATACAATATAAAAAAATATTATAAAATAAACTTTTAATTGAAGGCTATAAATAATTGGTATTTAGAAAATATATAAAATACATAATAATAATTACACATATACGTATGTACGTACGTATGAATATAATATGTGCGCACACACATACACAAACTGTATGGGCCAAATGAATTGCGGAGGAACATTTTTAGAATAAGCATTTCTGGATTAAATATTTTGAGCTCAGACGTCACAAATGAAACTTTATGGTTATTTAGTCATGTACTGATGTTAAGCAGACGCACAGTGAGTAAATGTATTTATTATATAGGTGAACATTTGATTAAACTGCGTTTGTTTTTACTCATCACTTGGGGCACGCATTTCTCTTTTCCATTGAGGTTTTTGTCCCCATTAAAAGTCCAGGTTTGTGAAACTTTTTTATAAATTATTTTTTTTTACCCCAAATAGTGTTCATGGACAAATCCATTATTTTGTTCTTTTTACAACTGAAAAGAAATTATCACTGTACAGTGTATGGAAAGGTTGTCTTTTTCCCCGTGCCTTTGTCATTTTGACAACGGAACATAGCCTATTGGGGCAATTGCTTTTCTGTAACAAGTGGATTTACTTAGTTATGCCAGGGGCGGATCCAGAAATCGAGACATGGGCGGCACAAGAACCTACACTGGCGGCCGAACCAAATAGTGTAGTCAAAATGTTGTCGTTGCCGCGCCGCCGTAACTTAGCTGCTCCGCTCATGTATCGGCTGGACTGGTGATATCGTGAGAGGGGGGTGCTATTGAAAATATATAGGGAGGCAGGGTCGAATTCCTAAGGTATGGGTGGGCACGTGCCCCCAGGCCCCCCTGGACCCGCCTATGTATGCAGTGATATTAATTAAACTGAGAATGAATCTATTGGTTCATGTGAACATTTTGTTAAGCTAGGGAATAATTTATATTGTCAACTAAATTGACGGACTCAACTAGGGGAATGTGTATTCCCTTTTTTTTATGCGAGATAGTTTGTTACAATTAAAGTACACGTTTGGAACATTGTGTATTTTGTCATTTTAAGATGACATTGTTTAGCAGTGTGTCCTCTTAAGGAAAATATTGCCCTGTTTGCAAACAAAAGTGCTCTTTTATGGAGAATGTTACACTGTCTGCAACAAAAAGTATATAATATTTTATTGTACGTATAGCTCCCGGGTAACTATCCTTTTTAATAATCTTTGCCTTTTAGGACTTCCCTTTATAGCAATTGCAGAGATGTACTTTTTGACATATCATAGTCACTAGTAGGCCCATAGGTTGCCCTTTATGATAAAACTGGGGTGAACCGGCCCATTTCCATGCAGATTTTGATCACTAGTCTTTTTATGAGAACAAATATGGATCTTCCTCTCAATAAATTTCATTCTTAAAGCACGTTTACCTTTTTATCATTGAAAGTACCCTTTCATGATTACCCTTTGGGCATTGTTGTATATTTTATGTTTTTAATACCCTCACAAAAAGTGAAGTTTTTTAGGGGGCAAGCGGGTTTGACTGGGGGGGTAAGTGAAAAGGCTCGGGAAGCAATGCCCCAACTTTGAAAGTTAATAACGCTCTGATTACAAATCGTTGACTCAAGACATGACTTGCCTGTTTGTGACTTGTATCGGCTTTGAACCATGGCCACTTTTAGCAATTTTTGTTTTCATATAATAATAATAGCTTTTGTGCACTAGATGTTCCTATGTTCTTTATATGTTGAGTGCAGTGGCCCAGCGGCTAGAGCATCATACTCCCAATCGAGAGAACAAATCCTATGTTGCCGTGTCGAACATTGTGCATGTTCGTTCACTCTACGTTGTTCCGGTTCACTCAGCTGTTCGTGCTGTAATTGTAGCATAGCTAAATGCTTCCTACAGAAATCAAGATGGTGTTCGAATGAACAAATTTGCTAGGGAGTAAAGTGTAAAGCTTTTGAGCAATCCTAAAGACTGGATATACTTATCGTTATGTTAGCCTGGAAAACTAATGGGCTTGCTGTCAAATTTTCCAAAATCATAAGTCTAGATATCAAGGAAATTTGATTTATTGAAACACTAGTAAAATTATTTATTAAAAACATAATAATATTCATGTTGATTAACGAGCAACGCTATTGTTAAATATTACGTTTTATTTAAAACATATACGTTTATTCACTGAATACGAAACACTGTGGGTAGTTCTGACATACACACACACACACACGCGCGTGCGCATTTATTTATACATGTATATAATTAATATTATATATATATAACATTATATGTATATGCATGTATAATATTATATATCATCATCATCAACCTTTTCGCAGCCACAATCATAATGCTGATTATTCTGCCGCTCTTTGGGGGTAGCGAGGAGGTAGGAATTGTTTTACCAAGAGAAGATTATCTAGAGAGTCAGACCTGGAGAACATACATTTTAAATGGATAATGAAACAAAGATATATATATATATATACATAATTACGTACGTATGTACATGTGTGTGTATATGTGTGTGTGTTTGAGTGTGTGTGTATGTGTGTGTGAGTGTGTGTGTGTGTGTGTGTGTGTGTGTGTGTGTGTGTGTGTGTGTGTGTGTGTGTGTGTGTGTGTGTGTGTTAACGCTACAACAGGCGTACAGCCGGACGACTTGCCTTACATAATATTTCTGATTCTAATTATGTAAGACACAACACGGTATGAGTTTACTTGGGTACGAGTTGAGACATTATCGTCACACTTTGTGTAGGGTACACGAAGGAAGTACCACTAAACAGGTCTCCGGTGACTTTTGACAGCTCCAAAACCACGAACAACATAAGCTGCACGTTTTGGATTCACTAAAAAAACAAATGAAAGGAGTGAAGACAGTACTTGGAAAGTGTTTTCCGCTGATTTTGTGTAATGCAAATGTAAGTTATTGTTATGCACGTAAACGTGATTTGTTTGGCTGGATGCGGTCTGACCCCAGACGCAGTGTCAACTCGGTCTCGATTCTTGGCTGTCATGATCGGGCTCCTCAGCAATTAGTTTCTTGTTTTGGCACTTGTGTCGAATCCAGACCCATCTCGATTTCGCCGTTATAACTTGAATTTTGCCTAAATTTGATACCTTAGTAGGCACTTGTGTAGAATCCGGACTCACCTCGATTTCATCATTATAACTTGAGTTTTGCCTAATTTTGATACCTCGGCTCAAGCTCAGTGACAGTACGTCAGTTCCATTATCCCGGGCATATTTACGTTTAAGAATATTGCATGTTAGTGCACTTTTGAGGTAGAAATAGCGCCCCGGTTTGTATCAACATATCACTCATTTTACGAGCGAACGCACGACTGCAGCGGTGCAGACTAGCGCAGACCGGGTCGCTATTACATGTCATATGAGAACATGTCAGTCAAGAAGTTATTTTCTAGATGTTAGTTTTGGCTAACAATACTATACTATAGTGTATTACTGGCATGTAGTACATTGTCACTATTGGCACTAACAATGACTAGGTAAAACAGCTATGGCCCAAGCTGTGTTCGTTAACTTTAAATTATTACTATGTAGATTATGTTTTAAAAGTATACTTTCATATTGGTGAAATATGCTAATATTACATTGAGAATGCTACATTTGTCATTATGCAGACATACTTCCTGTTAATGTTTCACTTTACCGATTACTTAAGGACTTCTTACAACATATAGATCTTATTTTTGTGTCAAATTGTAGAACTTACTGAAGCAGGCACTGAGTGTCACACAGAAATGTTGTCAAAGATGTACACAAACAGCCACAAGCCGATACGCAAAACCGCCACCAAAGAAGGGAGTGCGGAGGGGCGGCTACATCATGACGGTTAGTAGTTTTTAATATGTGGAAGTGGTTAACTTGATGAAATCCGGTGTGAACATATTTCTTGTATTGTGTGAGAACTGACTGTGATTCCACATAATCAAATATAATAATAGCTTCAGCATATTTTGCAATCTGACAACGTTCTTATAATTTTATACAATTATATGATCAATTTCTTGTTATTCAAATTGTTCATGGATGCTACATTTGTATGTGTGTAGTACTGTGTGTTGTGCAATGGGCCCTGGGCTTGGTTCATGAGTGGCTAAGAACATTTACTTAACTATAAGACGAATGTTTTAGTAAATCATACAGGTTTTTTAATCAAGCGAACATAGGAGGTTAAATGAAGAGCTTAAATTTGCGAGCTGTGGTTTGCCAAAATACCGACCAAATATTGTCATGGCGACTAAGTTTTAAATAATGGGGCTCAGTTGCCGAGTATAATGATTGGCTAAATCTATAAATAATGCCTGTCCAGAAGCCCTGACCATTTTGTGTCAGTGGCAAACAAAATCATCATTCACTTGTTACAATTGATCAATATTCTATTTGGTTGGAAGCCCCATGCCATGATGCACTAATTTATATGTGGCACTATTAAAGAATTATATAATATTATTTTTCATATTAAAATACTATTATATAATTGTTTAATAGTGCCACATATATATTATTGCATCATGGTATGGGGCTTTCAACCAAATAGAATACCAAAACTTTTAAAAAAGCCCTGAGAATTATTACCTTAAGTAACTATATTTCCCACACATAACCACTTCACAAAAAACTCAACTTGTTAAAAGTAGATGACATCCTTAAATTACAACAATTAACATTTTACTATAAATATTTACAAAATGACTTACCAGAATAAAATATACACTTGTAAAATTAAACATGAATTTGCAAAGAAATGTCTTAGGCATAATTTGCCACTTTTACTAAATAACATTCCCAATATAGTCAAAGAAAAGCTTAGTACACATAGTTCACAAGGATTTGCCAAGTATGTTAACAATTTAAAAAAAAAAAATCAGGTAACATGCACAAGACAAAATTGCTACATATGTATGCAAAATTAAGAACCGATAACCACCTGTCAACTTTATACAGTATAAAACAGTGCCTAAACGACAAACACAATAATCGTGTAAGCTGGCTCACATTACATACATGCTCATATTCATATCATGTTCTTCTTCGTTTTTTCTTTTTTCTTTTTTAACTTTTGTTTATTTTGACTCAGGTGTTGTATTAATTTGATTCATGTGATGTATTAATCCAGTTAAATTTTTTATCATAAAAGGTGGCTCCTCAATAGCGACTATTATAGTCTTAGAGGAGTCTCCTGACCCTACTTTTTGTTATTTACCAGGCATTATGCCATGTTTATCATAAGGTTATATATTTGTATTATTTTAATTTTATTTTTGACATGGATGTATTGTATGTATAATCAAATGTCTGGGTCTAATAAAAACAAATTCTTCTTCTTCAATAAATGTTGACAATCCAGGGTAAAATTACCAAAACTCACGCAAGGAAGCCACCACTCACTGCTGTAGGGTGGTAGTGGTCTCATTTTAGTGATAAGGGACCAGCAGTCTTTGTGGAGAATGTCATCATTCACTTGGGACAATATATATATATATTAAAATATAGCCATGCATTACGTATTATGTTTACTTTAAAGCTTGAGCCACATATTTTTTATAGTAATAGATTTATCAGTTTATATTACTACAGCCTAGTGCAGGTGTGTTTGACTGCAAATATTCATATGGCCATCATGCAATAAAACGTTTATTTCCAGTAAAAATGATTAAGAATATATAGTATATAATGGTTCATGTGAAAATGTATTGGAGAGCAGATTTTCTCTTACAACCCATTGAAAGTCTTCATGAGACATTTTTGGTGCTAAATATAATTATAGTTAGGCCAAATAAAATAATACCTGTGTTTTCGGTAACTTGACCGTCCCTAGTATTTCCTTCCGTGCGACTCTATGCATTTTTTCAAGAACAAATTAAAAATATTTTTATGATGCCGACCCTCAACCCTTGCCTCTAACCAAAAACTTTTAACATTATATTATATTCCGGCAAAAGACTATAATTACAACGATCATAAATTTTTTTTTTAAATACAGCGAAATGCCATGGAGCCCCTGCTACCTCGTGTCAACCGACGTAAACAGGGATGCCAGTGGAAGGCACTAACATAAACCATTTTGTGATCATTGTATGTTTGTCCGCTAAACACATCAAAGACATGTTGTTAATTAAATATTGTTGTCACATCATTAGAACATGTATAAGTGTACAGATTCCGGTTTTGAACACAAAACTTGAAGGAATAACAACAGCCTAGATTACGCTGGCTCAAAGTGATATAGTCTGGGTTTCGTAGTTCTAACAAATTCCATTGAATGGCATCATATATGACACTAGCAAAATTTGTTGAACAAAAATAATTAGTGACACTAAACTTGCATAGTCCATAGCCTGTGGGATTTATTTCTTTAGTATATATTGTTAATTTTGGCTATGACATTACTTTAATTGCCCATAGTATTAGTAGATAGCATTAGGCTTGATTTGATTTCAGTGTTTATAAATGATGCACACTGCAGCTTCTAATGTGATTTATTTTAAAAGGAATGATGGATTGGTTTCAGTTGCTTTTGAATGTACAATTCATTATTCTATAACTCTCATTGATGAAAGACCATTTAAATGTGCAATGTGTTAGTTTGTTTTGCTCCTATTAAAATAAACGGTGGGTTGTATGGTTTAACTAGAAGCCATAGTTTCTCAATATGTCATGTTCGATTAAAAAAACAAGAGTATTTTTAGCATGACGACAGTGTTTTCTTTATCACATTAAGATACATATAACAGTACCTCCCAGTTTCATTAAAATGTGTCCATTTCATATTAACCCAACAGTGCAAGTTACAACATGCCATTTTATAGACTGCTGGAAATTGTTTATAGATTGACAAAAATAAAATATCACAATAGGTCTGCCTACCTTATTTTTTTGGCAATAAATTGTTTTAAAAAATAAAATGTTTTTCCTACCTACGTACCTTATTTTTTTAAATCAATGTTATAAAAACAACTATATTTTATTTAGGCCTTATAGTAACACTTCTAAATTAAAGTTAATTTGTGTGGATCAATATCTAGCAGTTACACAAAAACTCTTGTTAAGTAGACCTGTCAATTTTGGGAGAGACCTGTAAATGGTGCGGTCATTTTTATGTAAATATAGTAATATGATTACATTGTTATTAGTTATGAAATATTGGTCATGATGAGACCTAAAGCTAGGTACCATCATAGACATATAGTGCCCCATCCAAATTATTGTTCTGTAGAGTGACATTACAAATAAATTAATAACATTTAAAAATACTAATATATAAAATATGCAATTATTATTACTAAATAAAATCAACTAATTACTGTCTTTAAAAATGAATAAATACATGTGAACAAACTATTGAGAATAACAATTACAATAGTGATAATTTAAATAAGATATGTTTTATATTCACTGCATAAAAAACAATTCCCACCAGTTGGCCCCTAATTCTTTTTTTTTGCTCCTAAATTTGAAAGTTAAGGGACCAGTTGGCCCCTAAATATTTAGGCAAATTTTAAGCCCTGAAATGCAAATGCGTAACACTAAATAATTGCGTTACTTTAAGTAGGCTCCATAAGACTGGCCCCTGGAGAGGGAAGCAAGGGGGTGACTAAAAGTGGGCGCACGGTCATATACCTATGTACATGTACTATGCAGTGTTATAATTTTCCAAAGAATACATTGTCACAGGTTTTTGCAGTAACCACACATAAAACAACTTATTTGTTTGTTACTGGAATCTTGTATGAAACTTTTAGCCGTGTCTATTGGAAGGGATACTATAAGTTGTTGGTCCTTTTTTCTGGTGTATATTCCAGGGAAGTAAATTATCCCATGCAGAGAGATTGATAAAAACCTACATTGTGGACCCACTAACTCTAGATAAGAACACAGTGAAATAAACCACCAGTCCTATGATGGCGTCCTCGGACCTGTTGCGACCGATATTTAACAAATAAATGTGTTTTCCCTGCAGTTTATCCCTGTGTCAGCCTTTGCACTGGGCACTTGGCAGGTGGAACGTCGCAAGTGGAAACTCGACCTGATAGCTGACATGGAGAGACGCACACTCGCGGCTCCTGTGCCACTGCCCCATGAGTAAGTTTATTGGTCATTCACTCTCTCACTCGGTTGTATGAATGACTCAATGAGTACCTGGCTGTAGACAGTGTTTGATATTTTTGTAAACGAGAAGTCTTTGTGCAGTAATTGTAGTGTGGCTGAATACTTCCCAGATAAATTGAGAAGGTGTTAATTTGTACAGGTCTGCCAGGGAGTGAAGTGTAAAGTGCTTTGAGCAGTCCTGAGGTCTGGATACTGCGCTATATAAAAACATACCTTTTTGCGTTATTTCTGTCTTCCTTCATCTTGTTCGTCTCCTGTGCAGCTTTGATGAGCTCCAAGACTTGGAGTACAAACGAGTCATTTTGAAGGGGAAGTTTGACCACTCCAAGGAGCTCTACATGCACCCCCGGTCCTTCATAGAAGAGGGCGATCAGCCCACCAGCGGGTTTGGGGTGAAACCAAAGTCTGGGACATGGGTTGTTACCACCTTTCAGCTGTCCGACTCAAAGTAAGTGATTGCTTGTTGCTATCTTGTCTTTACTTGTAATAATAGTAATAACTACTTATTTCACACTAAGTCTACACACACACACACACACACACACACACACACACACATACACACACAAATACATGTAAAAGATCCAAAATATGCATGTCATTGATTTCAAGTATAAGTAAATAAAAATTTAGTATATAAACAGTGTTTCCCCTGGTATATGACAAGCAAGGCGGGCTGCCTTGTCGTTTTTCTATGGCGCCTCGCCCAAACTATGCCGAAATTGCCACCTCGTAGCTATTTCGTGCACCCATTTTTTTCTTGTTCTTTTTTCGCAATTAAGCGTCAACGAGCGGTGCGAAATGACACCATAAAGTCACTTATATTCCTGCAAAATCACAGATTTGTAGCAACAACTTTGAGTCATCTTAGGGCCTGTTAGGATTGACCTCATGGAATTAACTCCATTGGACAACGTGAATGACTCCAGTTGTCAGTTGTCCAATCATGGAATACTCCCGCGGAATCCCGGTGTCTCCAATGGTGACCGTTTGTGGAGTTTCTGAACTAAGATGTATTTTGTGCTCAATTTTACTATTATGGTATGTGCCTACATTAAGTCAGAATGCTGGTGTAGCTTATGTTGAATTTCTGGTTTATGATGGTGGTGGGAGTAAAAACCGTGCAGGCTGATGGCACTATATCACTAGTCGGCACTTGTGTTGAATCCGGACCCTTTTGAAGCCCAAATAAAAACCATGCATCCTATTCACTAGTTGGCACTTGTATCGAATCCGGACCCTGTTGAAGCCCAAATAAAAACCGTGCATCCTATTCACTAGTCGGCACTTGTGTCGAATCCAGACCCTTTTGAAGCCCAAATAAAAACAATGCATCCTATTCACTACCGGTAGTCGGCACTTGTATCGAATCCAGACCAGTTTGAAGCTCAAATAGTGACCCGATTTGCGCTAGTCTGCACCGCTGCAGCCGTGCGTTACTGCACATCATGCGTAAAATGAGCGATATAGCGGCATATGTTGATACAAACCGGGGCACTATTTACATCTCAAATGGGTGTAAGGCGCAATATTCTTAAAGGTAAATATGCTTAGGGTAATGTTGAATGTTGGAACTATCTCACTGTGGTATCCAAGTTTAACAAAACTCAAGTTATAATGACGAAATCGAGGTGACGTAATATTATAATCATTTAAAGGTGATGATGAAAGAGTCTTCAGATGATACCACAAGATGCTTCCCCGAGAAGTCGAGATTGTGTTCGACTGAAAAGGTCTGCTAGGGAGTTCAGTAAAGTGTAAAGCGCTTTGACCAGTCCTTAGGACTGGATGCTGTGCTATATAAGAACTTACCTTTTACTTTTTTACCGACTCTGTCAGCGTGGTAACAAGGCCTAGAGTTAGGGCAAGAAAAACATCACCACAACCAAGTACCAGTGGTCAAATGGAAACCACCCCTCAACTGAGTACCAGTGGTAAAGTGGAAACCACACCTCAACACAATGAAACAATCATGATCACAGAGTTTTATCAATCATGATTACTACATTTACAAGTAGTGCCTTGTTGTGTCATATCTTCCCCCTATATTCAAGAGTAAAGATTAAAACATACCTCAGAATGCACCATTTTAACTATTTTTTTTAAATCTGAACCCCCTAGCAACACTTTATGCCTGCAGCGCTCGCATAGCCCACCCCTACCACCTCGCTCCATCATTTTACCCAGGGGAAACATTGCAAACATACACATACATTTTACATAAAAAACAAGTAAAAACGTATATATTAATAGGAGTAGGTCATGTATAAAAACGACCAAGTTAACAAAATAGCATCAATAAGCAATTGAAAAGAGTACCGGTGGTAGTTAAATTAATATAGGTAATGACAAGTATAAAAGAATTAATAATGGCAAGTAAAAATATATTTAAATATACACATATGTGCAATAAAAATGCAGGCTGAAATTTAAATACACATATAGCACACAGTAAAACTACATTGATTAATCCAATAAATAATAATTGAACTTGTCAATGTGATGTTGTTTTTCTGATGCACATTAATGTTTTCTTTCTGTGCTTGGTGGAATTCCCTGTGTATGTATAACATTTTGTGGCATACACTGGCACTGTGTACATGCAGTGTATTCTACACACTGTTTGTCGTAAGTTGTAGTGCCGAACCACTGTTGTATGTTTACAGCAAACGCATCATGGTGAATCGAGGCTGGGTACCGAGAGAGAAAATTAACCCAAAGTATCGGCACGAAGGACAGGTGGAGTACTGATGTTATTCTCTAATGTTACACACAACAAACACACTGAACCCTGTATGCCATGTTAGACTGGTTCTAAATGTTTCACTTTGTTCATTACTCCTGTATTGAGTGGTTTACGATAGTATGGCTTTTGTTGGTTTGACTAACATTAGCTTAAGTTAATTTCTTTTTGCTCAGATTCATCCAATTCTGTCACAACACAAACATTGTGTGCCAAATTTGTCTTGTTTTGAAGTCGCATTGTGGAAAAGCAGACAAAGACTGACCACAGTTGACACGCGTAATGGATGAATTTCTTAGTACTCAACACCTGTTGATTGACTGGTGTTTCAAGGGAAACAAAAGGCATCTTATTGGGCCATTGCATCTAAGAGTTAATAAAAACTATCCTTTAGCAACTACAATCAAGAATCAGGAACTGTAAGATTTCACTAGAATCGCCCACTTTGAAAATTAACTACAGGCATGATATTGTTGATTGTAGTTGCAAATGGCTAGGTTGCATTAACTGTTAAGTGTATAGGTCCAGACTAGTTCCTTTTGCTTCCCTTTCAAGTATCACAAATAAACCACACTGTCACTGTATTAATGTGCACATTGTGTCGTCTGTTTACAGATTGAAGGCGAAGTAGAACTGACAGGTATTGTGAGGAAGTCTGAAAAGGTACGTTCGGGATAATACGCAAAGTTAGAACATGAAACATTTTCAATTTATTTGGAAAAAATGTTGATTGAATGGGTATACTGCAAGAAAAATGGTCTGATACACATTGATTTGATGACAATATGCATTTACACACACAGATAGCAACAGATAGCAACATTGGAACATACCGCCATCTGTGAATGCATCGTAATTGTAAAACAACCTGTATATTTGTCATAACGTGGCATTATAAGGATTTTGTTACACCCAGATGTGATCATGCGATGTCAACAGTTTGTAGATTTAAAGCAGTATAATTCTTGACATTATAGTTGGATGGTCAAACATGTTTTTTGAATCAAATACAAATAAGTTGGATTCGTAAGTTTCACATACAAATACTCTAATTTAAAATATCAGACACTATTAAATAATAATTTTAAATGTCGTACACTTGATAAAATACCAATATGCTGTATTAAAATCTCAAAGGTTAAATTCATATATCAGCCACGGTATACAAAGAATCTACTGAAATTGCATTAAATAGTGATTGAAGGTAGATTTGCATTTGCCAATATTAAAGACGCTGAAATGTGCATGTTCACATAGACCAAACACTCCAAATACAAGTTGCTGAATATGACAAGTATTTGATGAAATGATAAACCAAATACAAACATCAAATGCACATACAGACCTCTGGAAAAAATATACAAAAAGGCACAAAATCGTCTTATTTAAATACATTTGACTCCAACTGTGCTTGACATTGTAGCGACCTCAGTTTGGGGCTCACAATGACGAACACCGGAACCAGTGGTTCAACCGAGACCTGGAGGCAATGGCGGAAATGTTGAACACGGAGGAGGTTTTCATCGATGCAGACAGAAGTAAGTGTGCATGAAGCCTGCGTATTGATACATGCAATGATATAAGTATCTAAATATATACAGCTGTAGCTACCGTGTTCATTCTATTAAGCGTACATGCGCCAATTAGCGTACACCCCCTTTTTAGCCACATGTAACACCGTGACGGTGATTTCCATTGCCAACCTTGACTGTTGAATCCATCATTGTATTTTAATTTCTACCAATGTCACACTAGATTCAAGGATCAGTGATAAAAAATATGGAAAAAAATTATCAGGCTTTACAATGTTCTAGTATCATGTTGCTCATATGTAGATACATAAATCACTTGGCAGTAACATCTGCTGAGATGGTGGTACCCAGAAACCCCAGAAAATCGGTGTATGCTTATTGGAATGCAAAATTTTGTCTATTTTTGCATCACAGATATTTTTACGCATACTGTACGCTTAATAGAACAAATATGGTATGTTTTCTGAAGGGGGTGCTGATATGCATATTATTTTCATAAACTTAGTCATATTAAAAAAAACTAGCCCTCAGAGCAGATTGCTTAAGTTCGCCAAAGTCCCAGACTATGTGAAGCATTGTGTAGGGGGTTTGGTCACCATGTATCGTGGAAAAATAAATTGCTATAGTGATGCCATCTAGTTAATGAAACATGTTAATGCAAATTTACACTAATAGCAATTTTGAGTCCCATACTATATATTGGTAGGGGAGATTGGGTTTGACCCAATGCTAAATTATTTCTGAAGTATTGTGTTAAATAAAATAAACTATCCAAAAGAATGTTCAGTAATTTAACGATTTTAATGCCATAATTACACATCATTAAAATGTTGATTGTGTGTTTCAGAGAGTTCTGTTCCCGGCGGTCCTATTGGTGGACAGACTCGAGTGACACTGAGGAACGAACATCTTAGCTACATCATCACATGGTAAATCTAACGACACGACAAATGTCCATCTGAGGCAACTGTTAAGCCCCACACTGTTTCTCCTTTCGTCTTATTCCTTTCATCCACATAATTCACCAGTGGCTGTGGCACCAATAATAAGATTGCTATGTTAAACTGTTATATATTAAAGCGACCTTGACTATTCCATAATGGAATTTATTAGACAAATAATTACAAATACATATTATAACTGAGTATATGCAATAAGTCAAAAGACTCCCGTTAAGGCATTTAAATGCTGCTGCCACGAGAGCCACCTTGAATAATTATTATAGTATAATAATAGTATGTTTTCAAAGTAATTAAACTGGTAATAAATAAACATGTCATAGAAAAGATTATAATCAAAAGTACGTACAGTAGCTGACATATATATGTGCACGTATACGCATATAATGCGACATTATACGAAATCACAAAATGCATCAACAGACATTACAATAAATGTTATTATTAAATTTTAGTTAATTATCTATCATATATAACAGTTAATAGTAGTACAAGCATTCTGATATCTTTGAATAACGCAGATTCATCCTCTCAAGCCAGAGGTGGTAATAGTATTAGCAGAATTTTGTGTGCGTGGCCTCGATCAAGCTTTGCCAACAATGTTGATAACGGTTATTTACGTGAATTAATTACTATTGCTGCATGACATCTCATAAACCAAACATTCCTGCATACATTAGACAGCAAGAATTAAACTTACTTTTGAGCAATTGTTGGAATATGCAACATTTCGACCCATCTACAGCGTGAGCAAGATCTGCTGTAGACGGGTCGAAACGTTGCATGTTTCAACAAAGTAAGTTTTATTATTGCTGTCTAATTTGAATCTTGGAGCCATGAGCAATATCTTTCATATCATTCCTGTATACAGGTGTCTCTTTAGAAACTTTGCCTTATGTTTTTGTCACAAAGAAACATTTTTCTGGCAAGAATTTAAACAAAATACATGAACGCACCTCGTGTTCGGCATCCGTTTTTTATGGCTTGACAGGGCTTTTGCTAGGCAACAGGTCACATGATGGATTGGTCAATTACCACTGGTAGTCATCTAATGTAGAACTGTTTCTCTTTCAGGTATTCTCTGGCATCCATCACCGGCTTTATGTGGTTCAACCGATACTGGATCAAATGAGACATGTTCACCTGTGATATTATATTGATGCAACAGTGTTGACCACTAAGACAGTGGCATATATGCTGAAGTAGAATATTTTAAAGACATTCTTTGTGATTGTCATAAAGCTTTGTTCATTGCCATCTGTATAGACATGTTTGTTTTGTTTCCGCAGCAGTGGTTGTATCATGTCTGCCGTGCATGTCAGTTTGTGAATTTTGGGAAACGTATCAATTGTGTAAAGTCTCAAAACGATGTGAGTGCAAATTAAAATGAGGAGAAAGTTAACAGAAATGTTTTTGTTGTGTTGAGCCTCGATTGTGATCAGCACAAAATTAATGATCTTGTCTATGAGTGTGATTCGCAGAAGACAAACAAACAAAAAATGAATAAATTGTAAAATGGAAAGAGTCTGTAACATCGGCTCTAACAAATGTCATTAAGTTGGTCATGAAGATGTACCTTGTTCTAATAAATGTATACACAGAAAGATTGCCAAAGAATAGAGTAAATGTGGACATATCGTGTCAGAAACACTGCCAATTTGTGTATACAAAGAAGTTTCGGCTGTTCTTTTTAGGAAAGGTCACATGGTGTTGTCCATAAATAACTGAAAGGTGGCCAAAACGGCGAACTATGCATACTTACTTTATTTATGTCCTACACTTAACGTGGTGACATAATAAGTTCATTTCAGTAGTTTCGGTCTGTCATGACATTTGCAAGATTTGCCCACTGAATGTGGCCTTCTCAGTGGTGTCTTACAGAGAATTGGGTTAGTTTGACGTCTTCTCCGAGGGCTTGCAGAAAGCTTGCTACTTCGTCATGGCACATCACAACCTGTCGGATGAAGACCATGCTGTCTCACTAGGGTGAAATCCATGGTAGGGTGCCGTACAATTCCTGGTTGGTGATGTGATCGTGCCAGCACATGGTTGGATTGTCCTCAATGGTACTGTGCATGCGTCCTCAGGTGTTTTGTCGAGTGTTTGTGTCAGTGTCCATGAGTTACAACCATAGATGAAGACCAGTTCAATAGTCATCTTGAATATGTTTAGTCTGGCATGTCTGCATAATGGAGATCGCCATACTTTGTCTGGCGTGTGAACTGCTGCCAACACAAGCCGGACTACACCCTGTTAACTAGCCAGTGCCATATTTAGGACAGGGAAGACAGGGTAGTTGCCCATGTGCCCCTAATAATAATATTTTATGTGGGCCTTCACAAAACGGTTTTTGTGTAACTTATTTAGGGTTGAAATGTTTTAGGCGTAATTTGAGGGCAAACTATACAAATTGGTGGCCTAAATGGGAAAAATCATATTTTCTTATAAAGTCCTTATTATTGAAGGTAGGAAGGATAGAAAACGTATGATGCGATAGCTGCCCAAACAATGTTCAGGGCCCTCACAGTCGGAGTCCTAAATTTGTCGCTGTACCTAGCCCTGTTGTGTTGTTGTCTATTCACACCTTGTTGAGCTAACCTTCCCTTACGCTTGGGTTAAAGAAATAAATCCGTGCAGAAAGCGATAAAATGCATTCGGTAGGTGCTGCCACCAATGACAATGTGGCAATGAAAACACTGCCATTATTGAATTAATGTGTCATATGGCTTTAAAAAAAAATCCCATTTTGGGAGCAGATTTCCCCTCTTCGTATGTGTTGAATTATAAAGATCACATTTACCAGGGATGAGAGTGACATTCAGAGAAAAAACCGGAAATTTAGCTGTGGCCCACTTTTCAGCCCGAGAGGACTGTCTCATCTAATCGGGGGAGGGGGGACTCCTCAGATATGTTTTTTTAATTGTAGACGACATATGGTGTATTTTGAGCAATATTAAATAGAAAATCTTAACATTTCCAATAGCAAAAAAAGCACACGGACTCACGCACACATTGTCATAGTACTAACTCATTTGTTAATGATAATTTCTGGGTTTAACAACAGTTGGCTGACGGGCAGCTTTCTCCTTGGCCAGCTTTGTCAAAACAGCCCGTTGATGGGCCATTCTAGCTTTCTTCGTTGCCAGCTCAACTGCTTCCTTAGCTTTGTACTTGGTGGCTGCCTTCGTCTTTGACATGTTCAGCTCAGTTTTCTTCTCTTCCTTCATCTTTCATTCCTCGGCAAGAAGGATGGAGTACATTTTGTATGCACCCCTCGTGTTGTGAACGAGGCGACCAGTCCTGTTTGTGGAAGTCCTGTATAGCAATAGCAGTCTTGTTGCTTGCCATGAGTGAGTACTTCACTGTCTGGATAGTGTTGAATGTACTAACATTCTTTCTGGCAGTGGCAGTATTCATGATGCTAGAGATGTGACTAAAACACCCTTCCACTTGAGGACCATGAAAGCAGCTCAACATTGCAGCCACCAGCTTTGACAATGCTAGGAACTTGCCAGTAGAGAATATTGTAGCCCACCACGAGTCCAATCTGGAACTTGTGTGGGTGCTTGTGGAAGTGTGTTGTCTACATGGAATCGGCGAACTTCCATGTGATACACCCTCTGTTCAGGTTCTAATAGAACATTGGTGACCAGCGTGGGCAGTGCCAGCGTGTGCACTTCAATGCCTTCGGTTCCCCTCTTACTGTAGCCTGCAAGATCCAATCCGCATAGTTGACATCGGCCTCGCACCACAAACAGTAGGCTTTCCCTGGTGCTGATAATTTACTGATGAATAGATCCAACATAGACATAGTGTCTCCAGCTGATCTCTCCAGCCACGCCCAATTCCACTTATTCTTGACACTTTTGTCAATGTCTTTCACGCAACATTTGTCTTGCCGTACAACAAACCGTCGATTACCCATTGTGTTCGAAAATGATCGACATCTCCACAAAATACATCGTCGTTTCCTATTGGTCCACTGCTTTTGTGCGCGCACTTCGAAAGCGCTGAAGCGAACAGCCGACAGAACTAAGAGTTTTACTTCGCAGATTCACGGGTTCGGTTGGGTCGGTTCTGTCTCTAATTGCCAGGCAACGTCATTAACACGTGGCGACACTCGGTGGATAGATGGTTAACTCAATCCGCAGATAGATCGTCAGTGAATTGTCCAGGATTGTATATGCCCTACCCCCCAACATTCATTTTTTTCTCCACGGATTTACACGATTCACAAAAGTGATCTTTGGAGCAGTATAAAAACCGGAATTCCGGCAAAAACCGGAAATTTCTCATCCCTGAATTTACATGATACCAAATTACATTAAAACTCCAAAAAACTTCCAACATTACCTTCTCCCTTGAGTTGAGGGTTAACAAGTCCTCCAATTTCACCCCGTCCTGTTCAAGCTGTTGCCAGTGTTGGTGAAGTTGGTGCCGACAAAATGGGGAGCGTACACCGCACACAAATTACTTCCCAACTAAACGCCCCAGTGATGCATCTTCAACAAATACGGGCGGCGTCCTTCCCACACGCTCACCTTAAAATTAGCTTTCATTATAATAATGTTTCTGCAAGTTACAGTCTGGTCGCGCGCTACAAACTGAGTCGTGACGCCATGCAAATTAAATACTTACACCGTTGGTCGTTTGGTAGCAGCACGTTAGTTGGTGGCGAGAACTCATTTTATTTAGCCTCGATTATCCATGCGCCGTGAGGTGGGAGCACTGTACCGCTCCTTCTCTACGGCCTGGACAAAAAGGCGTGTTTTCACTCCTTAGTAACTAGGTAGCATATCGCATGGACCGTTTTAATTCTTGGTCAGAAATTTCGTATCGGCGTTGTCTTGTTTGTACTCAAACAGAAACAAGATTGGACGTGAATAAACGGAATAGAAATACAAAGCAAGAAGTAATAATTTATCCAACCAACGTGCAATCGATGTCGTGCGCGACGGTCGAGCTGACATTCAATGTATGGGCAAGGCCAGCGAAAGCGAAACACTTGAAAAAGTGCTGTTGCCGACCTTTTTCGTGGTTGTTATAGGGGCCTATGTAAAGCGCATTTCCGTCTCCAATGGCTAGAAGACATCGTAAGGATTAAAATGATGTGTAGTTTTATGTAGTTAACTGTAAAATTTGCAGAATTACGAACGCATGCACGCGGCACAAGTGTGCGTTTTCGCATGTCGCCGGCAACATTCTGACTACAACCACTGTTCACATTATTAAACTACTTATTATCTCATACAAAGTGTAGATTATTTTATGGTATAAATAAATCAGCTGCAGTACAAAATTATGTATCTGCTCTTGAGTAGCTTGTCGCCGGAATCATGTGATTTACATTACGCTGTTTCCTTTGATTGTTCTCCAACATTAAATTCACACCACACGTAGTTGGAAACTGTTATTGAAATTTAATAACGTATATATATATATATATATATATATATATATATATGACCTACTGTAAGTATTTGCAGTTGTTATCTTAATGTTACTGTCATAGGACAAACATATTTTACTGAAGAAAGTATGTAGGGGCATGCCAAAAGAAATGCTTCACTGTTATTCAACAGAGATTACTACCAATACCACAGTATACACTCGCCCCGGCAGAAACAGTGCAGAGAGCTTGAATCGTGAATTTGCCCAAATTACATTATACTGAGTTACGTGATACCATCTTCGTTTACGCCGACAACTAATTGTATAAACGCGTAATAAACTGCCATGCAATTTTACCATGTCCATGGTTGAGTGACTAGGTAAGCTTAGTCGTAGTGTTATTGTGAATATGTGGTTCTTAATTTATCTTAGGAATTTTACCCATTGTAAACTAATAGGAGATTTGAAGCATAACTCACTCAGGTTAACGGAGGAAATATAGCGTTACAAAAATTGTATATATTTAATATATAAAACATTCAATTTATCGCCCACGTGCCGCTCAATGGACCTGTAAAGAATACGCAACGTAAATTGTAACGTAAATCGAAATTCGTATACACGACGTGCGACTTCGATAATTGTTAAAATGCTTTACATTATGCATTATTTTTAGATCGATAGAACCATGTAATATTGCACGACATGATTAAGAACATTATTATTAATACTATGTCAATGTTTGACAAACTTTGATGACATAGGGCGTGTGCAGTTTTTGAAGCATTATTTAGTTTGTATTTGTAGGAACCATGGCAAAAACATCAGCTGGACGCCAGAAAGCTCACAGAGATAGAACAAAATGCAGCAGATCCACATTACGGAAGAAAGGAGACAGATCGTGTTATGGAATATTGCGTGCCAAGAGACAACACACCAATGTCAAAATTGCAGGAAAAGGGAAGAACGGGACGCGACTACAACAAAACATCGGAGAAAGCTCAAGGCATTAGCAAGTGCTGCTACACAGCCAGAAGTTCGAGAGGTGGCAGAAGAAAATGGCGGGCCATGCGACAGCGCAATAACAATCTTGCCGGATTCAACGCTTACTGTGAAATTGCCATTTCAAAATTCAAGGAAGAGGAATCGTACTAGCACTATTGTGTCTATACAGAACAAGACAATACACCAACAAAAGGTGAAACTTTATTAACTCGAGCAAAGAAACGAGCTGGTGGAAAAGAAGCTGAAAACTTCAAAGAAAACTGTCCAAAGACTAAAGAACACCAAACATGCTGGTGAAAATAGTAGCGACAGACAAGGAGAAACTGCTAAATAATCAAGTCCGAAAAATTAGGCAAATGAGGACATAAGGAATGCTAGATTCACTCCGACGAAAGTAACGAAAATCAAGGAAATTATTGTGCAACATTGTGCCCTTCTTAACGAGGTGGAGAAAACACACAACAATTCGCAGAAGAAAGCCATTGTCCGCGCTTCAAATGAAAGAGTGCAAAGAAAGACAACTAAGTTTTTATTACCAATGTTCATGGTTACGTCATTAAATAACTTGCTAGTATGATGGCACATGCAGTGCGACCTGTTCACCTTTTAATTGTATCTCAAAATGAATAAATAATATACAGTAACTTTGATTATTTCGTCAACAAATGTTGTGTTTTTGACGTTTTTATTATTTTCCACTTTCTTCCGATTTACGTTACGAAAACATGTCGCATGTTTGACGGAGCAACACATTTAAGTACATTACAATGTGTGAATACAATGCTGTCTGATATATTGGGAACCTCCACATAAGGCATATCAATGGTTTGTGCAAACAAAGCCGCATTCTTCTCCGTGTGATGGACATCGGAACAACATGATATGTGGAATTTCCTCAAAAATGATGGAATGCACAGCATTCTTGTTGGTCAGATAAACAAACACTAAATTATTATGAACATATAAATGACATTCTACCAATACTATCAGGTCCTCTTGCTCAATATACACGTGTATCAAATCGGGGAAGTAAAGTCTTAAAACAATAAGGGCAGGTAATTCACTAAGCGTCATTGTGTATTGTAAATGGGTGGTCGTTTAAAGTACTCATATTTAGTTAACTTAAAAAAATACAAATACTACTTTGAAACCATGTTTTTAGTAATATACATCGTAGAATAGGTGATCTTTCAAATAAAATATATACAAATTAGATTTTGTAAAAAAAATTACCAGTTGATCAAGTAAAAATGTCTCGTTTTCGCTGGTCTTGCCCATATGTGTGTGTGCGTGTGAGTGTGTGTGTGTGTGTGTGTGTGTGTGTGTGCGTGCGTGCGTGCGTGCGTGCGTGCGTGCGTGTGTGTGTGTGTGTATATATATATATATATATAGCCGCCAACAGTGAAGTCCGTGTGGTCTGTGTGGGCGAGTGTCAGACAACTACGTTTTCGTTTCGAGTTCAAATTCCTTCAGACTACTTGAATGTGTTATGTTCTTTAGTTTAAGATGCTTTTTATTTTGTGAAATGCTATTTCGTAATTAAGTCGTTATTAAAACACATATTATAAAGAAATAGATATATATATATGATTTATATATATATATCTTTCTACAAATGTAATGTACAAATGCGCGATCTTACGCAATGGCAAATATACAAATGTATAATGTACAAATGCGCGATCTTACGCACAATCTTTGTACAAATATACGATCTTACACACATTTGTTATACAAATACACGGTCTTACACACACTCTTTGTATAAATGCACGGTCTCCGGCCCTTTTGATATTGTCTCGTCATTTTAATTTCGGTTTTGCTCTTCTCTTTACTATTACGACCACATATTTGAAAACTTAACTGAACATGATTTTAATTAATCCAATTTATCAAAGGCACATGCACCACTGTAATCAGGTGATATATGAATTGAGAATGTTATAAAATTATTGTACTTGATGATTTAATTCGTACTGCATTGATTCAATGTTTTACTTTGAAAAGTGCATAGCACTTCATGAGTTTTATTAATTCAGCTATGTCCCTTCAGCAGCAGCACACCATAAGTACTACCTGTATTATGTTGTTGTTGTTGCTGCTGCTGCTGCAGTTGTTGTTGTTGATGTTGTTGCTGTTGTTGCTGTTGCTGCTGTTGCTGCTGTTGCCGTTGCCGTTGCCGTTGCCGTTGCCGTTGCCGTTGCCGTTGTTGTTGTTGTTGTTGTTGTTGTTGTTGTTGTTGTTGTTGTTGAATTAACTTCTATTTCATTCATTCACCCTCTTCGGTTTTAATGTCCAACCACTAGTTTCTATTTTCCATGCTTTTCTTGTCAATCTCTCCTCATTCAGACTATGCACATTTTCTGCCCATCTCAGTCTGCTCCCAGCTATTTACTTGTTCAGATGTTTCTTCTTTCCGGTCTCTTGTCTCATCCCGTCCCGTCGATTACCTTGAGGAATAATATACTTTATAAATGTGACATTTTGTTATTTTCTGATAAACGATTGAAAAAACTTACATATGAATGACGGCAGTGCATGTTTAGAGCATGTTTAAACTGACTCCAACACGTTCGCAATACGTAGTTTACTTAATTAGACATTTAGGCCATATTGTTTCGGGTAAAAAAAGATGGATCGTTTTGAATCATTGTTGGAACACGTAGTCTACATTATTTCGTACGTTCTCGTATGCCTAACTTCTTGAAAACACCAATTAGAAGCTACCTGTGTGTCTGACTTGGAGAGATAAAGGGTGTGGTTAAAGAGGATATGTGTAATATAAGAAGTACTTCTTGACTATTCAATTATGTCTTTGTTCAAGTTGTAACACTAGAAATACCGAAACTAATATGCAACTTCGACATGGTCGAATGGGGGCGGAATAATTCGTCGCCCTTACAGTTCAGTTCAGGCACCGATTACTCGACATGTCCTTTAGCGACACCAATCCTTTCTGACAATGTCGTGAATATACAATTGCGTCAGCGTCAATCGATTGGCTGTTAATCGGTCACGTACCGATTATTCACCGAGTGTCACACGTAATCGCACCGATAATCTGGTCTTAATGTAATATTGAGCATAGAACCATACACAAAGTTTCGTCGCGCTCTACTGGACGCGTTTGCTTTTCACTTTGAGTGACCCCCGACGCGGACAGCTGTGTCCACGTGACTCGCAGTCGTCCAATGACACCAGAGGCACACTTGATAAAGCGGCATTGCTTGGCTGTACGGCAAAGAAGAAAGTTCCGGTGTCACGCACAAAGGACACGTCGATCTGGCGAGGTAGCTGAATCCAAAGCCGGTCATTTCGGACAAATACGGACAAGACACTTACAACTTACGCAAGGAACATTGATTTTCGTAGTGACGCCACTTGAGTGGTCAGTGTCTTTGTCGCAAGTTGACCCAGTTAGCAGGGGTCTATTTATACCACGACGGGTGACGTGCACCGCAGCAGTTATTTTACTGTGTGGACAGAGGCGTAGAACGCTCAGCAACGCGGCGTAAGCATGGATAAGATTATTGGGGTAATAGGCGGGGTGCCGCAGTCGAACTCCCGCAATGATGACGATTTCTCAGATCGTCTCAATCATCGCTTCACGACGGCCATCATGATCATGTTTGCTATTGTCGTCAGTACGAAACAGTATGTCGGTGAACCGATCAGCTGCTGGGTTCCGGCCCACTTCACGGGCAGCCATGAGTCCTATACGAACGACTACTGCTGGGTGCGGAATACGTACTATCTACCATTCGAAGAGTACATCCCTAAGGAACACGAGAAGGACAAGCGCCACATGATTCCATACTACCAATGGATGCCGATGATTCTACTCATCCAGGCTCTGATGTTTTATCTGCCCATCATGGTGTGGAGGACCCTGAACAAGAAGTCTGGTATCGACGTGAACAACATCGTCGAGGCGGGGGAGAGCTTCCAGAATGCAGAGAAGGCGGCGAACAGGGACGCGACGCTCAGCTATATGACGAAGCAAATGGACCGGTGAGTATAGCGATGTAGCGTACAGGGCGTGGACAAAGACACGTCACACCATTGCGGAAATGGTTTCAAAGCCGCTAGCAGTAATGTCATTAAAATATTTGTATTAACTAATTTATTGATTATTTTTTATTTAGATGTACACACGGACATTCCACGTGTATGCCTAAGTCTCATTGTTCATAGGTTCTTACACTGCATCTCGTCAGCAGCAATCAGTTTGGGCAAGAATCTCGCCGTTCTCGTCTACTCTAGCTCTAGCGTTCTACCATGTCTGCAAACAGTTGGCCAATTGTTCGTTCCCGTATTTGTCACACGTGTATCTGATGTTAAATACCCTCCTTAATTGCTATTCGAATTGTTACATTAACTGTATTCCGCAAGCCAGCATGGCTGATGGTAAGTGAGAGCATTTACTCAGTGTTGACAATGGCGCTGCAATAACCAAGCTTGGATTATATGTCAATGCGAAGACGGTACCATGTTTTCTTTGTGGTTGCACGTCATCTTAAGGAATTCAAGCTGCTGTCACAGAGTTGACCCAATGTCCAACGATAGCACAACTTGCTTTTTCAGCGCTATTCGCACTCGGTGGCATTTACATTATCAAAAACAAACAAAAGAACTATTGTTTCTGTAAAAAAAACACTCGCACTAAACCAGTCTAAATACGCAGCCCAAAGCATCCTACAAATCAATTTGGACCTTGTTCGGTTAAACCGGAAAATAACGCTCAATGTTTGTGTCATTAAATATTACAAAAAGGCCATCTTCTTCTAAATAAGTGCATAATCGTACTCTGGAGCATTGACGCACTGTGTGATTACACTTACAGTCATAATTATATAATATTGACAAAGTTGGTGGTTATATACAACATGCCTAAAATAACTCAAATACTGTGTATACTTATTAATGACAGGGTATATGCGATAATCATTATATTTATAAACAATAACCTAATTTGTATTTGTGGGTGCGTTCGTGCGTGTGTTGATGGTGTGAAGTGCAATCTGTATACGTCAGTGGCTGTAAATCACAATCTGGTGTAATAGCATCCTGTTACTGTATACGAATTTTTTTCCATTCGAACCGGATTTCGGGGTATTTCAGACAGGGTAATGGTGTAATGTTGCCATGGAGCGAAAACATAACTCGATAGGGACATGTGTCGTTGCGCAATTTCTATTGTTGCGGGGCTATAAAAAACAAACACAACAGCATCAATGTTGCGTAACATGTATTAAATATAAGCATCTGTATTAAACAGCTCAAAATAAAACGCGTTAAAATAAGTACAGTTCTGCTATTATTATTTTTTCGGTATTACAATTTTTCAATACAATTTATATTAGGTCAAACTGATCGGTTTTTAAAGTAAGAATTTCCTAGTCACTATTCAGTGTATTCACCATACACTTAGTATCTTACATCTGTGCAGACATGCGTGACATCTTTCACGACGACACACGAGACGACAACGAGTTTCTTGACGGGATGTCTACGCGGTGCGTCTCGGCATAATAATGAGTCTTTTCAATGGCGATATATCTATGTCTATATCTCTGGGGCGGGGTGGAAGGGGCACTCCGATAACTGTCAATCAGATATGGTGGCAATGCTTACAATTTTGAATATGTAACTTGTAATGAACACGTTGGTGTCACCGAAAAACCTATCTTTTTAACATTGCATATCCTCCTTTGCTTCTTTACAATGCCATTTTGTTCTGTACTTGACAATGAGAACGATTACTCCTTTGGATTCGTTGCGCCATTGAGGTCGGATTTTCCGAAGATGTTGGCGCTAAAGAAGTCACTTTTTTATTATTATTAGTTACTAAGTTACTAAGCTGGCGTGTTTTGAACTCAAAAGCAGACATTGGCTTTGTACCGGTTCGCTATGAAATGAGGTCTGCAAGGGTCACACAGTCGTGGTAAACTGAACGGGAAAGGCTGTTCATAACGGCACACCCTTGGTCTCGAATTACTCTCGGCTAGTCGGGTAGAACGTAGGAGGTTGCTAATTAGTAATTATACGTAACTGGTTGCGTGTTGCTAATGCGCTATCCTATTACTGTTGCTCCTGTCTGAGGCATCCTCTCTCGATCAAGTAACAACGTAGGAGGTAAATTAATGCGAACCAGAGGAAAATTATTTAGCCACAACGAATCGTCGTAGTACGTAACAAAATACTCGTCAAGGAAACGCACCATTCCACAGCACGTCATAATACGTTTTGAAGTAATAAATGCAATATGTTTCGGGTTTTTTCAAGACTGGTTTAAAGCCCGGCATACACGTAACGACGCGACTGAGTTTAGTGTTTTTTTATTTGCGACTTTTTTGCGAAGATGCGTCGCGTCGTTACGTATATGACCCCCTCGGGGGGGGGGGGGGCGCATACACGTTACGACGCGACTAGCGTCGCGACAGGTTGATGCCTGCACTATTGTTGGTAGCGGCTGGGACTGCTGCCACTGCCTAGCGGAATCCTGTGGGACTATTCAAAATGGCGGGGCTGTCTGCTCATCAATGGCGAGCTATGACATTAAGCTGCACCTGTCACTCTTTTGTCGTGGAATCAAACAAACAAGGCCTCTCCTGCCAGAGATCTATGCATTTTTCTTCTAAATGTTCGTCCCAAACAATGGTTGCGCAATTTTCTGGGACAATCCCGTGGCTTCTAGAAAGCTGCTGATTGGCTAAGTGCCTCAAGCACTTTTGGAATGCGGTTGTACCGGCATACACGTAACGACGCGACTCGCCGATGGCAGTTTGTCTGCGACTACGTGGTTTAATATCAAGCATGTTTTATATTCTACGTCGCGTTTTGCGTTAAAAAAACTGGACAAAGACTGCCCTCAAAACAAGCGTCGTGTCGCAAGGGGGGCATACACGTAACGAATCAGAGTCGCAGACGCGTCTAATAAAACACTAAAACTCGGTCGCATCGTTACATGTATGTCGGGCTTTACTCACTCATAATATGTACAAATAACACAACTAGCATTTACAATGATTTACATACTAGAATGGTGAATATATGACGCGCCTCTTCACCCGTTTAACAAAGCTAAACGGTGTATCCCTAACAACCGTGTTAATTACAGAGTTGTAGTAATGTATATGTCTATAATAGCAAGTTAGAATTTCTATAATCGGAGTAGACACGTCCATTATGTTCGTCGTTCATGCGCCTAGTATTTAACTGCGCGCTTTGTGTGTCTGCAAAGCTGTTAATACCGTTTGCATGCGCACGTTCATGGACATTTACAGAGGATTTTGTATTATTCGGTCTTTTTACCATTTGTTTGCCAACTTAAAAGGATCAATAAAATATCAATAGAAATAAAACTTGCACTAAATGTATTTGAGTAATGACATTTGGAATTGATATATCTTATATAACATCACGGCAACAACCACAACATGAACCAGCTAGGCCATCAATAATTCGCCAACAAAATATTATTCTGTTTCAATAACTGTGGTTGCATTAAAAAGGTGAAAACACCAAATTGGAGATGATATTAATGGTCTCAAAGATGGCAAAATAATCGGAAGAAGATTATTTTCACCAACGATGCACGCAAAAAAAAACGTACTAATAAAGTAAGAGTTCCGTGTTTGTAAAACACTGACTTTAACAACAGAGAACACGACGCTGTTTGCCCAATGAGTTCTATTAAATCTAACCTAATCCGCATTTAGCTGCTTTTTATATACGACGGGATATTTGGCTTGATTTTCACAAATGTACTGCGTATAATATTATGTCAAGCTTCGCGAGGCTACGGTTCTAATGCAAAATTAATGTCTACAGTTGTCGATGATTGTGTTCTGCAGATACCTGTTGAGTCACGAGAACGGTCGCGGAGGCTGCACAATCAGTCTGAAGCACATCCTCTCGCGTACCTTCTGTGTCATGTGCGGCCGCCTCAAAGGCAACTACCTCGTCTCCCTCTACTTCTGGGTGAAGCTTCTCTTCATAGCCAACGTCGTCGGCCAACTCTTCTTGCTCAACACCTTCCTCGGCACGGAATACAACATGTATGGCATCGACGTTCTCAAGGAGCTAGCCCGGGGCGTGGACTGGACGCAGTCTCCGCGCTTCCCCCGCGTCACGATGTGCGACTTGAAGGTACGGCGGCTCGGCAACGTGCAGCGCTACACCGTCCAGTGCGTGCTGCCCATCAACCTGTTCAACGAGAAGATCTACCTATTCCTCTGGTTCTGGATGGTCTTTGTCGCCACCATGTCCTGCCTGAGTCTCCTAACGTGGGCGCTGCGTTCTATATTCCGTACCGACCGCTCGCGCTACGTCAAGAAACATCTCCGTCTGATGAACAAGCTGGATTCGGATTACGACAAGAAGCTGGTGGGAAGCTTCGTGGAGAAGTACCTCCGACAAGACGGTGTCTTTGTGATGCGTCTGGTCGGCCACAACACCAACGCCATCACCGTCACGGAGTTCGTGTGTTCGCTGTGGGACCTATACAGTGAGAAGCATAAGGACCGCATCAACTCGGATGAAGCAGGCCCAAGCGACAGCGTTTAGTGTTATCTCGTTTGGCATGTTAAGTGGAGGCTCATTGACCAAGGCAGCGGATGGCAAATTCTTAACCGCAACGTGTATTCCGAGTTTTGAGACAAAGTTGTCATAATACACTGGGGATGTTGTTTGTGGTGTGGGTTTGGGTGGA
Source organism: Escarpia spicata (assembly GCA_963995525.1). Taxonomy (NCBI): domain Eukaryota; kingdom Metazoa; phylum Annelida; class Polychaeta; order Sabellida; family Siboglinidae; genus Escarpia; species Escarpia spicata. The sequence goes on from OZ023217.1 coordinate 20,779,201, forward strand.
ATTATAACGTACCTTGGAATAATTAATCGCCCATATGCAATGGTCTTTGAACACTCCGTTAACTGCTGTCTTCGTGTTGCATCGACGAGAGAAACTGTCTGCCTAGTGTGATAAAATCTTTCAATTATGCATGCTCCAACTTCCGATGCAACATTATTGTAATACGTTTTGTTTGGTTGTAACGCATGATTCAAACGCTGTGATTCGGTAACGTTGTTGAGCAAGACGATGATACGGTCTGAATTCCAATCGGATGATCAGTACTCTCAGAAGCGTTATTGAAAACCAGTCGGCCTATTACAAAATTACAGTCAGAAACTCTCTAAATACCTCACACAATAAAATAAGTAGTGATGATGTTAGACGTAATTCCCACTTCAGAATGAAGGCCGAAAGATCGTAGTGTTTTCGCTGTGACATCTACGATTTATAGGTGGCTGGCGTCCACCACTGCTCGGCCACGTGTCATACACACAATTGTTCTTAAAACGAGGCACTGCCAGATATCTGGTACCTGCCAAACAGTTCATATAATTATGTCCTGGTGAGAATGCACTTCATATTGCCGACATGCTATTCGGTATTTTGCCACAATCGAAGCTGCCTTCTTTAATAAGGTTATGTTTTATAAACAAGACGTTCATCCGTAATCGTAAGCGTAGCAATTGAATTGTCGCAAGGATTACAGTGCCATCTTCCGAATTATTGTAAATGGACTGGAAACAATCGTACGATTTTGTTGTACTGCAATCCAGTTATATTTAATCCTATAGGGTTACTATTTTTTTATTTAGTGCTTTTTCACGGTAAATACCTATTACAAGATAATTTATTAATGTGCACAGCTGGTTACGGGACCAAAACCCCAGCGGTTTAATGTTATTTTGCTGTGTGTAGCATTCCATATATATATATATATATATATATATATTAATTATATATATATATATATAATTATCAACTAGACAATCCATCATATTGTGACCATTTAGGTATATCTATATTACTTTCTTATTGAACCATTTGATCAGTATGCCAGTGGGTGCATTCTTATATCACATTAATTGTGGCAAATACGAAATTATAAATGCTGCAATTAAACACACATCGAATGCGTCCATCGGTTCAAATAAAATATCAGTGTTTTCTTCCTGTCTTATTAGACTGTGCATTACTGTTTTTGGGAATATATATATTTATTAATAAAAAATCCCGACCACTCAATTCTTATACATGTTACTGAAAAGAGCTATTAACTGACGCACAATCGACACGGTTGGTAAGTTGTCTTGACGCAAACAACAACGTGCTGTTTGCTTCAAGACAGCTTGTTACAACACGTTGCTGTAAATTGGTGTTTCCTGTTGAATCTGCATTTCAATGAATTGTCGCAACTGTTATTTTTGCACTGGTACCATGGGACCAAAGCGGCTTGTGCTGCACGAAACGGTGGTCACGTGCATTGATTAACGTTGTTGTTATATATGGCTACATATTTTAGCTACGGAGTTTCCAGTTTAGAGCATTCCACGTTCTTGTTGCGAATATTACATTGCTCCAGTTCACTCAGCTGTATGAATGAGTACCTGGCTATAGACAGTTGTGGATAGTTGTGTACGAATATTCTTCGCGCATTAATTGCAGCGTGGCTGGATGCTTTCCAGAGAAGTCGAGATGGTGTTCTAAACTCCCTTTACTGCCAGGGAGTAAAGTGTAAAGCGCATTGAGCAGTCCTGAGGACTGGATACTGCGCTATATAAGAACTTAAAGTTTACTTCTACTGGTTAACCTTCCCGCTTATGCTGCCAACGTATTGTACTGCTCATGGACGCAGATATGCACCGTTGTAATAAGCACTTGTTGTGTTCAGCAATACTTTGTATTTATGTATTGTCTTGTAATGACATTGCACACTTCAGAGTTTGAATTCTAATGCATAATGTCAATACACGACTTATACAGTTTCAGTTGTGATTAGCTTTGTTATAGTCCTATCATTGTCATCTGAATAGTTGTTTGCAATGACCGCTGTGCTCTATGTTCCGCGAATATTTTCTTAACTTTGTAAACTCGTGTGTGCTTTGAATGAGAAATGTTGAACCTGGCTAATATTGTCTATGTTGCCTAAATATAATAATATACATTTTTTTAATTGTGAAGTCAACAGCGTGCGTGGTCGTAGTTTGTTCGATATTTTGAGTGTGTAAGAAGTTGTGTGTGTCCGCAGAATGTGTGTGTGTAGCCGCATGGTAAAGTAACGACCTTGTCCGTGACGTGTACTCAGTCGGTAGTTCGTGAGATTTGCCACACGTTAGCTTGGTAGAAAAATGAATGTATTATTCAATATATACTATATTCTTTATATGCAATTATCTTTTTTGTAAAAACTAGGAAAACCGAATAAAATTCACAAACATTATTATTGTTCGTCCCTTTTCAGGAAACGAGTTCGTTTTAAACCGAGTAAACTGATGGAGCGCTCCAGTACGGCTGCACATTATATTCTCCGTGAACCTGTGCCCTGTGCTGATATTGTTATGGAATTCTTATTGATACCCTCCAAAATTGAACTTCTCGGTGAAATCAAAAAGTCGACAATCAAAACTCTGTCCGTCGCCACATCAACTAATCAGAACCACACGCCCGCGCAGAGAGAGAGAGAGAGAGAGAGAGAGAGAGTGTGTGTGTGTGTGTGTGTGTGTGTGTGTGTGTGTGTGTGTGTGTGTGTGTGTGTGTGTGTGTGTGTGTGTGTGTGTGTGTGTGTGTGTGTGTGTGTGTGTGTGTGTGTGTGTGTGTGTGTGTGTGTGTGTGTGTGTGCATGCGTTCGTGTCTGCATGCGTGCGTGCGTGTGTTCGAGATTCGCTACAGCCTAGTTGTGCTGTGCACTTGTTGGTTTATTTGAACACACGAGTTCCCACGAGTGCGACGTGTGTGTTCAGAAATAGCGATTCTTATGTAATCATGTTATACGACTCCGTCAAGAGTTTGTTTACGCAAGCATGCCATCGGTCAAGGAGAGCTGATGCATTTCAGCTCGACTAAATAACCGTGCAGGCGACTATCGCGTTTATTTAGCGTGTCTGGGTGACAGATCGCACCATAAATGGTGTCGTCTATATTTTATACGTATAGACCCATGTTCAATATCTGACGGTGTTAAGAATTCATTTTCTATTTTAACTCCGGTGGTGCGCCATGAGTTTCGGATTCTCAACCGAGGGGACCGCAGTTTGAATCTGCTTGGCTATTGAAGCCTTTTAAAATCCTCGGTAATTTCGTTCACGTTGCTATATTATAGAAATGATTTCCTACTAATTGGGATGGATGTTTGCGATCCAACAACGTGAAGGAATGTAAGATGGGTGTGAAGACGTCTGCCGGAGCTGAAGCGTTTAGAAGTGCTAATGATATAAGATAGGACCTGGTCGCTGTGTACCAGCTCCAACCGAAAACAGCTCATCTCAAGTTGCTCATTTTGGTTTATCGGGGCAAAGATCGCCCCGAAGTTAAGAACTGAATATTGACAAGCTCTGTCAAATATTAATCTTCTTAGCCTGTCCCTCTACAAAACACACAACACCTAGTCAACTCTGCGTCATATAACGCACGTTTCCAGTTAGACGGTAACGTGCCAATTAGAATCTGTTCAAGTTGTGAAACTGGAACATCGAAGTTTTGATGTCATTAAAACGGAAAAAAGGTTGTGATTCGCGGTAACTTTGAAAATGCGCAGCTAACAAAGGATTGCTTATCAACCCTGTGTGTTTATCACAGAGTTTGCATACACTATTGGCGACCAGTCACGTGCTATTTACGTAGGTGGACGCGGGTTTGAGTGTCCACCCGGGTCGAGAGAGGTAACTGGACAGCTCAAACGCGCCGTGTTTGTACGTGCGCGACCGGGTACCAAAGGTTGTGTTTACACTAGCCGCCATGTTTGCTCCGTGGCTACACGTCTTCACCACACTCTAACTCCTAAGGTTCAACAACAAGATGTGTGACGTATTATTATGATTACAGTCAAACCTCGCTCAGTAATACAGCCACCTCGCAATTAAGGTCACTCTAGAACAGTACCAAAATATTTTTGTGACAGTAAGTTATAAGAAATTAGCCCGCTAATTCGGTGTGTATGTGTGTGTGCATGTGTGTGTGCGTGCGTGTGTGTGTGTGCGTGCGTGCGTGCGTGCGTACGTGCGTGCGTGTATGTGTGTACTCCTTTTTGTAAATTTGTTACAAGCGTATGTTCTGATAATATGTTACGTTCCCTGTGCTGCCTGAGTTGTGCACTATTCGTGATATCATGTAAATTTGTTTCGGCTAAAATATTATTTATTTATATAAAGTATTGTTTTCAGACAATTTGTTGAATTGGCAAGTAAAATGTTAACATTGAATGTAGCTTATGTAGGCATAACCGTTCTACTGTCGTGGTAACCGTTTATCGCAACCAAAGAACTACAGCGTATTTGGCTATCGTTATCAGATAACATTAGCGCCACGGGTTAGAGCGCGCGCTGTGATCGTAGTCAATGTTTTAGTAGAACGTAAACAGTTTGACCCAAACACGAGTAGAACATACCATTATATGCCGGTATTGGTTGTGCTAGTGGCCGTGCAGCTCCTTTTTGAGTACGACAACAAAGTCAGTTATTGCAAGATGTCACAGACGGAATAAGATGCCAAAAGTAAAAGCTTGCATTTAACTATATGTACATAGACATAGTGCTACTGGTACAACTATGTAATCAAGGTGTGTGTTACGAGAATAAATATTCCAAGAACTCAGCAAACATTCCGTACAATACCCTGCATGCATAGAAACTTCGCAGCATTATCGTGGCGAGTTCAACCAAGCACGCTTCGTTTCAGCTGCACTTTACACACTTTACATGTTCTAACAAAACATTGTCTCGGTTCTCTGTTGTATGCGATAGCATACAGAAGAGGTTTGTGTTACCGTGTCTTGCTGCTACTGTTTTCTTTGTGAAAACACTTCTCGATAGCAAATTACTCAGTTTAATTGAAAGGTTCAGTTTGGATATTTGCACTCTTTAATGTGTGGTTGCCGCTGTAACTATAAACGTGTTTTCTTTCAGGCGAGGCTGTGTTGAACACACACAACTTTAGGGTCATACTCTCCACTTGGTTACAAAATGTCCGCGAGAAAAAAGTCAGGTATTCTCCAATTAAAAGGGTACGACAGATCTTCCCAAATATCTTCTGCGTTACCCAACACAAGACGGAGGACTGTCTTGTCAAATACACTCGTCTAGTACCCCTATCCACAGAGGTGCCCGATTTGAACATAACATTACTGGGGTTTAGACAATGTTTTTTTTCTTCCCGTGTAATCGTTTCTAACTAGTTACGATATCCCAGGAGACGGGCTAGTCTTTGTTCCGACAAACCGTCTAAAATTCCAAATCAACGTAGAGTTTCTGTTTCTTGCCTGGTTCTAAACAATGTTTTGCACACAATCGCGTTGTCTATATGTGAAAAACGAAGTCCTGTATGCATTAACTGATTACCAAAATTTAATAGACCCTCGAAAATATATATAATAGTAATAATAATAACTATTATTATTAGTAGTAGTAGTAGTAGTAATAGTACATCGCGTAATAATAGTATTAACTATCATTATCATCAGTAACCCAGGCGCACCAAACCAGTCAATCGTTAGGCCCCAATTAAGCATGATTATGAAAGCGGTTCGCAAATGTTATCATCGATCAGAGCAAGAGGCCAATCAGAAAGTATAATGTGTTCTCAGTAATACAAATTTTCTATATAACCATTAGTGTACAATGGTTCAAGGCTGTCGTTTGTTGTTAGTGTTACCAAAAGTATCTCTTGCTTACTTAATATTATGAATAATAGGCAGTATTTATCATGACAATTTAATCCGTAAGTATAACAATCGATTCTTGAACCCACTTTTACGTAGGAAAAATGTATTATTTTGGAATGGTTACTGTTGATCCTGGAATTGGTGGGATTAATCTAAGTAGCCCAAATACCGATTATTTATCCCCGTACAATAACGGTGTCCATGTTCATAAATTAGCACAAACCACAGGCAAATCTATTTGAAACGACAACAATTAGACACCTTTGTAATGTCCTATTTTCTGGTCGAGTATAGCCTTACGTGAAATGATTAGACCGCCTCTGTATATGATACATGCATCCAATGTATTAACACTGGATTAACAGGTGTCCATATTGTGCGTGCATATGAGATATACAGCTAATCCTCTGAACTTCGTGTGAATGAACGTTCGTGATTAAGGAGGCATATTCATTTAGAATCCTGCTGGTCGGATTTCAGTTCGTATTAAGAAACTGTGAATCACTGGATACCAGGTAGATACAGAAGGAAAACACGTCAGGAAATTCAGAGGTCAAACTCCGCAACCCAGTTCGTGGTCACGTAACCTCAAGTTCGTGGGTCTACGTTATTGGTCCAGGGTTCGTGTGTCTACGCTATTGGTTTAGGGTTTGTGTGCATACGTTGTTGATCCAGGGTTCGTGTGTCTACATTGTAGGTTCTGTGTTTGTGTGCCTGCATTGTTGATTCAGGTTTCGTGTGTCTACGTTGTTGGTCTATGGTTCGTGGGTCTACATTGTTGATCCATGGTTCGTGGGTCTACATTGTTGGTTCAGAGTTCGTGTGTCTACGTTGTTGGTTCAGATTTCGTGTGTCTACGTTGCTGGTCCAGGGTTCGGGGGTCTACGTTGTTGGACTTGGGTTCGTGTGTCTACGTTGTTAGCCCAGGTTTCGTGAATCTACGCTGTTGGTTCAGAGTTCGTGTGTCTACGTTGTTGGGCCAGAGTTCGTGTATCTATGGTGTTAGTCCAGGGTTCGTGAGTCTACGTTGTTGGTCCAGGGTTCGTGAGCCTACGTTGTTGGTTCAGTGTTCGTGTGTCTACGTTGTTGGTCTAGGGTTCGTGAGCCTACGTTGTTGGTTCAGTGTTCGTGTGTCTACATTGTTGGTCTAGGGTTCGTGTGTCTACGTTGTTGATTCACGGTTCGTGTGTCTACGTTGTTGATCCAGGGTTCGTGTATCTACGTTGTTGATCCAGGGTTCGTGTGTCTACGTTGTTGACCCAGGGTCCGTGTGTTTACATTGTTGGTCCAGGGTTCGTGTGTCTACGTTGTTGGCCCAGGGTCCGTGGGTCTACGTTAGTGGCTCTGGGTTCGTGTATCATGTTTATATTCGTCGCACTAGGTTGGTGTTTGGTAGCCATGTGTCGTAAGGTTTCGTAGCCCTGGATTTGTGCGATGCTACTTGGATATTTATACATGGATGAAATATTATCTCGACATATAAAAATATATCGTACACGCGAACTTGCTTCGTCGATGAACAAACCCGGTATAGAATGGTGAGAATGATTCAACGTATCTCAGTCAAAAAAGGTAAAACAAATCGTCTCAACTCTTCTGCACGGTGTCCCATATGTTATATATATATATATATATAACATATATATACAATATATAAGTCATATATATATATATATATAATATATATATATGACTTCCAAGTCAGCAGCAATCGTTGTTTGTCACAAAGAATTAAAAAAAAACCTTGCATTTAGAAATAAACTTAAATATATGGCCGAGGACGGCAAAATCGCTACTAAGCCTATACCAAACACAGTTCGACAAATCAACACGAACCAGGGACAAATATGATTGTAACGACTGTTAATTTCATACATACTTTGTCCTACATTAGCAAACACATTTAAAACGACCATGATTAGAGAGTCTTTAGCGATGTCCTGTTTGGGGTTTATCCTTACACGAATGGAAGTCCTGGTAAATATAATCCATGCATACAGTACATTAACACCGCGTGGTCATTGCACGGATTTAACTGCGACCATACTGTACCAGCTTACGAGATTAACGTATAATCCTCTTAATTGTCGTACGTCCATAATTTGGAAGGCATGCTCCTTTAGACTTCACATTTAAATTCGTATTCGGACACCATGATTCACGATGTATTCAGACGCCGTGAATCTGTGAACAGACTCACAGAAAGAGCGGTCAACACTGACCGGTCAAGGGGTCATCCATACAATAGTGGACACGGTGCAGCCTTGACGGCCTAACAAATCACCGGTCAAACTCCGTAACCCAAATCGAAACCGTCGCGCTGGCTAGTTGCCCGTGCCCGCGTCTTCGAAATTATTGAATGGGAGGTGACGCGGGGTACAAATATATGACTCGCCAGAACCGGTTATTAGTAGCACAGGCCTATTCTGCATTCGAGCCAAAAATAGGTGTCTTGGTCATGTCCCATCAATTAGTGATTTTGGCAGAAATGCACACCTTATAATCTCACAAACAATAGACAATAATTGTGTATATAAATAACGTCGTTTCTCAAATGTCGCTGTTTAAATGTGTGCTTCAATTTGAGCCATAAATCAGAAACTACTGAAGACATTTCAACTAATGATATATCATTTTAAAGCATATCATTTGTGGAATCCAAAAAGGAATAAAATTATATTTCCCAATGTTGCTGTGACAGGTCACCTTTGATCGTACTCTGCATGGTATAATAATAATAATAATCTTTATTTTATATAGCGCCATATCCATAACGTTCATAGCGCTTTTTTACATAAAACTAAAATAGAAATAGTAAAAATAAAAATAAAAGAATACAGCGGTAGCTAGGCTCTATAGTGCATGCGCATGTGAAAGAGTACAGCGGTAGCTAGGCCCTATAGTGCATGCGTATGTTGCCCCAGAGAAAACAGCTCATGTTGTGGAATGCGGTCAATGAAATCATTGACATCTGGAGAGTGACTGAGAGTCTAACAATGTTTCGTCTACGTACAATCCGCTTTGTTGTTCTCAAATCTGCTTCAACAAGCATATGTACACTTGTAGCAACTACGTAGGTTCACCAATCATCAATCACCAATCATGAATTTCCCATAACCCGTAAGGATCGTTGGGGCACCACTGAGGACTTTTTAACCAGCTAACGATCCCCCTCTTCTCCACAGCCTTCTGGGAGTCGGCGAACTTCAGTCCCGTCCACTCTTTGATGTTGTCTTCCCATCTCTTTTTCTGTCTACCTCTTCTTCTCCCCCCTCTCACGGTACCTTGCAAGATGGTCTTTGCAAGGCCAGGTGATCGTGAGACGTGGCCGTACCACTTCAGTTTACGCTTCTTGACTGTTGTAAGGAAGTCTTCGTAAGGTCCGATGGCTTGTTTGGTCTTGTTGCGAACGTCTTCGTTAGTAACATGGTCTTTGTGTGCTATGCGCAATATCTTCCGAAAGCACCTCATTCCGTGGCTTGTGTCTTCTTCTGTAGATCTGCCGAGAGGGTCCATGTTTCGTATAGAAAGATGGTCATGACAAGGGAGCGCATCAGCCTCATTTTCGAACTGACATCGATGTTACTGTCGTTCCATATGGGTTTCAACCTTGTAAGTGCTGCTGTTGTCTGTGCAATCCTGGCAAGTATCTCAGGTTTAGAACCCTCGTCTGTAATGTTTGATCCCAAGTACTTGAAGCTTGTTACTGTTTCAAGTCTCTGTCCGTTAACTTTGACCTCTGTACTGATGCTTTGTGTGTTGTTTGTCATCAGTTTGGTCTTTTCGGCGCTGATCTCCATGCCGTATGGAGTGCCTTGGTGGAGTGCCTTGGCGCAGGTTAGCACAGTCATTTAAATCGATAATGTATGTCATTTGTTTTTAATACAATGTTCTTAATACTAGAACAATTATGTTGAAGGCGTACTTCTGCCCACCAAATTGCGTTTAATAAGCCCGAAATAGTTCGCAATTAAAATGTTCCACTCACAAAAGTTTCAAATAGTAAACAAATATTCACATTGTAAACAAGCGCAATTGGCAATTATTGCGCCGACAGCCCTTCCAGCAAATGCGTTTGAAGTTGGGAGGTTCCCACACTCCTGATCTCAAATTGGAACGCAGAACCACTGATTAAGCGAATATCTGCTAATTACTTAATAATTATCACTCTGATTTAACGTAACGAAACAAATAACGTCATTTTAATATGGCAAGCAAACAGATAATTGGGAGCACCGATACACTCAGGGATGCCTCATCGTAGCCTTGCAAATTTACAGCAAGTCTGGTCTTGGGCGAATCTTCTGTATCCTCTAGAGTATATGTATCCTCTGCTAAACATGACTGCGTTGGCCCGACGTAGTTCCGACGGTGCAGTGACATTCATAGTGGGTGTCAACTGTCATAGCGAGCAGTGTAGGCAGTATAATGATGGTGTGATTTGTGTTGCGTGTCGGCGTTCATGATTCATCACGACGCCGCGACTAAAGGTCATAAATCAAAAGTCTGGCCGAGGAAGGTGCCGCGGCTCACTGCGACGTCAAAAGGCGCGCGGCCTGCCATACCTATGGCAGGCCGATAGGGCCATAAACGCGGTACACTTAACGCATTAAATAAGAAGTTAACGCGTTGAATTAGCTTGTTTTTTGTACGATTTAAACGTACCGTCGATGACTGCCTCCGGCTTGCCACAACAGACCACCTACCGGCTTCAACTCGAGCTGCATGCATCACTCGGTAAGCTTCAAGGTTAAGCATGACAATGGAACTGGGGGGGATCTAAAATGAGCAAAATAGCGTGATATCGTTTATGGTAGGCCCCCACCTGTCTCTGCAATTGCTTTTACACCACAGCTGTATACGTAGACTGTCGGGTTGGGGCCAAACTTTGTTACCCGGTAGTTAACCCTACTCTACTACCATTTAGTGGTGATTCAGTTACTACAGTTAAGAAAAAATTGCATTGCCTAATGGTCCCGCCCTAATAAATATGCAATATAAATATTATAATCAATGTAATCATAAATAACAGTTAATACAAATATATAACCTTTTCATGTATATAACCTAAAGTAAACATTTCTCTTATAGATTAGAAGCATTAGAGTCGCATACAAGGAGGGCAAATGGAACTTTGCTACCAGAGAATGTTGCTGAAGAATTATTGCAGTCGCTGGGGCCAATCATAGAAGAATTTAGGAAAGGAAATGTTGAAAGTCAAGGTAAGAAAATAAATTAAGTAACTTTTAAAGTGAATTCGAACCCAAACTATTCAATGACGATGTTTAGTGGTCTTACATACCGAGTGTGATATGAATTGAAAGGAAACTGTATGTTGCTAATCACAGTGTGTTAGCTTTCATTTGTCAAAGGTCATTCGGTAAAAGTAGTGTTATACATGTGTATCCTGGTGGTATTGCATGTTGAAGCTGTAAACTTGTGTCTATTTCTCTAATCAAGAACATGCATCATAAATATTTCAGGTTATCAACTCACTTCCACACAATAATAATACAATTATAATAATAAGCTTTACTCAGCTATACAATACAAGTCATTTTATTCTATTACAACTCATCCACACCTACATACAATACATAACTTGGTACATATATAATATTAACAAATACAATTATTATATTTTATTGTATATTATATACATACATACTTTCATTTAATGTGATGACACATCAACCATATAATCACATGAATGTCTTAGTGTGGTTGGTCGTCTCCTGCTATGCATGCATTTTGCAGTGCGGAGCGGTTACCATTCTGAAAGGACCGAGAAACAGTTAAGACCTCACTAATGTTGAACGTTCATCATGTATAACATTCAAACAATGTTTCATGCATCTTAAAAGTCATTCAATGAACTCCTAATTACATGGTGACTAAATAATTATTGTCTATTAAAAAAATTCAACAATTGCAGGACGTGTGGCTTGAACCTGAGGGGAGGATTCACTCGCATGCCTGATGACGAGCTTGACAGGACTGTGAAGAACTGCATTGGTGAGAATCAACGAATTGGTCCAAATGCTGTAAAAGCAAGACTATTCTCACAGGGCATCAATGTGCAGAGGTGGCGGGTGCGAGGTAGCATGATGCGTGTGGATCAAGGAGGCATTGCTCTCAGGGCTGCAATGACCATTCAGCGTCGCACATACACTGTTGCTGGCCCTAACTCTATCTGGCACCTAGACGGCAACCATAAGCTAATCAGGTGCGTGTACAAACTACAAACTTTGAAAAACAAACCTTGCATGACAACAACGTAGATAACGTAAAATAATGCAAATAAATAATGTGTATTCTAGGTTATGTAAATCACAGGAAATTAGTAAAGTTATGTAATGATATTAGTGTTGTATTAGTCTTGTTGCATAAATCTGGCATTGTTATATTATCGTCATTATAACTCATAGTTGTGAATACATAACTACAATTTATTCCATAAGTAATATTACTAAAGGAACAGTGGCAATGTTAGTGGCCATGAACACAATGCACTGGTACAATGCCGATACTAAATCTAGTAAGTACTGTGTTAATTCTTGGTGAAAGACACAAAATGTCTTTTGCAGGTGGAAATTTGTGATTCACGGAGGAATTGATGGATTTAGTCGGATGCTTGTTTTTCTGCAAGCATCCCCCAACAACATGAAATCCACTGTACTGAGGCATTTTCTCGCAGCCACGAACATCTGTGGTTTACCATCAAGGGTGCGAGTTGACCATGGTGGCGAAAATAATGATATCTGTGATCTACTGGAGTTGCTACAAAGAAGAGAAAGAGGATCTGCAATCAGAGGCACCAGTGTTCACAACCAGCGCATTGAATAAATCTAGGTTAACGGGTAACAGCGCGGTAGACTGCACAAATACACTATGCCAGCACTGGGCCACTATTGTTCCAGCATAAAGTCAGTACAGTATGCTACTACTGGCCCAATTTACAGTCTCTGTGCAAGACATATTGGACCAGTACCGTGTTTATTTATTTGGGCCAGTATGCTGTTAGTTGTTGAACGAGTACTAGCACATTACTCTGTTTTGACTGGGTAATAAACTGATAGCAATATTACTCATTATTATCAAACCTGCAACTCCATGACCATATCCTTTTTTTCGGAAACGTATGGTTCTTGTTCCTGCTGCAAAGACGACAACAGAAACTGTCCATGTTTTCAAGTTACGTTTTTTCTCACCCAACCTGGACCTCGCTGGTGGATTGTTTCGGAATTGTTGAAATCTACAGAAAAAGTTAAAACAATATATAATACAAACCTATTAGTATGACAGTCTATATAATGTCTATGTCTATGTGACTAACTAGTATGAGTATGACTGACCTACTCCTGCTCCTTATGTATTATAATTATATAAGCTAATACACATCATGTATATAATTGTACTATATGAATTAGATTCTTATCCTTATACTAGCTCTAACACAAACTTCCATCTGCCACCTGTTATTTACACCAAACTAGCCACGATTTCGAGTCAATGTTGACTGTTGTAATGACAAACAAACTACAACTTACAAGTACAATTAATTATACAAAGTAATGACAATAAGTTAATAACTTCATTACATCATTGATAACAGAAGCACTATCCCTCTTACTTAACGTATGCAGATGACCCTATTACCTATTTCAAGCGAACAGATATTGACATGACACGCTTGCATTGACATTTCTAACTTACTTGAACCGACTTTGAAACCAATACAATAAAAACGTCTGTCTGCCATTACCGGCGTTCCACACCTTCAATTACCTTACCCCATGGTCCAGTAACTCGTTTCTCCAGATATAGACCTACACTTCCCTTCAGTTTTATTCAACATTGACCTTACATAATAATTATACATTGTGATAGCATGACTGACGTGTACGTGCGTGCATGCGTGCGAGCGAGCGTGCGCGCGTGCACGTATGGGTGCATGTTGTACATTCTTCGTACATTTCCATGAACAGTACGGAATGATGTTGACATAATAGCAGTTTCGAAAACTGACTCATGCCATGGAGCATGGGGGCGGTCAATAAGCTAGAGTCTACACTACACAGTTTAACAATGTTAACAATAAAGCCTACATCTATTAGTCTACTAGTATATAGGTACTTACGTTTCCACAACATTTCCACTACTAACGACAGCTCCTCCGGCCGGCGTACTTGCATTTTGGGTGTGCAGATTTTGAACAATTGAATGAACTCGATTTGCGAACGTCTGCAACGCCCGATGTCCATAGTTAAAATATCCGTTGGAGGCTGGTCGACCCATTCTGACTAGCGGACAATTGTTCATTTCTTGCATACCAAACTGTCAAAGACAACCAGGCCGGAGCAGAGCTCGGATATCGATTTCATGTAAAGTTATACCCCTTTCAATGCATTCCATTTAATACACTAGGTTCAACAATGTTACATAATTAAACTAACGTGAAATGTTGCTACACGGGGGTATTAATTATTATATATTGTATTATATTTAGATATCATGAATATATCTCCACAATATGCAAAGGACATTAAATAATATCAAACGATAGCCATTAATGTTGTGTTTTAGTTTGAAAAGGTGTATACTAGGGCCTAATATGATGCCAGAAACTATAAATACGGAGGTTAATGTGGAATTATTAATGTACATTGCGCAGGATGTTGCCAAAAGTTTAGCTGTGTTCATAAATGGTATAGTAGATTACCGCCTTTTCTTGTTCATAATGCATAACTAAGATTAGCTTTCATTGGTTCAATATCTGATTCGTAGCTAAATGAGTCATTATTGGATGCTAAGTTAACGCGTTAACTTATCCGAGTCTTTATTGGTTGCTAAGTTAACGCGTTGAGTTCTCCGATTCATTATTGGTTGATACGTTAACTTCTTCGAGTCCTCATTGGTTGCTAAGTTAGCACGTTAACTTATTCGCGTTCTCACTGGTTGCCAAGTTAACGCGTTAAGCTATTGGCGTTCTTATTGGTTGCTACGTTAGCGCGTTAAGTTATATTGCGTTCTCATTGGTTGTTAAGTTAGCGCGTTAACTTGTTCGCGTTCTCATTGGTTGCTAAGTTAACGCGTTAAGTTATTCGCGTTCTCATTGGTTGCTCAGTTAGTGCGTTAACTTCTTTGCGTTCTCATTGGTTGCTAATTCAACGCGTTAACTTCTTATTTAACGCGTTAAGTGTACCGCATTTATGGCCCTATCGGCCTGCCATAGGCTGTCACGGTAGTCGTCGCGCAGAGCAGTGATTCTATGATTATTTTTAACCTTGTCGAATTATGATGAAATTTGGATCCGGCGTCGTGGGCCAAAAGGCGCGTGCAGGGGCCGGTTTCATGAAGCGTACTTAAAGTTACGCAATTACTTGGCGTCACGTGTTTGCGTAAACTCCTATGCTCGCTCATATAAAAAAAACATGTCAATTACTAAGACAATCATCTTAGCGTTAAGAACGTTCTTAGCCGCTTAATGAAACCGGCCCCGGTGTAGGCTTACTAAAATTGTAATTGCTAGAGGACATAGCATCAACATAAATTTAATAACTTACGCAATTCTTTGCCAAAAAACACACAAAAACCAATGGAAAAAGAAGAACACTGAAATTACAGCAATTACTTCTGGCACGTCTGCACAATTAATGGGATCACGACAGTTCACTGTGCTTGCGCAGTACGCATTTGCCTACTCCTTGTTCATGATGCTTTTGACCCTTTGTCAAACATTTTGGCCCATTAGCGTGAGTTTGGAGGGGGGCCATTGTTTTTATTTGAGGCAAAACTGTGAAGTTTGATTGCAGTTTAAGCTGTTACTTAATTACTGATTAAATTATATATGTATACATAAATAGCAATAATAATGTTTAAATTAATGTAAATAACATTTGGTGATATATATTCTAATAGGCGTAGACAAAAATTAATTCGTTACTTGAACAGATAATGCAAATGTTGCGGGACCGGAGACGTCCAATCCCAACGTTTCTCCCAACTACGTTAGAAAGATATTTAATTGGCGGCTGATGTTGCAAGATATTTTATTACATCTCCTTTCTTGATGTCTGTTTGAGTTAACGCAGTCAATAACCTAATTGCGTCACCACTGACAGTGAACCTAGAATGCGGTCATAAACTAAAGGGATGGGCATGGGTTTTTCTTTAAGTCAGAATGTCGTCTCTGAGGAGACAATGATTTAAATCCGTCCGGTTGAGAATAGTGAGAAAGGAAAAACTCAAGGATCGATGGAAACGATTACAAAGACGAACACATGTACACCACACAATGGTTTGGGTGGATTGGTTGTATTATTATTATTATTAGTAGTAGTAGTAGTAGTAGTAGTAGTATGAGTACTTTAGTAGTAGTAGTAGTGGTAGTAGTAGTAGTAGTAGTAGTAGTACTAGTAGTAGTAGTAGTAGTAGTAGTAGTAGTAGTAGTAGTAGTAGTAGTAGTAGTAGTAGTATGAGTACTGTAGTAGTAGTAGTATGAGTACTGTAGTAGTAGTAGTAGTAGTATGAGTACTGTAGTAGTAGTAGTATGAGTACTGTAGTAGTAGTAGTAGTATGAGTACTGTAGTAGTAGTAGTAGTAGTAGTAGTAGTATGAGTACTGTAGTAGTAGTAGTAGTAGTAGTAGTAGTAGTAGTAGTACTACTACTACTACTACTATTACTACTAATATTACTATTACTACTACTACTACTACTACTACTACTACTACTACTACTACTACTACTACTACTACTACTACTACTACTACTACTACTACAGTACTCATACTACTACTACTACTACTACTACTGGTTGTTGTTGTTGTACGGTGAATATGTTGGTAGTAGTAGTGGTGGTGGTGATAGTAGTAGGAACAGGAATAGAAGTATGTCGTCATCATCATCATCATAACAATTAGTATCAATATTATATACACTCCTGTACGAATGACAGAGTATTCGATTGTCATCAGATGCATATGCACACTTAACTGACTACACGTATGCTGAAACAGCTACGCCATCAGAATTCACCTAACACGTGTAGACAAGGCCGTGACGCTGCATGCATACTTGTGTCATCTAAGTGCAAATGACTCGACCCGAGAGAGAGAGAGAGAGTGTGACGTTGTCACTACCAACAGGTAACCAGACACCAGTCCACACTGTCGCCCAGACACACACCTGGTTCTGTTCAATTGCGCTTTGTTCTCCAATACTTTCTGAACTTGTGCAATTCCGAAATAAAACACTCACTCACCAATTTGTGAATCAACTGCTTGCAATGCAAGGATGGTTTTACCCCATAACTTATGGTTTCTTACTGTTTTTCCCTGGGTATTTGCTCCTGGGTATCAGCTCGCAGTAGCGCAGCGGTAAGAGCTTCGGACTATCGACTGAGAGTACCCGGGTTCGAATCATGTGCGGCGGTGTCGTACCTTGGACAAGTTGCTTCATTTCACTCAGCTGTATTAATGAGTACCTGGCTATAGACAGTGGTGGATATTTGTGTACGAATAGTCATCACGCATTAATTGCAATGTGGCTGAATGCTTCCCAGCGAAGTCGAGATGGTGTTCGATTGAACAGATCTGCCAGGGAGTAAAGTGTAACACTGCCGTATATTACAACAATACTAATACAGCTAAGTCAATCGCAATACCATCGCAATAGTAAAACTGTTCCCAATAGTGACCCATATACTATCTTCCATCTGGAACCCTGGTTGCCAGGATAGCTGGAAGTTGTATGCGTCTCATTTTGAAACACAGCACGAACTCCCTGTACTCGGCTTACAGACGCAGACGTGTAATTATGCGTGACGGACCCGCAAGAAATCCAGGCCGACGCTTCAGATGCATTGTCAAACATCTCAAGTTGTTTACTCCGAATAGCCCATTAATTATTTGCATAATAAAAGAGTTTCGAATTGGTTTGTGCGCATGCGCTTTGGTATTTTATTCGTTCGGTGTATCATTTAACGTTTGTTATCGTCCATCTTTGATTTGGTGTATATAAATGTTCCCTTTGATAGGCTGCTATTTACATTAATCCATCCCTCACACAGCAGAGCCAGTATAAATTGCGTGGACTGAGTGGTTATGTATGGTGATGTTGGGATGAATTTGGGTGGTGAATGGAAGCCCCATAAAGGCTTCTTGAAACGATTTCGAGCCATCTATATATGTTATCATGTTGGGATCATGTCGCGTGTTTTAAAAGCTAGGGGGAGGGGAGGATGAATAGAATGGTCGAGGCCTATTTTTGTGGTGCTAAGGGTTAGATAGTATCTACAGGCTAGTGATCGGGTCGTTAGGTCTGGATCGTGATCCAACGATGTCAACGAAAAGGGGTAATAGATTTATTGCTGAACCTTCTTCAGGGTAGTTTATTTGTATGCAAACAATTTCTTTTTGACATATTCAATACGTGATTTACCTTCTAGTTGTAGTCTTTTTTCATCAGCGTAGCACACAGATGTCATCAGTACATGAGACGTATTGCGACTTCGTACATGTGAGATTGTTCGTAATTGTCCTCGCCTCGATTGATTGGTGTGTTGATCTTTCTTATCCATGTGGCTTTTTGGATAAGAAAGACCAAAACACCAACCAAATTAATAAACCAATCTAGACGGGGGGGAATTACGAACTATCGCACCTGTACGATGACGTCATGCGTCACATGTACTGAAGAGGTTTGTGTGCTATGCTGACGAAAGACTTTACAACTACAAGGTAAAATCACGTATTGGATATATCAAAAAGAAATTGTTTGCATAAAAAGTGTAATTAATAGCGTTAGCAAAAAATGCATCAAGTAGGGAGAATTAACAAGATTCAATTTTTTTCAGAAGGAAAAGAATCACTTCTCATAGGGGCAGGGTTTCCATTTACCACGGGGGAAATGTACAACCTCACACCGGCGAAGTAATTCTCTCCTCGGAAATAAACTCTCACCGCAAAAAAAACGTTCTACATGTTGGTGCCTTTTGAGAAAGATGACGTAATGACGGACGGCGGATCTCTGCCACTGCAGCTTAACGAGTGTTGATATGCCGCCGGAGATGAAACACTAGAGTGTCAACGAACCCAAGTGACGCCACCGGTGGGAGGCTCCAAGTAAAATAAAAGTCGTCCCTGTTTTCATTACACTATGACGACATGGACATAGACGCCTCTTGTCTTCACCGCGACATGTGGAAATCAAAGTGGTGTTTTCGAAGCTCCTGTTATAAAACACAAAAGTTTCAATGACTGACGCGACACATGGTTGTAGGAGATGATAAATATCCTTTACTGTTCCTCTTTAAGATGATCCTATAACTCTGTTTCGTTCGTTAGGTTTTGGTGAATAACGCAAAGCTGCACGGTTGTTTTGTATATGGCAATGCGCAATATGGCGACGCCCTGATATTTACGATTCGATGTCACGGAATTGCGATGACTACCGTCAATAAGATATCGGATTACCACTATCAGCGCCGAAAATTACCAAATGGGAACAATTACTGATGATAGTTTTGGTGATTGTCGTACAATAATTTTACAGCTTATTATCAATCACACAATGATGTCATCTAGTTCCGGTTAGTTTTCCGGGAAGCAATTGAGGACGCATCGTTCAATGCACCGGGGTGTTACTGGGAGTAGGGACATCGTTTAATTGAGAACCACGTTCGATTAACTGGTGTAGGTAATTTGAATGAGTAACGTTCATGTTTGTGGCACTTTATGAAACGCTTGCGTTGATCAACCTGTCGTCTGAATGGTGTAGAATTATAATCTCGAAGTATGGAATAAATTAAGTAACTATATATAAAACAGAAAATTACAGTACCTATATAAGTATTACTAATTTGTTAAACTTGAATATGTGTATTATTGTATCAATATGGTGGAAACGCCAAATTACCGACAAAAATAGATTTGCAGTGAATGGCTGCAGGAATATGTTACGTATCTGCAAGTTAATTTAAATGGCGAATTTATTCATTGTAATTTGATTACTTAACTTTTGATGTTAGTTGTCCCACATCCGGAATGAACGTTATTGTGTTGTATGCGGTTTAATTCCACTTGGAAAACAGATACGCATATGTAATCATAGGACAACTTTTGGTGATAGATATACAGTTTCACATTATACATAGAAATAACTGAAGTTATGTAATTGAAAGTGGCATAAGCAGCTGAGAACATTTCATTACAAAGCCTAACGAACGGTTGGTTTAAATATAACAATTATGCGTTTATTACAGATTTGTAAACTAGATAATAGGCTATTCCCACTTCGGCGACCGGCTAATTGGGAACAGTTGAAACCCATGACGTCAGCCTTTTTGTGAAAATGGCGCTGTCCATACAATTTCAATATTGTGTGTCCAACAATTATATTCGAGTAAACGACTGGCATAATATTCTTAAATGTAGATGCAAATGTTTAGTTTATATAAACTCTTTTAGATGCATAGATCTAAACAGTTACATTGTGTTTTTACAGAGCAATGATGCATTTGCTGAACGCGGTTGGTAACATTAACAACGTCTCGGGCTCGTAAGAGGGGCAAATCGCTACAAAAACCTCGCACTTTGGGGAACAGTTATCATGATTCGAATACGGTAAACTGAGACCCAATAAGACTATTATGCTAGCAAACGTTTGTGCTAAATTTAGTCCATGCAGATGGAGACAAAAGCATCTGTGTGGAGAGGACGAAAGGCAGACTGTTTACCATACTACTAGAATTCCCTTCGTGTCAGTGAGAATACATGGCAGGCGTGACTGTCCCGAGACTCATGTCCCCCGGCTGATGACTCGTCGGTCACCACTTTGACGGGACCCAGGCTTCCATAAACCCTGAACTCCTCGACCTTGTTTA
Organism: Escarpia spicata; assembly: GCA_963995525.1. Classification (NCBI taxonomy): domain Eukaryota; kingdom Metazoa; phylum Annelida; class Polychaeta; order Sabellida; family Siboglinidae; genus Escarpia; species Escarpia spicata. Next base: position 20,799,940 of record OZ023217.1, read on the forward strand.
TCATCCATCTTCCATAGCTCGAGAGGCTGTATCGGTCGTTTCTACTGAGAACGACTGAATAAAGCGCGTCGCAGCGATGACGTTGGAATATGTCACATACGAGATATGGGAGATACGATTTGTTGTGGAAATAGTTACACAGTACCAGCATGCAATATACGATATTACAACAAGTTGCAAACAAAGAAACCTGCATTTTAATATTTTAGAGAATAGTGAACAACTTGGGGTTTCTTAAAACGAAAATATATTGTCAGCTCTAAACTTGTCAGCATATTGGTATTGCATGTTGGTACTGTGTAACTATTTCCACAACAAATCGTATATCCTATAACTGGTACGAGACATATTTCAACGTCATCGCTGCGACGCGCTTTATTCAGTCGTTCTCAATAGAAACGACTGACACAGCCTCTCAAGCCACGGAAGATGAATTATATATATATATACATATATATCTTAATAATGATACTATATGCTATTGCATGCAAGAGAAATTAAAATGAAGATTTGTTGGATAGATCTAAGTAGAAGGATAGGACTACGTACAAGTACCCAATCCCACTCACAGAACGTGGGAATTTCCCAATGTTGACTCTGCCAGTCGTTGACTGCCATGTTTCTAATGCACAGCTGAAAAAACAAGCGCCGCTTGAGTAACATAACCGGAGTGAGCATGTCCCGACAAGTAACAGCTACCGATGCGAATGTCTGGATGAAAGACAACAAACGTTGACCCATGAATAGGAGTAGACAAAACCCAATATAATAATTATAAATATTGCCGGTTACAAACTAAACCCCTCCCTCTCAGTAACAAAGAAAGCGTGATCCCCAAGCCGCAGCGGCCGTGTATTAAGTAACCCTCCCCGTGACCTGAGCGTGTGTCTCCCGTCTTGACCTCTCCCGACGTCTTAGCCAGGCAAGGTCGTCGTAATCCGACAGAGTCTAGCTGCGGGCGACTACCCCGTATCCCACAGCTTGCCGTAAAAGGCATGCCAGCCATCAACGTCACTCAAGCGCATGTTATGTGTCGCCTTCTGAAGCTGTCTTTGTCCTGTCCGTTCTCGTGAGTCTGAGACGACGTATTGATTTCACTTAATTATCGCCCACTACGACGTGTAATAATTTCTTCATTTTCGTATTGAAAATAGTAATAAAAGTACGATGAAAGTAGAATAAATAATTGGTTAAAGTTACATTAGTAAATAATCTATTGTGTTGTTGTTATTGTTGTTGAATAAACGTTTCACTCAGTCATTCATCGGCTTAGATATGTCTAAACAATAAAATCGATCAATAAAAATGGAGAAAAAGATTTACAAGAAGTTCTCGGTAGGGAGAAAGTTATTAATATAGATCTCTGTGTAGTGTACGTATATGCTCAATTGATTGTTTTATGTAAATTACGTTTACGAAGGATGAACAGCAACATGCCAGCAAAACAGCACTGACCTGGACACCCGAAGGAAATATAAAATGAGGCAGACCAAATCAACACAGCGACGAACAACAGAAGAAGAACTGAAGACTGCTGTTCTGACCTGGGGCACAGCAGCAAAGAGAACTGAAGACTGCTGTTCTGACCTGGGGCACAGCAGCAAAGAGAACTGAAGACTGCTGTTCTGACCTGGGGCACAGCAGCAAAGAGAACTGAAGATACATTGAGAGGGACCCGGTGGGCTCTTGGGCGAGACTTCTGTGAAGACGATAAGTAAGTAAGTCAGCATACATATATTAGTGTTCTGTTGTGACCATCAGATAGGTGGTTGTAGCATAGCACCGGTTGACACATGTCTCAGATCGATAGCATGTTTACTGACGGTGACGTCATTGTGAAAATAGTTTCACAATGACGTATATCAACATACATAAGTATTCAATCTTGTGGGTTGAGTCTAAGCCACATGTTGCGATTTCTTTATAACTCACGGTATAGTTTATTAGCAGCATGATGGACGTAATAATGTTGAAAAGTCAAAATCTACATGATTAATGGTTTGTTATTACACCGCCAAGTAGGCCTTGTTACATCGTTTACATAGAGGACTGGCCAGGAAATTCGTATAGTTCAGCACCCGTATCCATCCCGGATGGAAACGTCGCATTAGCACCCGCACAATAGCGTGTTTTAGAACAGAACAATTCTTTGACGGGTTCTGGCTCGATGCACGACAAAACGGGTACTTCAAATCGGCTGGGTGCGTCCGTTCACCGCACAGCTATCAGCTTACAGCATCTAGGCCAAAGTGGAAATTCAGCCACAACCGTAGGCAACCGGTGTTGTTCTTATGTCACGGTGAGTTTAGTTTGACGTCAACGAACATAAGCTCTTGTTCCTTGTGACACCGTTAAGTCAGACATTGGGGTAAATGGTTAAAGCAATCTTGTGTATTGGTGGTGCCTCGTTACGGGTACAATCGTGTAGTGTACGCATTTCATAGCAGGACGGGGTGAAAGAGAATATATTTAACATTATTGCCACCCAGAACACAAACAATAGACGGTATATTTGCAACGCGGAATTTCCTATATCAGGAGTCCAGTGTTCTATATAATATCATCTAACCCGTCGTTTTGAAATAGGTCAATTTTTTTCTCCAAATATATTCGCAGTGCTATCATTTACACATGCAATAAGTAATTTATTCCTGTGTTGCTGTGCCAAGAATGAACGAGAATTAGTGGGTTATTGTATAGATACACAACGCACATTGTTCATTCACTTACATTTCTTCGTGTTCTCTAGTTTTTCTGCATTTTTAAATGTTTACGTTAATATTCTATAAACAAAATAATGGTGATGTCAGTGTTCTATGAACAATGTAATGGTGGTGTTAGTGTTCTATGAACAATGTAATGGTGATGTTGGTGTTCTATGAACAATGTAATGGTGATGTTAGTGTTCTATGAACAATGCAATGGTGATGTTAGTGTTATATGAACAATGCAATGGTGATGTTAGTGTTCTATGAACAATGTAATGGTGATATTAGTGTTCTACTGCGTAAGATCGTTCGGGGATATTTCGAATCTGCATTGTGCGTCGCGGCTAACGGCATAGTGGTCGGGTAATTGGCATTCTAATTTATTTTCATGCCTCATGCCAACCGAGCGAGCGTGCAGTCACAATGCCACGTGAAGAATCCACCACCCTGGCAAGCCCCACGAGGGTACGATAGCGGACACCGCCAGACGGGTGCTAGTAAACAAAACTAGCCCACAAAGATGCGACGGTTGACTGAACACACCGCCTCAAGAGGCTATGACGGGGCGAACACTGTCTGCTTGTCTGTGGCTATAAATCACCCGCTTTGTGTGTCAGTTGATGCGACGCCCAGAGCCTGACGCAGTGTGCGAGTGAGTGGTACGGTGTGCCTTCGTGTGTATTTGGAGAGGGACACTGCAGAGAGCACGCGAGTTTGTAGAGGTTATCTCAACGTGTATTTGGCTACCCCACGTAGCACTGGCGTCTGTAATTGTAATGTAAATTTATGTTAATTGAAGAAGTATACCGCAACGTCCGGAAATGGATAAGCAAACCCAACCAACACAGCCTATAATGAACATTATTGTTGTGCCATGTGTCATAGTTCCATGATCCGTTCTCGAAATAGCTCTAAACCAGCCGTGGATGGAGTTTTAAGTTAAAGAACATAACTGATGTGCTTGTTTGTGGCAATCTAGGTCAACGGGTAACAGCGCGTGCAAAACAGCCGGGGTGTGAGATAGAAATGGGTTAAAAACTGGAAAGGATAGACCGGGTGATTTAAATTGTACGCGGAAAGACGTGAAAGCCGATGCGGCTGTTTATAAGGGTGACGAGACAGCGACAGCTGGGGGGTTATCCGTCCAGGATGTAAACCAGACCAAGCCAGACCAAGCCGGTTTACGGTGACGTCACCATGGGGGTTTCATTACCCATATTTGGATTTCAATTCGAGGGGTCACAACCAAAATCGCGGTCTTGTGCATAGCGGTTAGACAAGACGAGACAGATGTCGCGTTGTAACAAGTACGTAAACACAGCAACTAGTCGCTATATAGAATTACTAACACATAACACTTACAAGTAACGTACTGCTTTTCATACACTGTTGGCGGTTAGTTGTCCTGTCTTGCCATTCTCGATAGGTGGTGTTTAACTGTTGTGTGTGAGTGATGTCAGACGCTGACAAGAGTAATAACTCATCCAAAGACACGGTGTAGGCCTACTGAGTATGGAGTAATGATTCAAACGCGATTCTATGTTATAGCATTACACGTTTTTAGCATTACACGTTTTTAATAAGTTTTGCATAGAAAATACAATGCTACAAAAATACTAGCTGACGTGTTGCTAAGTCGTACGCCACCACTACACCCCGCGAATACCATGGTACTAGTAACTGTGCTGTTGTTGACAACGCTACAAGCTCGTCTCACGCCTGGAATGAACAAACCTTACAACGCGAATTAACTAATACTTTTATTGATGAACGACAATGATTTGTTTAAGGCACTGCGAAACACAAGAACGTGTTGATATGTTTATACTCGCTAAAATGCAATCTTTCAATTATTCATTCTGACTGTTTTTTAACGGTGCTCACATTATAACACTTTGGTACTTACGTATCCAATCAAACAAAATATACACAGGAATGCAACCCACTCCCAACGTTGACGAAGCATTAATACCTGGCCTAACATAATAATAAAATGTAAACAATTAATAAAATAGGTAACTGTGAATGTTGCACTTAATAAAAGCTTACTTAATATATCGAACTATCTTTGATATGTCCCACCCGCGATATGTTTGATGGATACATTTTGTTTGTATCGGTGTAACATCAAAAACACTCACTGTCCACACATAGCTCTTCCCGCTAATTATCCTAAGTTGACCAATCATATGAATCTTCACGGCAGTTGTATCCAAAACATACATTATATGTATACTGGCAGATGCGGGATTTATTTAGCAAAGAAACGCAGAGCTGTACTATAAAAATATGTAATTATATTCCTACCCTAGCATGCCTAATGCGCGTTTTACATGCTACACTTTATTCCGGCTATATATCGTGGTCCCATGACTGTCAGCCCCGAATTTATGATACTAGACTTCCCACGTGACAAATGCATACACAATAAACATCTGTGATATCCTTCCTCCCCTACATAACGATATCCAACCAAACAAACGCTTGTTGCGTCATCGTAGTTTGGCTAGACAGACAACAGTTGCTGTTTACCAACCTATTCAACAAGTCAACATCAATATATCCACAATAGGTCATGTACAGGATTGTGTTGGCGTTGATAGAGCTTTAAGTTCATCCTTGCAATCACTGTCATTGTTAAGATGTAGAGTTTTGCTTGGAATTGCATAACGATCATAAATTATACAGTATCAAAACGTCGCGTACAACACTACAACTGCAGCAGTTTTGTGAATCGAGAGGCGATAAGTGAATACAACAAGTCGTAGTCGTATATCGATGTTCATGTGGTTTAAACAGTATCACTTATCATGATACCTGCACGCACCTGCTCGGTGACAATCGGTGAAAATATGCGAGCTATTTTTGTGTATGTCTCCCCTAGGATACTGCACAAATTACAGCAACGACGAGAACTAAGACATGCGTTGGCATGTGTAACAAATATGCAGCAAAGCTGTCCCTACACTCGCACCAAAGCCGGTTGTCGCAATACGCCTAATTTTAAAATGTGTAGCCTTGCGCATGCGCAAAGATCGCACGCCAACGGAATGACATGTGAGCCACCTGTCGTAAGTGATCCCTTGTTTACAGGCGCTCATCGGATTACTATTGTTGAGTCTGGCGTGATTAATAATCAACCAGGAGCAACGAGCGGAAATGAAAACGACGTACAATTCGCCGGAAGTTGATATACAGCGAGAAAACGCAGACACATTTGAACGCCGAGTTGTGTACAGCAAGTACACGAACACGCATTAATGCTTGAAGGCCGTCCATGTGTTTTGTACGTGGTTTAAAAGCAGTGTCGCTAGGCAAAGCTTCCGTCGCTTTCCTCCGTGTGTTCGCGTCGGTACTTCTGCCAGAGTTCCCACACGAACTCCGTGACGGTGATGGCGTTGGTGTTGTGGCCGACAAGACGCAGCACAAAGACACCATCCTGTCGGAGGTACTCTTCCATGAACGACTTGAAGTGTTTGCCGTTGTCGTCCCTGATGTGGATTCCATCTTCATCTTCTTCCTCCATGAGAACGATGTGCTTCTTGACGTAGCGCCTGCGGTCGGTGTAGAAGAGCGAACGGAGGGTCCACGTGAGAAGACTCATACAGGACAAGGTGGCGATGAAGACCATCCAGAACCAGAGGAAGAGGTAGATCTTCTCGTTGAACAGGTTGATGGGCAGCACGCACTGGACGGTGTAGCGCTGCACGTTGCCGAGTCGCCGCACCTTCAGGTCGCACATCGTGACGCGAGGGAAGCGCTCCGACTGCGTCCAATCATCGCCTCGGAAGAGCTCCTGGATCACGTTGATGCCGTAGAGGTTGTATTCAGTGCCGAGGAATGAGTTGAGAACGAACAGCTGGCTGACAACGTTGATGATGAAGAGAACCTTCGTGACGAGGTAGAGGGAGATCAAGTAGTTACCCTGGCGACGTCCGCTCATGAAGCAAACGGTGCGAGAGAGGCAGTTCTTTAGGCTCATTGTAAAATCCGTTATTTCTTTGCCCTGTGTCTTCAGATACCTAGAATAGAACAACGGAAGATTTGTGGTTTCCAAACATACAATGACAACCTCGCAGTGTATACAGATTATCTTCGCATAATTATCTTTGCTGTCGGTTCTTTGCTCGATGTTTGGGTCTTCAAAGGTCAGGCGGTGGTTCAAATCAAATTGATTGAACTCATTGCAGTATACACAGATACAAAACACATTACGACAAATCATATATAATAGCGTAATGAGAAGAACACGAGAAGAACGTGGTGGTTAATTAAACACGCGTTACTATAAATGTTATTCGAGTGGTGTGTATACCTACAGCATATCATATGCGTCGCCATAACCTTTAAATGTAATTTAATCATCTATTCACATTATGACTAGGCCTAATATGTTCTATACAAAAGTTTCAGTCAACGCCTAGCTTTTTATTATTCCAATTATAATACCCAGGTATTCGGAGGCAAATTACGAAACTGGTGACGTGTTGCTTTCTTCATCGCCCCGAATAACGCGTTATCGCACAGATAGAGTAATTTATATACACATAAATAATCAGGCGACCTGATGGAAGAATAGTTTTTCGGCTTGCGAACCAACGCAGTGTGCTAGTGGTTCAATGGTTGCCTCGTGTCTATGAGTATGAGATCTTTAGATCGGCAGCTCACGCAGCCATGTCGTCAAAATATGGTGCAATTTGTCGACTCGTCTAACACTTGAAAAGGTTCACATATTGCATTGGAAGCACTGAACAGAAAATTGACTTAAATAGGCGTACCTACTTAAGTCAATTTTTTTAATCAACGAAACCCAACTGGATATTCACTGAGTCGATATATATCACCAGCTGCTCTACGAGCACGGGCCAACAGTTCCACCAGCCAATCCACCGTTAACTCTAACATACCATAAGCACTTTGAAAATGGTCATTAACTTGTTACTTATACGAAGACCTCAACTCACCTGTCCATTACGATTGTCATATACTCCAACACCTTTTCCCTGTTCTCCGCCTTCTCTGCGTTCTGGAAGCTCTCTCCCGCCTCGACGATGTTGTTCACGTCGATACCAGATTTCCTGTTGAGGGTCCTCCACACCATGATGGGCAGATGGAAGAAGAGCGCTTGGAGGAGGAGGATTATCGGCATCCATTGGTAGTATGGAATCATGTGTCGCTTGTCGCTCTCGTGTTCCTTCGGAATGTACTCATCGAAGGAGAGGTAGTATGTGTTCCGCACCCAGCAATAGTCGTTCGTGTACGACTCGTGCCCGCCCGTGAAGTGGGCCGGGACCCAACAGCTGATGGGGTCTCCCACGTACTGCTTCGTGCTGACGATCACCGCGAACGCAATCAACATGGCGGTGGTGTACCTGTGACTGAGACGGTCCGAGAAGTCGTCATCGTTGCGAGATGCCGCCTGTGGGACACCGCCGATAACTCCAAGGATCTTATCCATGGTTCAGGGGAACGAACTGCGTCCACTAGATGTTTGGGTCGTCCTTCGTATCTCCCAAGAAAGGTGTTCTACAAAGCCGAACGCTCAGTGCCGACGCCGAAACAACTTTCCAAGTCCTGCTTCGCTTTGTTTAAAATGGTTTGTCGTCGGTGACCGCACTTGAAGTAGTCGCACTGCTATTGGTCGGTCCGCGCGACTGTCGCGTTTGTCACCTATCCCATGAGGGGGTGGCACTACCCACAAAGTGTCGCTCTCCATCTCTTTCATTCATCCCCGTCTTTCCCTTGGCTTCCCGGCGTGTCCATCTCCCAATTGTGGGCTTCTAATATCGTACCTCACTTGGGTCATGTGATCCATTAAATGTTTTGTATGAGAGTTAACAATAAAACAAAGCTAATCTACCACACCACGAGCTGCTAGTCTCAAGATTGGAAAAGCTACACATTACACGAAGCACTGACTGCAATATCAATATTACACATTTCCAAAAATGTAGGCCAACTTAGAACAAATGTATCTGGATTGTATAATAATTAGTATAAGTATCCTCACAAAGTTTTACCAACATAGTCGGTGTGTCCCCCCTCGTCTATTCCGCGACATGAGCGCTGGACCGGACACAGACGGGATAGCCGCGGGTGACACGTCGATCGCAACCACCTGATTTGCATGTGCTGGTCATTTCTCGTTATGCTCTTAATAATCTAGAAGGATGTACCGAGTGACTATCAGGATCTTATAATCCGGCCTCTACTATGCTGCAGATGTAGTCACACCAACGTCCCTGCGAACAGCTGGTGACCTTTCACCTTAACGACACTGATAACGCGTTACGTCAGGCCGAAAGGAACTACTGAAGTAGTGGGGTGACACCCTCAGTTATTGCCAGTTCGACGCAATCATTATTATCTGAAAAATTGCAAATCATTAATAAGGAAAATTGCGGAGATAGATTATGCAGTTTAATATATATTTATTTGTTACAACATTATTTACGTTTAGTTTTCTTTATGTTTTTGATTTATTTTACATTATTTTATTTTTATGCGTTGATGTCATGAAGCGTCCCGGAGAGATGTAGCGGGGAAACCATTTCCCAGCAGCAAGGTGGGCTGCCTGGACGGATGTCATATTATTTTATCTTCTTACTTATTAAATGTCAAACCATTATTGTGTGGTGTTTTTAATAACGCGTTTAAAGGGACAACTACATTTTATGGACTTAGTACCAAAATTCGCATTCGCAGGAAAACACTACACAAATTCGACCATAATATCAAACACAAAGAACAATATGAAAACAAAATGGGTTCATTTAACAGTTCAGTGGTCGTGCAAAGTACTGCATTTTGTAGAGCCGATTCGCCATGCGAACAGTAAGTAATTGGTGACAGGAGGATCTGTGTCTGTTTGTCCTGGCCATATCTACTGGATCGAGTACCTTACAGGACACTGTAAGCCAGCGGTCATCGTCAGTCAAGGGAATGAAACCCAGTGGTCAGGTCCACTGTGTTGCATGACGTTTCGAAAAGAAGGGTGGTGTTTGACCAGTTTTGCATGCACAATTGCACACAAACCTACACGCCCACACGGACATACGCATGTACAGACGCGCGCGAACACAAACACGTACGCACGCACGCGCGCGCGCGCACACACATACACACACACACACAGACGGGGACGTACTAAAGAGATTTCCTTGAGTGGAGATTTGTTTAAGAGGAATAATATATGTAAAAATGTTACTTAGGAGGCTGCATTAATCTCATCGTAGGAAAACTCCTCGTAAGTAATTTTATTTCACAATGCCTATATTTGGAAACTAATTTGCATATTCCACTCGGGAGGAGTGTGAGCATTCCCTTCGGATGAGTGTGCACAAAACCATATTATCATATGATTTTCATAAATGTTTGTCATGAATACTTTGAATGCATTCGCATGTGGTCTAAAAGAGATTTGTTTAATGACTGAGACTTACGGCGTATTTTGTAAAAGAGGCTTTCACAAACTGTATCTTATAAGTGTTTAGCCTCCAGCATCGTTTGAATATATTTCCCCATGAGCCAATATTACAATGTAACTTGGAATTTTAAGGAAATGAGCACTCGATACTGAGGGTTGAGCTCATTAGAGGAATTTTATAGCATCAATTAGAACAAATATACTTCTTATCTAGACTTCAGCTGATACAATTAGTTACATTATTTTACTCCTCCCATGTAATTTTTTATAATGACCATATTGGGAAATTATAATTTGCATTCTCAACTTAAGAGGAATGTGCACATTGCCTTGGGAGGAGTGTGCACAATACTAGCATTGGAAACGTTTATCCTGAATAATACAATGGAAACGAGAACTTCTAGGTATGTTGAGACTTGGTCTGCACACAGCATGTTGTAACAGAGACGGGGAAAGAAATAAAAAAGACTAATATTATGTAAAAGATTAAACACATTTATTAAAAAACAAAAGGCTACATGGTAAGTGTGGAAGCTAAAAGCCCCATATGGCAAATGCGTTATCATTATATATGAAATATATTTCAAAGGGAAACATTTTCTTCAAAGGGAAACTTTTTCAAAATCAAAGGAATCATGTCGCACCATGTCCTCCTGACTCAAGACTTGACTGGAGAAGTTGTCACACAAGACTTGACTGGAGAAGTTGTCACACATGACTTGACTGGAGAGGCTGTCACACAAGACTTGACTGGATAAGTTGTCACACAAGACTTGACTGGAGAAGTTGTCACACAAGACTTGACTGGAGAGGCTGTCATACAAGATTTGACTGGAGAGGCTGTCACACAAGACTTGACTGGAGAGGCTGTCATACAAGACTTGACTGGAGAGGCTGTCACACAACGCTCGATTGGAGAAGCTGTACAAAAGACTTGACTGGAGAAGTTGTCACACATGGCTCGACTGGAGAGGCTGTCACACATGGCTCGACAGAGAGGCTGTCACACAAGGCTCGACTGGGGAGGCTGTCACACAAGACTCGACTGGAGCGGCTGTCACACAAAACTCGACTGGAGAGGCTGTCACGCAGTACTCGACTGGAAAGGCTGTCACACAAGACTCGACTGGAAAGGCTGTCACACAACGCTCGACTGGGGAGGCTGTCACACAAGACTCGACTGGAGACGCTGTCACACAAGGCTCGACTGGAGAGGCTGTCATACAAGGCTCGACTGGAGACGCTGTCACACAAGGCTCGATTTGAGAGGCTGTCACACAAGACTCGACTGGTGACGCTGTCACACAAGGCTCAACCGGAGAGGCTGTCATACAAGGCTCGACTGGAGAGGCTGTCATACAAGACTTGGCCTGAAACATAGGCCTGAACATTAACCAAAAGTGCAAAGCAAAGTGACAAATTTTGTACCTTAAATGGAATGTAACCCCCCAGCAAAGTGACAAACTTTGTACCTTAAATGAAATGTAACCCCCCAGCAAAGTGACAAACTTTGTACCGAAAATGAAATGTAACCCCCCCAGCAAAGTGACAAACTTTGTACCTTAAATGAAATGTAACCCCCCAGCAAAGTGACAAACTTTGTACCTTAAATGAAACGTAACCCCCCAGCAAAGTGACAAACTTTGTACCTTAAATGAAATGTAACACACAGCAAAGTGACAAACTTTGTACCTTAAATGAAATGTAACCCCCCAGCAAAGTGACAAACTTGGTACCTTAAATGAAATGTAATCCCCCAGCAAAGTGACAAACTTTGTACCTTAAATAAAATCTAACTTCCCAGCAAAGTGACAAACTTTGTACCTTAAATGAAATGTAACCCCCAGCAAAGTGACACACGTTGTAGCTTAAATGAAATGTAACCCCCCCAGCAAAGTGACAAACTTTGTACCTTAAATGAAATGTAACCCCCAGCAAAGTGACAAACTTTGTACCGTAAATGAAATGTAACCCCCAGCAAAGTGACAAACTTTGTACCTTAAATGAAATATAACCCCCAGCAAAGTGACAAACTTTGTACCTTAAATGAAATGTAACCCCCCAGCAAAGTGACACACTTTGTACCTTAAATGAAATGTAACCCCCCCCAGCAAAGTGACAAACTTTGTACCTTAAATGAAATGTAACCCCCCAGCAAAGTCACAAACTTTGTACCTTAAATGAAATGTAACCCCCCAGCAAAGTCACAAACTTTGTACCTTAAAATGAAATGTAACCCCCCAGCAAAGTCACAAACTGTATACCTTAAATGAAATGTAACCCCCAGCAAAGTGACAAACTTTGAGTCAGAGCAAACGTTTGTATAAAAAGAAATAATTATGCCTCAAGTGACTGATTCATAATTAAGGCAACCAGACCTGTCATATTGCATTGATTTAAACTTTGGTATGCATATATACAAAATAAGCACATCAGGTTTCTTGGGTATGTGTACATATTTAGCACACGATCAAGGTCTAAACATTCTCTTGTGAGTAATTTATTGAATACGTAATTACTTTTATCAGCTTGATGCACATTAACCAGAAATTGCATTTATGCTCTAATTACATTGATGAGACCTACACATTATAGATAACAATTCCACACAGTGTCATTAACATAGGTTAATTAGTTCAAGAAATATTAACCTGCGAAATATGAATAATTTGATTTATTTTTAAGAAGCTGTCACAAAATGTCCCAAATCTAAAACTGCCATAACACAAAAACTACCCGAGCTAGATTGCCCAAATTTTGGAATCTTGCTCATCTTGTCAAACTTATTCATTCAAAAAATCGAAGAGATGAGTGCAACAAATTTCGGAAATACTGGCTATGTTTACATGGAATGACCTATATTTGATAAACAGTACATGATGAAAACTTAAAATGAATAGTGATTTACATAGAACCTAGGGATGCAGGAAATAAAAGTTACTAAGTATAAAAACGTACAAATTACATAAAATATAGTTTGATATCTTTAATGCCCAATGTTTTGAAGAATGTCACCTGGGAAGTGTCCTCCACAGGCATGGTGCTGCATGTTTAAAATATTTGTTTCCCATACTGAGGATTGCGGGGGTTTCAAGTGGAACAAGTTTTCAAATCCATTCTGCAGTTGATGAGAGACCTACGCCACTCATCATTGGCATATCGGACCAGACCTGCGTCATTGGTTGCATCAACGCTGTAAACAAAATATTGTATGACTCCAAATGAAACTGCATATCATTATTTGACTTTAAATTTGTGTTTACTGGCACAGGTAATGGACATAATACTTTGTGTGCATTTGACATGTCAAGTTCATCCAAGGACAAAAGTTGTACATGACTTTCTATAAATGATCAATAGCATCCAAGTGTCTGTCATGTACAGTTGAAACTTGAGGTCTAACAAAAATAATTGTTTGCATAAGGTTTGTTTGCTATTGAGACCATGTGTCAATCGTAACGGAATTTATTTTATTTTATTACCGCAACAATATACCACTTTTAAACTAAAAAGATTACTAGTCTGAGGCGATCTTTACTAATGATTGAATTAGCCGACTTGTGCTAGGTCTAGCCCTGTCATAGGAAGTATCTAATCACGAATGAAAGGTCATCCAAGGTCAAAGTATAACATATGACTCACCATATATGACTTCCTATATTAGTCCTTGATAGGAACAAGAGTCATAACTCATAAGTTTCAGTTTCAATATACAACACAGTATTAGCTCTAGTAGATCGAGATGTGTTGGACTACACTGCTGATGTTGCACGAAATCGACGACGTCAGAGAAACGAAAGTTACGATGAGTTGAAGTGTAAACATGTCGGTTTACCTATGTTATCGCCCGAAATACAACTTTATGCATCAATGATGTCATTTGTCAGTTTTCCACTATTTAAATTGTGTATGTTGTGTGATAATTAAACATGATTTACAAGTGCGGAAAATACGCAATACACATCATTTTTGAAAAGGATTGCGATAAACAGCCTGCACGTGCGACGACTGTGTTAGATTGCATTTCGTGCGCGCTATTTTTAGTGCGTTGCCGTGGCGATTGCCGCCTGTCGCTTGTTGTCTGGTCGCCTGCTGGGTGGGTTAAGGCATGCAGCTGCACTAACTAATTAAATTAATTAATGTTTGACTGATTTGTAGTTTAACAGTTGAAACATTCACAGCAACACGAATACACAATGTTTTAATTAATAACTAACTTATTACGGATGGCTGAAACATGGCCATTGCATGGCGACTTATTATTTTTTAATATTTATCAATCTAATATTTTTATTTTAGAAATTAAACAAAATTGAACTGTCATATTTCTAAAATGATAAGGTACTTGTATAAAAAATCCAATGCTTTAAAATTCCAAATATTACCTTCCATAATCCATTATAGCTTGTATATAATTTTTATGCACATATTTTAATTGTATTTAACATTGGGTTTCCATATTAAATATGTTTGCTAATTTAATAAAATGTTGCTAGTAATTTTTGCAATTAAATGTGTTCTAATGGAGGAACTTACATGTGCTGTTATTGTAAGTGGCATTAAAATGTGAATCACATGCTTGGAACTAAAAATATACATGTATACAAATTAGGAATTCTCATTCAATACATGGCCACCATTTTGTAATATGCTAATTATGCGAAAAATTATGTAAATTTGTAGCAGGAAAATCTGGTCGGATGAAACATTTTATGTTGTACTTTGTAAAACACTTACCGGTATTCTTCTTCTATGTGCCATGTCTGTCACAGGCGTTGGCGATCATGGCCCTCCAAACCGCACGGTCGTGTGTAGTTTGTAGCAGTTCTGTTGTGCTCCTTCCACACCATGTTGAGAGACTATCTATTATTTTTATTCTCTGGCGTCCTCTGGATCGTTTTCCTTCTATCTTTCCTGTTGTTACTATATGTTCTAACTTTTTCTTTCTCATGATATGGCCTATAAATCGTGCTTGTCGTGTTCTAACTTTGTTGATGATCTTTCTTTTTGATTTGGCTGTCCTAAGGATGACTTCACTGCTTTGCTTTGCAGTCCATGGCACTCGCAGCATTCTTCTTAAGAACCACATTTCAGTGGCTTCTGTGTTTTTTTGTGAACTTTTGGTTATTGTCCAGTATTCACATTCATATAGCAGTATGGGCTCTATGTAGCATTGCAGTACACGTTTTCTCACTTCAATTGATATAGTTTTATTTATTAAAATGTTTTTCATGTTGTGAAAATCTGTTTTGCTTGAGCAATTCGTCTCTTGATCTCATCGTTGCATCGACCGTCGGATGTTATTAGTGATCCCAGATAGTTAAACGTTCGGACTTGCTTCAAAACAGTGCCATATGCTACCATGTTGCATGTTGGAGTGTAATTTTTCTTTGAGATGACCATGATTTTTGTTTTCTTTTTGTTCATGGACATACCTTTTTCTCACTTTCCCTTATTACTGTATCTAACATCTGTTGTAGATCTATTCCGTTCTCAGCAATCAGTACCGTGTCGTCTGCATATCGTAAATGATTCATGTTGTATCCCCCTACTTGAATACCTGGCATATCTTCTAGTGTACGTTGATGAACTCAATGTATAGTGAAAAGAGATCGGGTGATAGGACACACAGTTGTCTTACACCACGTTTTATTTCTTGACATTTACTGATGTCATTTTCTATTCGTACTGCTGCTGTTTGTTCCCAGTACAGATTTCTCACAACTCTCAGATCTTTCCCATCAATGTTCAAACTCTCCACCATTGATATGATTTCTTCATGACGAACTCTGTCAAATGCCTTTGTGTAATCAATAAAATAAATACATACAGATCTTTCTGCACTTCCAGTGCTCTCTCAATCAGTGTTCGTATGATGTATATTGCATTACTTGAACAAATCTACAAATCCACTTTGTTCTTCAGCAATGTCCGGCTTTAGTTTGTTTCTCATCCTGGTCATAATAAGTTTAAGCAACATCTTGGTGAAGTGACTCATGAGACTAATTGTACGGTGTAGTTCACATTCAATTGCGCCTGGTTTCTTTGGTATTGCTACAAAAATGTATCTGGATAAATCAGTTGGGATTCTTCCGCTGTCATATACTTTGTTCAAGAAGTCTGTTACTATATCAATACCAAATTCCTCTAAGCACTCAATCATTTCAATGGTAATATTATCTGGTCCAGCAGCTTTTCCCTTTTCATTGATCTGATGGCTTTTCGAACCTCGTCCTTCAATATAGGAGGACCATCAAAGTTCTTCTTAATTGATGGTCTGTCACCCCTTTCGTCATCGTACAGTTCACCAATATATTCTGACCATCTCTCGAGTATTTTGTCTTTGTCCATTATTGTGTTTCCTTCTTTAGAGTTCAGGCAGCCTGTAGCTGAGCATGTTCTTTTCCCTGTGATTTCTCTTATTCTAGCATGCATGGATTTTGTGTCGTGCTTATGCTTCTGTTCAATTTCTTTGCATTGTTAATTAAGCCATTCCTCTTTCGCTAGATTACATTTGGCCGTTATATCCTTGTTCATTGCTACATATGCATCATGATTTTGCTTAATTTTCCTCCTTTCGTCCATCAACTTTAGAATATCGTCAGTCATCCATTTTTTCTTTGCTTTTCTGCACTGCCTAGGAATAGTTTCTTCTGCAGCCTGTGTGATTGATTCCTTCATTTGTTCCCATTGGTCGTCCACATCTTGAATGCCATTCAGAACATTGAAACTGTTTTGTACTGCTACATTGAATTTATTTCTGTTTGATCGCTAAATTTGATTTTAGTATATTCATGTCCAGTTTTATGTTCCTTGTTGCTCTTTTCTTTTTTCAGTTTCAGTCAGAACTTGGCTCGCACTGGCACATGGTCGGAATCGCAGTCTGCCCCGGGAAAGGTCTTTGCCACCAGTAAGGCATTTCTTAATCTTTTACTGACCAGGATATAATCAATTTGGTTCTGTGTACGGTCTCCTGGACTTTGCCAAGACCAAAGTCTTCTTGGGTGTTGTTGGAACCAGGTGTTTCCTACAAACATGTCATGAGATTTTGCCCATTCTATTAGTTTATCTCCTCTCTCAGTTCTGCTCCCCAGGCCATATGGTCCAACTATGTCTTCGCATCTTTCCCCACCAACTTTAGCATTAAAGTATCCCATAACTATTACAATCTGCTGTGATTTGCAATGTGATTTTGCCAATTCAAGATCATTATAAAATGTATCGTGCTGTTCATCAGATTTGTCTGTGGTTGGTGCATACGCTTGTATGATGTTAATGTTAAATGGTTTGCCACTGATTTTCACCAAGAGGATGCGATCCGATATGGTCCAGTATCCTAGTAAGCATTTTGCTCTTTCTTCATCCAACATAATTCCAACTCCTCTTTCATGTTTATCGCCTCCTGAGTAAATTATTGTGTAATTATCTGATGTCATCAATCCTGCCCCTGTCCATCTAACTTCACACATTCCCATTATATTTATCTTCAGTTTTGTCGCTTCTTGTTTGATGTTTTCTAGTTTTCCTTTCTGATATAGAGTTCTTATATTCCAATATTCAAAATCTTTCTGTTGCACACAGTAGCTGGATGACGATCTGGTGTCACCTGTCGCACATGACTATCCCTACCGAGCGAGGTGGTCTTGTCAGAACAACCGTTCACGTTGTTAACGTTATTTTCTGTGGTTTTGTGGGTCATGATTGTCTTGGGAAAGATACCGCAGTGGTTTCCCATTGCCTTCTGCCGGTTTTTTGAGTTGGTTTACTCCAAAGAACAGTAGCTCGTACTGAGCTGTGCTCGCCGCCGTTGTCCATACAACTAGATCTTCTACCGCCGGAACTGAGGGGACATGTTGTCCATCACATCCTCTGCTTTGCTATTTGCCCCATAGCTGGAACATGATGTGTGAGGGTCGGGACGTGTCCACACACTGGTGGGCCTTGCACCCTGCATATATCGGGCTCATGCTGCTCCGCCAAGGTTTTTCGTGGCTGAACCACTAGATCCCATGCAGGTTTGGTCTGGAGCCGCAAGGTGTCCAGTTACCATATGGTGTCGCAAGGAGGCACTGCATGAGTCTTGATTGAGGTGAGGAAAGAAGGAAAGTCTTACGCGCTCGGCTTTCTTTACGCCTCGGATAAGGCTATCTGGCGACTGAAGCTGAAAGCGGGAGGTCAGAAGCAAGCTACCAGTATACATTAAACAATTAATGACATGTCTCTTGTTACTTTCTAGGCTCCAATATGGCTGCCATAATTTTTTATTATGCTAATTACGTCATTAAATATGCTAATTACTCCGACGAAAATACAAAAAAAACATTTGGATGTCAAAATATATGTCTACCAAATCTGAAGTAATTAGCGCAAAAAAATAATTTTGCTCTTGTGAAAACAATGAGAATTATGTTACAGGGTAAAATAGGGGTACATCAGGTGAATAGGGTGATCTAATCTTTCTGTGTTAATTTCCATGCACGCCATTCCAACGAAAACGCCTGGGGCAGGTATCTTTACAACTTAATAACTCTGTCATTAATTGCCAAATTTTCATGAAATCAAAACATTTACCTCAGAGAAAGTAGATGCTTATAGCCTTAAGAACAAATGAACAAAAGTAATGCATTTTTAATTTTCATGTGGTAATGCTAATATCATGGAATGAATCACCATGTATGATTTCCTACCAGTCCGTAATATTAACTACGGTCCTAAGAAGCACCAATTCTGAGTAGCACCAATAGGCCACGTGACATTGAAAGGTTATCACAGGTCAAGGTGCATGTCATAATATGATTTACCATATGACTTCCCATCAGTCTGTAATGGACTAAACTCTAAATGAGGAAATGTGATTTGTAATTGTGTCTAATTTGTCTCCTACAATATGATCACAATAATGGTCTATATGTGTGGTGACTTTAATGTTGATCTCCTACAATGTGATCACAATAATGGTCTATATGTGTGGTGACTTTAATGTTGATCTCCTACAATGTGATCACAATAATGGTCTATATGTGTAGTGACTTTAATGTTGATCTCCTACAATGTGATCACAATAATGTTACAAATAACTTCACTGACCATTTGTACAGTTTTGGATTACGCCCTTTAATAACAAGACCAACCAGAATAACAAGCCACTCCAAAACACTGTTAGATGATATATTCACAACAAACT
The DNA here is from genome assembly GCA_963995525.1 of Escarpia spicata. NCBI lineage: Eukaryota > Metazoa > Annelida > Polychaeta > Sabellida > Siboglinidae > Escarpia > Escarpia spicata. The sequence continues at coordinate 20,819,258 of OZ023217.1, forward strand.
TGTCAAATGTACAGAATGGATTGTCAATAAATGATGTGAATCACTCACATCATTTATTGACAATCCATTCTGTACATTTGACAAGTTTGTTGTGAATATATCATCTAACAGTGCATTTGCCCATTTTCCAAATAACGTAATATGTCCATTAAAACTGCAGCAATGTAATATATAACAAAAGGAGAATAGTCAATGAACAGAACATAAATGCTATGATGAATGAGCTCAAAGAAACTAATTGGAATGAAATTCTGGAAAGTGAATATGTAAATGGTATTTAAAATATATTTACTGAAAAGTTGACAAAATCCTACAATACAACTTGTCCTATCATTAAACAGAAAACTGTTAACAAAAGGTCAGACAATCCATGGATGACCAATTATTTAATAAATGCATGCAAGAAAAAAATCAACTGTATAAACAGTTCCTGAAGAAAAGGTCAATTGCTAATGAAGAAAAATACAAAACATTATAACAACAAACTGACAGGCATACTAAGGTACTGTGAGAAACAACACTTTACAGAACTTCTGGAAAAGAACAAATGAACGCAGATGGTAGACTCGTGAAATGGCATGCATTTTCCATTGCAAAGTATATTTTATATGTTATCTACAGAACGTGTGCGATTGCTCCCAAATGGAGAACAGTGTCACAGTCAAACGAAACATCTTTATTCTACAGATGCAACACATTCAACAACCTCATGCATGTGTGAACTTGTATTGTGCCTAATGATTGTCCGCAAACATACGGAAGAAGTCAACCGCGGCAAGTTAATAAGAAGATGTGGCTTGATCATATGGAACGATATTAGGGCCATAATGTCACAATGCTATATTGTTGATTTCTGACTTTCGATTATCCATTTACACTGACATTGTCGAATTCTGACTTTCGATTATCCATTTACGCTGTCATTGTGCAAGATTTTTGTCAAATAATTCACTAGAATGGCGTTAGGTCAAATATTTCTCCAAGAGATTTTCTCTAAAAGATATTCTGCCAAAAAATGTACTCTTTGACCTAAGCTAAGCTGTGCTGCCCCCTAGCGAACTACACCAACTTGCAAATACTGAAGTGTCCCTTGCAAGTCAGGCCTTGCGCTATCAGTCACCAACGTCACGGCGCAGTGTACAGAATACTTATATCGAGCATTTTTCACCCACGTTATGAGCTGTCTTATCAAAGTTGGAGTTTAAAAGAACTCAAAGATGAACTGAAGAAATGGAGTGCCAAGCAGTTGAAGTGATTCGCTATGATAGGTATAATGACGTTCAGCGATGCACAAACACTCGATCCAGGCTGATCGGCTAACTCACCAACTGGTGTTTATTGGGCGTAGTGATACATGCGATAATGTAGTTCGATATAGCAATTATGGTATGTGCTATATCACAACATCTCCCTCTGCAGAAATAAAAGTGAACGATATACATAGAACTAGAACAATAATTATGAATATGAGATTATGAGTAAGCTTATATAACACAGAACTATGCTAACGTAATTGTATAGTCAATTAATAACTAGTCAAAATTACTCATTGTTGAATCTGGCCGGCTTCCTGATCACGCGCCCTGATCGTCGGATCGCTGGTTCGGAGGGCGGTGTGTCACCGGTCGTTGTGACGGGCACCGCGACCGGTTGGTCGGAGGTGTCGTCGTCGTCGTCCAGCGGGTCACGGAATGTCACGGATCTTGGTGTTGGCGTCAACACCAGCGCTCTCAGATGGGACCTTGTTCTGCGCAGACGCGTGCCATTTGGCGTCTGTACGATGTATGAACGCGGTTCTGTGCTCTGCGCGATGATCTCTCCAGGGCACCATTGGTGTGTTTCCTTGTTCAGGATTCGCACGCGTTGCCCAGCATGCAGCGGAGCGAGCTCTGGACCCGCGTGTCGGTCGTGGTCCCGTATCATTCGATCTCTGCGTCGCTCGAGTTGCTCGTTGTTCGATTGCTGGCTCTGCGTCAGCGTCGGGTGGTGACTCGGTAGGGTAGTGCGCACAGGTCTGTTGAACAAGATTTCACTCGGGCTAGATAGATGACTATCCAGCGGCGTGCATCGATGGTGTTGTAAGGCAATTAGCACGTCGCTGCCCGTCTTCGCACATTTCTGTATGACCGCTTTCACCGCCCTGACCTGTCTCTCAATGAGTCCGTTGGATTGAGGATATATGGGTGATGTTGTAGTGTGTTTGACGTTCCACTTCTTACACATGTCGTGGAATGGTTGCCCTACATACTGTGGGCCATTGTCAGTCACTATTTCCAGTGGTGGTGAGAACATGCTGAACCATTCTGCTGACATGTTCGCGATGGCAGAACTGGTTGTTGACTGCATCTTCTGGACGAGGTAGAACTTTGAGTGAAAGTCGCTAATCAGCAGGTAGTTGTTTCCTTTGACCTGGAACATGTCGCTTGCCACTTTAGTCCACGGTGTTGATGGTACGTCGTGGGCGAGGAGGGGTTGTTGTCGGTGTTCTGGCTGATTCTCCTGGCAGGCTGCGCAGGTTTTCACCATTGTCTCAATGTCTTTGTGAATGTTTGGCCAGTAAACTGATTCACGCATCAGTCGTCTGGTCTTCTCGATTCCGAGATGTGCTTCGTGGAGCTGGCCTAGGATGTCTTTCCTCATCGCCTCAGGAATGATGACCTGTCTCCCTTTGAAGATGACGCCATCAGAGATGCCAATTTCGTCGCAATAGGACCAGTATTGGCGAAGGTCCTGTGGCAGATCTCTGATCGTGTCGGGCCACCCGCTGTAGACCACTTGCTGGAGGGCTCGCAGTGTGCGGTCTGAGGTGGACAACTCTCGAAGCTGAGCACGTTTGTCGATGCTCAAGTTGATTAGATCGATGCTGTCGATGACGTTTTCCTCTTCTTCATCTTGCACGACAGCATCCACAGCCACGCCCAGTGGGATCTCAGCGTTGTTCTTCGGGTTGGGGAGCCTCGACAGAACGTCGGCAATGATCATCTTGTTGCCTGGTCGATACACAAGTTGGAAGTCGTACCCCTGTAGCTTGATCAGGAGTCGCTGGAGACGTGGAGGTGCACTCTTCAGCGGCTTGTTGTGTATCGTTATCAAAGGCTTGTGGTCTGTTATGACAACGAACTGCTTTCCGAACAGGTAGGTGTGGAATTTCTGGATGCCATTTACGATCGCTAGTGTCTCACGTTCGATGTTCGAATAGGCTGACTGGGCTGGGGTGAGTGTCTTCGATGCGAACGCCACGGGTTTGTTGTTCTGCAGCAGACAGGCACCCAACCCTTTCTGCGATGCGTCGACTTCCAGCGTCGTTTCCTTCTGTGGATGGTAGTACGCTAGACATGATTCGTTGCTGATACATCTCTTCAGATCGTCATAGGTGTGTTGGTGGTCCTCGTGCCACGCGAATGGTACGTCCTTCTTGAGGAGTTCTCTCAAGGGTGCCACCTTGTCCGCAAAGTGAGGTATGTACGCTGCAAGGTAGTTCATCAGGCCGATGCATCGCTGCAGGTCCTCCTTGTCCTGAGGGGTCGGCATCATGCGTAAGTCCTCAATCTTGCTCGGGTCCGGTCTAATTCCGTCTTGGCCGTAGACTGACCCGAAGAAGACGATCTCGTGGGTCTTCACGACACATTTCTTCGAGTTGAAGACGAGACCTTCCTCACTGGCGACCTGCATCAGTCTCAGCAGGTTCTTGTCGTGCTCCACGTCGTCTCGACCATGCACGACTACGTCGTCTGCGATGCCGACGCAACCTGGCGTCCTGGCTAGTATGCGGTCCATGGCCTGCTGGAATAGGTCTTGGGATACGCACAGGCCAAACGGAAGCCTCTTGTAGCAATACCTGCCGAAAGGTGTGCGGAAGGTCGTCAGTTCCTGACTGGCCTCGTCGAGGTGGATGGACCAATACCCAGCCTTGGCATCCATCTTGGAGAAGACGCGTGCCTCTGCAAACTTAGGATTGAGCTCTTCTAGAGTCGGTATTTTGTGTGGGCACCGCTTGAGGCTGTCGTTGAGACGCTTAGGGTCTAGGCAGACTCTCAACGAACCATCCCGCTTCACAGTCGTGGTGATTGATGAGCACCAGTCCGTGTGGTACTCGATCTTGCGGATGATACCACCACTCTCCATATTGTCCAATTCTCGTTGGAGTTTCTCTTTGAGGTGAATGCTGCACTTGCGTGGTGCATCGATTGATGGTTGCACATCTGGTTTCAGTACTAGGCTAGCCTTCCCATCGAAGCTACCTATGCGGTCGAACTGCTCTGGAAAACGCCTCTTCAGATCATCCACGGACTTCACGGTCACCGCATGTTGGGTTGTTTTGTCTCTCGACTTGACTGCATTGATGGTGACGATTTTCATCTGTTCACATGCTCGCAAGCCTAAGATTGCTGGCCCGTCGACATCGACGACGTAGAATTTGTACTTTCTCCACTGGCATTCTTTGTACTGGCAGAGTATTTTCATTGCACCGCAGCATTTTATCTCGCCACCATTGTATGCTGTCAGCGTAGTGTTCGGTACGGGCTCAACTTTGGTTGTCCACTGGTCACCGTACATTTGTCGTGCTATGCGTATGGGCAGTGTGTCGCCCGAAGCGCCAGTATCAACCTTCAGTTTGAGTTCGTGGACGCCCTTCATGTCAGCGCACACAATGTTAAGTTGAGCGTACACTTCGTCACGTGGAGAGTCTGTGCAGCGACCCGGGTTTTCTGTCGTCATCGTGCTGAACGACTTCGTGTAGACTTCGCCTTCACTTTCACTTTCGTAGTCCGGGTTCTCGTTTTCTGTTTGGTAGCCAGAAAGTTCATGGATTGGTTTATCTGGTCTGCGGCGACTGTCACGTCGGCTTCGGCTCTTTGGCTGGCTATCACGTCGTTTGCGATACCTTTGTTGTTCATCTTTCTGTTTCTTCCTACAACACTTGGCCCAGTGCCCGATGCCATCGCAGTGCTTGCATCTGTCTTTGTATGCAGGGCACTGCCTCGGTGCGTGTGACAATGCAGTTTCTGCACGCGTTTCGGTGCTTTACCTCACTGATTGACGTGTGTTGTGTGGATAATGTTTGTAGGGACGCTTTTCCGGCGGCTATGGCCTCGTACTTGCGTGCCTCTTGCAGTACACTCCTCATGTCGTACCCTTTGTTTTGGTCTAGAAAATGTTTCTGCAACAGTTCATGAGGTGTACTCGCTATGATGAGCTCAATGACTCGCTCCACTAGCTCACATTCATCAAAGTCGCACAAACTGCCTTTATGACGCGCTCTGTTGACAAACTCATCTGTACTTTCTCGCTCTGTTTGACGAAATGTCATCAGTTCCATTCTGTGGATGCGAAAGTTCACCCGTATGTCTAGTTGGTCTTCAAACAGCTTATAGAGTTTTGCGGGATCTTGCTTGTCTGTGTCTGATAGCATTGACGCATTTAAACGCTTGAGTCCTTCGTTACCAACAGCAATCTGAATAATTTTGATTGCCTGTTTAGCTGGGTCAATGACATTCTCGTCTATGAGTATCAATGTCATTCGCTGTTTAAAGAGTTTGAATGTTTCTGCGATGTTATCGCCTTCCCTGTTCATAGTTGGGTATTTTGCCATTGTTAGCTGGTTATGTGTTGCACAGTGTGTAAGGTATAGCTACTGTAGCCTGGCGACCGCTTTTATGAGTCCGGCTTTACGTAGGCTTACATAAAACTAACACTGTCACAGTTCACAAAGACACTAACGGTGTGCATGTGCGATGCTGTCGCCTCCTGGTGATCAGTTGACAACTTCTCCGACGTTGGTGGCGCCTTCTGGTGATCAGCTTTGACAACTTCTTCAACGTTGTCTGCATCTGCGTGACGCCATTTTGTTTGACTTTCGTTTCAACTAAACGTTTCGTTTGCGGCTTGTTAAGATGGTAGCGCATTCAGTAACAATAGTTATAGTTCGTACACTGTTACCGCTGTTTGTAGTCGATATTCGCTCATTTTTACCGCTGCCACCATGAAGTGATTCGCTATGATAGGTATAATGACGTTCAGCGATGCACAAACACTCGATCCAGGCTGATCGGCTAACTCACCAACTGGTGTTTATTGGGCGTAGTGATACATGCGATAATGTAGTTCGCTATAGCAAATATGGTATGTGTTATATCACAACAGCAGTCTGGCGGAAAATGCGAATTGATTGTCAGGTAGGTTGGTACTGTGTGTGAGCGATAATTCACGATGTAAACTCAATAATAATTATATTTATTCGTAGTATAACGTGTATAATGCAGTTAAAGCAACATATACATCCATCTAATATGTATATAAAACGTTTGTTGACATTATGTAAATTGTTATTGTAAAATTTGTATCTTAGTATTTGTTTTCATATTTTGTAGTTCTAGTTGTTTTCAGCACTCGGGTGCTTGTCGTCCTCAGTGGTTCTTTTACGTCCCAAATTGAGACGGGACCGACATTAATGTGATCACCGAGTCACGAGGGATACACAGTCCCCAATGTTGAGAGCCAGGTTTTTACGCCAAATATCACGTTACCTCGGTCCAGGTTTCGAACTCAGAGCACTGGCATGCCAGGCGGATGTGCTAATCACTACACTAGCCGCGCTCTATGTATAATTTGTTTCTCCTTACCCTGCCTAAAGATGGGAAGGTGTGTTTCTATATTTCATAAAAACCAGCCCAAAACCTTGGAGTAACATACACTATCGAGAGGGATGCGGGGTACCAGCCCAGCCTGATCACAGTGCTTTCTTCTATATTATGAGCAGTCTTGCTTCGAACCCACTATACTTTATCTTAGTCACATATTGAACATAACTTGGGAAAATGTCATTGTTTTTGTCATTTTACAGGTTAATGAAGAAGAGCTCAGCATGAAACTGCCGCAGAATAACATGTATAGGGACGTACATGGTGGTATGCACCAACTACCCAAATTTACACTGGGGAGTCTAGAGGAATACTTATCCTAGTACGGAAAGAAGCTGGAGGAAAAGAGCAAGTCTCTATACAAAGAAAGGGGAGTTATCTTAACATTAAACTAAAAGGACTGTACGATTAAAGGTAAATGCGAATAACCATATGAGCTTAGTAGTTGGTACGTCCCTGTCAAATATCATACTGCCTCGATGAAATAACAGTTTTCTTTGTCAATGGATACCAGTAGGCTTATGTGTAAGGGGTTTGGCAAATTTATAATGTAAGTTAAAATGTAAGAACAAACATTCGAAACCTAACAATAAATTATTCAGGACCAGTATTCTGGAATACCCTGCCTCATAAACTTAGAATATCCTGACCATTAACCAGTTTAAAAGAAACCTAACAACTCCTTACTCGTGAATTATTATTGATTATATTATATATGTGTCTGGGTAAATATCTATAGGTGAAACACAAAACTGGGCCAAAAAAGAGGACTGGACATCAAAAACAAAAGTGCAAAAAACTAAAAGTCTTAGATGGTAGCCAAGATACATCTACACCTAAAATTAAAGAACATAAGATATTTTTACTCATTGTGGCGCAATGCCAAGTGATGTTCATAACCTGGTTATGGAGTAAATATAGCATAAGTTACAGGACACCAATATTTTAATGTGCACATTTAAATATACATTTGTTTTCATACACATTTTAATAATAACATCTTAGGCATGAAAAACTAGGTTGACTTCTGCACTTGTATATTATACCCAGTGTATCAACAAAGACATATTAATACACCTTTAAAAAGTATTTAGCATATGGCGATGACTCTGAAATAAATTTATAAAATAAATTATTCATTCTTGAAGAAGGTCGACACATATTATGCACCTTTGAATACTTGACGAGGAAATACACTGTTAGCATCACAATAACACCTCTTTTTGTCATTTCCAACATTCACCTTGACCATTAAACCTCAGGCTTAAAATGTCAAACATGAATATGTGTAGTAGTTACACATGGCAGGCATTTATATGAATTTACATACTAAAAACAAAACAAAAATATAAATGCACCTTACTGATTAGCAGAATTCAAATCAGTCTGTAATATTGACTAAGATCAAGCGTCACTGTAATGAAATTGAACAATAAAAAATTGATGTAATGACAATGAACACCTAGTAAAGAAAAATAGTTTAAATTTTTCACCGTTTTGAAAAATAGCATATTCCACTACTGTCTGCATGCTGTATCAACCCACCCCTTTCTCCACTGACTGTTCCTAAGATATCAACATGTATAGATGCAGCTGTAGTAGAACATTTCTTGCTGCCTTTTTTCTTGTGAAATGCTGCAGTTCATACATGAAACATTATTTAATATTTACTGATTATGACAATGAACAACTCCATAATTGTGTACTCCCAACATTACTATGATGCCTGTTTTTGTTTACTGAATATATGCTTTTCTTTACAGGAGATTGAACTAGTGTGCTTAGTACTACTAGCTCTCCAAGTTAATATGACATACTGGCCAGTTGTATGTCCAGGATCTCGGACAAGATTCTATATCCATGCAATATGCTGCATATTAACAGTTTGTCATGTGAATGTCCACCGAGTGTTCCCAATTGTGTCGGGTGTTGCATCCGTGACAGATTCCCCAGTGCCGATGGGGTGTACACTGGCTTAGAGATCAGTCAGTTAGCTTGACTGACTGGAAACCAATGTAGAATGCAGGTTGCTCGACATAAGAATGTGGTGATGCCTGACTAGCTCTGCAACTGGTGATGGAACGGTGGGTGCCAGGGTCTGGCAGATATGGCATGAGTCTTCGGGCAACAACTCTCGACGCTGTGAGACAGGTTCAGTGTCGAGCATTCTTTAGTGAACTACATCAGTTTGGATATCGATGACATCATTGTATGTTTTCGCTGTCTTTGATGGTACTGCATACCAGCTTCCTGACTTTTTGTTGTACATTTGCATCTACCTATACCGGAGAAAAAGTGACAATTAGCATGTCTCTGACATGTATGATATTTTTATACGTGACAACACATTTATCAAAAGTCAATAATACAAGGTATTTATATTCAATTCAACTATAACGTTTACCAGTGCCCATTAAAAAATACATGAATTATCCAGCATTGTTACAGTGGTAGGGTTTCAGTGTCTTTGTGTTGCTGATATTCAGTGGCAGCCAGCTGAGTTCTTGCAACATATGCACCAGGCACTTGTTATGTACAACACAAGTTTGTAATGAAGTAATGGCATTGACTTATCGTTTAAATTATCTATCTATCATGAGGACTGTTATATATATTTGTTATAGGAGTTCCTTTAAAAGGTATAGCATGATGGAACGTCTGGAGGACCTGCAGGTCAAGTCAAAGTGTACATTCAGCTACATATTTTTGAATTTTATATGCATTTTAATGTTTCATTTATTTATTGTTGCTGATACGTTGACAAGAGCGTGTCACATTCTTGAAACTACCCAGCTTATTTGTACAAAATTTGGATAAACTAACTGCCATTTTTTTGCATTGACAGTTGCCCCAATATTTGTACATAGTACATTGAATGCAGAAAATAAGTGTTTTTTTAAACGTCTTACCTGTGTACATGTCACTTCTGTCAAGATAGTTCCTGTCTGACAGTAGTGTCAGGCCGAACAGAACTGCTGCAACATGCTTGCTGTGAGCTGTAGGGCCCTGCCCAGCACCACACTCGCATTGTGCTTCTTGCATCATTGTTCATGGACACATCTACTTTATAAGAGGCAGACTTCCTCATCTCTGCCCACACAACAGCTGACACAAACCACTTTCCTTGTGTGTTGTATGTGGTGGTACGCATATACCACAATAACCTGAAGAAAACAATGTACAATTTTTTTTTTATTGTGGAGTCGCACAATACTGGGATAAAATTGGTGTCCTGTAACTTACGCTATATTTACTCCATAACCAGCTTCTCTGTGGACAGTACCAACCTACCTGACAATAAATTCGCGTTTTGGGGTCAGCACACTGTCAGTTTTCCCACTGGCGACCATGTTAATGTTTTGTGTGATTATAAGAAAACGTGACCTATAAAGTTTCTTAAACTTCTCACCTGCTGTTATTATCATCTCATTGACATGCTGGTCGAGTTTAGTCAAAATATAATATCTCTAGCTCTTGCAAAATGCCTGTATGTATGACACCCGTCAATATTTACAAATGAATGCATGCAGTAATCCGGCTAAAGTGTCAACTAGCCAAATTGCTGCCAGATACCCTTCCGCTTAGTAAAATCAGCTAGACAGACACCATTTTACTGTCAACAGCTTCTACAATCACATCTAGAAACCTGACTACTCAAATGCACTTATGTCAGAGCAAGTGACTATTGTAAAGTCATTTCTCCAAAATATACTGCACTTTTTTTCGTCTGTAACCAAGCAGGAAGTCTAACAGTGTCCTAACCCCTTTTCTGCCAGACTGCTTGGCACTTCGTTTCTTCAGTTCATCTTTGAGTTCTTTTAAACTCCAATTTTGATAAGACAGCTCATAACGTGGGTGAAAAATGCTCGATATAAATATATTATGTACACTGCGCCGTGACGTTGGTGACTGACAGCGCAAGGCCTGACTTGCAAGGGATACTTCAGTATTAGCAAGTTGATGTAGTTCGCTAGGGGACAGCACAGCTTAGCTTAGGTCAAAGAGTACATTTTTTTGCAGAATATCTTTGGAGAAATATTTGACCTAACGCCATTCTAGTGAATTATTTGACAAAAATCTTGCACAATGACAGCGTAAATGGATAATCGAAAGTCAAAATTCGACAATGTCAGCGTAAATGGATAATTGAAAGTCAGAAATCAACAATGTAGCATTGTGGAAATATGGCCCTAATATCGTTCCATACGATCATACGTTATTTGCTATCATCGTGCTGCCAGGGGCAGCAGTATTCTCAGAGAATCTATTTAAACTAAATTCGCGGGGGACTCGCAGAAAAACCTGAAACTGGAGGCATAGATAAAGACAGCAAAACTAATTCAGCAAAGAACAGTCTGGAAAACTGTTCTGAAGCTGGGTATAAATGTGTTTGTTTAAATGCAAGGAGTATAGTCAACAAAAGAAATGAACTAAACATTATGGTAGAAGATATTGACCCTCACATAATAGGTATAACCGAATCATGGGCAACCACTGATATATATATCAGATGCCGAATTGGGACTGACAAGATATGTAATGTTTAAGAAAGATAGAATAGGAAGAAGGGGAGGTGGAGTTATTTTATATATTAAAGAATCTATCCAGTCTTATGAAATAAAATTAGACAGAGAAGCAGATTGCGAAGAAGCTGTTTGGTGTAACATAGTCACAGGAAACTCAACGTTAACGATTGGATTAGTTTATCGAAGTCCAAACATAAGCATAGAAGAGAATATACAAAACGCTATAAGGGAAGTGAGCAAACGGGACTGTGTTATTATGGGGGATTTTAAACATGGGCATATAAAATGGAAATCTCAACAGAGTATAGGTAGTGAGGACCACAAGTTTTTAGTTTTAGTGCAAGATAGTTTCCTTTCTCAACATGTGCTAGAACCAACCAGGAGAGAGAATGTGTTAGACTTAGTTTTGTCCTCACAGAATGAATTAGTTGACAATGTTAAATTATGTGAGCCTCTGGGAAGTAGTGATCACAACCAGATACATTTTACCATCAAAGTTAAATCAGAAAGAAATATTAAAAAGCAGTTCAGGAGAAATTTCCACAAAGGAAGATATAAGGAAATGAGGAAATATTTAGCAAAGATAGACTAGAATAACACACTGAAGAATAAGACAGCAATATAATGCTGGAATATCGTAAAGAATGAAATAGAGTGCATCGTAGATAAATGTGTTCCCTTAAAAAACAAGGGAAACGGACCAGAAAGAAATACTTATCGAAAGAAGCCATTAGAAAAATTAAGTATAAACAAATGATGTGGAAGTCATATAGACGTACTGGAAATTACGAAGACTACAACATTTATAAAGAAGCACTAAACCAAGCTACAGTTGAAATTCAAAGAGAAGCTACAAACACAAATTAGCTTGTAATATAAAACATGACAGCAAGAGTTTTTATGCGTATGTTCCAAGCAAACAGAAAGTTCAGGATAAGGTCGGTCCTCTAGAAGATAGGAGGGGAAATATAAAACCAGAAGGATTCTTAATGGCAGAAGACCTGAATGAGTATTTTAGTTCAGTGTTTACCAGAGAAGACACTAGTTCACTGCCAGTACCAGAGGCTAAGTTCAAGGCGGCAGAATCATACTATTTAAGACAGTTAATTGTAACCCCAGAAATGGTAGCTAAGAAAATTAGGGCCATGAAGGATAATAAATCACCTGGAGTGGATGGTATTCCACCCAAACTACTATTGGAAATTGTAGAACAAATTAGCATACCGCTTGCAACAGTTTTAAACTTGTCATTAGAAGAGGAAGTGGTTCCTTTAGAATGGAAAGAAGCAAACATTATATCGTTATTTAAAAAAGGTTCGAGAAACAAGTCAAATAATTATAGACCAGTTAGTTTAACATCGGTGATTTGTAAATTATTAGAAAGACTAATTAAAGATCACATGGTGGATTTTCTTGTTAAACAACTTGATAAACCTATCTCAACATGGGTTTCTAAAACCGAGGTCATGCTTAACAAATATGTTATGTTTTTTGGAAGATATCACTAAGTGGGTAGATGATGGATCACCAGTAGATATCATCTACTTAGATTTTCAAAAAGCTTTCGACAAAGTGCCACATCAAAGATTACTGCTTAAACTAAAGGCCCATGGCATAGGAAATGGTATAATTAACTGGATAGAAAAATGGCTGATTGACAGAAGACAACGGGTAGTTGTTGATGGGGAGGCTTCAAACTGGAAATCAGTTTTGAGTGGGGTTCCACAGGGATCAGTACTGGGACCTATATTATTCTTAATATATATAAACTATTTGGACGATGATATAGCTAGCAAGGTGTTGAAATTTGCAGATGATACAAAAGTGTTTAGAAGGATTAAAAGTGATGGAGATAGACAGCATTTACAAGATGATCTTGACAGGTTGATTAAATGGTCTGAAAAGTGGCAAATGTTGTTCAATTTTGGGAAATGTAAATGCCTTCATACAGGACATGGGAACGAATATGTAGAATATACAATGGGGGGAACTGTAGTAAGTACTACTGTAAAAGACTTAGGGCTGACAATTAGTGCTGACATGAAGGTTTCAGAGCAGTGTGGAATTGCAGCTTCAAAAGGAAATCAAATCCTTGGATTGATTAGGCGAAATATAGTTTTTAAAGAAAAAGAACTAATAATACCGCTGTACAAAACAATAGTTAGGCCTCATTTAGAATATTGTATACAAGCGTGGAGGCCATACCGCAAGAAGGACAAAGATATGCTAGAAAGAGTACAGAGGAGAGCAACTAAAATGATACAAAAACTGAGGTATCTTAGTTATGAAAAACGCCTAAAAGAATGTGGTTTAACAACACTAGAGACCAGGAGATTGAGAGGAGATCAGATAGAAGTATTTAAAATATTGAATGGTTATGAAAATATTGATAGAAATATGTTTTTTTTTCAGTTAAGAAAGATAGAAAGACTAGAGGACAAGGAGTATAATAAACAAAAGAAATGAACTAAACATTATGGTAGAAGATGTTGACCCTCACATAATAGGTATAACCGAATCATGGGCAACCACCGATATATCAGACGCCGAATTGGGACTGACAAGATATGAAATGTTTAGGAAAGATAGAATAGGAAGAAGGGGAGGTGGAGTTATTTTATATGGTGGATCAGATAGAAGTGTTAAAAATATTGAATGGTTATGAAAATATTGATAGAAATGTTTTTTTTCTTCAGTTTTCAGTCAAAAATAGAAAGACTAGAGGACATGAAGTTACATTAGTAAAGGAGCAGTGTAGATTAGACGTAAGAAAGTTCTCATTTTCACAAAGGACTGAATGAATGGAACAGATTATCTTATGATTGTGTGGGTGCTAGTAGTGTGAATATGTTTAAAAAGAAAATTGACACATACCTCAGAAGGGCTGGATATATGTAAATAAAAGGGTTGGACTCTCGATAAGCCAAAGGGCTTCCTTGTCCACCTGCCATCTAGAGTTAATTCTCTGGATGGCAATCTTGTTAAATGTTGTCACTTTGGCTGAATGAATGCGGGATACTCAACCACCGGTATAGCACATGCTAATAAAAATGTATACCCTTCTGGCAGGTGTTTCGTTGTATCGGGTTGACCGATCCATTGGCCTTACTAACAATGTCGATGTAACATTATGTGTGTTACATCACTAGGGCTGCATGACATCTGTCAGGTCAACTTTACCCGCGTACAAGTTGCCCTATGCTTTTATCGCAAAGAAAAACATTTGATTTTGAACTGGTAGCGTATACAATATAATTATGTCACACCTGAATAGCAGAGGGTGCTGCGCGAGTAACTATGCTTGGTTATTTAAATGCTTTGGCGGACTACATCACTTTGAGCCAGCGTAACCTAGGCTGTTGCTATTCCTTCGTGTTTTATGTTCGAAACCGGAATATGTGCACTGATGGGTGCTCTAACGATGTGACAACTGACATTTAATTTGCAATATGTTTTCAATGCGATTAGCGGACAACCAGACAACCATCGCGAAACGGTTTAAGGTAGCGCCAAATCTAATTGCTTTGGTAGCGCTTTCCGCCCGCGTCCCTGTCTACGTCTGTTGACACGAGGTACCACGGGCGCCATGACAATTCGTAACAATTTGCCTTGCGCGTTTTAAAAATCCTGCTTAATAAATCCACAACAATAAACGAATACCGTTGCAGAGTAATCATGTTTGTTGCAAAATATCGTCAATAATGTAAGCATCGTATACGGTGTTGGTGATTCTATTCTTTCAGCGTTTGTTCAAATCCTATTTCGAAATGTCGATTACGCGGAATTCAACACGGTTTCCAAGATCGCGGAATTTCCGTTTGAAAAGGCAAATTCCGTTTCAAAACGCCGATTCCGCGAATTCTTCCTGTTTTCCGCGATCGCGAAAAATCAGTGTTCGTAACCGTAAATGCTGGATGAATCGATACAAAATCATCGGTTCGGCATTTCGATCAGAAATAAAAGTTCAAAATTGCAATTTTATTTTTATTTTCGTTTTGGCAAAAACAACGTCGGCTGGTCCGTAATCCGAATAATCAAATTGGTGTCGCCTAATAAGCGTTCAGTGGGGATGTTGTGATCAATCGTGTCAAAAGCGGCAGAGAGATCTAGTAAGGTAAGTGCAGTCACTTTACCATTATTAATGTTCAAGTTTATGTCATTGTTCATTAGTCTCTGTTGAATGAAACTGCCTATATGCTGATTGTGACACATTAGTTAAGACATTTGTGCTAATGTGAGGCCTTAGACGACTTGCTACAACCTTTTCTAGTATTTTGGAAATAAAGCTGAGGTTATATGTTGACTTTTTCATGATTATAAATTAAAAAAACGTAAAACACACAGCATTGATTTTTTGCACATCACGAATAAAGCATGTCGCAATCATATGCAGAACGTTATAGTGAAACAATGCCTTTTGTTTGGTTTAAAAACAAGTACAGTTGATTGGGTACGAACCACTGCAATTTTACACACACAAATATATACCGAGATATTATTTCACATGAAAGCAACACACTTTACAGCGTTTCTTTATTAAATTCAAACAACCCCCAACCAAAATCACGTTGTATACGTTTTACGCATGCATGTACCAACGACTGGATCTATATATGTATGTGTGTGTGTGTGTGTGTGTGTGTGTGTGTGTGTGTGTGTGTGTGTGTGTGTGTGTGTGTGTGTGTGTGTGTGTGTGTGTGTGTGTGTGTGTGTGTGTGTGTGTGTGTGTGTGTGTGTGTGTGTGTGTGTGTGTGTGTGTGTGTGTGTGTGTAGATAGATAGATAGATAGATAGATATATGAAGAAGGCCGCGGAATGCAGCTGAAATATACGAATCACCAACAGTTTTCTAGAAGGGTAACTATGTACAGTATTAACAACCGAGAAATCGGATCTTCTACTCATTTAAGGGGTCAGCACACTGTTGGACTTCCTGCTTGATTACAGACGAAACAAAGTGCAGTATATTTTTGAGAAATGACTTTTTATAATATTCACTTGCTCTGACATAAGTGCACTTGAGTAGTCAGATTTCTAGATGTGATTGTTGAAGCTGTTGACAGTAAAATTGTGTCTTTTTGGCTGATTTTACTAAGCGGAAGGGTATCTGGCAGCAATTTGGCTAGTTGACACTTTAGCTGGATTACTGCCTGCATCCAGTTGTAAATATTGACGGGTGTCATACATACAGGCATTTTGCAAGAGCTAGAGATATGAGATTTTGACTAAACTCGACCAGCATGTCAATGAGATGATAATAACAGCAGGTGAGAAGTTTAAGAAACTTTATAGGTCACGTTTTCTTATAATCACACAAAACATTAACATGGTCGCCAATGGGAAACCTGACAGTGTGCTGACCCCTTAAGCAACTACACAAACATGTTGCAAAGAGTCCGAGTGAGTCTATCCCCGCCTTTCCTATAAGTGTTTTGCTGCGGTCTGTCGTGCGACAGAGGTAGTGACTGGCACACACATTCTCCTGCTGTCGCGGCAGAAGGAGACTAAACTCGTCGTGGACCGGTACGCCCAGTTCCACGGCCGTAGACACGAGCAGAGTGTTCACGGCCGTGATGGCGAAATTGTTTCTGTTCCCACGTCCCTCCGACCATTCCCCCACGTCCATGAACGGGGGCTGGGTAATAAGGAAGAGCGGCGTCCGGCTTTTCTTTAACTCGTCCCTCACCGTTGTCAACGCAACCCTGAAAGTGACCACGTGTTCGTTGATGACCTCATCCAATCCGAAATGACTCAGATCCCACGTTCCGGTCTGGATGACTACGACATCCTGTGATGTGAGTTGCAGCGGTCGCAGTTTTTTCTTCCACGTAGACCCGAGCTCGCTCATGAAAGGCATGAACAAGAAGTGGAGGTTGAGAAAAGTAAGCGAGTGATGTTTCCTCGATGGCGGGTTCATGTCGCTGTGGCACGTTACGATAAAATAATGAAACTTGTAGCGCATGTGCGATGATCCGATCATCACTAACCTTTTGAAACGACTCAGGCACCTGAAGCCAAAGAAATAAATGCCAAGTGAAGCCTAACATTGCAAAATAGTAGTACCTTCTGTTGATCAAATGCATTTTTCATGAACATCAAAACATGCATATTGCATTTCGAGAAATATCAGACGACTCTGAATGTGTTGGTATTTTAACTTATTGAGATTGTTCATAAATTGATAACATCACTGTCAATTAACCAAATGGTTAACGGAACGCGCCACACCGAACACATGGAGATACGACATTATAATGTGTTATTTGTAATATAAAATGTTCTGGGCAACAACGAACACACTCAACTACAGATACAGCACGCACGCACACACGCACGCACGCACGCACGCACGCACGCACGCACGCACGTACGCACGCGCACATTCACTGACATACACACGCACGCGTGCACGCAAGCAATCACCCAGCATGCACGTAGCCCACGTTAGCAACATATTTGTAAACATTTCCATTCAGGATTGATAAAGAAGTTAAACGCATTTTAATGGACATTCAAATATTGAGGACACAGAGAATATAGAAAACACACACGCACCTCCTCCCCCCTCACAAATACGCGCGCACACAAGCTGGTACACGCGCACACGCCAACGACACATGCACATTGTAAATACGACTGACTCACCTGCATAATTCGGTTTCGTTAATTGTTTGGAAATAATTTCCCTTGTGTTTGTCTCCTTCGCTTACATCATGATTGAACAGCCGATGTTCACCTTTTATTGGACGCCAATGAAACTTGTTCTGCTCTTTTACACGCCAACGCAGCGGGCCCACATCTGGCAGTGAGGTCCGCTGTACAACGTCACCATCTGAAGAATTACCCACAATGCATTTGCCACGGTCTGCATGACACACAGAGTTGTTCCACAGAAGACTGTTCAACGGAACTCTGTTTCCTCTGTAGGCGTCATAATTAACGTAGAGGACGTCGACTGTCACGACTACACATTCGTGAACCGGCGCTGGACAGAAGACAACATACGTGCCATTTAAATAGTCTTCGAACGTACACACCTGGCGCGGCAAAGTTCCTAATAAAATCCGGAAACTGGAACCCCCTGATGTCAGTCTTCCATTGCGTCGTTCATTGATCAATATTACGAGTCCACATCGACGGTTTCCGGTGCAGCAAGCGAGCTCAAATGAGTACGAGTATGCGACCGGAAGCCGATGTTTACCCTGCGACTTCCGTCCGTAACGAAACGACGGTTTCTTCTTCAGAATTTCACTAAACTGATTCAATTCGACCGGATGTTTCGAGTAGAAATGATCACGTGTGAGAAGAATATCGCAACATTTGGGTGTTGACGTCACAGCGATCGGATGGTGAGGAACTTTCATAATGAAGCGGCTTTTCGGAATAAATTGTAGGCCTATGACAACTACAGTCGCGGTGATAAAAAACACAAATCCGCACAGTCCATATCGTGTACGTTCCATTCTTCCACTCCGATCGTCGCTCCTGTTGCCGTATGCAGCAATAACCGAACAACCCAAACAACAATTTGAACAAACAAGAATTGACAAAACAAAATTCACGTCTCTGCAGGCCGACTTGGATTCAGTAACTCGAGTAACTCAAGTTATGCGTCCACAGCCTGAACAGCCGTGATTAATTCGTGATCAATTGTTCACTTGACCATTCTTGATCTAGGCTGGCAAGGTGAATCTTTAAGGCCGCTGACCTCAGCAATCGCGGTTTTATGCACTGACCTCTATTTATAACTGAATAGCCAGCCGGCGAGTTTTATTTAGGCCGTAGACCGCTACACATGAATGCATGTCTCCATGCCATGCCCCCGCCGGACTATGCACCCGTATGAAAACAAAAACAAAAATATGTGTTAGCACTTATCCACATAATACATGTTTATTGTGTATATCCTACAGACAGCACAACAGAGCAAGAATATTGTGTTACTGTTCATAGTTCACACAATAGCAATATAAATTACTTTTTCGGTCCACGGTAAAAACCAACGAGGAGGTAACACTATTCGTCTACCATGTGTTGTGAATGTGCAATATGGTGTATGTCGAGATTGTATATAGCGTCATATTCTGTCACACTTTTGGGGCAGATAATCTTAAAAGATGAAATATAGGTCTACTTTGTAGACAATAGTTAGAAATTAAATAACACTGAAGGAATTTGCTTACTTATACGGAGCTATTTTATGAGAAAATGTCAAATTTTACAGATTACCACAAACAGTTGGCTTAGCGTAATATTAGTTGTTCTTCTTGGGTTTGCTTATCCATTTCCGGACGTTGCAGCCTTGATGGATTGTCTATAGACAGCTCTTTCGTTTGCCAGTCTCCCTACTCGCCAGACGTCGGCTCCCATCCATTCCTCTATGTCCTCCCCCATTGTCTCCTAGGTCTTCCTCTGCTTCTGCTGCCTTCCACTTTTCCTTCCATTATTAGTCTCTCTAGAGACTGATGCCGTTTCACATGGCCGACATAACTTAGTTTCTGTTTCTTTACAAAGTTCAATAAAGTCCCGGGTATAACACCAAGTTCATTTGCGATGGATTCGTTAGTTCTACGTTCAGTCCACGAAACTCGTAATATCTTTCTATAACACTTGTTTTCAAATGCCTTTATACGTTTAGTAATGTTCTTATTAAGAGTCCAGGTTTCGCATCCATATGTAGCCGTTGGAAATATGCAGACTCGGATAATTCGTAGCTTCATATCTTTGTTCGTTGCTTTCCGCAGCTTCTTCATCTCCGCCAACTTTTTACTCGCCATTGCTAACCTCCGCTTGATCTCTTTCGTCCCATCTCCATCCGCTTCTATCAGTGACCCCAGATATTCAAAACTTTCCACTAATTCTATTTCCTCGCCATCTACTGTGATTTCTGATGGTTCTCGACATCCCTTCACATCCATAATCTTAGTCTTCTTTACGTTTAGTTTCAATCCTTTCATCTCGCTGTGCTCTTTAATAGTAGTTATCAGTTTTTCCAATCCTTTTTTTGTATCGGATACTAACGCTGTGTCATCGGCATATCTCAATTCATTTATCTCCTGTCCATTCACTTTCAGTCCATTAAAAAACTTCTCCATATTTTCTTGCATAATGTGTGATAGATATCCACGCCTGCTTCTCCACTTGCTCGTATTAGCTCTGCAGTGATGTTATCAGTGCCAGGTGATTTTCCGTCTTTTAGACTTTTTATTGCCCACTCCACCTCTGAACGCAAAGGCTCAAGTTCATCTTCTGGTTCTGTCCTCTCTCTCTCTCTGCTTTCATCCATGTCTACCTCTTCTGTTTCTTCTTTCTTAAACATGCTTTCACAATATTGCTTCCATCTTTCAAGTATGTCATCGCTTTCTGTCAGAGTCATTCCCGTTTCATCTTTAATAACGCCAAGTCTAGGTTTGAACGACTGTGTCATAAACTTGATTTCCTCGAACATACTGCGACTATCGTTCCTTCTCATACATAGTTCTGTCTTTTCGCATTTCTTCTCTAGATATTTCTTCTTGTCTTCCTTACACATTCGTTTAAGCATCTTGCACTTCTCTCTGTATTTCTCATGATAATTCTCACTCATTTCTTTGTTCTACTTTAACTCTTTCCTTTCGTCAATCATCCGCTTAGCAATTCATGGTCAGAGCCACAATCGGCTCCCGGTAATGTCTTTGCATTAAACACAGTTAAACACAGACGTCCTCCATCGTTTTGGTATCAGTATACAGTCGATTTGATTTCTGTTCCGACCATCTGGTGTTGTCCAAGTGTACAGTCTTCTTTGATGTTGTTTGAAGAAAGTATTAGTGATCATCAGTTCATTCTCTATGATAAACTTAACAAGTATATCTCCTCTCTCATTTCTCTCGCCTAGTCCATATTTCCCGATATTTCCATTTTCTTCTTCGTTTTGACAACTGCCAACTTTTGCATTGAAATCGCCCTTCAGCACTACCATTTCTCTCCTGTTTACCTCGTCAACTGCTCGTTGCACTATATCATAAAACGTTTCTATTACATCGTCGTCTGCAGTGCTCGTTGGTGCATAAATTTGATACATGTTATATTCGTGGGTTTTGCTCGTATTCGTATGGTAATAATTCTGTCATTGACCGGATTGTATCCTAATAGTGCATTTTCAGTTTTCTTTGACAGATAGAACGCAACACCACTCATCCCTGGCTTAGTTGCTCCTGAGTATATAAACTTTCCTCCTGAATCCGGGCGAAAGTGTCCTTGTCCGCCCAACCTGTGTTCAGCAATCCCTAATATGTCTACCCCATATATTTCTGCTTCCGATGTTACCATTTGTAGTGTTCCATGACTCGTTTTTCTGATGTTCCATGTTGCCACACGAATTTTCTCTGTTAGCTTTTTGTTGCTGGTTTTGACTAAAAAGTCTTGCACCGCAGGACAGGGGGCCACCTGTCCTTCCACATGCGTCTTGGTAGGTACCTTGCAGCCTGGTGAAAGGCTGTTGCTGTTTCGCATTTGTAGCCGGGGGTGTAGCCAATCGGCTGGCCGCCTACTCCTCCGAGACAGTCTTTGTGTGCTGAGGGCAGACGTCCCTCGACTCAACAGGCATTAGCCTACAAGCCTTACTCATGTAGTTTTACTGGTCAGCCGAGACCATTGCTCGGGGTGTGGCCACTGCCGTACACTACCAGTTCCTAGGAGCCATACATGAGCTAGATAGACTGTGGGAACCAGTGGTTAGAGCCTCCACAGAAGTGGAGCGGCTGCCCATCACCAAAGGGACTATCCCTCCAGGTTCTACCCTACACTCCAGTTGTAGTCTAAAGTAATTACTAATTTGGCCAAAACAATTATTATTACCGAAATAAACGTTTGAAATGTCTGGTGGTGTAACACAACATTTAGGAATCTAACACAGCATTTGTTTCTAAGCTATATAACAGCAATAATAATACTCTATAAAGTTTGCAAAAATGTGAAATAATATGGCTTATTGGTGTGTTAAGTGTGCAACAATTACTGTGTCCGGAAGGACATCAAATCATTAGTGACATAACAAAGTAACACCTTCACTGCCCAGTCCCTTCATAATAACTGGTAAAAGACGTCTAAAAGATGTCGTGTGCCCACTGGGACGTAGGCTATGTCATAAAACTGCATCTGGAAAGAAAACTAACTAAATGAGCACATTAACTACTGTGCATATTATTACATACAGTATTTTACTAATACATCCCAGCTAGGACATCTACGTAGCTACCACGTGGCAACCACGTTGCGCTGACGTTGTGACAACCTTTAGAACATGTTGATGGTGTCACAACGTCGCATTCTCTACGTAGAAACGACATGATTTTGTACGGCAGCAATTACATGAGCACCACGTGGACATTTCACACGGAGACATTACGTTATTACCACATTACCATGTTTGTTTAAATGCAAGGAGTATAGTAAACAAAAGAAATGAACTAAACATTATGGTAGAGGATATTGACCCTCATATAATAGGTATAACCGAATCCTGGACCACCACCGATATATCAGATGCTGAATTGGGACTGACAGGATATGTAATGTTTAGAAAAGATAGAATAGGAAGAAAGGGAGGTGGAGTTATTTTATATATTAAAGAATCTATTCAGGCTTATGAAATAAAATTAGAAAGAGAAGCAGATTGCGAAGAAGCTGTTTGGTGTAACATAGTTACAGGAAACTCAACGTTGACGGTTGGGTTGGTTTATCGAAGTCCAAACATAAGCATAGAAGAGAATGAAAAAATACAAAACGCTATAAGGGAAGTAAGCAAACGGGACTGTATTATTATGGGGGATTTTAACCATGGGCATATACAATGGAAATCTCTACAGAGTATGGGGAGAGAGGACCACAAGTTTTTAGTTTTAGTTCAAGATACATTCCTTTCTCAACATGTGCTAGAACCAACCAGGGGTGAGAATGTGTTAGACATAGTTTTGTCCTCACAGAATGAATTAGTTGACAATGTCAAGATATGTGAGCCACTGGGGAGTAGCGATCACAACCAGATACATTTTACCATCAAAGTAAAATCAGAAAGGAATAGCAAAAAGCAGTATAGGAGAAATTTCCACAAAGGAAGGTATAAGGACATGAGGAAATATTTAGCAAAGATAGACTGGAATAAGACACTAAAAAATAAGACGGCAACAGAATGCTGGAATATATTAAAGAGTGAAATTAAGTGCATAATCGATAAATTTGTACCCTTCAAAAAACAAGGAAAACGGTCCAAAAAGAAACACTTATCGAAAGAAGCCATTAGAAAAATTAAGTATAAACAAATGATGTGGAAGTCATATAGATGTACTGGAAATGATGAAGACTACAACAATTATAAAGAAGCACTTAACCAAGCTACTGCTGAAATTAGAAATTCAAAGAGAAGCTATGAACAACAATTAGCTAGTAATATAAAACATGACAGCAAGAGTTTTTATGCGTATGTTCGAAGCAAACAGAAAGTTCAAGATAAGGTCGGTCCTCTAGAAGATAGTGCTGGAAATATGATATCAGAGGGATTCATAATGGCAGAAGACCTGAATGAGTACTTTAGTTCAGTGTTTACCAGGGAAGATATTAGTTCACTGCCAATACCAGAGGCTAAGTTCAAGGGGGCAGATTCAGACTATTTAGGACAATTAATTGTAACCCCGGAAATGGTAGCTAAGAAAATAAGGGCTATGAAGGAAAATAAATCACCTGGAGTGGATGGTATTCCACCCAAACTACTATTGGAAATTGTAGAACAAATTAGCATACCACTTGCAACAGTTTTCAACTTGTCATTAGAAGAGGGAGTGGTTCCTTTAGAATGGAAAGAAGCAAACATTATACCGTTATTCAAAAAAGGTTCGAGAAACAAGTCAGAGAACTATAGACCAGTGAGTTTAACATCAGTGATTTGTAAATTATTAGAAAGACTAATTAAAGATCACATGGTGGATTTTCTTGTTAAACAAAACTTGATAAACCCATCTCAACATGGTTTTTTTAAAGCGAGGTCATGCTTAACAAATATGTTATGTTTTTTGGAAGACATCACTAAGTGGGTAGATGAGGGAACACCAGTAGATATCGTCTACTTAGATTTTCAAAAAGCTTTTGACAAAGTACCACATCAAAGATTACTGCTTAAACTAAAGGCCCATGGCATAGGAAATGGTATAATAAACTGGATAGAACAATGGCTGATTGACAGAAGACAACGTGTAGTAGTTGATGGGGAGGCTTCAAACTGGAAATCGGTATTGAGTGGGGTACCACAGGGATCAGTATTAGGTCCTATATTATTCTTAATATACATCAACGATTTGGATGATGAAATAACAAGCAAGGTGTTGAAATTTGCGGATGATACAAAAGTGTTTAGAAGGATTAAAAGTGATGGAGATAGACAGCATTTACAAGATGATCTTGACAGGTTGATGAAATGGTCTGAAAAATGGCAAATGATGTTCAATTTTGGGAAATGTAAATGCCTCCACATAGGACATGGGAACGAAGAGGTAGAATATACAATGGGGGGTACTGTACTAAGTACTACTGTAAAAGAAAAGGACTTAGGGTTAACCGTTAGTGCTGATATGAAGATTTCAGAGCAGTGCGGAATTGCAGCTTCAAAGGGAAATCAAATCCTTGGATTAATTAGGCGAAACATAACGTATAAGGAAAAAGAGCTAATAATACCGCTGTACAAAACAATAGTTAGGCCTCATTTAGAATATTGTATTCAAGCGTGGAGGCCATATCGCAGGAAGGACATAGATATGCTAGAAAGAGTGCAGAGGAGAGCAACTAAAATGATACCAAATCTGAGGGATCTTAGTTATGAAATACGCCTAAAAAAATGCGGTTTAACAACACTAGAGACCAGGAGATTGAGAGGAGATCAGATAGAAGTGTTTAAAATATTGAAGGGTTATGAAAATATTGATAGAAATATGTTTTTCTCAGTTAAGAAAGATAGAAGAACTAGAGGACATGATCTTGCATTAGCAAAGGAGCAGAGTAGATTGGATATAAGAAAGTTTTCATTTTCACAAAGGACTGTAAATGAATGGAACAGATTACCTGCTGATTGTGTGGGTGCTAGTAGCGTGAATATGTTTAAAAATAAAATCGACACATACCTCAGACAGGCGGGATACACATAGATAAAAAGGTCGGACTCTCGAAAAGCCAAGGGCTTCCTTGTCCACCTGCTACCTAGAGTTAATTCTCTGGGTGGCAATCTTGTTAAATCTTGTTAAATCATTTAGTACTAGTTAGCAGAGCCCCTAAAACGTACAACAGTTTTTATTGGTGGGTGGACTGGTAATAATTATGGTCGTCCAAACATCGCGAGGAAAACTCGCTACATTGGCGCCACCTATCAAATAGTTCAGATTTATATAATTATGTATCACTCGCTAGTGGCGCCAATGTAGCCGTTCTTCTCTAGCCCAGCCGATATGTGTATGAATTGTGCATTTTATGATACAAGCATGAAATTTGGCACACACTTAGAGCAAAAAACAAAAATATTTGGATATAGGGCCATCTCAGATTTATCCCTGGAAGGCGTTGGCGGCCATTTTTCAAGATGTCCGCCCAAACCTATTTTCCCCATACCTTAATAACTGCGCCAAGTAAAGCAGTCATTTTGATACCAAAACATAGGTTTTCGGTGTCAACGATTTCAAATATGTTTCTTTTGACCTTCTCCGACATTCCCATCCGCCATTTGTAAAGATGGCTGTCGCTAAACTCACTATCCCTATATCTTAACAAATATTTGGCATATAAAACTGCAAATGTGTTACGATTGGTCTTCGTCGATATTCTTGTCTGCCATTTTTTAAGATGGCGCCTGTCAAGGCCAATTTTCCTCATATCTTAAGAACTAAACCACCCAGAGAGATAACTGTCGTGTCAAAATTTAGTTTTTCGAGTGCGGCTGTTTCAAATAATATATATATCTTGTTAGACATTCGTATTGGCCATGTTTTCCATAATGGCGGCTATTTTTCAAAATGGCGGTTATTTTCCAAAATGGCCGCCATCAATTGCAATTTTACATATAACCCGCTAAGCTAAATCCATGATAGGGGTATCAAAGCTCGTTCCTTTCCTTCCTATTTTCATGTTATTAATGTTTATGTTACCCTCAAAACGCCACACAAGCTTAATACATTGTTTATGTTATAAAGTACAACAATGGAAATATCATTATTTGATCCAGTGTTTGTGTGACATATTGTCAGCAGAAACAGTCCACAGCAGAAACTTACTTGTCAACAGAAACAATCCATAGCACAAAACTTACTACGCCGTGTGTGACAGTTCACCGTGCATGTAGTAATTGTGTGTATGGTACATGATAACTGTGTACGCATTGTCCACGACAGAAACATTCTATGCCAGATGTGGCTGTTCCCAGTTACACGTCCCAATGTTTAGTGTGTCACACGTTCGCTAGGAGCATGCAGTCCACCACAGTAGCAAAGAGCAATGCACTGAAGTCCTGCCTTGAGCCACGTGGAGATGGAAGCTCGGAAGCCGCGATCATCGTCTGTGCCCATCAGTGACCGGCTTGGTACGCAGCCCGCTTGGTGTGCTGGATAAGTGCTGCTTGTGTCGGAGGAAGACCGTCAATAGCTCTACCTTTCTGTGTGAACAACTGCTTCCTCGCTCTATCTACAAATTCCTGGTTGTTAGTACGGTTGTACAACAAGACTACAAATCGTTCCAGTGGACGTAGCCAATCACCTACAGACTCCGGGGTAGCAGCCAGGGCAGAGGAAGCTGGTGTCCCATGCAGTTCTTTTGTCCCTGCCTCCAAAACATGACGCCGTGTCACAACCAGTGAAGGCATGAAACATTGGCAAGGCAACACAACACAACGATCAGGACCCAGTGCTTTGGCCATCTCGTGGGCCGGTAAGAACCGAACGTTCTTCCAAGCACCAAAAGCAATCCACAGTTCGGTGATGTTGAGGCGCTGGGCTGATGTCACTGCATGAACTACCATATCCGTGTCAACTGTGCGAATGGACACCACGTCATACCCTTGTTTCACAGCATCTTCCAGATGGAGTAGGATTCCTGTATCTGCTTCCTCATGAGTGCACTGAGCAAGACCTGATACCTCTCGGGTACACAGCACATCAGTGTGGTGTGTGGTGATGACTTGTTAGTCGGTGGGAATGGCTGCTGCACTAATCGCCAAGAACGAAAACAACTCGATCTTGTTGTCGACAATGTGGAGAAACTCTTGCCAATTTCCAGGAACTGTGCTGGATGTTTCTGCGCGTCTGCGGATTCCTTTCCCCCTCTTAGTTCGTGTTTCAGCCTTCAAAATATCTGCGAGATACTCGTCCCATACAACATCTAATCTGCTCACATGTTGCAATTGTGATGTGATGTGATTTATGGCAGGAACACCTGTGTCGCATAATCAAAGAATGTCTTTGCAAAACCCGGTCGAAGCATGTTGACGTTTGCAGCCCCATCAAGGATGTCGACTTGTACGGTAGGAGTGGGAGAATCGTCCTGTACAAGAACGAGGTCTTCCAAGCAGCCGACCAGATCAGACTTTGTCCCAGTTCGCAGTTTGCTCATTTGTGATAACGCTAGTGGATACG
Source organism: Escarpia spicata (assembly GCA_963995525.1). Lineage (NCBI taxonomy): Eukaryota > Metazoa > Annelida > Polychaeta > Sabellida > Siboglinidae > Escarpia > Escarpia spicata. The sequence continues at coordinate 20,847,067 of OZ023217.1, forward strand.
CCTGGTTATCATGCTGAAAGAACTGATCCAGATCACCATTACGTATTTGCGACGCTATAAAAAGCCTGGAGAACAGAGAACAGTCATTCTTGAGTTGAAGTTGTGCTCGCACTGGGAGCCGGCTGAACAGTGGCAGGTTGTTTCCTTGATTGGATCAAGATTGATTGGCCCCTACCAATTCATGTTTACACTATATATATATATATCAATTTTTACTACATTATAAAATGTTATTAAACCAATATTTCACATGCATTAAATATTTCAACACGTGGACACTGAAGATCACTACGGATACTCGGAATAGATGTAACAACAAAAGACATACCATTTCATTCATACTACAACATAAATACCATAAACAAAACTCCTTAAACATCATTGGCAGCCATTTCGGAAAATACGACCATTTTGGAAAATGCGGCCATTTTACAAAATTATGCAACATATTTTGGAAAATGGCTGCAACATGGCCAGCATTTGTATCATGGAGCAAATCAACGATTGCTCTAAAGCCAAAATCCCAGTTTTAGACATTCACTAACCGTGTGCAAATGTCCGCACAAATCCGCCGTTATGTCTAACTTTGTCACTTTCGCTTTTAAGGGCGCCATCTTTAAAATGGCGGATAAGAATGTCGGCAAAGACCAATCGTAACATATGTGTCATTTTTTATCTATAACCAATAGTGACGCAACAATTCCGGTTTTATATACCTAATTTGTTAAGATATGGGAACATTGACATTCACATCGCCATCTTTAAAAATGGCGGATGTTAATGTCGGAGAAGGTCAAATGTAACATATTTGCAATCGTTCACCCCGAAAACCTATGTTTTGGTACCAAAATTACTGCTCTACGCGGCGCAGTTATTAAGATATGGGGAAAATAGGTTTTCGGCAGCCATCTTGAAAATGGCCGCCACCGCTTTCCAGGGCAACATCTGAGATGGCCCTATATCCACATATTTTAGTTTTTATATGTTGTAAGTGTGTGCCAAATATCGTGCTTGTATCATAAAACGCACAATTCAGTCATAGTTTGTGACATGTCGGTTGAGCTACGAAGTTGAACTCCTGGTGTTCGTCGGCGCTAGTCACACGGTTACGTGATCGTGTTTCACCCGACCTCGTCTTCTTCGTTCTTTATGCATTTTATCTCCGTTGGTCGGTTTCCGTTATTGTAACATCATACTGACTTAGAGAAATCATAAGATTAGTTGCTCATCGTGCCATTCACGAGCAGTTTTTTCACTAAACAAACAGAAATTAAGAAGTTTAAGGCATTAAGTGCGCTAAGTAATTGCGTAACTTTTAGTACTATGCATAATATTGCATGGGTGTGTGCTTGTGGGTATGTATGTGTGTGTGTGGGTGTGTGTGTGTGTGGGTGTGTGGTGTGGGTGTGTGTGTGTGTGTAGTGTGTGGGTGTGTGGGTGTGTGGGTGTGTGGGTGTGTGGGTGTGTGGGTGTGTGGGTGTGGGTGTGTGTTAGTGTGTGTATGTGTGTGTGTGTGTGTGTGTGTGTGTGTGTGTGTGTGTGTGTGTGTGTGTGTGTGTGTGTGTGTGTGTGTGTGTGTGTGTGTGTGTGTGTGTGTGTGTGTGTGTGTGTGTGTGTGTGTGTGTGTGTGTGTGTGTGTGTGTGTGTGTGTGTGTGTGTGTGTGTGTGTGTGTGTGTGTGTGTGTGTGTGGGTGTGTGTGTGTGTGCTTGTGGGTATGTGTGGGGGGGGGGGTATGTGCGTGGGTGGGTGTTGGTGTGTGTATGTGTATGTGTGGGGTGTGTGTGTATGTGTGCGGGGGGTGTATGTGTGTGTGGGTGTGGGGGGTGGGTGGGTGTGGGGGGGTGTATGTGTGTGTGTAGGTGTTTGGGTGTGTGTGTGGGTGTGTGAGTGTGTGGGTGTGTGTGCTTGTGGGTATGTATGTGTGTGTGGGGGGGGGTGTGGGTGGGTGTGGGTGTGGGTGTGTTGGTGTGTGTATGTGGGGGGGGTGTGTGTATGTGTGTGTGGGGGTGTGTGTGAATGGGTGTGTGTGTGGGGGGGGTGTGGGTGTGTGTGTGGGGGGGGTGTATGCGTGTGGGTGGGTGTGGGTGTGTGTGTGCTTGTGGGTATGTATGTGTATGTGTGTGGTGTGTGTGTGTGTGTGTGTGTGTGTGTGTGTGTGTGTGTGTGTGTGTGTGTGTGTGTGTGTGTGTGTGTGTGTGTGTGTGTGTGTGTGTGTGTGTGTGTGTGTGTGTGTGTGTGTGTGTGTGTGTGTGTGTGTGTGTGTTGTGCTTGTGTTGTACCTGTGCTGTACATCTGTTGTTCGTGTGGTTTGCGTCTGTCGGGCATGTGCTGGGCGTCAGTTGTGCGTCAGTTGTGCATCAGTTGTGCGTATGTAGTGCGTTGGTTATTCAACGGTTGTGCGTATGTTCTGCGCTGTTGTGCTTCTGCTGTGCGTAAGCATTTGTTGTGTGTCTGTTTTGCGTGTGTTTTGCATGTATTTTGCGTGTGTTTTGCATGTGTTTTGCGTACGTTGTGTTTCATTCATTCCCATCTCGTGACCGCACACTCAACATTTAGTCATAAGTCTAGCATAGGTATATATTAGTATACTAGTTGGTGAGACAGTAGTATAGAGACGGAAATATTTCCTGCAGTACACCTTGCAGGTTAGTGGGCAGTACTCCTTGCAGGTTAGTGGGTAGTATACCTTAGCAGGTTAGTGGGCAGTACTCCTTGCAGGTTAATGGGCAGTATACCTTGCAGGTTAATGGGCAGTATACCTTGCATGTTAGTGGGCAGTACACCTTGCAGGTTAGTGGGCAGTATACATTGCAGGTTAATGGGCAGTATACATTGCAAGTTAGTGGGCAGTATACATTGCAGGTTAGTGGGTAGTACACCTTGCAGGTTAGTGGGCAGTATACATTGCAGGTTAGTGAGCAGTACACCTTGTAGGTTAGTGGGCAGTATACATTGCAGGTTAGTGGGTAGTACACCTTGCAGGTTAGTGGGCAGTATACATTGCAGGTTAGTGGGTAGTACACCTTGAAGGTTAGTGGGCAGTATACATTGCAGGTTAGTGGGCAGTATACATTGCAGGTTAGTGGGTAGTATACATTGCAGGTTAGTGGGTTGTATACATTGCAGGTTAATGGGCAGTACACCTTGCAGGTTAGTGGGCAGTATACGTTGCAGGTTAGTGGGCAGTATACATTGCATGTTAGTGGGCAATACACCTTGCATGTTAGTGGGCAGTATACATTGCAGGTTAGTGGGTAGTATAGATTGCAGGTTAGTGGGCAGTATACACTGCAGGTTAGAGGGTAGTATACATTGTAGGTTAATGGGCAGTATACCTTGCAGGTTAGTGGGCAGTACACCTTGCAGGTTAGTGGGTAGTATACATTGCAGGTTAATGGGCAGTACACCTTGCAGATTAGTGGGCAGTGTACATTGCATGTTAGTGGGCAATACACCTTGCATGTTAGTGGGCAGTATACATTGCAGGTTAGTGGGTAGTATACATTGCAGGTTAGTGGGCAGTATACATTGCAGTGTAGTGGGTAGTACACCTTGCAGGTTAGTGGGTAGTACACCTTGCATATTAGTGGGCAGTATACATTGCAGGTTAGTGGGCAGTATACATTACAGGTTAGTGGGCAGTATACATTGCAGGTTAATGGGTAGTACTCATTGCACGTTAGTGGGCAGTATACATTGCAGGTTAGTGGGTAGTACACCTTGCAGGTTAGTGGGCAGTATACATTGCAGGATAGTGGGCAGTACACCTTGCAGGTTAGTGGGCAGTATACCTTGCAGGTTAGTGGGCAGTATACATTGCAGGTTAGTGGCTAGCACATCTTGCAGGTTAGTGGGCAGTATACATTGCATGTTAGTGGGCAATACACCTTGCATGTTAGTAGGCGGTGTACCTTGGAGGTTAGTGGGCAGTACACCTTGCAGTCACCAATGTATGTGGACATGTATTCGTGCGCGTGTGGACATGTAGACATGCGCGAACACGGGATGACGGAACCAATGAATGGTAGGTGTGGGGATAGCCAGTACATGTTCATGTGTGAACATGACATGTGTGTGAAGCTGATTGATGGAAAAGACATACAAGGCTAAACACCTACAAACCAGCAAAGTCCATACGTTCCATGGACATCACATGTGACGTCTACAACAACTACCCATGCAACAGCGCATCCTACGCAAACTTGTTTATATCACCCGTCATTTTAATTACATCCGAATATTTTCTAAGTACTCGTCGCTGATTGGTCACGTTTATCACAACAACAGTGGCGCCTCTATCGTGTAGCTCAACAACCACTTTTTCACACATAAACTTCTAGAAAAAGAGCGGGACCATAGCAGACATTTCCAAATACTCATCGCTGATTGGTCATTTTCATGCCGTACCCTTTAATTACCCCCAATTACCTCTTAAACTCAAATATATGCACCCATTCGAGATACGGATTCACCCGATTATTCGCCCTGAAGCACTCGACGATATATGCACCCATACGAGACATCTATCCATAAAAGTGCATAACCGTTGGGTTTGTTGAACTGAAAAAAGGTTGTTTGACATCTGACATGAACAAAGTATTTCATATCAGCGTTTTGTTGCTCGACATCTGGTTATGATAATAGTGGTTAGTTGCGTAAGAAGTTTAAAGAATGGATAATGAATGTTGGTGACTTGTTGAACTGATCAAAGATTTGTTCGATCTTTGAAATGTGGTAGCGCCTATCGACATCAAGCTTTTATTATAGTTGCACTACCGCCACGCTAATTGATATATGTTACTGATAGCAAACCATCGTTCGCTACTGTCAACAATATCTAGTTTTTATTAGGTCACCAAGTACACATTGTGTTTTTGGTGTATAAGCCAAATGCAAGCACATAATTTTAACATGACACGATGGAAAGTAAGTTAATTTCTATCGTTTGATTGATTTTCATGAAAGACCAATAATAATTAATTGATTCAACTTGTTGGTGACTTATATTGTCGAGACTGCAGAGCAAGCTGGTCGGTTTCAAAGTCCGCAATCAAAAATAACACGCGCGCGTGTGTGGTTTTGATTGAATCAAGATGGTGTTGATGACAACGCTGACAAGACGCCATTTTTTAAAATTCTCAATGTCAACATTTGTAATGGTATGCGTATCAACAGAATGTTAGTAAAGTATTTTAAAGATATCCTGTTGCCTGACTGTAGGTTTTAAAGTCTGCATAGGGGAAAGACTCATTCAAAAAAAGTGTACGCTTGCACACGGACGGTTTTGAAAAAAGATGTTTGTCATTACCAACCGTTTCTGTTATTTCTTTATTGACTGAATCAAATGCTTTGATCTCTTTGTTGACTGAAAGAAATGCATTGATGTCAAACATTTAAAAGCACGTTCATTTTAAACAACCGTCATTTTATTGACGCATGGTAGGTGAATTCAACAAACCATGATTTAATCCTAATTTACCAACTATTTTATGCTACCCGCAGATCAGGGAATATCGGTACGGTAAGAACCACAGGACTTCACATACCTGTTCCCACAATTTCCACTTTTACCGCCACAAATCGCATTTTTGTTCAGAGCATATTTGACCTTGTCTGACACAGCCCGCCCCTTACATCAATAAGAAAGTCGTGTTTTAGTTATCAATAAATGGCATCACCTTTCAGGTAATTATTTTCATGGAACATTGGGAAGGGGTGGCTAAATTTACCCCCATGGATCAACTTACCCCAGTCTCCCCTATATAAAATTGACATATAAAGCAAAGTCCGCAAGTCAAGATAAGAATTAAAGTTGATATATCGTGAGAATGAATGCAGACAACGAGTATATGAGGTATAAAGACAGACGAGACGGTTCTTGTAATCCATGCACGTGCCGCCTTTTCGAAAAATAGACAACTTCATTCACCTCATGTTTACTGTGTCTTTCAGAGGAGACCCTAAATACTCGTTATTCCCTTCTATGTGGCATCATCTATGCCAGGGGAAGTAAAATATCACACAGGCGGTAAATCTGTAACCTTTCGTAGACTCAAATAGTGGCGGTCTTTCAATACCGGTATCTCATTGCTTCTTGCTCACTGCTCGGCGGCGGCGGCGGCGGCGGCGGCGGCGGCGGCGGCGGTAGCAGTAGCAGCAGCAGTAATGTCGACGCTCTCTCCTACAGACGTCTCTTGCAGCATATGTATGAGTTGATATAACTACAGAGAAAGAATGACGAGTATTGGGGCAGAACTCTTAGAATGAAGCCAACTTTGTTCGTGTGTTCGTTCGTTCGTTCGTTCGTTTATAAATTCGCATTGTTTGGTCGTGCCTCGTAACTGCATATATGCAGGGGCTTTGTATGTGGCGTGTGCAGCGTACGATTGCATGCGTCCGTGCGTGTGTAGGACCTACGTGTACATCTGTTCAACATAGTGTAGGCTTTCGCCAATGTAGTTCCTGTACTGAACATGCTGGCTTGCCAGCACTGACAGAGAAAACCACTCGTGGTGCCGTGTTGGGTGTGTCGAGAACATGACATAAAAATGCAAGTTCACGTTTTGTATAAGAAAAACAACCTCAAAGTTACAAATTACATTGAATATTTATTTCGTACGTACAACGTATTGTACAGACGCGGTAACATTATAACGGTAACGATTTTTAACTCTTACTAGCGTCGCTGTATGTGTAATACCCTCTTTCAGTGGACAATACAGTATAGGGCCTATGATTTGTGTCATTGTTGTTAGCATTGCTGTCTTAGCAATGGTGTGGCCTGCACAACAACTAATAATAATAATAATAGTAATAATAATAATAATAAACATAATAAAATAAACATAATAATAACATCAATAAGAAACCAAAACCAAACTCAAAGGGTTGGTTAATCACAAAATCGATAAGCAGTATTAAAGTGTTCAACGGATGAATAGTTGCACAGCGGACCGTCGTTATAACTCGTGATGAAAAGAACATCCGCTTAAAAGGAACGACTTTGAAATTGCCTTTCTGACTTACTGTCTTATGTGAAATTGGGAAATTGGTTATGGAACAGCTTGCCCAAAACTCAACGTATGTTGCTATAGACAACAGTAAGAGAACAGAGACCACAAGGGAAATAAGTTAACAATGAAGATTTTTGCATCATCCCTACGACATTATGAGCGCAACCATAAATTACAAGGCGTATATTTGACATGTTAATGCCAAACCAAGTTCGCAAGCAAATTGTGTGCGTGTGCTCGCTTGCATGTGTGGTGCAATATACATCATGTTATACACATATTACATGACTTCAATTGCAAATCGTTCACAATTTCAGTTTAGATACACTGTTGCATGATCGAATCACATATTATCGTGTTTCAGTTACACGCTAGTCTACTGAAACCAGTATTCGTCGAATATACTTAAATATCCCTCTATAACTTGCACATGTTCACGTGATTCGTACTTGCACCTGCGTCGCTGTCATGCGCACGCACACACGTGACAAGGTTCCATGCTCTAAGGGGGAATTACGAATCGAACTGCCACAATTACATCAGAGCATGTTGTTTTCTAGCCCTGTTTGTTGGCATAGTTCCAAATGTACTGCATTATTTAGGCTCCGACGTATTGTTATCTGAATTTATGGTGAACTCGATAACAACAAATTAATTTGGCCGAGTTGACCTGGTTAAGAGAAACACTAGTGTGACGTGTTTTCTAATGCGATTGGTCAGATCGTCGGCGTCTATTATTGACCATTATTTCGTTCCTGGGAGCTTTCTCGCGAGACTTTGCGGGAATGCAGTTTGCAAAAGTTGTGACGACATCACCGACCGCCCCTATTGTATGCGACACCTCTACCAGAAGTATTGCCCCGTGGCCCAAGTCATCGTCTACAAACAGCACATAATTACCCAATTTGCGAACTGGTTCAATGGTTGCCTCGTAACAACGAGACACTTACAAAGATACCGATTACATTTGCAGTGTTCACACGTGTCATATGAATGCGCTGTTTTCCACGAAATGAGTCCATGAAATAAGGCAGAATCGGGTGCGTTTTAATATATTATGAATAAATAAAATAAAATCAATTAACGGATGCAACCTTTATTTATATATCTATAGTACGTCCGATTTTGTGAATTTTTTTTTCTTCATGGAATACAAAGCATTGATGAGTGCTGTGTGAACGTTGGAATATGATATATTGTATGTACACATGTGTTTTGAAAACATTCCCCATTTCCGGCAGGTTACTACTTCCGGAACGTGTCTACTTCCGGTCAGAGACAAGGACTGCTGTGAGACGGTGTGTGGAGGTTTAGTCGATGACGTCGGTGTGATAGAGGATGAAGTAGAGCCCCACACCGAGGACGATGAGGACGCAGAGGACGAGAAGGAAGACGACGAGGTACAACCGCCAGCTACCGAGGTGCTTCTTCTCGGCGCTCGAGCTGCGTCGACTATTGATGCTGCGGTCACGAGCGAGGCTCGCTGGACTCTGGTGGTACTTGCTGCTCGCCGTATACTGCATGGCCGCCGGCCACGATGATCTCTGGTCGTAGCCGGCGTTCTGAGTCTGCGTGGAGGAAGACATACAGAAACCCGGTCAATGGGAATATAAATAAATACCATATGTTTATATCAGTAAGCAAAATCGAACAATGAAGCTAGTGGTGTTGGTTTTTTAATCGCAAATACGTAGGGGTCTGTACCATGTCACCAAATGCTCTGTGCGAGGCAGGAAACATGTGAAAGATGCAAACACACACGCATGTTCATACACAACAAAACAAATCCACACATGCACACGCACGCACGCACACAATTATAGTCTGACTTAAAAAGAGACTAATCGTTACAGTACTAACAGTCGCCACCAATGTCAGCCGAACGTTTCGACGGAATTCACTGCCAGACACAATAACCAGCACTACCGAAACACAATAATTGTATTAAACACATTCGATATCGCTCGTGGTGCCAAGCAAACACGCCTAAGTAGAAAGCACCACATGCGCACTCAAACATGACCGTTTGACTCCATATGAGTACTAAAACACGAGACATTGACTACATTGGAAATAAGTGTAGGCCTACTTTTGTGATGGTTCGTGTGTTATCCACGATGATATTTAAATAATCTTTGCTTTATTGATAATTAGATGTTAGGCCTACTGAGTGAATGCAGTTATTGTGAATGCAGTTATTCAACCAACCAATCAATCACCGTTATGTTTCGTTACTGCTGGTCTGCTAACCTCATTTTAATAGTAATCGTCAATAATAAGCTTCGCGTTCGCGCGCAGACTGAGCTTACGATACCAAAATGTCCCGATTGTACCAAGACAACAACTGCGCATTTCCGTCTATAAAATTTAAGTTTAACCCCGGGTAAATCCTAAATGACTTGCTGATCAAATATATGATAAGATGTGTATGATATATGATATAGAAGTAAACCAAAGGAAGCGTCACCTATTGGATATTATATACACTACCAAAACAACATTATTAGGGGCGGATCCATTGAGGGTAGTCTGGCGGGCACAAAAACCTCCCACGGCGGCCGAACCAAATGGTGTAGACAATTAAACAATATTCGCTGCCACGCCGCCGTAGCTTCAGCTTCCCCGCTGTCTCGGCTAGACTGGTGACATTGAAAGAAGGGGGTGGAGGGGGTGCTGTTGAAAAGTTGTCGTCGGTGCGTGACTGTATCTTCAGCTCTTCTTCAGCTGGCTCGCCTGGCTTGACTGTGACCATCGAAAGACGGGGGGAGGGGGTGCTATTGATTTTTTTCGCAGCCACGTCGGCATGCATAATTTCAGCTTACTGTAAACTGAACGGAGGCACATTCCTAAAGGTTTGTGAGGCACGCTCGCGTGGGTCCATTATAAAAGCTCTGCGGGCACGCCAAATTCCTAAGGTCTACGTGGGACACGTGCCCCCCAGGCCTCCGCCTGTGGTTATATTGATCCTGTCGTGACCACTGTATTCAACCGAGGCAGTATGTTCCTCGTTTGTTGTACAATCCTACAATTATTATAGAATAAACATACTTAAGGTAGGTCCCTATATTGGCCGCCATATTGCGTTTAATAAACCCGTAAACATTTTCGTAGTTCGGATTTTTCGACCGTGAAATGATCAAATTGTAAGCATAACATTCAGATTTTAAATACGTGGCATTGGCAATATCGCTGATGCTGGCTCAGTTAGTTGCAATTTCCTTTGATGTTCGGCTCGTTCGTGACGTTCCTACATTCAACACAGCTCATTCAGCAGCGAATTCCCTGCTAATAATGTCCACCCCTGGTAATGAAACACACAACCTCGCTTTAAAGGCCGTCTGTTCTTCTACCCAGCATTAGCCAGCGTAGTAATTTGTAACAGGACGCCTACTGTGTTGAACGTGAGGAATTGGAAATCGTTGAACATCAAAGGATATTGCTGTTAACCCAGCCCGCTTCGGCAATGTTGCAAATAAAGCATGTTTTGAGACAGGATGTTCTGTTTACCATTTGAACATGCTCCGGGTCGTATCTTCCAAATTAAGAACGTTATTACGAGCTTACTAAACACAATTTGGCGGGCACTACACCTTCAACATAGGTATTATATTCTTAAGAACATTATATTAATTAATATAAACTAATTAATAAAAACTAGGAATATACTGTCTCCTTTTAAGATAAGTGTGCTAGACTGAAAACGTGTACTGTTGCACACCCCAACAATTATAGGACTTACATTTCCTGCGTAACGATTGACGCTGCTCGAATTCCCAGTTGCGTGGCCATTTGTCAACGTTAGTGCCGAAGACGGCAACTGGACGGGTAGAACTGTCACCCCGTTCTGTCGAGTCGGCGTCTGCTGCAAACTGTTTTCATATCCACCGTTGACATATCCACCGTTGACATATCCACCGTTTACATATCCACCGTTCACGTTTCCTCCATTGACGTGTCTGCCGCCGATGCGAACTATCGTCCCCGAGGCCGTGCGTGAGATGTGGGTAGTGCTGTCCGACTGGTAGACCAAGTTGCGTTGGCCTTCGCGGCTCTGCGATACTGCACCAGAAGTGAAGCAAGACGCGTTCGTCAACGGCTTCGAGCCGATGTTAACGACGGAGACAAATCCCGAGTCCGTCGGCGCCGTGGCACTGTTGTAGACGCTGCTACCGTAAGGAGGACAACCGTCTGCCATACCGGAAATACGTTATTGCCGCGTGAAGACGACTGCTGCTTGACAAATGTTACGTGTGGTGACGATCGCCGCTGTACCAGTGTCATTTGTCCTACCTTCGTAGCGAGCTGGCGAAGGTAGTCGATCTGTGTGGACCGCGACTCTGTCACAGCCGACGCCCTAACGTTCCATTGTCTCTAGGGTTGGGCCTATTTTGATTAGCTGAATCACTACCAGCATCACCCACTCACGCTGTTCGTTTAGGGTGCGGCCCACGCACAAGCTTTGTCGGTAGCAATCGAATCTCGGTCATCCGTGACAGCAATTGGAGAGAGCGTACTTAGGAGTAACGTATTTTTTGTGGGAGCCGCGGCAACTAAAGTGCAGTCAGCCATCACACCATAAAATAGTCGACTCGAATTGGCGCACGTATGTATGCACGTGATCAAGCAATTGTTGGTCATGTGCAAAGGTCCGTGAACATTCCCGCTGGAAAGAGAAATATAGAAGGTTGCATCTGCACGACCTCAGCCAACCAAAATACGGACTGTTGTACGAATTTAGATAACTGTTGAAGAGATAACGACCATGAGAGCCGATGCCGTCTTATCCCCTGGTTATCTCTTCCCACTCTGACCATCTTCCCCGTCTGTTACCATGATGAGATGTTTGATGATTAGGCATATATATGTGTTTTGTTGCTAAGGGCTAAGGAGGAGGATCCTGATTAATTCAGAAGTTGAGAAGTTAGTATTTACACAGTAGTAGCTACCACTTAAAACTTTAAAACTGCATTTAAGTAGTGATTTTACCCGTTGCGGGTAACTCGGCTAATGTAAAGATTAATGTTATAACATAACACCGTCCTTCACTGACTCGCACTCAAAATTTTCACGGTTGACATACGCTGCTAAGAAGGCAAGCACACAAACATCCATGAGAAATAACCAAGCACTGTTAAACGTGCGTTTACATGTCCTGCTTCCGGCGACAATAACGGGACGTGATTTAGCATTAACTAAATTAGAACAAGAAACCGATTCTGCAACAACACTAGTAGCAAAATTGTCGTCAACTGTGGATGTGCGTGTGTGTGTGTGTGTGTGTGTGTGTGTGTGTGTGTGTGTGTGTGTGTGTGTGTGTGTGTGTGTGTGTGCGTGTGTATGCGTGTGTGCGTATATGTGTGTGTGGGTGCGTGCGTGCGTGTGTGCATGTGCTTGTGTAAATGTGCGTCAAACAAGCACATGAGTGGAACCACATATATTTTTTTCAGCCTTAAACGAAATGCCATTTTAAGACCACTTACCCTGGGGCAACGAGTAACACCGTTTTATATTCGCGACCTCGCTGACTGCAAATAATAGTGCCGTCAGTTTGAGCTGAAAGCACGCAGTCAACTGGATCTGACGGTGCCAATTAAACTGGTAAATTTACCCACGCTTACGTTTCTAAAAGCAGTTGCTCGTTCCCTGCTTTTGTTGCTGTGCCCCCGTATGGTTTACAAGTAGGTATAGTGTACACACAATGGTGCCCCTCTACGGTTCACTGTGCACAAGCAGTTTGGAGGTAACATTTTGATTTGTTTTATGATATCATTATTAATTTTATACGAACAATTAACAAATATATTTTGTTACGACCGCCCAAAATTGTTTTAACGATCCGCTACTTTAGAATACATTTTGGCGGTTATCTGTTTATGAAGACCAACTGCTGCTGTTCAAGCATGCCGAATAAACATGACAGTCTGGATGAAACATTCAATTTGATAGATGACGGTCAAATTATACTTAGAAGTTGTCATTCACACATTTGGGCGGTGACGTTGTACGGGGTGGGGCGCGCATAAAAATTGGGTCATATCATCACCGGCGGTAGACAGTCACGCAGAAAGGATCGATTGTCGATCCTGTCATGACTAAAGAGCACGGTCCTTTTCCTGCAGATCTTGGATTGAACTTGGTAGTCAAGTTTGTAGCTTTTGATTCAACTCGTCTCTGTCGCATCTTTGTCTTGTTTAGTAGGCTCTTGGCTCAACACGCCTCTGTCGCATCTTTGTCATATTCAGTAGGCTCTTGATTCAACTCGTGTCTATCGCTTCTCCGGATCACTCTGTAGGCTCGTACATGAGTTACAGAGTATTTGAGATGACCCAGGAAGAATATGAAGTACTCGGCAACTTCAAGAAACGTTTGCTTTTTACTCATGCTTTACCGCATTTATTTACAGTTGAGTTGGGAATATACTCTATTAAACAAACACACATGCCGTTGACTTGGTGGGTTCGGGGGTTCGGCGGACTCGTCCCCTGTACCGGCTTGACCTGACAACGGCAAACTGCATGGCCAGTTGTGCAGGGCTGTCTTCGAGCGTGCGTAAAACGTGGCCAAACGTATGCATTCTTCCTACTCGCTGTGGTAGCGGTTCCGTACCACAGCGTGCGTATTCTGGTTGGAGGGATACCGTCATTTGTCCAACGGTCATTTGCCCAGTACTCAAGTGAGAAAAGGGTCATGTGCCCTGTTGTGAAAAATAAATTTACCCCCCCAAGTTGAAAAATAGTTTTGATTAACAGTTCACTTATTTTTGTGACTTCCCAATTTATATTCAGTTATCACATGGGTATGTGGCTTCCCAGTGCCAAATAAAAATAAATTGAAAGTTGCAAAACTGTCTTGATTAACAGTTCAGCTATTATTGTGGCTTCCTAGTTTATATTCAGTTATATATGCCTCAGTTACCATCCGTTGGACACGTAGATCTTTGGTGGCTTCCCAGTGCCTACAAGTGTACTGTCTGACTCAGTTACTGTTGCTGCCAATTGTATGCTAAATATTAGTGGCCGACAGGATCTAAATTGTTTTAGCAATAACAATTGTGATTTGTATGTAACTATTCCGTTACCAAATATATAATAAAAAACTTTACAACTGTCATTTCATTTATTGACATTTTTCAAAACTGAGCAAATGACCATTTTCCCACTGGAGTGCTGGGCAAATGACCGTTGGGCAAACGGCCTTTCAGCAAATGTCCCTTGAGCAAATGACCCGACTCCTTGTTGGATACCATCCCGTTAAGCCACGGCATGCCAAGTACCGATCGCTGGTGGCGTCTGTGGCAGGCATCCAGTTGATGGAGTATTAAGGCTACCACCGCCTAGCTGTAGCAGTTGTACAACATTATCGATACAATCATGGCATATGCTATCGTACACCAGCAATCGTTTGCTTAGTGGGCCCACGCATCCGCATCTTCCAGTATGTGATTGAAATGCGACTTTGCCCAGCATGCATGGGTTTTGTACATCTTCGGTGCTGCATGGTACATATCCCAGGGTCTTACTGAACCTCGACTTCTCACTGCTTCGCACCACAACACCGCCATCATCTGTCTAGGTGGTATTTGCGAGGAATACGTATACAAATTCCGTCTTCGCCTCGTTGACCAAGAGGTTCCATTTAGAGAGCTCAGTGCAAGCGATGGTCAGGACTGCGTCTAGTGGCTCTCGCTCTTCATCTACAAAGTCCACGTCTGCGTATTCCCACTCTAGTGCCATGCCTAGGGCCGAAATGGGTGGGTCGGGTCTAGTTGTGTTTTGTTGGACAGCAGCCAGAGCTGCTGCAAGATAGCTCGTAAACAGCACAGACGATAAGCTGTCGTTTTATGGATAGCCGGGTGTCGTCTCGAACCAAGCTGACTGCGCAGATCCCACACGAACCACCAGCTGTGTCCCAGCGAGGGGGATGCGTATAAGTCGGAGGTCGTCATTGCTACCATCTACCAGACGTATAGGACACCCAGTATTCTGCGGCGTTGTATGCTGTCAAATGTTAGGGACACGTCAGTACCCATCTTGTGGAAATCCTAGTGCCGTGACATTACTACAGAGTACATACACTATAATGCGCCAGGCCAATACAACAAGCTCGGCCTTGTTTGGAGACGCTTTGGTGAACAAGTTGACCTTGTGTTGCATACGACGGAGAACCAATGTGGATAAGATTTTGCGGATACAGTTGAGAAGTACAATAGGTCTGAGGTTGGACAAAGGGCCTAGCTGTTTCTTTGGTTTCGGCAGTGCCACCAGGACGCCTTTGCCCACCGCATCTAGTGGAGTGTGTGTCTCAAACATCGTGTCGATGGTGTGCGAGATGGCTGTCGAGATGGCGTCTCCAGCCTACTTCGGTAACTCATTGTTTATCCCACTGGGCCCAATCACACGGTCATTCCTTAGCAATCTGAGCGCGCCCTCCACTTCTGTCAATGTCACAGGTTGGAAAAATGGCTTTGTCTCTGCACAGAATATTCTTGCATGTCAAGACTCTTATCGGAAACCCATTTTATGACCCTGTCTCCTAAAAAATTGAACCCCTCCAAAAACCACTGCATGGTTTCCTGCCGGATCTACTACGTGGCTATCGAGTAATGATTCTCAGCGTTATACAGTGAAACGGCATCGAATTCATGCAAATAAATGTTCAACGACAACCAGCTGCACGGAGATCGAACAAGGGATTTATAAAATATAAAGTTCAAAGTAACCACTCTGTTTCTGGACCTGCTACAGCACAAATACAAAAGAGCGCCAATGCTACAACAAGTGTACAATTGGTAAAAAAATCGTGTCTTGTCTTTCACACCGTGAATTATAAAGTCAAGCTTACAAATTGACCAAAATATATATCGGTGCAGTAATTAGAACCGGTACCCTAATTTACGGTCTTGATGTGTTAGGAACATGTTGCTCTTACTATAAACGAAAACAATTTACACATAGTTTTGTAAGAAATGTAATGTTTGCAAAAAAAATGTGGTGACATGGTCATTCGCTGGTTACTGTCAAAACGTTAACGTCTTTGTGACTAATTTACTTTATGTAAGAGCTCGCAGTTTACATTTGAAAAAGAAGATAACAAAGTTAGCATACCAATTGAACATAATTTGGGCCAACTTGATAGATATGTTTGGAGAAATATAGACATTACACTTGGCGATGATGCTGGACAGTCAGTTACGGGAAGATGTGTTCCTGCATGCAATAATACTAATAACTGTAACAAATAGTTATTACATTTACAATGTAAAACTACCACATACCATATCTAAGGCGTCGAAACCTGGGGGAGGTTTGGAGGCGAGCCCCACTATTTTGGCAGGGAGCTGGATATAGGATTATCCCCCAGTATTTGGGGAAGGGGTGCATTTTGTTGTTTTAGTGAGTGTCAATGAGACTGCAGTTTGAGTAATTGGTGAGGTTCAATTCAAGGGGGGTAGAATTGAAGATTTTTGGACCGCGTTGGGGGGTACAGTTGGATGTTTTTTGAGAGTTTGAAGGTGGTGCAATTGGAGATTTTTGGAGAACCTCAAAGGAGGGTGCAACTGGAGATTTTTGAGAGCCTCAAAGGGGGTGCAATTTGAGGTTATGTGTAAGCGTCAAGGGGGTACAATTGGCAGTTCTTTTGGTCAGCCTCATCTCCCCGAATTTTCATTACATTCCGACGCCAATGTATGTATTGGCCGTAACGTCAAGGACATTCTGTTGTATGGCTTACCCTTCATAATTTATTATGTAAGTATTTACGTGTTGCATTAGTTATATTGTCATGTGAAATGTAATTATGATGAAAGACGTACCACAAATACATCCACAAGTGCCACAAGGATTATGAGCCGGCGCAACAAATTGTGTTATTACACCATCTGCTGAACACATTCCCAGGAACAAAGAAGTCATCTACCTACACGCAAATCACTGCTTTGAGGAAGGAGATGGAGAAGCTGCGACAACATATATAGGACCTTGGAGAATCAGTTATGTTGCAATATTGCAATCTGGTTGAAGGAGCAGGAGATTTTTTTAAATGATATAACTTCCACGATGAACGTTCCACCAAATGGTAGTCTGCTTGCGCAGTACCGACTTTATTCTGACGAATGACGCACCGAACCCTTCAAAGCATGACAAGAGAAAGGCCCACCCTGCCCTTGCATGTAGCAATTTTGTTAGCATTGCAAACCATTCCCGTCAAAACAAAGCGGACACTGTTCTTCGGACGTCATTTGAAAAGAAGTCGGAGGAGAGGGAGCATGGCCGTTAAGACGTTGCAACTGGACCGCCACAAGCAGCATCTCGCAGGACAAGACACAAGGCGTGGGACGGTCTTCAGCACTTAGAATGGATGGAGTTGAAGAAACAAGTCTGATACATTTCCTGTCAGGAAGTAGTTTGCGGTGATTAATGATAAGAAGGCGCAATTAAAGGATGAAAATACATTTGATCTTCAATACCTGCATGTTAAATAGTGTGAGGAAAATCCAAATCCAAAAATAATATCCTGCTTATTGTGTCAGTCAATACCGAAACTTGGTGTTATTGTACTCTTCAAAAGCAATAACATCTGCTTATGTAACATACAAAAATATTCCTTTGAAACTGAGATCCAACAGATGGCTGATATGCTAGCGCAAGTCCGCTAGCGCAAGTCCGGACGTATCGTGTAAATATGCGTATCAAGAAGAGTTTTAATAGATGATCACTTGAACAGTTTGGAAACAACCACAGTAATGTTGCTGAGTAGCGACAAATGGACATTGTCCTGCCAGTTGGCAAGTACATAAAGCGGATACAGCAAGTGCATAAGGAGTTTCTGACAAGGTAGTTATACCTACGAACCCTCCACTGAGGATATGACTATATATTACCCGAGCATGTGACACGTGTGATAACTCATTGTTAACGAATCCACACACTCTAGATTCACACTCATATATATATATATATATATATATATATATATATATATATATATATATATATTATAATCACATATCTACCGGTGATATATAGTAGGCCTAGCTCCAGATTAAACCGGAAAGGTCACAAAAGCATGCATAGATCCCTTCAAAAATGCATCTACATAAATTATGTTTAGTCAGTTGTAAAGAAAACCCGTGTTCTTTGAGTCAGTTCTGCCCAACCCATGTCCATCGTCATCGCAAAGTGTCCAGCGTCATCAGCCGTTAGCAGTAAAGTTTGGCCTATTTTTGAGTGTTATTTGTTGATGTATCGTTAATATCATGATTGGTCAATGTTTTTAAACACCAGCATCGATACGGTAGATTACATGCATTGACTAACCGTCAAACATGGTGTTGATCAGATTATTAAACAATACACGTAAATAACTATAAAATGAAGAACCACTTAAGGAAGTGAACTAATAAAAATAATACAATACTCCATACATGTGTGCAGTTGCATACCACATCACGCCTTAATACGTTTTCCTAAACATTTCACTTGTTTTCGATTAAGAATAATGGTATTATCTGACACTAGCTTTATGGCTTGTCCAGCGTCATCAAGGTATGTTCATTCCTTAGCTCACACTTTTCCTAATTTCAACCCGCGGACACACATGTCAGTTAGCATAGCCAACTATAACTGATTAAAGTTATTGATTATATTTCAGCTATACTTCCAAACACGTTTCTGAAAGAGCCGGAGTAATTGAAATTAGGCCTTTCCGCGAAACAGCACAGTGCTAAAATGACCACCAAAGTATCCATGACGGGAACAAAATGTTTCCAAGTCAAATGCTATCTTATAACTCTTGATTCTTATTAAATGGCATTTACGGTAGACGATTCAAAAAGGTTTTTCCGTTTACCTGTAATTTAACATGCTCAAACTGTATGTAGTAGGCTATAGTAATTTATCGTCGATGACGCTGGACACGCGATGAAAATCAAGGTTGATTTCAAGTAGCTGTCATAACAAAAGTAACTCATATTACTTTGAACTAGTTATGGAAAATATGCGTATTTTTGTACCATAAGAAAATTTCACTTAATTGTTTAGAATCAAACATTTATTTTTGGACCTGCAAAACCCATTTGTACACATTTTTTTTGGACATCTTCCCAAGATTACCGTTAAACGAACTGTGTGTACAGTGTAGTATGAATGAGGGTTTAGTGGTAGAGTATTTGTTAAGTATGGGAGAGGTGCCGGGATCGATATTCCGATGATCCAGTACTTGTTATGTTGATGACATGTCTTAGCGCCTAGAATGTGGGGCACCAGCTGTGTATAGAGCTAGGGGCGCCGAGATTGGCACAGTTCAAACACACCAAAATGCGTATTGTAAATTACATGAAATTATTGTGATATGATACACATATTGTGCGTGAGAGTTAATAAAAAGGAATTACGGAAGATGATCGAAAAACAGCGCTCATAGTCTTTCTTGTTTTATGTAGTATATGGTTTACTTAACTAGTAAATTCTAGTTCCACTTTACAGTTTGCTATAATTCGAATGTTTCGCTGCTAGCACACCACCTCCCTCTTTCTCTCTCTCTCTCTCTCTCTCTCTCTCTCTCTCTCTCTCTCTCTCTCTCTCTCTCTCTCTCTCTCTCTCTCTCTCTCTCTCTCTCTCTCTCTCTCTCTCTCTCTCTCTCTCTCTCTCTCTCTCTCTCTCTCTCTCTCTCTCTCTCTCTCTCTCTCTCTCTCTCTCTCTCACACACACACACACACACACACACACACACACACACACACACACACACACACACACACACACACACACACACACACACACACACACACACACACACACACACACACTCACTCACTCACTCACTAACTCTTTTTGTATCTTATCGGCATATAATGTGTCTTGGTGTGCAGTCTGCCTGCAGCATGCCTGCATGTCCCAGTACACGCTGCATTTCTTCGTGTGTCAATTATTCACAGCCCTTCGCGTTGTTCACACAATGCTGCCACCTCGCGGGCCAACTATTTGTTTGAATGTAGAACGAATTAGACAGTTTTTATTGATAACATCACCTACATCATGTTATGTCGTCTACGTGCACGATGTGAATTTTATATCCTGAACGTATCGGTGTGAACAATGATTGACCACCGTCACCAGTAAACGACCGAAGCATGAATTTCTATGTGATCTGTATCTTAACTGTAGCGATCGGCGCAGCTGATCTCGTTTTGTCTGAGGGATTATACAGCAACGATGACTATGTGACAGTGCTCGACGATGACAATTTCGCACGCACTGTTTACGGCTCGTCAAACGCTTGGATGGTGGAGTTCTACAACAGCTGGTGTGGACACTGCGTGCGCTTCGCTCCAACATGGAAGACAATAGCCGCTGACGTTAAAGGTATACACGATCAAAGTGTAATTCCTAGTGTTACGTGTAATTTGCCAAATGCCATTGCGAGACATCGGAAAAAAAATCGCTCATTCTCCACACTGCCATGGCATTGGGACTGCAGGAACGCCCTCTATCGGCCACATCATGTTCATAGCCACACATATCTGCTATAAGCATGCTTAGATTTAGCATGATTTAACAGGATCATGAACAAAAGCAACACGTTCCACATGGCTAGGCACGATCCAATGTGTTGTAGGCGAACTAGGCATACTCAGGGGCAGGGCCAGGGCTAGGGTGGTCGGACCAAAATTTTGTTTCGTAAAAAAAAATGTTTTCTCATTTTTCCCTGATAGTAGTCACTGTAAGAAGTACAACGGTAGTTGTTTCATGTATCTAAGTGAAATATTAAAACAACTACAGCTTGGTAAAGTTTCGAATTTCATGACATTTTCTGACGGTTTTCTGACAGATCTAATTTTGCTTATAAATCACAAGAATTTTTTTTTCTTTTTTTTCCCCTGATAATAGTCACCAATAGAAGTGCAATGGTGCTTGTTTCATGTATATCAATGAAATATTAAAGAAACTGCAGTTTTGTAAAGTTTCTAATTTCATGTTTTTTTCCGACAATTTTCCGTTAGATTTGATTTTGCATATAAATCACAAGGACAATTTGTTTAAAATATTTTCCCACATAGTGGTCACTATAAGAAGTACAATGCTATTCATTTCATGTAGCTAAGTACAACATTAAGAAAACTAGTTTTGCAAAGTTCAAAATTTCATGAATTTTTCCAAATGTTTTCTGACGGAACTGATTGTGTACATAAATCACAAGAAAATTACTTTTTATCATCTTGAGTCTTTTGTCATCTATAAAGAAGGCCAATACAAAATTACATGTAACAATAAATACAAACATAAAAAAGTAAATACACACACACGCGCACACACACATCATGTATTACAATAGCATTAAATCATGAACACGACACAGCAACTGAGCAAAGATGATCAATGTGGTTCTATCTTCGTAACATTAAAACAACTGTATGAACTTACAACCACATGAAAGGATTTGTTGATTGTGAATTAGAACCACAAACTGACAATACTAGTATCCCATTATACAACACTTGTTTTATTGGGCAAAGCCAATGACTGCTATGACTGACAAGCCAATTAACTCGTAATTCACTGTGGCACAAAATGCCAATAATAGTCCCCCAATACACAACACTTGTTACATTGGGCAAATCCCATAACTACTATAATTGCCAAACCAATTAACTTGTAATATACTGTGGTTAAACCCATTGTTATCATCAACAATAGGGCGTACTATTATACTTACTTGTCTATGATTATATACAATTAATAGATACAATAAATCATAATGTTTACTTAATGTATATTATTTTATGTATACTATATAGTGACAAATACAAAGATATAATCTTATTCTGT
The DNA here is from genome assembly GCA_963995525.1 of Escarpia spicata. Classification (NCBI taxonomy): domain Eukaryota; kingdom Metazoa; phylum Annelida; class Polychaeta; order Sabellida; family Siboglinidae; genus Escarpia; species Escarpia spicata. The sequence continues at coordinate 20,868,906 of OZ023217.1, forward strand.
AATCTTAATATATATAAAAAAACTGGTATATACATATCAAATACAAAAACAGTAGGCCCTACATCAAAATAATTTATAACGATACAAAATTGTATAAACAAATAATAATACAATAAATTAACTGAAACATAAATTATCATAAATTGTAATAATGTAACCAACACACAATATTATGTATATGCTAAATAGCTCAATAGTTGTATAATTAAACTAAAGTAATACCAATAAATAAACTAATAATATATTAATATAAACATCAATCAGTTACATTAAGCATGGTAGCAATGAATTACTCGGGTGTAGGCATATGTACTTGGCAGTATTAATCAAAGTCACCCGCTGTCGATCACATCGCTATCCGAGTCACGAGTGCATTGTATACCATGATGCACTGCGCGCATACAGGGAAGAAGGCAAAATGGCGATATCATTTTAGACGGGGGTTCCATAAACGGACGTTGTGCATGTTTGTGCTATCAATTGGTAAGCCATCACTGTAATCACGTTATCGTTCACACAATTCTTTACCCTCTGGCATATGCTTTCCGCTGAAACCAACTAACTAAATATTCACAAAACATCGTCAAACATAGGCCATTTTAAATCCATAATTACTATAATTTGTTATCGACGGATTACAATGATATTTTCAGATTCATTTTCCTCTGAATTTCCTCTTTCTTCATCACATTTCAATATGGATGTACTCATTAACATAATCTCGCAAATCAGTTTGATAGGTGGGGCCTGTCAACGTGATCCAAGATGGCCACACGCGTAAATCAAGAAAACCAAAATATGACACTGAGAGTAAAAAAATCATTACCGCTAATAAACACCGGCAAAAAATATTTTTTCAGCACAGGTACACACACTGACATTATTACAACATAAGAAAATTCACAAACCAACAGGTAGAATGCATGATAATAAACTATGGCCACTAAACTGGGACCCCTGTCTCCCATGTTGTCAGAAGGGGAGGTAAATTGGTCTGACCTCCCTACCAGGGCAGAGGTAGCTCTCCACTTGATCTTGGGATATTATTATCGCTATTTATGATTTTATATGGGACATTTCCTCCAGTGATATGGGTGTAGCTCCGAAGACTTCTACTATACTATAGTTACCCATTTGAAATAACGTGATATGTTACCAAAATACCATGAACAAATCAATAAGCATGTGTGTCATACATGTATTCATTCTTATATGTATGAACATATATTATTATTATTATTTAAAGTTACCTGACAATAACAACATAAAACTACAAATGTTGTACCTTTTGTTAGAACACACGTACTTATGAATGTTTACAAGTGTTGTATTGTAACAAGTGATAATCTTGAGGTCAGTACATTATGGAATAATTTTATACTGTGAAAGTCAGGGTTGGATTTGAGAATTACAGAAAGGTGTTGCAGGGCAGATATAGGGTACAAAGTATTTCTGCTGAGCAGAAACTATATCTGCCTGGCAGAAATAGCAACAACCAGGAAATATGCGTACATGCCATTGATAGGAAAGTGCGACTTTTTTGTAGCATATGTTGTCAGTATGATTCTGTGCCTATCTATGGGCAATCTGAGTAAAAGTACAACTACATTCACATGAGTGTAAGTACTAAGTACATTTGTATAATAACATATTTTTTCCTCGGCTTTGCAGTGCTTGCTTTTCCCTAGTGATTCCCTGATTTAAATACAGTGGATATCAGTATTGTGTTAGATGTGTGCTTATTTCTTGTAATATAGTTAAGTCACTGATCTACAATGCACGGTAACCTAACCAGGTATAATCGTTAGGGACAGGACTTGTCACCTGACAACATGTGGGCTGTGAACAGCTTTCCTTTTGTTCAGCATTTCTCTTATCTCTGCTCTCTCAGTCCATGTGTACCTTAGTTTTATTACCAGCCTAGAAATTGACTGGTAATTCAACTAATTATCATAGGATCATCTTGTGGTCAGTGGAAAACCTGGTTTTGAAGCACCTGGCCACTGCTGTATCCAATTAACCAGGTTAGCTGCTAGAGCTAGCTGTTGTTTCACTGGTTGGGGGTGCTGATTCGACTGTCTAGCTGTCTGTATCTATATCTAAATAACACGTTGGGACTGGCACCAAAATATGACACAGTACTGGTGTGTAACAAGGAAATAGGAATGCTGATATTGATAATAAAATAAATGTGTATAACAAATATGGCTATTTTGGGAGTTTCTGCCCTAAAGGCAGAAACTAGGGGAGAAAGGTATTTCTGCCACATGGGCAGAAAGAATTTCTGCTGCACGGTTTCTACAGTGAGGACAGAAACGTGCCAACCCTGGTGAAAGTATAAATACTTGTATTAACAGATAATACAAGAATGTCAAAGTTAAGTTACCCAATACAACATAACAAAACTATTTTATCCAGGCTGATTTGAAATATGTTGTCAGACTTTAAACACCCACCAGCACACACAAGATCGTGTTAGGTCATGTGCCCTCAATATAATGTCATGTTTGTTTTACAGTGGTTAAAGTAAACATTTGATCTGTGGACAGGGTTGGCATGTTTCTGGGAAAAAAAAAGTTTTAGACAGGGCACCGGGAAATACCTGGAATATACCAGTATTTACTAATAATATCCGGGAATAACTCATAAAACAAGAATAAGTCCATAACTGAGATTATCATTCGTTAGTTCATGTAACTAAACCTAGTCGAGTTGGAAAGATAATTAATATCGAGAGCAAATACTGGTTACCAGTCCAGGCGTAATCCTTGTGTTTGTGTATGCCAGGAAATTCATGACACGAAAGAGTAAAATATTCAGTTAGTAAATAAATGTCATTGTCACTTTCACAAGGGACAGTGCAAAATATTGCTGTCTGGGTCTTCCTCTAAAGAAGTATGGTGATGAAGTCATGTAGCCTGTACTATTGTCTCATATTGTCAGGTGTCAGTTTGCAATCTGGTTAAAGAACACAACAATTTTGAGCTTTGGACATTGGCATGTACGTATCAGACACAATGACAGATACCAAATTCAAGGCTTTTTAATAGAGAATTGAACTGGTGCCAGACTGTTGACAGCAACCCACAGCTGGTCAACAAAAGATGGAGTTACATGAAAATGTTAATCAATAACAAGCAATAACACCCATATCCATTAAAAAGTAATTGGTCATAAAAGATCAGTTTGAAAGAACAGGAAGCCATGCATCATAGAAAGGGTCCATGGGACCATGGGCAACTGTTGTGCAATATATGCCAATGGGTAGCAGAAGTGCTCCCCTGCCATAGTGGGGAGGGGGGCTACTGAAGAAGAAAGGCTACCAGGGTCAGGGGGCAACTGTAGCCAACAGCAGTGCCATGGGTTATGCAATATAAGCAGATAAGGCAATGTTATTTATTTGTTGCAGTTTTCAGTAAAACTACATTATGTTTGTCCAGTATCATTCTTGTGATGGTACATTAGCTTTTATTGCAATACAGCTCCAAATATAGTACTTTTAAACGCTTTTCCCATTTATCCTGGTTTTTACCACTAGTTGAGGGTTTTTACCAAGACAGTATTTACAGGTATTTACCACCGGGTATTTACCAGGGTGGGAAAAATGGGCCAACCCTGTCTGCGGATTGTTTTGATCAGATTTCTTTAATTCTTTGTGACAACATAGAGTTAATGCACCATGAAATACACATGTAAACTGGGTAATTAATGCGAATCAGTTTCTCTTTACTACCCATAATCTTCCATTTGTTCATGTCCACCCATTTTAACAGACTCTTCACCATATTCCACCCATAACTCTTTCTTGTTATTTTTCATCACCGCCATAACGTACTATGCCAAGATCTTTCTTTTACAGACTGGTGGCCAGTAATGAAACTTGGCGCAGTTGACTGTAATTCCAAGAAGACTCTGATTTTATGTCGGAAGTTCAGCATTGAAGCAGTACCTACGGTGAAGGTGAGAGTTTCATGCACCCACGCAGATTAATGATTGGCTAATTGTATGACTGTCTCTTTAATGCTGCTTTCTGGGATCTTGAAGCCCAAACATGCTTTTATGAACATGAGTTTGTTAATATAACTAGCGCTAATGCCCAGTCTCTCAAAGAAGATGGTTTCTCAAAGGTTTTGTATATGATGTTTGTTATATGATGTAAATGTGAGCAGTTTTCACAACACAAGTTATGTAAAATGCCCCAACCTAATCGGCAGACCTTGGAACAATTGCAGAAACGTGCATAACATTATGGACAATCGATTTACGTGCATCTAACATGGATCCTATGCAAATTCTAAAAATGGTAACACCGCATAACTGTCACATTTGGGGAATTAAAAAAATAAGGGGTCACTTTTCCTTCGAGGTCATAATAATAATAATAATAAGAATAATAAGATAACTTCTATTGCGCCTAAATCCTTGGAAACCAAGCTCAGAGGCGCATCAAAACAAAAGGGTTGGTCAATCTCAAAGTCCATAAGTAGTTTTCCAGTTGTCAACAGATGGGTCAAGGCGCTAGGGAGCTAAGGTGGATAAGCAAGGTTGTAAAGATACGTTTTTAAATGACGACGGAATTTTGTAATATTTTCAACTGATCTAACACTAAGAGGAAGCATATTCCAAAGAGTTGGTGCAGCAACAGAAAAAGCCCTAGTTCCAATGTTAGTGTTGGCTCTAGGAACAAAAAGTAGGTCAGAACTAGATGATCGAAGCTGGATAGATTTTCTTACAGGAGTAAGCAATAAATGCAAATAAGATGGTTGCTTATTGGACAGTGCCTGATATGTAATGGTACAGATCTTAAAAATTATACGATATCGTACAGGAAGCCAATGTAAAGACTTCAAAAGTGGCACAGAGCGAGAAAAACGAGGAGATCTTGTAACTACTCTTGCTAGACAATTTTGGACACATAGAATAATCCTTGAAAGTTTGGCACCCGAGATGCAAACTGTCCAACTTCCAAGAATAACAATATTTTCACGTACACAGACACATACATAGGCCAGCTTGATTATAGTTAGATTTGACTGTATGAATATTTTGAAAAGTTAATGTGCTCAGTATTTGTGCCCTGTTTTGATGGTTTTAGCTTATAGGCCCTGACAGCGCATCAGGAGACATGGGTACAGTGTTTGACTTGACACCGATGACACAGGACAGTGTGGAAGAAGGCATCATTAAAATTGTACAGAAGCACACTGCTAGACCAGGCTGGCCAGACCTTACTCCCCTAAGGTATGTCTTCAATTGGAAGAAGGTCCCATTGTGCTCCGAGTCCTTGCAGAATGCACACAGAATCACCAAAATACGGGCACACCTTGTTTTTTGCACTTTGTTTCTTAACATTGCAAGTTTTGTTTATCTAAAACAGTGCAGAATATACTAATCAACTTTTAAATTAAATGTGGGAAACAATATACTGTGTCTGGCTGTTATGTACAGAATGCTATGTATATATACATGTATATATCTACGATATTTTAAAACAATGCTACCCTGGTAATTAAAAAACTGCCAGTGCAGAGCTATATGAAAAATATTCCTAACGTACAGCAAATACTCTAATGAATCCTGTGACACAAGTTACATAAGTATCGAGAAAAAGACGCCACCTCCATGTGTTGTCAAAGCTAAAAAAACGCTTTCGAGTGCATGAGGAAACGGGCGTCCAGACGGGGCACTCAAGGTCTAAAGGGTTAATATCGTACACAAGCACAAGATCACCCATCATTAAACAATGGTTAAGCCAGGGTGGCCAGACCTTACTCCTTTCAGGTATGTCCAGGGCTTGGTCCAATTACACAAAATCAAATCAAGTACAATTACTTTTCATTTGTCATTTCAATTACATTTACACTTCAAAAATGTTCAGTACAATTACAACACTAAGTTTTCAATTACAATTATGATTACAGATACATTAATGGGACTGACCAGAAAGATTATAAACAAATTACATGCACAGGTATGTAGGGTTGAACGGGTCAATCAGAAGTATAATTAATTGAAAAACAAATGGTTTTTATATGAATTAAATTAATAAAAATCACAAAAATAAATTAAAACGGAATTGAAGTCAATACGTGAGCAGACCTGCCTACCATTCCGGATTGTCCGGAATCATTCCGGAAAGTCACCTCAAATTACGGTATTACGGCGAGGGATGAAAATATTACGGACTGTCACCATGTTTGCCAATCACTAAAATTTAGTTTCCACTATAATCAACAGGTGGCAGCATATGTATGCAGCATGTTGTGACATGGTTTTTCATTCGCTGAGTCTGGTCGTAATCTAACCAATAGGAAACAACGTTATGACAAATTGGCATTTCCGCGATCAAACAAAACGAAGTCACGCTGCACGAGATGATGGATGACAGCGAAACGACGCCACCGCCAACCGAAAAGAAACGTGTAATGCAAAAATGTAGTGAGTGTTGTACTTGAAGTGTTAGGCCAACTGACTGTACTTATTGAGGAGTTTTGGTCGGTCGCTACCCCCCCCCCCCCCCCCCCCTATATAGGCAATATCTGACACAGTTCTGAATTACTGACAGGAAGCCTATATTCCTGAAAATCAGTGTAAATGGGAAGATGGATTACTGACAGGAAGTTTTTGGGGTAGGCAGGTCTGCGTGAGGTGCAATATTTTTGCACATTGATGACATTGACTTCACGGAGCATACTGTCCCAGTCAGAACCATATTTCTACAGTTGGTGGAAGGCATCATTAACATTGTATAGATGCACACAGTGACTGATTTTGACATTGTGGTTTTGTTGCGTTATTTACTAAGCTCAGAATTCTGAGGATATGGGCCCCATATAAGACTTGTATTGTATGTTTTGTGCATATATAACGTGTAATCGTATTGTTTCAGTTCCCTCAAGAACATCTGGGACACTGTCACTCCATCAGTGCAACATGTGCTTGTCTTCTTCGAGGATGCTGATTCCTATCTCGGGCGCAAGGTGAGTCGCATCCCCTCCCTCCTGTGACACGAGTGTCGTCAACTTGTCATTTAAAAGGAGGCAGTCTATTCCTTGTCTTTTATTTATTATATAATATCATATTCTTAAGACTATAATAACAATGTTGAAGGTATATTGCCTGCCAAATTATGTTTAGTAAACCCGTAACAATGTTCACAATTTGGAAGATACGCCCCGGAGTATGTTCAAATGGTAAACAAAATACACACTTTAAAAACAAGTTTTATTGGCAACACTGCTGAGGCCCGGGCTGAGTTAGCCACAATGCTCTTTGATGTTCAATGATTTTCCCACGTTCTACACAGCAGACTTCCTATTACAAATTAAGACGCAGGCTAATTCTTGGTAGAGAAGCAGTCTGCCTCCCTTTAACATATGGACACAAACCACAATTAGGATCTGTCCACCATTACCCTCATAAAGGTTCCCTTGGAAAATGACAATTTTATGTGTTGTGTGAATTTATTTCGAGCCTTTGTATGGGACAAGTCAGTACAGTGAATGTTGAATGTGCTACTGCATTAGACCTTTCACTTAGTAACAAACAATAAATAAATGCTGTCGCTTGCATATCCATACAGTGGCTAGTGGCATACAGTGTATTACGTGTAACTATGATGTCACTCATGCACGTGATAGATCATCCTGTGTGACAGATGATCTCATGTGACAGATGATCTCATGTGACAGATGATCTCACGTGACAGGAGATCTTATGTGACAGGTGATCTTGCGTGACAGATGATCTCATGTGACAGGTGATCTCGCATGACAGGAGATCTTATGTGACCGGTGATCTTGTGAGACAGGTTGATCTTGTGAGACAGGTCATCTTGTGTGACAGGTCATCTTGTGTGACAGGTCATCTTGTGTGACAGGTCATCTTGTGTGACAGGTCATCTTGTGTGACAGGTCATCTTGTGAGACAGGTCATCTTGTGTGACAGGTCATCTTGTGTGACAGGTCATCTTGTGTGACAGGTCATCTTGTGTGATAGATTATCTCATATGACAGATGATCTTGTGTGACAGGTCATCTTGGACGTGTGTCGAGAGAGTAGACTGGTGCTGCGCCGGATGGTGAAAGAAGACATTAGTCAATATGGCGTCTCGAACCTGCCGGCTCTCTTCCTCATTGAAAAGGGTGGCATCTTTACAAAAATGACCAGGTGTGTTATTTATTGTCTCTGTCCATGCAAAATTGGTTTACTGTGTACCTTTCTGCTGTCCAAGACGTTCAATTTAACCCGGGTCCACCACCGTTTCGATTCCAACATGGCGGCGCCCTCCGATTGCCGTGAACCATGAACTTTTAGTTTTATACATGAACTTTTAGTTTTATACATGAACTTTTAGTTTTATACATGAACTTTTAGTTTTATACATGAACTTTTAGTTTTATACATGAACTTTTAGTTTTATACATGAACTTTTAGTTTTATACATGAACTTTTAGTTTTATACAGTAGTCTTATACATGAACTTTTTGTTTTATACAGTAGTCTTATACATGAACTTTTTGTTTTATACGTCGTGAACCATGAACTTTTAGTTTTATACAGTACTGGCAATCCTAACTTGCCTATTGGCTTTTGGCTGTTTTGAGTGCATAAAGCCATAAGATCACGTGTAAAATATTATACATAGACCAGAAGCAGCTGGAATTACTCTGCCTCGACTTGACATTGGCGATTCGTCAAATTTGTTTGATTGTGAACATTAGAAGATTCTACACTGACTAAGAAGAACACAGCATAAACCAAAATGACAGTTTCAAAATCTTCAAAATCCAAGCCCAAGTTTCCTTGTGGAATATGTGGAAGAGCCTGCAAGACAAACCAATGCTCAGTAGCTTGTGGTGACTGACCAGTGAGTACATAAGGAGGGCTTAGCCATGACAACCCCTGTGTTTGTTGAGACAGGCGAGAGTGAGGACCCTTGGTACTGCCCTAACTGCCAGTCAAAAAATAACTCTGCTTCTATCTACAATGGCCCACCGGATACTACGCTCGACCACAGTAAAAATACCTCACCGAGACACACACAGGCTCAGGCCAAGACAAAGTCTCATGGATCCATGTTCTCCACATCCCTGGAATCATCGGTCCTGAGTACTTCAGTAGACTCGGATGTTGCTTCTCTTCCCTCACCTCACCCTCATGAACTACACATGCTTTGAGGTCCACAGGAAAGACAGGAAAGGTGACCCCCATGGTGGCGTGCTCATTGCAGCCAAGCGTGAACTGCAGATGGAGGAGGTGACCAGATCCAAAGGCCTCAAACTCATGAGTGGTTCCATAAGACTGTAAAAAATGAAGAAACTAACCATTGCTGCTTTCTATTGACCACACCCTCAGTTGTGAGCGAAGGTTACTTGGGCCAAGTGAGCATGGCAATACAAGCTCTTCATACAAGCTTCAAGAGAGGTGTCCTTATCAACGGAGGGATTTTAACCTGCCAGACATTGACTGGAATACTCTTAGAATGGATGGCCACCAGTATCTAACCCCGGTCAACCATACCTTCCTTGACTTGACAGCAGAGTGCGGCTTTGAACAGCAGGTTGACTTTCCGAGGGAATACATTCCACCGAGATGGACGTCGCGTCGGGAGTGCCCCAGGGCACCGTCTTAGGACCTCTTCTCTTCCTGTCGTACATTAATGATCTGCCAGATGTCGTACACTCCTTGCCTACCAAGCTGTTCACAGACGACTGCTTCCTTTTTAAGAGCATCACCACTGACAGAGACCAGCAGGCCCTCCAGTCGGATTTGTCATCACTGGAGCAGTGGGAGGACTGGCAGATGGAATTTAATCCAGGAAAGTGCATATGCAGCCATCAGAGTGATGCCGAAGAAAACCAAACCGGCCCGTGAAACATCTTGCACCATCCATAACAAAATGCTAGAAACATCTGAAGCAAGTAGATACCTTGGCGCCACAATCACCAACAACCTGACATGGTCAAGACATACAGCGTCAACAGCAGGGAAAGCAAAAAGTCCTCGGTTTCCTGTGACGAAACATCAATGACTGCTCAACCAAAGTCAAGGCCATTTCCTATACCACCATGGTAAGGCCCATTATGGAACACGCCTCTGCTGCTTGGCACTCCCATCTCCAGAAAGATATCAGTCAACTAGTGGCAGTGCAGCGACAAGCAGCCATATTCTCTTGTGGCGACTACAGAGACAGAACACAGGATGTGTCGAAACCATGCTGAAGGTGCTGCACTGGGAAGGCCTTGAAGCGATGAGGAAGAACAACCGCCTTAGTCTCCTTCACAAAATCAACACCAGGCGCGTTGACATCATCATAGACCAATACGTCCAACGGAGTGACCCCAGAACTCGAGGAGACCAGCGTTTTCGTTAAGCAAGGGCAGACCACCCAACCGTTTACCACTTCTTCTTCCCTGCAGCACTCAGAGAGTGGAATAGGCTCCCCACAAGCCTATCAGCTACCACCTGCCCAGAGGCTTTCAAGGCTGGCCTTGGTGGCCTCAACAACTGCCACCAGATAGCTTCTTGCTGAGAAATTCGGAAACTTAGCAAAAAGTGAAATAATCAGAGCCCATATTGAAGCTGTTTTAATAAAACTAGTTCAAGCGTATCAATGCCAAAGTGTGTAATTTTTTGAAGATAATGCAAAGCGCTTACAGATAATTAATTTTAATGTGTCGTGCAGTTTACTCTGAAATGATAAGTTGTTTGGGGTGAATTAGGATAGCTGGCTGCTCATTCTCAATTATGTTTCTTCCATTTCACTAACTTAATCAATATTTTGGAGAAATAAATATTTGCCTTGTCTTCTCTCAGGAAATTTTTTATATAGTGAATCACGTCGAAAATAATTTCAGTTGCAGATATAAACAGGGCTTTATGTTTAGCATCTGGACTTTTGTTTGCAGTTCGTCGAATCGCACCAAGATTGTTGCCACAATCAAGAAGCTTCTGTTGAACCCACAAGCAGGGGTCCCTAGACAGCCGGAGATAGGACCCAAGAAAGACCTGGTCCTTGTCGGGGGTCCTGCAACGAGAGACAACCAACTTGTGTAAGACTAACATGAAATAAACTGACACAAAAATAAGGGATCATCTCAGAACGTCGGTATCCGATATCAGATGAAATTACTTTCGTTTGGGAAAAAGGGGTCAGAACCAGTTTCATCTGGTGTCGGACATTGATATTTTATGTTTCGTACTGATACTGTTAATATTCATTGATCGGGACATTGGAATATTGATCTCTATCCTCATATCATTTCGTCTGAGGTGAGGGTTGGGGGGGCTGAGGCCAGATGAAAGTAATTTAATCTGATATCGGACATCGACATTCTGAGATGATCCCTAAGTTGATGTCACTATACACTTGTTGATGTTTCATGGCGGCTCTCAGTTGTCAATGTGGCTTCAGTTTGTTGGATCAACTATTCCTGATCAACTAATGTAGACATTTCTCACCAAATATATCCTGAAGTAGCTAATGCTAAAATATGACTTCAGTTATCAATATGTGACTAAGACATTGGAAGGTACAGTCGAACCTCGCTTTACGGTCACCTCTGTAATACAGCCACCTTTCAGTTAAGGTCGCCCTGGGATAGTCCCAACTTATTTTTGTAACAGTAAAGTGTGTGAAATTTGTCCCGCTAATACGGTCACGTCACTATTCAGGTCACTTTTCTCCAGTCTCGAGGGTGTCCTTAATAGTGAGGTTCCACTGTACTTCAAGGCTGTATAACTTCAAATCGTGTCCTATCTGAAGTACGGAAATCTGTGTATTTGTTGCCATCAAAGCATGCCTCACCATATAACAATGAGGATCAAGTTCGCTTCGTGAACCTGGCAGTCACACAAAGATACAGTTCATGTTCAAATACAGTTCTATATTCTCGATGTCAAGAAACAGTAAATATTATCAAGTATTTAAGAAAACTTCATTAAACTTCTGCCATGAATAACTCTTCCCGTACATGCATGAAACACCAAAATAACACTCCTTGGCTCATGATGGCAGGACCCGCTTTAAATCGTTTTTTTTGGTTTGTGTATTTTCAGTCAGATGGCGCCAGCAGACAGGGTGCACATGCAGGATCTCGAGTCGAGCGTGTATTACTCGTTCACGCGGGAGATTGCCAAGTTCAGCTCCATCACTGTAGAGCTGCTTCCAGTGCTGAAGAACTACACAGCCGTTCTTGCCATGGTCAGCCGTCATTACCATGCGCTCACTGCTTTATTTCTACAAACAAGTGATTGCATCTAAAGCTGGCAATATCATTGCATAAAACAGGATGATGCTGTCACTTGCAGCGTTATTGTCCCATGTAAACTGCTATATATAATGGCAATGTTGTTTTTAAAATGGAACGGACCCTATTTTGAAGTGATCTGAGATACAATATGACATAGCCTTGACAATTTCTAATAGTCCTCACCTTGTTGTAGAAGTTGTATCGTAGTTTTGTAGTTGAAGCTTAATTAAGGTCTTGGTAAAATTGAAATGTTTATGATTGTTCTGCAGTTTATTTGCAGAAGATGTCACCTTTCTCTGCAGAACATAGTTAAACTAATACAATGGTACACTGAGCAAATATATTCAAACTAGGTAATTCAGATGTCCCCACAACTCGCCTCCTGCCACGTTCCATAAACTATACACTACAGAATACTGACATTCTCTGATACTACAAATAGCGTTGTTTTCTTTGTAACATATTTTATTTCTTCAGTCAGCTGTGGCACTCTCGATTTATTTAATTACTGTTTTTGACCATAACACAACACAAGCAGCTATTTCATGAGACTCAAGTCGAAGTAACAAATGACATGTACTATAAAAGTGAATCATTTCAACTAAAAGTAATTAATTCCACTCATCTGGTTGGTTATAATAAAATCTACAATTGTATGTTTTAGTATTTTCCCGGCACTGAGCCTGTGAGACGCTACTTGAAGAAAGTCAACGATTGGCTCCAGACACAGAGGGAGCCACTGTCGGGAGATGAGTGGCAACGAAACATTGATGATCTACAGGTAAATTATTTTATAAAAATTAACTTACTAAATTTCACAATTATGAAAACTCTGAACAAATTTCTGTTTCCATCTTGTTTGATATCAATTTTAAATGATTTAGTTTTATTATAATTATAATATTTAGAATTGATATAAAGTTTAAATGAAAACCCTGTCATTCAGGATGACATCACCATTTGGTGAATATATTGGCACTGTCTTTATGACAATACCCTCTGGTGTTTTAGTTTTGCAACACAGTCTTATGATTATTATATAAAGTAATTCAGAAACATGTACACATTCATACACATGCATGCAGCGCATGCGTGTGCACGCACGCATGTTTGCACGCACACACAACACATACACACACATGCATGCAGCGTCCTTGGTCCCTGTTATACAGAAGTAAGGTTTATGTCCTGTCTTGTACTGCTCTTTGTATCGTATTCTTGTTCTTCGTCCTTGGTCCCTGTTATACAGAAGTAAGGTTTATGTCCTGTCTTGTACTGCTCTTTGTATCGTATTCTTGTTCTTCGTCCTTGGTCCCTGTTATACAGAAGTAAGGTTTATGTCCTGTCTTGTACTGCTCTTTGTATCGTATTCTTGTTCTTCGTCCTTGGTCCCTGTTATACAGAAGTAAGGTTTATGTCCTGTCTTGTACTGCTCTTTGTATCGTATTCTTGTTCTTCGTCCTTGGTCCCTGTTATACAGAAGTAAGGTTTATGTCCTGTCTTGTACTGCTCTTTGTATCGTATTCTTGTTCTTCGTCCTTGGTCCCTGTTATACAGAAGTAAGGTTTATGTCCTGTCTTGTACTGCTCTTTGTATCGTATTCTTGTTCTTCGTCCTTGGTCCCTGTTATACAGAAGTAAGGTTTATGTCCTGTCTTGTACTGCTCTTTGTATCGTATTCTTGTTCTTCGTCCTTGGTCCCTGTTATACAGAAGTAAGGTTTATGTCCTGTCTTGTACTGCTCTTTGTATCGTATTCTTGTTCTTCGTCCTTGGTCCCTGTTATACAGAAGTAAGGTTTATGTCCTGTCTTGTACTGCTCTTTGTATCGTATTCTTGTTCTTCGTCCTTGGTCCCTGTTATACAGAAGTAAGGTTTATGTCCTGTCTTGTACTGCTCTTTGTATCGTATTCTTGTTCTTCGTCCTTGGTCCCTGTTATACAGAAGTAAGGTTTATGTCCTGTCTTGTACTGCTCTTTGTATCGTATTCTTGTTCTTCGTCCTTGGTCCCTGTTATACAGAAGTAAGGTTTATGTCCTGTCTTGTACTGCTCTTTGTATCGTATTCTTGTTCTTCGTCCTTGGTCCCTGTTATACAGAAGTAAGGTTTATGTCCTGTCTTGTACTGCTCTTTGTATCGTATTCTTGTTCTTCGTCCTTGGTCCCTGTTATACAGAAGTAAGGTTTATGTCCTGTCTTGTACTGCTCTTTGTATCGTATTCTTGTTCTTCGTCCTTGGTCCCTGTTATACAGAAGTAAGGTTTATGTCCTGTCTTGTACTGCTCTTTGTATCGTATTCTTGTTCTTCGTCCTTGGTCCCTGTTATACAGAAGTAAGGTTTATGTCCTGTCTTGTACTGCTCTTTGTATCGTATTCTTGTTCTTCGTCCTTGGTCCCTGTTATACAGAAGTAAGGTTTATGTCCTGTCTTGTACTGCTCTTTGTATCGTATTCTTGTTCTTCGTCCTTGGTCCCTGTTATACAGAAGTAAGGTTTATGTCCTGTCTTGTACTGCTCTTTGTATCGTATTCTTGTTCTTCGTCCTTGGTCCCTGTTATACAGAAGTAAGGTTTATGTCCTGTCTTGTACTGCTCTTTGTATCGTATTCTTGTTCTTCGTCCTTGGTCCCTGTTATACAGAAGTAAGGTTTATGTCCTGTCTTGTACTGCTGTTTGTATCGTATTCATGTTCTTCGTCCTTGGTCCCTGTTATACAGAAGTAAGGTTTATGTCCTGTCTTGTACTGCTCTTTGTATCGTATTCATGTTCTTCGTCCTTGGTCCCTGTTATACAAATGAGGGGTTTATGTTCTGTCTTGTACTGCTCTTTGTATCGTATTCATGTTCTTCGTCCTCGGTCCCTGTTCTTCGTATTCTTGCAGGGTTGGCACATTTCCGGGAAAAAACAGTTTTAGGCAGGGCAGTGGGAAAATCCGGTATTTACCAGTAAATCTGGTATTTACCAGTACTATCCGGGAATAAGTCCATAACTGAGATTACCATTGGCAAGTTCCTGTAATTAAACCTAATCAATTTAGAAATACAGTTAATATCCATCTAATGCAAACAGGTTGACTAGTTACTAGTTCAGGTGTATCGTTGTATTTGTGTAAAGCATGAAGTCAATGAGGTGAAAGATGAGGAGTTCTTCATCAGTTAGCAAATCAGTATCCAAATACTGCTAACAAACAGCTGTTGCCATTGTCTCTATGAGCACAAAATCAGCTGCAACTTAATGTTTGATCTTGTAGTTTGCAGGGATCCTCTACTGGGAAGCCATGTACCCCAGTATCAGTAGACCAGACTAGACATACACATTCTATCAGGCATTCTGTTCTTGAAGCACTGGTCAGTTAGCATCATGTGTAACATCCACATCTGGGGCTGTTTGGTGGAATATATATATATACATATATATATATATACAATATATTTATTAATTCTGGTGATGGTAGTTTTTATTGCAATGGAGCTTCAAATATAATCCTTTTAAGAGTTTTTCCCAGTTATCCCGGTTTTTACCAATATATTTTTTTTTTACCAGGGTGGGTTTTACCGGTATTTACCGCCTGGTATTTACCAGGGTGGGAGAAACGTGCCAACCCTGTATTCTTGTTCTGCGTCCTTGGTGCCTGTTATACAGAAGTATGGTTTAAGTTCTGTCTTGTCTGCTGTTTGTATCGTATTCATGTTCTTCGTCCTTGGTCCCTGTTATACAGAAGTAAGGTTTATGTCCTGTCTTGTACTGCTCTTTGTATCGTATTCATGTTCTCTTCGTCCTTGGTCCCTGTTATACAAATGTAAGGTTTATGTCCAGTCTTGTACTGCTCTTTGTATCGTATTCATGTTCTTCATCCTTGGTTCCTGTTATACAAATGTAAGGTTTATGTCCAGTCTTGTACTGCTCTTTGTATCGTATTCATGTTCTTCGTCCTTGGTCCCTGTTATACAGAAGTAAGGTTTATGTCCTGTCTTGTACTGCTCTTTGTATCGTATTCATGTTCTTCGTCCTTGGTTCCTGTTATACAAATGTAAGGTTTATGTCCTGTCTTGTACTGCTCTTTGTATCATATTCATGTTCTTCGTCCTTGGTCCCTGTTATACAAATGTAAGGTTTATGTTCTGTCTTGTACTGCTCTTTGTATCGTATTCATGTTCTTCGTCCTCGGTCCCTGTTCTTCGTATTCTTGCAGGGTTGGCACATTTCCGGGAAAAACCAGTTTTAGGCAGGGCAGTGGGAAAATCCGGTATTTACCGGTAAATCTGGTATTTACCAGTACTATCCGGGAATAAGTCCATAACTGAGATTACCATTGGCAAATTCCTGTAATTAAACCTAATCAATTTAGAAATATAGTTAATATCCATCTAATGCAAACAGGTTGACTAGTTCAGGTGTATCCTTGTATTTGTGTAAAGCATGAAGTCAATGAGGTGAAAGATGATGAGTTCTTCATCAGTTAGCAAATCAGTATCCAAATACTGCTAACAAACAGCTATTGCCATTGTCTCTATGAGCACAAAATCAGCTGCAACTTAATGTTTGATCTTGTAGTCTGCAAGGATCCTCTACTGGGAAGCCATGTACCCCAGTATCAGTAGACCAGACTAGAAGTACACATTCTGTCAGGCATTCTGTTCTTGAAGCACTGGTCAGTGTAACATCCACATCTTGGGCTGTTTGGTGGAATATATATATATACATATATATATATATACAATATATTAATTAATTCTGGTGATGGTAGTTTTTATTGCAATGGAGCTTCAAATATAATCCTTTTAAGAGTTTTTCCCAGTTATCCCGGTTTTTAACCAATATTTGTTTTTTTTACCAGGGTGGGTTTTACCGGTATTTACCGCCTGGTATTTACCAGGGTGAGAAAAACGTGCCAACCCTGTATTCTTGTTCTGCGTCCTTGGTGCCTGTTATACAGAAGTAAGGTTTATGTCCTGTCTTGTACTGCTCTTTGTATCGTATTCATGTTCTTCGTCCTTGGTCCCTGTTATACAGAAGTAAGGTTTATGTCCTGTCTTGTACTGCTCTTTGTATCGTATTCATGTTCTTCGTCCTTGGTCCCTGTTGTACAGAAGTATGGTTTAAGTTCTGTCTTGTTCTGCTGTTTGTATCGTATTGATGTTCTTCATCCTTGGTCCCTGTTATACAGAAGTAAGGTTTATGTCCTGTCTTGTACTGCTCTTTGTATCATATTCATGTTCTCTTCGTCCTTGGTCCCTGTTATACAGAAGTAAGGTTTAAGTCCTGTCTTGTACTGCTCTTTGTATCGTATTCTTGTTCTGCGTCCTTTGTACCTGTTATACAGAAGTAAGGTTGAAGTCCTGTCTTGTACTGCTCTTTGTATCATATTCATGTTCTTCGTCCTTGGTCCCTGTTATACAGAAGTATGGTTTATGTCCTGTCTTGTACTGTTCTTTGTATTGTATTCATGTCTTCGTTCTTGGTCCCTGTTATATAGAAGTAAGGTTTAAGTCCTGTCTTGTACTGCTCATTATATCGTATTCATGTTCTTCGTCCTTGGTCCCTGTTATATAGAAGTAAGGTTTATGTCCTGTCTTATACTGCTCTTTGTATCGTATTCATGTTCTTCGTTCTTGGTCCCTGTTATACAGAAGTAAGGTTTAAGTCATGTCTTGTACTACTCTTTCTGTCGTTGTCCTCCACAGCTTTCTATCAGCAGCCCCTTTATCACTCTCTCCAGCTTTCATCTTCCTCTGTCTTTCTCAAATCCCGCTTCACATAGTTCTCCCACCTCAGCAGTGGTCTTCCCTTGTTCCTGCTACCTTGACGGTTCTCTGCCTCTGCTTGCCACAGCAGTCTGCCAGCATCCATTCTTATCATAATACAGTTGCACCCTGTTATAACACGGATTCGGTTATAACGCGGTCGGTCGTGGACCCCGAATTTCTGCCGCCAGGGGGGAAATGGGCGCTATGACAAACTATATTAACACGGTAATAACTGTCAATTGTTTTGTGTGAAGTTATCCCCATCTTTGTCCACGACATGTGTATATTGAAAGACTAGTTGGCGGACAATAAATTTAACATTTGATGTACAACTGCAGCGAATCGAGTGTGAGGCGCGTCACTACGTTGCCGTTATGGTAAATTTTAACTTTAGGAACTGTAAATGTGGAGCGAGGTATTGTTTGTTTTGCGCCGACATCAAACGAATCGTTTCCAATCTGCTAGTCATGCTCCGTGCTTCTGTGGATCCCAAGTTCGCCTGGTTTCAGCGCCGGGCGGCTTGTAAAGTGCAATTAAAATTCACAAGTATGCCTTGCTTAAGAATGGGTTAAATACATTTTAATACAACTTAGTAGGCAAGACCAGTAAGCTAACATTGCCTAACAAATATTAGCTTTTCGCTGCGATGAACGCCAAGCTACTGCCTATACTGGTGCGCCAATATATTAATTCGTCAACTGCATATGAATTGGTGAATCATAATATTGTTCGGCACGGTAAATGTGCTTTCTAAATTGGTCTTTTGATTGAAAGATGAAGTTAAGCCAATTGTGAGCGTACTTATAGCTTTAAATCCTTAATCAACTCTAGCACAGCGTTTGTCAAATCATTTGCGTATTCGGCTGCCAGGTCATTATTTTAGATCTTATGTCAGCGGTACCATATTATCGTTAAGTTGACCGTGGCTTGTTAGTTGTTTATTTAAAAACGGTACATAGTTAATGAATTTTATTCAGTTCAACATTCAACAGTGTCCAACAGTGTATGACATTTAAACAGAATACACATTGACATTGACTGGCAGTTTAATAAGCTTCATAAACTGCATATAGACTGCGCGATGTGCACACTTTGGCTTCGATGGCATTATTCGTGCAGCAGCGGCGTCGGTCGTCGTAGCGCCCCTGACGGCAGATACGGGAATGCCCCATGTTTATAACACGGAGTCACTTCGTGGACCCCGACTACCACGTTATAACGAGGTGCGACTCTAATGAGATCAGTTTACCAAAATGTCCATCAACGGAGACACACCATGGAAAGAAGCAATACTTCATAAGATTTAGAAGGAAATGTAATCACATGTAACTGTATTCATGTTTCTGTAATTAAAACTGTCCTAATGTTGATTGCATAAGGGTATTTCATGGGTACTACAAATTAAGATTTTGCAGTTGAACCAGCCCCTTTGTTCACTAATACGAGCCACTATATTGAGATACATATGTGTGTGTATGCCTATTGCAGAATGAGAATGCGTACCTCCCTACCACAGTGCAGTGGACTGGTTGCCAAGGCAGCAAGCCTCACTTCCGTGGCTACCCGTGTAGTTTGTGGAAGTTGTTCCATGCGTTGACTGTGAGTGCTCTCATGGACCACGCTGAAGGTAGGTCTATTTATCAAGCCTGTGTCACAAGTTGATGGTAAACTACAACTCGTACATCTTCAAAAGTGCCAATATGCACTGTCTTGGATATGTAAGCCATGCCCGTAAACTGTTATGTAACTGAATTAAAGTTGTCCGTTATGTATTTCAGAGCATGCGTTTTCGGCGAAGTAGGGATGGTGGCTTTGTTGACATGAAACAACCACAGGCCTTGACTATTCTAGTGTATTTTTCAGTAGTTGGCCAGTTATGTAATGCTTGAAATTGGCTGACATAACAAATGTGAACATTATGAACTGGTACTGTAACAAATTGTTCGAGAAGTTGTATTTTGAAACACGTACAATTCTAGAACAACACAAAAAGACTCACAACAACCACCATTTTTGTGCAGTTTGCAAATTTAACTATATTAATTAACACAGAGAATTAGTACAACATTTAGATAAACATAATAAAATATATTGTGAAAATAGAATATGTTAATTTAAAGATTTGTTATTAAAGTAACCCAGTCAGTTCATCTACCCAGTATTAGCAGGCATTGTCATTTATAACAGGAAGTCAGCTGTGTTGAACGTGGGAAAATGGGACATTGTTGAACATCAAAGAGTATTGCAGTTAACATGGCCGTATTGCCAGTAAAGCTTGTTTTGAAACTGGGTGTTTTGTTTACTATTTGAACATGCCCCAGGGTCGTACCTTCAAATTGCGAACATTGTTACGGACTTTCTAAACACAATTAATTAAATTAATTAATTAAAAAGTAGGAATGTAGTGCCTCCTTTAACTCTACTGGCGTAAGACCACATTTAGTGTCCGTCCGCCATTACCCACTGAGAGTCCCCTTGAAAATAGTGTTTTGGTGTTATATGTGAATTTTTTTCAAGCACTTTTACATGGGACATGTTGGTCCAGTGAATACTGGATGTACTACTGCATTAGATCTTTCACGAGGTAGCAATAAATGTGCGCTAGTCACTCATGTATTCGCACGGTGGCTAGTTTGCAGAATGCATGAATATTTTTAATCCATCATCAGAATGGGACCAAATTTAGTGTCAGGTTTGGGTTGATTTAAAAAAAAACGAGTTATGAGAATTTTACAAATTTTCCACACGAAGTCAGTTAATTATTGTTCCATGTGCTGAGAAAGTCTGTTGTGGTTGTACTCCTACTGCCTTGTATGAGTCCCTTATGCATTCCCACCTACAGAAGCCTCCCATGACCCTCGGCAAGTCCTCGTGGCGATGCGAGGGTACATCACACATTTCTTTGGCTGTCGCGACTGCAGCAAGAACTTCAACAAGGGCGCCATCTACATAGAACGCGCCATCCACTCGCTCGACGATTCCGTCCTCTTCCTTTGGCGGTCGCACAACAAGGCGAACTTCCATCTCCACGGTGACCTCACGGAAGATCCCCTGAGTCCCAAGGTACAGTTCCCGGGCCGTGATCTGTGTCCAAAATGTCAGAACGGGACCACTGACACGAAAGACAATTGGGATAAGGCGGTGGTGTTGGCATTTATGCGCAAAGTTTATGCGCCAGGTAACATCATCCACGATAGTCTCCCATTCGAGTTTAAAAAGTCGCAAAGCAAAGTGATGTTTCCGCTGGACCACGTGGGAATGTTGCGCCAGGGCCGACCCATGTACATGGCTCAGCCAATCAGCATCACCTGGTCGTTTACGAGAATCGATCTCAGTATGTGTTTCTTTTTCTATGTTCTTTGTGCTGTCTTAATAATGTTTTTCTGTTACCATTTCACAGTGACACGTCGCATGTCTGTTAGTAGTATCTGTCACATGATGAAATGTTAAGGTATGGCCACTCCATTTACCTGTTTGGAGATTGGTTAATTTCGGCTCCATGCAAAGAACAACTGTGATACTTGCGACTAAAGTGGGTTTGATACAGCACAGGCAACAAATAAATATTTTACATAAATTGGCAATCCAATCACAATGCAAACAGTGTTTGCTATATGCGCACTTGCACAGTAGGGTAAATTGGCGATCTCCAAACAGGTCAGTGGACTTAGACAATTAAGGAATCTTAGGCTATACAGATTGCAGATAGTTTAGTATATACTTTATGATCGCATAATTTCAACTATCGAGCAAACAAGCTTGATTTTTATTGTACACATGTCTAGGTTGGCTCTGAGAAGCTCGTATGGTGAGTTTTCTGGTTGGATTTTTCAGTTCATTTTGTCATGTTGATTAAAGCTGCCACACCCGAATGAATGCCTTTCCACATGTATGACCATGCAAAACATTCATAATATAGATTATAAGAACTAACTTGTCGGAATCGGCATAAATGTTTTAAGAATTACAGCAATCGGTCAGTTAGCTTTGTCTAAGCATTATTATTGGATCTCATGGGACTTTGCCATAGATGACTGTGCTGAACTTAGATATTTGTAAGAGTGGTTCTGCAGATGTATTTTGAATTTTTTTTTTTTTTTCCATAACATGGTCTTTATGCCATAATACAAAATGCACAAACCTGCGAAGAATGTTTCCAATGCCCATAAGCCCATCACTTTTCTTGGGCAAGTTCATTCATTCTACATTGCTCCAGGTCACTCAGCGTTATGAATGAGAGCGTGGCTACGGACAGTGGTGGATTTTGGTGTATGAATAATGTTCACGCATTAATTGTAGCATGGCTGAAAACTTCCCAGAGAAGTTCAGATGGTGTTCGATTGAACAGGTCTGCCAGGGAGTAAAGTGTAAAGAACTCTGAGCAGTCCTAAGGACTGGATACTGCGCTATATAAGAACTTACTATTTTTTCTGAAAATCCGTCGCGTTACAAGTAAACTGTAAGATGGGACACATGTATTCCTAATATGTGGACGAATCATGTCATAAGTGGATGCTGTCTGTGTGTACTTTGTCTTGTGTGAATACAGTCTCTCTGATACTCAGGATAATAGGATATAGGTAATCCATCTCTGGAATGCACTGTGAACTATTCTCCCCTCCAAAACGAATTGGACATCAGTTTTTAACAAAATGTCTAAATCATAGCGATGGTTTTCCTGGGGAAAACAGAAACCATAGCAAGCTGATTTCACCAAAGTACCCAAGTTCTGGGAAGAATTGGGAGATTTTATGAGTTACCAAAGTAGTTTTGCAATCTTAAAGTTTTTATCTGTACATGAGAAATTAATTGTTTATATATTTGTCATTGTGAAATCGTAAGATTTCCACATTTTCTGTTTATTTTTGCTAGTATTTATCAAGTGCTTTTGGTGAATTGGTCATATTAAGATGTGAACAGATGAAACTGGTAAGATTACAAACTGGTGGTTTGTATGGATGTTGCATTCCATAATTACGACGAATGCTTTCTTATTGTCAGTAGGCATCAGGTGCTTAATTATTTATTTACAAAACTATCCAGAAGTATTTGGAAAGTGATCTATTATTTTGAAAGAGAAAAGACAACAGAGTCATCATAAAATATTATGTTTCTTCCACGTTTGTTGTGTGCATTGTGTCCCTTTAGTACCTTTTATGTGTGATGTGTATCATGTTTTTGTTACTTCTCTTACTAACATGTCTATTTGTGTTGCTGTATCAGTTATATGTGTTGTTGTCTCATAGTTAGGTCTTATATGTGTTACTGTCTCGGATGTGTAATGTGTATCATGTTTTTGTTACTTCTCTTACTAACATGTCTATTTGTGTTGCTGTATCAGTTATGTGTGTTGTTGTCTCATAGTTAGGTCTTATATGTGTTACTGTCTCGGATGTGTAATGTGTATCATGTTTTTGTTACTTCTCTTACTAACATGTCTATTTGTGTTGCTGTATCAGTTATGTGTGTTGTTGTCTCATAGTTAGGTCTTATATGTGTTACTGTCTCGGATGTGTGATGTGTATCATGTTTTTGTTACTTCTCTTACTAACATGTCTATTTGTGTTGCTGTATCAGTTATGTGTGTTGTTGTCTCATAGTTAGGTCTTATATGTGTTACTGTCTCGGATGTGTGATGTGTATCATGTTTTTGTTACTTCTCTTACTAACATGTCTATTTGTGTTGCTGTATCAGTTATGTGTGTTGTTGTCTCATAGTTAGGTCTTATATGTGTTACTGTCTCGGATGTGTGATGTGTATCATGTTTTTGTTACTTCTCTTACTAACATGTCTATTTGTGTTGCTGTATCAGTTATATGTGTTGTTGTCTCATAGTTAGGTCTTATATGTGTTACTGTCTCGGATGTGTAATGTGTATCATGTTTTTGTTACTTCTCTTACTAACATGTCTATTTGTGTTGCTGTATCAGTTATGTGTGTTGTTGTCTCATAGTTAGGTCTTATATGTGTTACTGTCTCGGATGTGTAATGTGTATCATGTTTTTGTTACTTCTCTTACTAACATGTCTATTTGTGTTGCTGTATCAGTTATGTGTGTTGTTGTCTCATAGTTAGGTCTTATATGTGTTACTGTCTCGGATGTGTGATGTGTATCATGTTTTTGTTACTTCTCTTACTAACATGTCTATTTGTGTTGCTGTATCAGTTATGTGTGTTGTTGTCTCATAGTTAGGTCTTATATGTGTTACTGTCTCGGATGTGTGATGTGTATCATGTTTTTGTTACTTCTCTTACTAACATGTCTATTTGTGTTGCTGTATCAGTTATGTGTGTTGTTGTCTCATAGTTAGGTCTTATATGTGTTACTGTCTCGGATGTGTGATGTGTATCATGTTTTTGTTACTTCTCTTACTAACATGTCTATTTGTGTTGCTGTATCAGTTATATGTGTTGTTGTCTCATAGTTAGGTCTTATATGTGTTACTGTCTCGGATGTGTAATGTGTATCATGTTTTTGTTACTTCTCTTACTAACATGTCTATTTGTGTTGCTGTATCAGTTATGTGTGTTGTTGTCTCATAGTTAGGTCTTATATGTGTTACTGTCTCGGATGTGTAATGTGTATCATGTTTTTGTTACTTCTCTTACTAACATGTCTATTTGTGTTGCTGTATCAGTTATGTGTGTTGTTGTCTCATAGTTAGGTCTTATATGTGTTACTGTCTCGGATGTGTGATGTGTATCATGTTTTTGTTACTTCTCTTACTAACATGTCTATTTGTGTTGCTGTATCAGTTATGTGTGTTGTTGTCTCATAGTTAGGTCTTATATGTGTTACTGTCTCGGATGTGTGATGTGTATCATGTTTTTGTTACTTCTCTTACTAACATGTCTATTTGTGTTGCTGTATCAGTTATATGTGTTGTTGTCTCATAGTTAGGTCTTATATGTGTTACTGTCTCGGATGTGTAATGTGTATCATGTTTTTGTTACTTCTCTTACTAACATGTCTATTTGTGTTGCTGTATCAGTTATGTGTGTTGTTGTCTCATAGTTAGGTCTTATATGTGTTACTGTCTCGGATGTGTAATGTGTATCATGTTTTTGTTACTTCTCTTACTAACATGTCTATTTGTGTTGCTGTATCAGTTATGTGTGTTGTTGTCTCATAGTTAGGTCTTATATGTGTTACTGTCTCGGATGTGTGATGTGTATCATGTTTTTGTTACTTCTCTTACTAACATGTCTATTTGTGTTGCTGTATCAGTTATGTGTGTTGTTGTCTCATAGTTAGGTCTTATATGTGTTACTGTCTCGGATGTGTGATGTGTATCATGTTTTTGTTATTTCTCTTACTAACATGTCTACCGGTATTTGTGTTGCTGTATCAGTTATGTGTGTTGTTGTCTCATAGTTAGGTCTTATATGTGTTACTGTCTTGGATGTGTGATGTGTATCTCTTTTGACATAATATGTTGTCTGTCATGTTGTTACACATGTCATTTATTTCATCGACACCTTTACGCAAATGGAACTTTAATACAATCATGACGCTACATTTGTAACGTCCGCTATCACAGGAAACATTCCAAAGACATGGTGGGGTTTATATTCAAGCCGTCAGTTCATCCCATGAATATATCACATTATGCCTAGTGACTTATAACGTCGTGCAGTGTTACCAAAAAGTGTCGTCTTATGAAGAGAATTGGTCATATGACCCTGCGAATATTGTGATATATACAACAAACGTCATTAAGGCCAGACACGGCAGGTAGATAGGATAATTTTTTAATATGTGCAAACAGCTCAATTTTTTCTGCCCGATGCATGAAATGGGTCTTACTGAGTAAAATATATATTGAACTTTTTTCAGCCAGACCCCCGTTTTCATGGTAACAAACAAAATGGCCACCATTTTGAGCAAATATTGGCAAATTTGGAAACACTGCCATTTTTTATTGAATCCATATATAGTTATAATTCTTGCAAATCCATGTGCTCTATAGATTCTACTGTGCAATGATCAGAGCATTTTTAAAAATGTTGTTTTTTAAATAATTGTTTGGTAAAATACAAAACAAATCTAGTTTTTTGGAAACAAATATGGCTATATCTTTCAAACTATTCATGATTTTAAAAAAGTGTCTGATCATTGCACACAGTAGAATATGCTGAATGCAACACTGAAAACATTATTTATATAGAATAATTATTCCAAGAGATATCCCGTTTCCAAATGCAGAAATTTGAAGAAAAATGTTTTTTAGAAAATGGCTCAAAGATTGCATAATGGATTTCATTACATGATATCAACATGCTTGATCCATGATTAAAACTCACTTAGAGGTACGTAACTGTCGTAGAAGTGAACTTTATTGATAGTATGCATTCAAAGGTATAATAATCTGGCAGAAAACCATTTTCAGTATTTTTGGTCAAAAAACACCATTTCACCTGGGGTGTCTGGCCTTAAGAAAAGTTTACAGTTGTCTGGCATTACAGCTGTAGAACTGTTTTTAATGATCTATCCATGGTTTAGTAAGGTTTATGGTTTGTGTCTCATTTGCTCTCAAAGATCGGGGTTTATTTTTGTATATGTACATTGATACATGAACAGTAGCAGTTATATATTGTTATACCGAGGTGAGTTACATCTTATTTGTCTAGTTACTTATACAAGAAGTTGAAGAACACTAAACTACATTTGGTGTTTTAGTTAAATCTGAACAGATTCTGTGAAGGTTTTGCATTTATATCCTATGACCATTTGTTATCGTTTGAAGGGGTACACTTACAAAAGGTTGCAACAAACACTGTAGATACAGATTATTAATAGATCTCTAACTTGAATACGCAGCGTAAGCAAGTTTAGTTTATAATATTCTACACTTTTATCCAAGTACCGAATTTAAGTATGTGCAAATTGAATTATCGGCAACTTTACAATATTGTTTCTCTTTTATAAAATACTGCTCAATCTACTCTAATAAACATGTGCTTATTATACAAGTGTTACAGACGTTCTTTTTGTTACTACTTTGCATTCCTGTAATCCTCAAAATGATCTTGTAATGTTGTTAAACCTGCAAAGTATTCATTATGACATGGTACTGTAATGACTGCATGTTTTCTGACATCTTAAAAATCTACAAAAAGAATTAGTTTTATGTACTGTATGT
The DNA here is from genome assembly GCA_963995525.1 of Escarpia spicata. NCBI lineage: Eukaryota > Metazoa > Annelida > Polychaeta > Sabellida > Siboglinidae > Escarpia > Escarpia spicata. Next base: position 20,896,046 of record OZ023217.1, read on the forward strand.
TTTGGACACCTGTAATTTTTATGTGGCATAATACATACACTGTATAATGACTGAATGCTTTCGGACACCAAAAATTAAAAAAATGTGTACAGTATGTTTTGACAGCACGGAATTCAATTAATTTTTCGTGTCAAAATACCTAACGTTTGTGCAACGTTTTGTTTACAGCTTAGGTAAAATGATCAGACCAACTATTACATCATTCTTGCCCAGGCACCAGTTCAACCGATTCACAAAACTGGAAACTTCATGCGATATGATTATGCATGTGTTTCTGAATTCCAGTTGACTTTCTTTGCCGTCTCAAAAATCATGTGAACAACCAATTCAGTGGGATGAAGGCAAAATGTGATCCATCACAGCAGAGTGGATATTAAGTTGCATAATTTTGAAATTTAGTGTGTTACCTTTTCAGGTTCCACATATCAGTAGCTTCAAATTGGTACCTCAATTGTTTAGATGTCTTCAGTAGTTTGATTTATTGCTAGCATTGATGCAAACTTTAAAAAAGCAGTTTTGAGAAACGACATCATTTTTACTCATAACTTCCATTGTTTTTTAATCTATTAAATGCATGTATTTTTATTAGTTTTGGATGATTTGTCGAGGAAAATAAACTGGACATTGCAAGTTAAGATTATAAGGCATGCATTTCTGCCAAAATCAAAAAATTCCTGGAACATGACCTAGATAGCTATTGTTGGTTTGCGTGCAGAATAGACCTCTGCGACTTAATATTTGGTTCGCTCTGGAGGGCCACAAATGTCAGCCCAGCAGTTGGATTCTTTCTACCATTGAAACAAATGTAAGCATATCTGGACATAAAAGAACCAGATTTATGATGTCAGATGGGCTAAACCAAATAGATGTTTAACAATATTTATATAATTAATATTAGAATGGTTATTAATCTTTCACATTTTCAGACTGAAAACAATGCTGGAAACACACCAATCATCAAGTTATATTTTATTCATTGTTAGATGCATGTTACAATACACAAGTTGACAGATAAATATCACGGTCTGTTGCCTGCACAAAACAGGTTGTCTTGGGTCAACCCAAAAGTATGCTTTCCATCCGCTAGGACAACTTGACCTCTTTACGTCTTCAAAAGACAATCACAATACATAGTTAGTGGCTAAAGCATAAATACCATAACTTGAAAAGCCTGGGTAATTAAATACGGGCTGAACATACACTGATATCACCTAACGTAGAGACCTTTAACCGGTTTAGATTTGGACACAATACATTTACCTTCACAAGTTTCTTACAGTGGCGCCATTGTCTCACATGGTCAGTGTATTTCGTTGTCTACAATATTAGTTGCTGCTTAATTTCATACACATCTGGAATGTTGCAAGAACATTTAATTCATCCAAATTGTTTTTGGCACCTGTTATTTGGAAAGGCGTCGAAAAATCGGAACGTCTGTCAGAGTTGATCAAAACACATCTATGCCACTTTGTGTGGATATCTATATGTTTATATATTATGTACACACGCATACAGTCTACCTAGACAATACCTGACAATGTTATGACAGCCACACCGCAACCATCACACACACTCCGTCACTAAAACAAGACAAAGTGACACTCGTGGTGGATGGTTTACAGTGCAACAATTCTGACAACTGAGATTACAAAGCTTACATAATACATTATAATTTATTGTGCTTAACAAGTGTGATTATAGAGATTACAACACCTACTTACACAGACACACACCTGTCATGTACAATACACCTGCCCAAGCATTCGAATACACCTGGAAAAAAATTGTCTGCTACATTGGATATTGCATGGAATACATGCATGAGATGTCTGACCAGTATGTCACTTGGTTACTGACCACTATGTGGCCACAGTGGTCATCGTTCTACAGCCAGTTGCTGTTAAGGCCACTTTCTTTGTAAAGTCGGTCAAGGTTACAGCATTTCAGATTTTATGTACACGAAATGGGAAGTGGTTGAACAACGAATGTTTCATACTGACCATTCTGTCCTATCACAGTGGACACTTCCATGCTGACCATCACTATCAAACTGGCAGTGCTGACCATGACATTCAGACATTCTATGCATGAGAAACACCCAACATAAATAAAACTTCAAAATAGGAAATTTCTACAATTTTTTTAACTTACATTTAATGACTTTGCTGGAAACTAAACCATCTGCTTAACGTTAAACAGTTGTGAGGTGCCTACAACACTCACTTTGCTAGTTGTCAGGTTTAAATAAAACAGGTTAATTATGATGCAAAAGGATGATATCACATTACCAGACTCTCAAGTAACGGTCTAGTCGTCAGGACCGCCCAGTTAGTGTCATTAATCACAGGTTTTACTGTTGTGTTTATCATCACTGGATACAGCTGTGAGACATATGAAGCATGGCCAGACACTGAAAAGATTCAAATTTTTCACGAGATTCAGCACCACATGAACCAGCAGAAGCTTAAACTTAAAGCATATAAACACACCTGTCCAACACATGACCCAGGATTGAACAACCACGGCATGACAATGAATATTTATACAACGCCGATGACGGGATGCCTGTAATTTTAATGAGTCGCACAGATGGACAATGTCATGTTAGTGGACCAACGTATGGATTCTTTACAACCATAGCAACGCCAACATGCAACGCATGCTTGACCCCATCAGAGCCTCACACAAAACAATGGCAGTGTAAATAATGCATAACAAAAACGTTGACACTGCACAGTGCATGCCATTCCAGGCCAAGTGAAGGAATATGTTAAGTTGAGAGTAGCAATTAAACAGGGCCGGTCACGACAGAGATAACATCTCCTCAGAGTGCCAGGGAATGTATACATTGGAAGTAACTGCGGAAACAGGAGTCCTCACACAGACTCACTGTGTGGGTGCTGCCACCGGAATGTGGAAGAACAAAATAAAATGTTTGTTTCCAGGACTGACAGTGAACACTTGGCCTATGGTTGCCCTTCTACGTCTCACAGTGGCTTCAAGTGAACAATACAAATGTCGCCTTTCGAGGGAAACGTCATTCAGCAGAGAGAAACTTTATGCAAACATCATGTATGTCAGTTTGGCGTGGAATCGTCAACAGTGGGAGTCATACGGAGACAACTAAGAAGAATAAAGAGACTTCACTAACATGAAACGAGACAATGACTCATTCAGTTGTTTTCCAAATCACCACTGAGTAGTCAGCCACACAAAGCTGGCCAACATCTCATCTCACATCTAAGTAATAAATCTAGGAACACAGGTAGTGCATGACATAACTGGGCCTCGGTCAGGTGTCCTGATGACCAATGACAATCTTCAGGACACAGATGACCATTTGACCAGTCTTCCTCGGGGACAAATGAAGGGTCGTTTGGTGATATAACATGAATCTTTCTGCCTGAACATGCATCTTAACAAGACCAGCAATGATTAAACCAGACCACATCAGACACTACCGGGGATGAGAATGTCTATTACGGACAGTCGATGGTGTCCTCACCCATACACATGTCTACTGTAGACAGTGGTTAGTGTTCTCTGTAGAAGGTTTTCTCATATGCTGGTATTGTCTGTAACACAGACTGCACCATTCTGACACTATAGCCACCTGCCACAGCTGGAGGGGTGACTATAACACACACAACTAACTGAAGGCACCAGGAAGAATTTTCTGACTAACAGGAACTGTGACAGGATTTTGGGTGTCATAATTACATCAGTGACAACAGTCAAGACTGTCCAGCCTTGTGTAGTTGACAATGGAATGACTAGTGTTGTCCTCTCTCCAAGCTTGACCCCAATGTCCACACAGTGAGCTCCAACTGAGTTACTCCACCACAGAGTGAACCTATGAACTACCTGGTTACTGAAGACTCCAGTGCTGTAGTATATTCCAAAGCATGTATCTCACACAAATGTCAGTAGGCAATTGTAAGATTTCCTCTTTCAAATATATTTACAAAATTACGCAAATGAAAATCACAACCGTTCTGTTTTTTAGACTATCACATTTCTCTTTGTTAATTTTATGGGCAATTCATTGAAAAAAGTAAAATTTTACTTTACAATTCATTCAAACCGTGAGATACCAGGCAGTGTTTTTCATAGCTCCAGTACTGAGACTACACATAACTGTGCTGAATATCGGAGATTTGGCGACAAGAATACAATGTCATATGCCACAGGAGTGAGAAATTGTGGACTTTTCTCACACACCAATGAATCCGATTACACCGTGCTAATTAAAACAACCACTTGACTCCAACCCTCTCAGTCTACGGAATGAATAATTTAACATGCAGCCACATCAAGTTCCTTGCATCTGACTCGAACCGCACCGATGTACACAAACGCACACTGTTCACACAAGTATTCACGCAACCATGGGTGGCATTCACTGCTACTTCAGCTGATGACAATAACAAAACAGCATCGTGTGCAGTGAACCATGACAACAGTTCCGCCCGACTGACTATGACAAAAACTACCACTATGTTCTGACTCGAGATCCAACTCCAACTGTTGGGAAACGACTAACGGACAGACATGAATGTGGAATGCTGGGTAGTGCTGGTCATACACCAACATACAGGAGACACTATTAGTGCCATTTACATATCAAAAAGTAAAGGAATCTTTGTGCACATGGCACAGGATCAACATCAGCAGTGAGATTCTTGCACTAATAATTCTGCACATACAAACCACAACTTTTTGAAAACTGACTTTAAATTCACTAAACAAAATAATCACTCCCACACTTGTTACACAGGGCAGTTTCTTTGTGTGGAAATATATTCCCGATAAATCAGACACAACAAAACAAGACAGTGCTGCGACGCGCACACATCAGAAACACGACTGGTCACGGATGAACTCCTATGTGATTTATGGCTAAATCTTTGTAAAGTAAAACAGCTTGTGAATAGGTGGTGGCTAATAAAGCTCAGGTTTCCGCAGCCCAAACTGACGCAGTGGCAGTGTATCGTAAGCCTATTGCCAGTTCACAGGGCTTGCATTTGCTCGATGATTTAAAACTGTAAGAACGAAGGGATCAAGACCACTCTTTTAGACAGAATGCCTCATGCATGCGCACACACATGATGCATGCATGTGTGTTATTTTCACAGACTTCCTTCCACATGGGCAATGATCAAATGACATAAGCGAACTCGCTATTTATATAGACGTTGAGCATGAAAAAAATCCCCAGTAATCTACAAGCATGATTTGTATCTTAATAGTTTTCCTCGCCACAGAGAGCCATATTTTGTCTAACACATTTTCACAACCTCAAAAAACTACTCTGACAACTGAATGTAACACTAATATGACAAACATTTAAATTGCCAGCAAACATACAAATACAATATGTGCTTTTGCTGGGCACATACAATGACAATATCATGTGAGATGTGCATTAGGTAAGGGGCTTTGTAAATATATAAAAATCCACAAAAATTTGACAGAATTAATCACACCCACCCTACCCCTCATCTCACAAAAAATATAAAAATTGAGACACTACACATGCTTTCCCACTGCTGTGAATGGAATGGCAATTACTGAAAACATTTGAACAAAAAAAAAATATAGTCCTTTCCAAGTTTTTTAAAATCCAAATGGACTCTTGACCCACTGACCCGGAAGCAAATATTTTTTGATTATTGGAATTTTTAGTGTACAGTGTATTTACAAAGCCCCCTAAGGACACAAACACTGACTAACATCATGTTATCAATAGATTAAACAATAACCCCAGCCAAACATATTTAACATGACAGCATACACTCATAGAAACGCAAATTCCAATATCAACACAATATGTTCACACTAGAACTATAATATACATTGTTGTGTGTGTGTGTGTGTGTGTGTGTGTGTGTGTGTGTGTGTGTGTGTGTGTGTGTGTGTGTGTGTGTGTGTGTGTGTGCGTGCATAAAAGGGCATTTGGAAGATATTTCAACACTGGTCGACTGCGTTTAGAACAACATATCTGAAGTGGCGCTATCTGCCCACATCCCCGACGTGTCGTCTTCCTCGACGAGGGCTTTCTTTGGCTCCGGGTTGACTGGGGCACGGGTAGGGGGCTCCACTGTGTCTGTGGACTGGCGACTGGTGCCCCACTCGAAACTTTCCTGGTACCGAGTCTGGTAGGCGCCCAGACCCCCTGAAACATACATAACACATACGTCATGTCACGCCAACTAATTACAATGAAGCGTCACTATTAAGGTCACCCTCAGGACTGGGCAAAAGTAACCTGCATGACGACGTGACCATATTAGCACGGCTAATTTCTTATACTTTACTTTGGGACTATCTTAGAGTGACCTTAATTGCGAGGTGGCTGTATTACTGAGGTGATCGTAAAGCGAGGTTTGACTGTATTTTCTAGTGTTCTTCCAATAATCAATTTTGGCAATGATTGGTCTGCTCATATTCATTTAATCATAACGACCATCGATCGCATCAGATTGTATTAATCTTGTGTGGTCGATGCTTGTTACGATTAACATTTATTTTGGTGAAATAATATTATAGACAATTATCGAATTAATTTTTATTTTTTTATAAAAGATGCTATTGACATCGCATATATAGCATATTGGAAACCTCATATTATGGGACGAAGCATTGCATTCAGTTTATGAACATGGCAAGACTGTTCAATAAGTTTCCTATGGTGATTATTACGAACAGGTACCCACATTTTCATCAAATATATTGTATGTTTACATCAACTGCCACCAATGGGTCGCACTAGTCCTGCCACCCAGTGATCAAACATTTCTTAGAATGGCTGCCCAAAAACCAGTTGCACAACTGATCATCGATTGGTTTGACCAAACCGAACAAATTAATCGATTATGAATATCAAACTGATTCGCGACACTGCTATTTTCATATACCTGTCATAATATCACGTCACAACGTATGAATGGATGCAGTGTACATGAGCGGAAGGTGCCACAATCAAAATAAAAGATGATCAAACCTAAGACGACACCTTTAGTACAAGTATTGATCAACCTAACAGTCCAAGGGACGACAGAAACAGAATGTTACGGCAGACACAGCACGGAACTGGAACATCTTTATTTAGCTGATAACAAATACATGTAACGGCATTTTCATAAAAGAACAAACATCTGCCGGGAGACTGTCACTAAGGCTTATAAATATGACGCTAACGTGAAAGCCAACCATCCACTAGCAAGTAACTAAAACTACTACAGGACATCCATGACGTTGGTCCTCACAGCAACATTGGCCCAGAACTGCAGGTTATAATTCTGACTCACTCTGTGGAACGTCGCCACCCATTCTGGCAAAGAGCATCACCCTGAAGCACACCGCAGGAACATGGCCAAAACAGTCAAGTCCGCGACACACACAAAAGGTTACCTCACATAGATTGATGTATAATTATTAGGAGGCGAGAAAATGGAACAGTGAAGCGCATCCAATTAACGACAGACTACGCGGCCACCTGCTGATTGTTCTAGCGAGCATCACTCGGACGGAGCCGAAATAAAATTCTCCTAACACTAACGAAGCAGTCAAATGTAGTACAGTCCGCACTGCCACCTGCTGGTGTTTTGGCGAGCATCAATTAGACCAGCGTGAAATCAAATTGTAATGATTTTAATGAAGCAGCTAAATTTAGCATGGCCACAACAGGCCATTATCATATACTTGACAAGACAAATCTTAAGATGCTCTCCAACATTCCAAAGCATCTCTTGCCCTCCCTTTGTCTCTACGCCCACAATGAGGCTCGCTTAAGTCCATAATGAGGCTTTCCTTGATACTTGTCCTCAATATTTGCTATGCTATGGAACCAAAACTGAACGCATACATTTGTGTCGTCACAAGAGATTATTATGAGATTCTTATGCCTGTGGGTTACAGGCAGAAACTATAATTTTTAGAGATCAAAAACCTAAAACTAATGTTGGGTCTAACCATCTTTCACGTTGCCTGACGTACAAAGTACTTGACCTACATTTGGTGTTGCTAATAATCTGCAGGATGTGATAGTGAGATACCAAACGTTACTGACTAATCCGTCTGTATTTTTTGGGATTCAACTAAATGTTTTGTCTGTGTTATTATATCCACTGCCATTTTGTCTATGGACTGGATCCAATGTCCGATTTACTTCAGCAACTGAGTAATTAGAACGATCTGCTCATTTCAGAAGTACACTCGTATGCAATTAAATTATTCTACCCTACATGTGATAAATACTGGCTAATTCCTTCATTCCAAATCTCTGTGATCAGGATCTGACCATCAATTGCATTAAGGGTTATCCTTTAATCTCGCTTGATCTACTGATCTTTTAATTTCACCAACTTTCAAGGCAGTTAAATCCACCAATTACATTTCAAGTTAGTTATTCCCCACACATGGTATATCAAGCACCTATTCACCCTTTATTTAAATCAACCTAAATCCCAACAGAACCATTCACAACACCCCAACATTTCATAAGTATCCACATTATAAATACGACAGGACAAATTTCCAGGTTTTACTTAATTAAACAAAAAAACACCGGTTGTCAAGGTAAATACATTCATATCGTTGGCAGGTTCTAATTAAGAGATATAGGTCACCACTCTGTGAGTTGACATAATGTAACACATTTATCCCCCATTCTGTAACCTCCCCACAGTGCATGGGTGCTAGGTAGAAGGGAACCAGTGTTTTATTCAAGACTTCCAACTGCTTATGGGGTGGTTGCATAAATCTGCAAAGTCCCTAAATACATTATGCATTATGTATGGAAGTGATAGTTTGGTCGTCACCACGTATCGTAGGGAAAAACATTGCTACATTGAAAACACATTGCTGCAGTGAAAACATACTGCTACAATTAGCGGGTGAAACACGACAATGCAAATTCATAATTTGTTATTGTAAAAATCTAAAGTTCCACACCACGTATTTTAAACGAATAATACATTTTTTAACTTTGCACACACATGAGACCTTCCCTATGGCAAGTACAAATCCATTGATCCAATGTGTTACCTGTGGCACTAAACATACCAGTTTGTATGAAATGAGTGCTTGGATTTCTAACCTGGCCACTTGTGGATATGAAGCAATCAGATGAGACACAACGGTTGCCTAAAAACACTGGTTAGGTTATCAACATAACTTCATGATAACATCCGGTTGTCATTATCAGATTAAGGCAATGCCAGATGAGAATCAATTAAATAGAATCGTATTCCACTGGCAAAAACCCACCTCAGACCGTTTCATCTAGGCCATGTTAAGTGGATACACAAAGTCATACGTTGCTGTTATCAGCCTTGAATAGACCCACATTCATTCCGGCAAAGGCATAATAGGATGAACAACATTATGGTTCTAAAATAGGACAACTAACACACTAAGCACCAATAAAAATGTCCCAAGCAAAATTAGCTTCAATTAAGTATCACAAATTATCCATATGGAATTTAGCTATCTGCCTTGCAAAATTAACGTTGCGCTTATTATTCTAGAAAAGGTATGTCGATAATTATGATGTTATAACAGTACTGCAGAATATGTAGACAACACCCATGCTGACATTTCTACTGTAACTTTTGTGTACTACTGTCGTTGTAGCAACCTGTACATGTCATCACATCAGTCAGGTTTCATCAAAAACTTGATTGATTATCGTAGGCAGCTATTTTTTAAGTACAGACGCAACGGATGTCAGTCTGCAGAAACCATTAATGGGTTTTTCTCTTCAGCATTGGAGCCTTTTTGTGGCACTGCATTCATTGGAGTGCTGATGGCGTAATATCCTTTCTGTTCCAGGGTGTGGTAGTCTGGCAGTTAGATAATTCAATCGAGAGGACTTGGGTTGAAACACACCATTTCAAAACTTCGGCAAACATATTCACCCCATTTTCCAGTCTTTCAGAAGAAACACCAACAGCTGCCTGTTGTGTCTATGCCAGGGGAAATAAAAGATCCCACGCAGGGAAATGTGAAAAACCTGTTATGGTTTCACAGAACCAATGGTATAAATCTATAAACACCCTTATATGGGTGGCTTATTGGGTGACAAATCAGCTGTTACCTAAACACTTGCTCTGATAATGGAGAAAACAGCTTGCCTTGGTGGATACTGCTTGTGTATGAAACCACACACCGGACAGACTATCTCGTTATGTCAATGCGAGAATTTCTCTGCTGTACGTCTTCTTGGCCCAGATACACCTTGCCAGTCTTACACAGACCCTGTCTTGTGAGAAGTCATGCGTGTGTGCGCTCAACCATGACAGGAATGTGTCATTCAGTGTATCTGACCCACTGAACCATAATTGTCCAGTTGCCCTGGGACACACCTCTGGAATCTAGCAGCATTGACAACTTTTGTTTCGATGGACAGTAGAAACACTTACTCACAGAGCAACACTGGAGCATCACAGAACACTCACTGAGCAACACAATCGATTAATAGATTCTGCCTAACAGTATGTGTTTTTATTTAAACGTCACCTGAAGACATATTTCTTTAAACAAACTTATGGTGGACAATAGCAAGATTTATTTACAGGACGTTTTAGTGATTCTTGTTAATTTATTAATCTATTTTGTTTTTGTTTTTTTGTAAATTCATTAATTTATAACTAATTATATATTATTTTAATTGTTTTTATAATGTTTCTATATTGTGAGCGCATTGATTAACTATTAGTTAGAGATCGCGCGGTAAAAGAACCTTTATTATTATTATTATTATAACAGTGTGGAGTGTTAATGGGAAAGGGGAGGTGGGAGGCACCCAGGATAAAGGACAATGGGAGAAATTGGGATGGAAGGCTGGATAAAGGAGGAAGAAATAGACTGGCAGAAAGAGGATGGAACAGAAATTATGGAAAATTATTGAAACAATTAAAGTGTTTTTTTGACAAAAAACTATATAAAATATGTAGGAGTTTGATGTGGTGGGAAGATATGAAAGGGTGGGAACTGAAGAGGAATTGATGATAAGAAATGGGCAGAACCTGTGTAAATAGCACAGGGAGATAAGGCTTAGGAAACAGTGGGAGCAGGGTTTATAACAGTAATCAGGTAAACCGCTGAACTGTAGGTTTGATGGCTGGGGTTCGAGTCCTTTTGAAAACCTAGGCAATTTTGTGAGAATGGAGATCCGAAGTGACGAAAAGGAGAAGCCCCCAGCTGAGATGGCAAGACTGCAATAGTACAGGAGCTAGACCTGACTCCTGAAGGAGGGAACCACGAGGACGAAGAGAAGAGTCAGTCATAGACAGAGCTGTCTGGTGTATAACTTCACATGTCACTGTGACAGTCTACACTGAGACACACATCAGCCTAGCACCCACAACACACAGATGCACAACACCCAGTTGCACCCAGCACTAGCAGTTATAAATGACCATGTCAGCCTGTCTCACCCATGGAGGGTGCCATTTTACAACCTCTCACACAGATCATATCACCCTCAATGCCTCAACACACCCATGTCCTATTGTACAGAGCACCTACACACCAAACCAACCACACCCACCAAAGGCCTAACACTAGCAGTTTGTTTCACAAGAAATCTCAAAATCTCTACAATTATTACAAAAGTATAGAATATCTTCTAGTCGATGTCAGTAAACATATCCAAACGTTTTTAAGTTTACATGATTACGATGTCATGCTGGCTTCGGGTATAGCAAAGTCAAATGTAAGTCGGAGTAGAGAATACACAGCAGTGGGAGAGCCTGATGGGGTCTGGTCTGGCGAAAAGGGGACAAGCGTGTCCATATATATCTATTAATTTACTTTGTGCATGGTATCCTCTGTAGAGTGACAACCCCTCTTATACGGCCAAAGTACCTTAGCAGAAAGGGTGGTCGCTCAAGAGGGGGACTACCATGTCTACCATCAAGGAGTATATCCTGCAATAGTTGCACTGCCTACATACCTTCACTGCTGATGCCCGGGGTGGACTTGAGGGCGCCTGATAGCTGGTTCAAGTCTGCCTCATCCATAGCATCGGGTCCAACATAGTCAAAGTCACCCTTCTCTGGGGGCAGTTGCTCCAGCAGACACTGTTCTGAAGGGTACTCGTAGATGGAAGGCACCGACTCATTGAACACAATATGCAGGTGCTGCAATGACACAAGGACAGGTGTTGTAGCTAGATGTAAAGATGTGGTTCTTATAGGGCTAATCTTGGTGGGTCTGGAGAATTACAGGAGCAAATAGGGTGGATACGAGGAAGGTGAACAACCTGTGGGAAGAGATCAGGATGCGGTGAATCTTGATGGGAAGATTGGAGAGAACCCGGGTGACGTGGACAGGTCATTCAATCAGGCTTCGATTAAAATGCGAATGTTTTTGTGCATGTGAAAATGTCCCATTTGCATTTGAATCAAAAACACGTGCATTTGCATTTGGATGCCAAGACCACTCTAGGCGGTCTACGACAAAAGCCTGAAGGGATTTTTAAAGTATCTCCTTGGTTGCATTTATTATCTACTTAATGTCTCATTTTATATTTATGTGATACATATTATATCTGTGACCTAATGAATTATGTATTCTATTGTAAAAAATTACATAAAATATAGAGATAATATCATGTAACATACACGGTCAACATTAAACAATGGATTCCTTCTCACCTCTACATTTTGACAGATTTCACCTGTACAACTACAAGCTACCTACACCCATTCAAGCACAAACACAACAACAATCTACACGTATCACCAACATTTAAAATAGGACACAAATTAAACAAATTGCACAAAAATAATGATCTTTGACAAAAGTACATGGCCTGCTGTGCCTCTAAGGTGTATAATTGTATGTCTCTATGAGGGGGCACCCCACCCTACCCAGTACCCCCCTCACAACACCCCCTCCCCACCCTATCCAGCATGACCTCTAGATGAACCTACTTAACGATTTACAAGGAAAGGTATGCTTACAAGTTACACAGAAGGCAGACGTCAAATGTTGAATGACCCAACAAGTCAGTCATGCATATCCGACGTGACATCTGATCACAACGGCACAGTGGTGTCTCTTACCGGTGGGAGGGGTTTCACTTGAGGCAGGCAAGATTATGTTTGGGTTACGCTGTTTCAGATATTTTTAGTAACTTTGTATTCTTTTTACAAACCAGTATATCTGCATTATGTAGAGGTGTCTATATCGGTGATAACTGCTTTATGTCTTGACAATTGTTTATATTACTTCGTGAAAACATAAACAAAAAAAGTGTAGAGAAAATCAAAGGTTTGCATGCTGTCAGGATTGAACCGGCGTCGCCCGATTGTAAAATAAACGACAAGTAACCAACGTGCCTACCCACTGAGCTAGCGGGACCAGCGGAAATTCTCTGACTGATTTAAGTTGTTATGATAAATTGTACAACTCCTTCATGTATCGATATTCTAGTGATATTAAGAGAATATACACGTTACTTTATGTAGCTGGATACAATATATGTTTACTATGTATGTTTATTGGTGTAGATTATCTCCCATTGATTGCATTCGATATAATTATTCTGAAAACGAGCCCAAGCTCGGCGAAACCTAGTCGACTTGTAGGCCCAATCGCATTCGTTGTTCTGAATAAAATTTGATTCACGTGGAACCGTAAGATAACTGCTTGTTCCTCTATGATGACTAGTGTTTGTATTACGTCGGAATATTGCACAATAACTCATTCTGACGCTCGTTTCAACCCAAAAGCTATCCTTGTAAACGTGCTCTGAATGCATGGAAAGGGTCGGCCTGATGCGAGTGTGTGTCACAAGTGACGTCACGATACCACGTGATCGCCTAGCTCATTAAAAAAAAATTTTCCATGGGAATCGCTTCACAGACGGGCTTAAAACTGAATTTATACTACAAATGTATTTTTCTGTATTTGTTTAATGTTGTCAAATGTTACATACAATGTTAAACTTTGTGTACACATGGAAAAAGGATTTTAGCTAATGCCTTATTTTTATTTCCTTTAATAAAAAAATGTGTTTATCAGTACAATCAACTACACCCTCTAATTACTGTAATCTACTGAATCATTACAATCTATGTAACATTTGATACATAATGACTTATGATTAATATACATCACAGTCTGAGGTAATTACTCTTTTTTAGATCAATATAAATTGTGAGATCTTATCTACTTAATTGCTTTTGTAATTAGTTCTATATAATTTTATGAAATGTACATATTATACATGTAAGACTAACAGACTAGTAAACAGTAAGCAGGTTCTTGTTGCTCTCAATTCATGTGACAAAGCAGACATGTGTCCAAGTGCATTGCATACATGCACGTGAACCAATATGAAACACTCAAATTTGTATCGGTGATTCGGTATATTGAACATTGTGTTAACAACCAATTAATTTCATATGTGCAATTATATGGGTTTCAACCCCAAAATAAAATTGTTCTTATCTTATTGGCATATATCTTAGACTTAGATAAGCCTCATATTCAGATATATCGAGACCTACTTAAAACTGCACTCTCAGTAAACCAATGGCTTCAGTGACGATTTTGTTCAATTGTCCCAGACTTTAACACACATGCACATATTATATAGTGAAGACAATACCTAAGACTCAGACTACAACATGTGACCCTCCACCAGGTATTAAGTGACACAGGCCTGTTATGTACATGAGCCCAAAATAGCTGTCAAGGTAATGTCCCAGCAATTTTAATCTTTCAATGTCAGTTTATTTTCCTCGACAAGTAATCCACAACTAATAAAATATATTTATGCATTTATGAACTCACATTATTAAACAATATACAATATGAGTCAAAATGACGTCGTTTCTCAAAACAACGCTTTTTAAAGTTTCACTTTGAATCAAATTTAGCAATAAATCAAAAACTACTGAAGATATTTCGACAAATGAGGTATCATTTTAAAGCTTGTGATTTGTGGAATCCAATAAGGAGTAAAACTAAATTTCACAATTTTGCAACTTAATACCCATTTTGTAGGTCACATATATATGCCGGAGGTCATGGAGTACAAGATACATCCATAGCTATAATGAAGGGGAACAGCAACACTCAGATGACACGACTTGACTGGCTGGTGAACTACACAGGGCTAAGGCTGATATAATTATGGCCTGTCACTGCAAAAATAGGAATTAAGTTACACAATTGTGAAATGGGGTTTTGTACATTTTTGGATTCTACAGATTATGAACTTTAAAATTATACCTCACTGGTTGAAAATCTCTTCTGCAGTTTTTGATTTATTGCTACAATTTAAGCAAACTTTAAAAGCAACATTTTAAGAATTGAGGTCATTTTGACTTATACTGTCTAAATTGCTTTTAATCAATGGGTTCGTAAATACTTGTATTTTATTAGTTTTGCATTGCTTTTTGAGGAAAATAAACTGGAATTTGACAGATGAGATCATAAGATATCACATTTCTACAAAAATCACAAAGTTTATGGAACATGACAGGTCTACACAACTATTTTTCACTCACATGCGGAGTGAGATCTACAGAATAAGAAAGGTCTGGATCAATGGTCAGCTAGGATCACAACACATAGGACTACTGTCAACAGGACAATAGTCGACAGGATGACAGGAAGCAGTTACTCAAGCGTTCCCTCTATTTCACTGTCATGTCATCTGTGCTAGGCTGTAGAAGTAAGTCCATGATGATGATCTCAATCTCTGCTAGTATGAACACAAGTTATACCTGTCACCTGAGCCACGGTAGAATGCAAGCTCAGACGCCACGGCCCAGCTGCTGCTTTATTTCACCAAATCACACCTGATGACAAGTTTTAAACATTCCTCCCATCACATTATGGTTAACCCATTATTAAAAACAAAATTCCATGAGCACAATACATATCATTATCAGTGTCAGTAAACTACTTTTTGTAAATTCCACGAGCACAATACATATCATTATCAGTGTCAGTAAACTACTTTTTGTAAATTCCACGAGCACAATACATATCATTATCAGTGTCAGTAAACTACTTTTTGTAAATTCCACGAGCACAATACATATCATTATCAGTGTCAGTAAACTACTTTTTGTAAATTCCACGAGCACAATACATATCATTATCATTATCAGTGTCAGTAAACTACTTTTTGTAAACTTGAGCTGCACCTAGTCTAGCCAATTGATAGTCTAAATCAAAGGCAGATATCCTGGAGTTTAAAGCTTGGGGTTTAAGTTTAACACAGGCTTTTATGGTTTATGGCCCTGCGTCTAATGGTATTTTTTATATAAAATGTTGCATCACTACATTTTAGCATAGGAAATTAATGAGAGAGTAAGCGTTACCGGAATGTAAGCACACAGATACAACCTGTAGTTATCTCCCTAGTTTTCTCGTTAAAGCTGTATATATTTTGTATTTTATGGTCTTTACTCAAATGTAAACTGATAAATGGACAGCAACAGCATAGAGGTAAGACAGGTAGTTATCCATGTGACTCAACTATTTGGTAGTATGATATATCTATATGGAGTCAGACTAAGATAAGGATGTTTGCAGTAAACGTTTCTCATTATAGCCTGCTCAGGATCTCACGTTACATCAGTTGAGTCTATAAATACAGTGAGAATTCAAAAAACAATCAAATTACCGTATTTGTTCTATTAAACTTACAGTACGTTTAACAAATATTTAAAACTCGAAAATATGTCAAATTTTGGTTCCAATAAGCATACAGGGGAGTATACCCATTTTCTGGGGTTTCTGAGTATTTATGCATTTCACATATATATATGAGCCATAGGATATCAGAACCCTGTATAGTCTGATAAGTTAGGCCTTTCGATATTTTCCATCACCGAGTTTTGAATCTAGTGTGACATTGGTAGAAATTAAATTACAATAATGGATTCACCAGTCAAGGTTGGCACTGAAGGGCGCTGTCACAGTGTCAGATGCTGATAAAAACGGGGTGCACGCTAATTGGGGCATGTACGCTTAATAGAACGAATACAGTAACTGTTATAAAACCATTATGCTAGATCGTAATTAAAGTTTTATTTAGCAACTGTGACCATCAGACCATGTCATGTCATGTTAGAATCCCGGGCAGGGTTCGAGCCCACCTGGAGCTGAATTACTTAGAAAATTTTATTCAGCCAAAGTTGTCTACAAGTGTCTTTTGGAAGAGTCATTAAAAGCTACCTGTTCTATCTACAGGCTGTACCTGGTGTCGATATTAGGGGACGTAAAAGATCCCACACAGACTTACTGCGTGTAACCTGTCGTGACTATACAGTACAAAACTCACATAGATGAGATAGTTATATATCTTAAAATTTAGTCCTCTACACATATTTATTAGACAGTAAACAGTGGGAACTGCATCTTCAAGCTTTGCTCGTTATTATTTTCTGGCTTCAAATGTACAAAAAATTAGAAACCTAAAAAGGTGTGGGTGTGAATTTGCAAAAAGACTGCACTGTTGCAATTATTTAGATCGTATAACGATAACAACAGGTTTGACTACGTAAAGTAAAATTGCAGATGTTTAATTGAGCATTATTGATGTTCGTTTGCCAGAAGGCACCTGAAGTGTTCAACAGCCATCTATTATTAGATACATTACCATGTTTCTATCACGAGTCAGTCATGCTGTGATCATCCATAATACCCACCACTCTACCCAGAACACTCGATTACATAAGCATACTCAAGTTGTTCGTGATATCTAAATGCTAACTCAAAACATTACTGCTGCATAAACTGGCATGAAAGAGGCAAACAATCCGATGGAGAGGTATCAAATGTAACCAGTTATGCAAACACAGAACTTGGCTTAGATTGCATACAGTCGCTTCCAAAACTGGGGACTAACAGTTTGCTTTTCAATAGCAAAGAATGAATCATAGTTCAAAAACAAAACTTCCTATCATAATATAATTGCCTCTTTTATAGCAACAAACTTATAAAAAAATGTCTGAACTGTACTCTGTTTAGTTTCCCACACATGCAATGTATTTGGCATAATTTGTATGAAAGGATAAGTTTATTACATATAAGAACTTTATATGATTTGAGTTCTTACTTAGTCCCTTGGTCGTCATCAGGGGGATGGTGGACGGGTGGGTGTTGAGGTGATGTTGTCTGTCACATTCCATAACATTGTCCATCCAGCTCTTCCTCTGAATCCATAGAAGCATCTGCCCTCCAGGGTGCCCGGCAACAACGTCAGTTTCCTTCTCTTGACAGTTGCCAGTAGAGGTTCTTGTGGGCCCACCAGGGATGTGACCTTTCTCCGCACATACTCATTGGTCTTGTGTTCCATGTAGGAGATGTGGAGCATCTTCCTCAAGCACTTGGTCTCGAATGCTTTGATCTTTTTTTCGAGTTCTACAAGTTAATATATAACTACGCCCTGTATAGGAATGAATGAGGTGCACAGAGCACATCGCATTCTTCAACTACCAATTCATTACCCATTTATGTTTTTTCACTGCTAGACTACTTCCATGAAGTACTGTGTGCTTATAAAATATTAATGAAATGTTTTATGGAAACGTTTTACAACCTGTTGCACAGGGTCAATCAGTCTCATTTGTTATGTAATGACGCAACATAACTAGTTCTTAGATCACTGCTGAATCGTATCGTAACAGGTATGCTGGGCATAAGTATACAGTTGAATCTTGCTTTACGGTCACCTCAGTAATATAGCCACTTCATAATTATGGTCAGCTTAGTTACTAAGGCTTAGTAATACTCCCAAATATTTCCATAACAGTGATGTGTAGGTAATGAGTCCCTCCAATACGGTCACTTCGTTATTCAGGTCATTTTGACCCAGTTCTGAGGGTAACCAAAACTATATGGCACAAATGTATGTCGTGACATGCTTAAAACTGCAGCCAATATTTCCTGCCTTTAGACGTATCACTGGGTCTGTCTTTCTAGGTAATAAGGGAGCTTAAAATCTCTATATATGTACATCTATGTACTATGTAGACTTGATACATCCAACTTTGCTGATTGATGTACAGTGCAATGAATACTGAATGCGAGGCAGCTGCTAATCAAATCATTTACACCACTTTACGCTGTGCTGCGATGAAATTTAGTCCGAAAAACATGTCATCATTTTCCCAAGCATGCAAGCAGCCATGCATGCATACACAGACACGCAGTAATATATGTTTCATTTGTTATTGAATTATCAAATGTTATTGAAAATAACAGTATTAATTATTTATTTATTTTAAATAACTTCTCATAACTGATTTACACTAAATTATATCACTGATATGTATGCGATGTGCAATTTGGTGTTCTAATGTATCCATCAACATTAAGACTTGAATGTACTAAAAACTTATATCAGACACATCATTACATTACTTGTATGGTTCCACCCATTGTCAATGTGAGTGACTGAATATATAGAATCCTATCCAGATGTGCTATGAAAGCATCCATTGTCAATGTGAATGACTGAATCTATAGAATCCAACCCAGATCTGCTATGAAAGCATCCATTGTCTGTTGTAGCCTGAAATGCCCAGAAATCAGGCCAAATGATGTGTATTGTCCCCAACTTGACCACTGACTGGACATTAAAGCAAAACAAATAAATATGGGCCTGACTTGATGTGATGCCCAGCCCTTAGTCAAACCTATTGACCTCATCTGGCTTTATCTACATAGAAGGCTGCAGAGTCACTGCATTTGTCACGACCTATCAGACTTGACAAAATAATAACAATCATGTGTCTGAGTTACAATGTTGTGTGGTCAGTATGGTTGAAATGGCGGTCAAAGTATTGTCAACCGATAAACCACAGAATGCTGGATAATGTATTAAAACATAATATATATATGTATATCATTAATAAGAAAGATGTGTGTCACGGTGTGTGAATAGGTGTGAATAGATTCATCAAACTGGTGGTTTCAAATTTTCTGTATTTCAGTCAAATTTTGATTTTTTTGTCTTCCAGATGTTCAGTTATGTTGGGCAGCTTACATCTGAGTCTTTGTCAGACTCAGTACTGCTAGAATGATGTGAGACAATCAGGTCTGATGACAAGTCTGCCAGACTCAGTACTGCTAGAATGATTTAAGACAATCAGGTCTGATTACAAGTACGTCAGACTCAGTACTGCGAGAATGATGTAAGACAATCCGGTCTGATGATAATTACAAGTATGTCAGACTCAGTACTGCTAGAATGATGTAAGACAATCCGGTCTGATGATAATTACAAGTATGTCAGACTCAATACTGCTAGAATGATGTAAGACAATCAGGTCTGATGATAATTACAAGTCTGCCAGACTCGGTACTGCTAGAATGATGTAAGACAATCAGGTCTGATGATAATTACAAGTCTGCCAGACTCAGTACTGCTAGAATGATGTAAGACAATCAGGTCTGATGATAATTACAAGTCTGCCAGACTCAGTACTGCTAGAATGATGTAAGACAGTCAGGTCTGATGATAATTACAAGTCTGTCAGACTCAGTACTGCTAGAATGATATAAGACAATCAGGTATGATGATAATTACAAGTCTGCCAGACTCAGTACTGCTAGAATGATGTAAGACAATCGGGTATGATGATAATTACAAGTCTGCCAGACTCAGTACTGCTAGAATGATGTAAGACAATCGGGTATGATGATAATTACAAGTCTGCCAGACTCAGTACTGCTAGAATGATGTAAGACAATCGGGTATGATGATAATTACAAGTCTGCCAGACTCAGTACTGCTAGAATGATGCAGGACAATCAGGTCTGATGATAATTACAAGTCTACCAGACTCAGTACTGCTAGAATGATGTAAGACAATCAGGTCTGATGATAATTACAAGTCTGCCAGACTCAGTACTGCTAGAATTATATAAAACAACCAGGTCTGATGATAATTACAAGTCTGCCAGACTCAGTACTGCTAGAATGATGCAGGACAATCAGGTCTGATGACAAGTCTGCCAGACTCAGTACTGCTAGAATGATGCAGGACAATCAGGTCTGATGACAAGTCTGCCAGACTCAGTACTGCTAGAATGATGCAGGACAATCAGGTCTGATGACAAGTCTGCCAGACTCAGTACTGCTAGAATGATGCAGGACAATCAGGTCTGATGACAAGTCTGCCAGACTCAGTACTGCTAGAATGATGCAGGACAATCAGGTCTGATGACAAGTCTGCCAGACTCAGTACTGCTAGAATGATGCAGGACAATCAGGTCTGATGACAAGTCTGCCAGACTCAGTACTGCTAGAATGATGCAGGACAATCAGGTCTGATGACAAGTCTGCCAGACTCAGTACTGCTAGAATGATGCAGGACAATCAGGTCTGATGACAAGTCTGCCAGACTCAGTACTGCTAGAATGATGCAAGACAATCAGGTTTGATGACATTACAAAAAGCAATGCCATTTAACCTCATACATCCTTTTCCCACTACAGGACACTTTGAATGAATTACATTAGCTATGAATACACATGAGCAAGTCCTGCCTCACACTACTGCCATCACATACCTTTCATATTCAGTTATCAATAATAATTGGAAACCCACCACCCATACAAGTGCACCCTTATGAACACAACTGGGATACAAATTATAAAATGTTATGTGTTTCAGAAATACTTGTGCATAGATTAATGTATGAAACCAAATGAACCAGCTATTAAACCCTTATTAAACCTTCTTCCTCGTATAAAATCAACTAAATGCAGAACAAAGGCCATGAACAGAATTAATTTGTATATGAAATAATGTACATAGTTGTTTCTGTATTTGGTTTTTACTTGAATGTAAACTGACACATTAATGTTTTCAGATGATCCCCCAGTTTTTACTTACATGTGAATCGACACGTCAATGTTTTGAGATTATCTCCGGTTCTTACTTGAATGTCAATTGATGTGTAAATCAATGTTTTGAGATGATTCACGGTTTTTACAAGTTGAATGTACATTAGCAAATCACTGTTTTGAGATGTTCTCCCAGACAGAAGTCACAGGGATGGTCAGTTTGTCACGTCTACTGGACAGTTAGACTGCAGGGGCTGAGGCAGTAACAAAGACACTGTACACACCGAGTGTGACCCTCAATGGACGGAACTCTGAATAACATTTCATCTGCTTCTCACTTGGTGATCCCGAAAAAATAGAACAAATTTCCAGATCCTAAACTGATTCACACAAGATTTGGACAGTTGCCAGTTAATTACTTTGGATAAGGTTAATGATAAGGGTGAACCCCACCCCCTTGTGCTGATATAATTGTTTGACAACAGTACTGGAATTTCACTCATGCCTGTCCTACAAAAGATGGAAATAACAAAGTTTCTACTGAACATATATGTACATCACACGTCTTTCTAAAATTGAAAATTTGACACATACTTACAATATCAACATTAAATTTCAGGTTGATAATAAGTTCTTATAGTTGCTGCTTCTGGCCCTTGGAATCATTCAAAGTGTTTCACACTTCACCTCTGGCAGACTTGCTCATTTCAACACTCAAGAAAGTACTCAGCCACAAAATAAATGTAACAGTGATACAGAGACAGTCAACACCTTACGTGAAAGTCACATACACTAAACATGCCTATAAAAACCTGAGTACAATTTCCTGCATACCCAAAGTTTTACATTTGTCTGTTACTTTTATGCCTTCCCCGAAATGGTACGTCATGTAGATCCTACACAGCCAGCGTGACACAATAGGATAGGGATGCCATGACACTTCAACCCTACTCCCACCACCCCCTTGCTGACACAACTTGACGAATACCCTTTATGTCTTTTGTATCCCACCCCCTCAGCCCCCAGTTACTCACACAGAGTTGAGCAACACTCATAACAAAGAGCCACCACTCCACTTCATCACCCTTACTGACAAAGCGCCTGTTTAGTGCACAGAGGGCTGTTAACATTGATCCAACCGCCTTTATAACAAACAATCTCCATTAGCTGGTGATTTCCACAGCAGGGTCATACCAATTAATATTTATTTACTGACTGTTTCATCACCTGTTGTCAATGCAGGACGATTACGTTTCAAGTTCCTTGTTCCTGCGATATGACTGAACCACACATTGCCTTGAAACAAAATACTCACAGGACAATATCACATAAACTGAATTGATTTACATGATGTCATACTGTTTCTGCTAGGTTTTGGTTTCACATATGACTTCAAATGGTTACTGAATTGCATCAGCTTTTTAATTTGATTAATGGAACGTTAGCCAAAAACCTGTTTAACAAGGTTGACACACAATGCAATAGGCTCCAAGGGGCAAGCAAACAAGGAACTTGAAGGAAGGCATTGGATTATCGAGAGTACATTTTCAATTCACATCTAGCCTGTACTGATCAGATAGCTGTCACATTTCTTTTAAACATATTTATACTGCTAGAAGGTTTAGTAGAGTTTGTCCAGAGATTAAGTGATGAGTTTGCTTAGATCAGGCACGACTCCATTATGGAAGATGACTAACAACAGCTGGTCACAGTCCGCATTCAATAGAACATGTTTCTCTAGTACAAATAATCTCACTGTGTATTTGTTGACACTGGCATATTGATCATCCATAAAAATTGATATACTATTCCCCATTAATGCATTTACAGTAATAAAGACAACTTGACACAACTGACAATGACTTGATGTGTGACAATATATAACTATTTAAAATTAAATAGTTAACAGTCTCAAATTAACACCTCACCAAACACATAATGTGATTATTACCAGTTTGCATTCCGACTTGGTCCTGCAGATCCTGATAATGATTTATCAATCATTTTATTAGATATAAAATTAGCAAAAGATAACACTGCATTGTTCAGTGCTGACAACCTGATGACATTGGCTGTGGTGATGATGTCAGAACATTAAATGTCACCAAATTAAGTAATGGCTAGTAACAGGAAGACGATATGAGTAATCAACAATGATTCGATCATTACCGGTAATGTTTTTTTTTTCATCTACATCGGAACATGGACAATTTATTTGACAAACAAATCATCCAGAGACGTCCTATAAATGTTTTCTTGCTTTATTTTGTTTGCGTCTATATGTCATGTGTTACTTTTTATATGTTAGTGCGCACTAGAAGCTTTGGGTGAATAAGTGTAACTAGTAAAGAAGGCCACTTTTAATCCTGTATGCGTGTTGCAACAATTCCCTGCATGGTCTTATTCACTTTACGCAGTAGAGAGCGTAAGAGACTGTAAAGTGACAGTTTTCTTCCAATAAAATTAGTTTTTGCTGGGTCAATTGGACAAAGACAGCACTAAATGTCTAACGACCATTTGTTCCATTCGCTTTGTCTGCTGGCCCTTTGTGTGTGTACTTAGTCGAGAGGTCAGAAATAAATGCGGACATTTACTCACGCAGCAAGAATGTCGCCAAAATTTGGCACACCTAACGGATGAGGTCAACTCCGATTGTCAATGCGTAAATTACATAATACACTCAAACGTTGATAGTGACTGGCAGGACAATGATGACTAGACAACAGACTGATGACATTCCTGATTAAAGGAAGGCAGCGTGTGACTGATTTAAATAGGAATATACATTATAATATTTATTATGTATGTACATTAAGTGCAGTCTAACTTGTTCAAGTGACATATCTCAACGAACAGGATCTACATCTAATAATGAATCAATCATGTTAGCATGTGACCTGACTATTCAAACACTGATTTAAATCTCTATGTGCACAGAGACATGAATCCAGCTTTTGTGATGGTATCAGTGACTGCTGTGTGAAGCTGAGTTCTTTGTCACTGCTGTCTGCAAATTCCTTCTCTATTTATGGTATTCCTTTACACAAATACATGCACCTATATACTTGTACAAGGTATGTATGATCACATGTTTCCAAAACTGCTGAATTAACAGAAAAATACAAACTAACAACTGGTCCATGAACTGTAGTAATTAAACTAAATGGAAATTTAACAATTTCAAGAAATTATATATTTTTATTTTTCATTTGACTTATTTTTCTGACTACATATCCACATAAATTAAACAAATAAAAAACATTGTACACATATTTTTAAATGAACGTTTTCACAGCTGCAGTTTGTGTCTTACAATCAAGCATAATTAATAATCCAAATTATGCACTTAAAGACAAAACAAGGCAGTGCATCAATTATGCAACATAATCTAGCAGAGCCAGCAACATCAGTATAATTTACTGGCCTGCAGTCATGCTATACTTCACACCACTGGACAATCAAATCCACGTTAATACCTTTTTGAAGCTATTCTGTCAATGATTCGAACAAGAGCATGTTGGTGCTTGAATGTAATGCTAAGCTACCAACTGAAAATCTCAAGTCACTGCCAGCAGTGTTAGTCAGTAGATGCATGGTACATGCACCAACTCGACATTCGCTGAATTTCAACCAAATAAACTTCAAATAGGCACTTTGTGTTGCGATTTGATTCCTACTACTGCTCTCTGGTGGTGTATGCTGCTTTTGCCTACCAATCAGCTTTACTGGGAAACCTTAACTGTGATCTAGATCTAGACATTCCAATTTCTAAACACTAAGCAGCAATGCCTGGTTTCACTGGACCCAATGCATCATGAGTTGCTGTCTTGTAAAACAGATGTTTGCACTACCTTGTAAAAAAGCATGTTATCTACACATCTCCATCACTAGAAATACTATACATATATTTTAAGCAGTAATATGTATTTATAACAAGGTCTAACAGGACCACACCCATCTGCATGATTATTTACTGACTGTGTCAGACTTTCTACAAGTTTGTACCCACTGATTGCAATGCTTTATTTTGTATCAGTCTATTTGCCATTCTAGTCCTTCATAAAAAGTATTGTTTACATTATTATCATAAGTCATGTTTAGTCAGCTACACATCCATGGTGGCCACAATGATGCCATAGAACACATCACCTCACAAGTTATAATAGAAATAAGTGACATTCTTTTGTAATATGTAAATCCCTGGAAACCACACTCGGTTTTATGCACATAAAACAAACTTTGGATGTTGGTGACTTGCTGTAGCCATTACTACCCAGTAGCCACACAGAAAACTGTTCTACCTTCATTACTGGACACACAAACAAAGCACTGACAACACCATTTCCAGATCACAACAACAAATACCCATAGATGATAAATTATTGTCTTGATGTTTACAAATAAGTGAGAAAGCTATACTCACACTTCTTCCAGGAGTTTTTGTCAGCAGATTCTTTCCAAATGTTACACCAGCACCAGTGAAGTCGAACTTTGACCGTTTCCTATGCCGAGGTGCATCCTCCACAGTGCCCTCTCGTGGCGACATCTGGCTGTCAATATCAGTGACAGGCATATCATCCGCTAAGTAGTCGTCAATGTTCGTTACAGGTACATCGTCTTCATCATCAGAATACTCGTCATCGTAATACGATGGCTTCTTATTTGCCGGTGCAAACTCGCCTTTTTTAATGTCATTGTATTTGTTCAACTTGAGGTATTGGGGTGATGAATTGCCGACCACCATGTTAGATGCTGGACGTATGAGGAGGCTACCTGGACCCGACGATGCTGGACGCTTTGTTGTTTTCTTCAAACCGGCCTGTCCACCAAAAAGTGCGGTGTTGTGCGATGGTGCACTGTTACCATTTAAGTGCAAGTTTAAGTTTTGTCGACCAGCATCGGACGGTTTGTCATATTTCTGCGTGTCCTTCTTTGTAGCTGGCACTGTTTTTGTTACAGCTGCGCTACTACCCCGCACTTCTGTGTTGCTCAGAGTCCGGTAAAGGAAAGATCGACTGGAATTAGGAGACAACGGACTGGTCACCTCTGGTGGTGTGTCCGTGGTGTCTTTGCGTGGCTGATTTTTGTTGGTCGTGTCAGATTTGCTGCCTGGTAAACTCCATGTCTTACTGGCAGAAGGAATGTTTGTCAGCGAGACTTCTGGCTTTGCAGCCTGCTGCGAAATCTGACCAGAACTGACAGCCAAATCAACCTCAGTCTGGTCAGCTACCCCGTTACAAACAATTGTAGCCCCTGTGTTGTTGGACGTCAACACCTCTGGTACTGTCTTTGTTGTGGAATGATTACCTACATTGGGTTGTGTTGCTTTAGTGTTCGAAACATTGTTTGTAAAAGTGTTATCGAGTGACACATTCGGTTGAGGGCTGGGTGGAAGAGGAGCCCTTCGTTTTGGTTTTAGCGGACCCAATTTTTCAAATTTACTACGCCTGTCTAAGACAATACTCCGTAGAGTGCCGGTGTCATGTTCATCTTCCTCTGCAGTTTCTCCATTTACCACAGTGTCAGAGACTGTTATTTGAACACTGTCACCTACATCAGCGTCAGCAGCCAGTCGGTCCATAACATGCTCACTTGTGGAACCACTTACCCCATTGTTAGTAGCACAGCTGCCATTTTCAACAGGGCTATTGACAGGGCTACATGTTTCAGTGTTATTTTCAGGTGTTTGGCTGTCATACACCTTCAGGGGCAACCATAAATTTTCCACGCTTTTTGCTCTCTTCTGTGACAGATCAAATGCATGTGCAACGTCAGTTTTGTCTGACCCAGATAGTCTCCTGGCTCTATTAAACCTGTTGTTCTGAAAATCATCATGTCCCAGCATGGTGTCTGTACTTAGTGTGCGTTTCTTTTCAAATGAAAACATATCCGCCTGCTCTTTTGCCGTCAGGTGTTTGAATTTCTCTAGCAGTTTATGTACAAATCCTTTACCGTAGGTAACTTCTTCTGTGTCGGCGCAAACAACATTGTCCATGTTGTAATTGTCATTCTGGTCCAGTTGCTTTTGGTGGCTGTCCGAACTGAAGCTGCTGGATCGATTCTCTGAGTTGTAAATGTAGTCAGGACTTGACACTGTGCGCTGGGGCTTTGGCTTTTTGCGTAGGCCCTGTGACCTGAACCATGGATTCTTATATATGGTAGAAATGTGTTCTTCTGCCACTGCAATATCGTCCGTTTCTGTCTGATTCTGCACAGTAGAGAGAGGGTCAGCGAACACATCGTCAATGGGCGAAACCGGGGTTCGCATACAAGGAGATGTCGGCGAAGACGGAAAGCAGTCGCTGTTGACCGATGTAGTGCTGCGGCTACTACTCCTGTGTTTAGCATTAGTGGACGGCGCGCTCAGAAAGACCATACTAGATTTATGTTGTTGCTTTTTACCTAGTATATTACGTTTCCATGCTGGCATATCCGCCAGTCGCTTCACTTCCTCCTCTCGCTTGTGTCGCGCTTCTTCGTCGTGCTGGCGCTTTCGTTCGAGCAGGGCTTGCTTCCATGCCGGAACAGACGATACGTCCGCCAACATGTTGGTACATAAAGCGATTTCACGACGAATAATACCAACAGAAGTACCACAACTAGTATACACTCAACAGGAGTACTACACTTCACCACCGGCACAGTTTGTTTCCGATTTTGGTTTTGACGTCACCTACTAATGGCCGCGCCCCTTTGAATGGTGGGATAATAAATTCCAATTGCTTACGGTATTTTTCAAATTCATATGAAAATACCATATATGGATAACTATATAGAATAAATCCGATCACAAGAAAATCCTTAAAGAGACATTTTACGAAAATGCATCGATTTAAGGCGTGATCAATTTATTTATTTTATAAAACGTATCGTGATTGGTTAATACACTTAATTGCGTTTCGTTTGAACGCATTTTATTAAAGTACGTGGATGCACAGGTTAAGAAAAATTACATAGCATGACTCACAATATAATACACTTATAAAACAAAAGTAATAAATGTCAATGTTGTCAATGTTACAGATATTTGCCGAGGTTATACATCTAGCCAATCACGTCGAGTGTCACATTAAATGACCCGGAAAGAAGGTCGGTAACCAAGAGCGACATCATGGTCGACAGGACGCTCAGTGGATAACAAATGCAGTAGGTGGGGTGCACCTATAGCAATTATAACTCATATGACACTTTCTTAGCAGCACTCTCCTAATACAAGTGCTCAGCGATGGCGACTGCGACGTCGATGATGGGGAGGGCCGTTATAGGTCCTGCTAGTTGGAGTAATGCGACAGTGAAGGATGTACAAATGTCTGACGGTCTATGTAGGAGAAGCAACAAGTCCTGTACGCTAGGTAAAAAGCTAGACCCATTGCCTCATGTGCGGGAGGTCATCCGAGAGATCAGCAACAATGAAGCACAACGCTATTTCAGACAGACACGCAACGTTGTCAGCATTCTCAGAGAGAGTATGGCGGATACAAACGAAGAAATTAAGTCACTGACAAGAGGAAAAGAGGCTCTGGAAAAAATAATCGAGCATACCCGCAAAGACATCCAGTTAAATAAAGATAATGTTGAGTACCGGAGCAACAGACCATCAAAAGAGTTGGTACGTGCATCGTTTAATCATTTAATATAATTATTCCATAAATACGTTAATTTGTACGTGTTTGTTCAAAAAGATTTTAATTATGTGTTTAATACTAATTATTATTATGTATGTATTTGAAATGTTGGATTGTTTGCATATGCAGTCGTTGCATTTTTACAAAATATAATGAACAAACATTTACACAGTAATATCACGTGTAAACCTGTCTGAACACCAGTTGACAAACAAGACTCGGCAAAGATCTAGATCATTGTAGTAGTTATCCAGATCATTGCGGAGTCTTGTTAGCCAGCTCCTCCAACACAATTTACTTTTATTCAATCCACAACTGTTTATTTTGATCTAGTTTGATTTTCGTTGCTCTTAAATTAATACTTTGCATTATCATGGAGTCAATTTCACACATGAAAGTTGCTTTTATTAAGACACTTTGGCATTTGTATAACTTGAATTTTGTATATCTTTTTCTCTACAGAGTTTAGCACAATATTGTAATGCTACACATAATGTCCATTTACTTTGTGATTCTAAATTAACAAGATCGTCACATATATAGTTTGGTTGGTTCATACCTGTTTATGACAACACCAGAAGTTATGGAATGATAAACCCATGGAAGCATTAAGCCCTACTGCAATTACTGCACAAAATGTTAAAATGAATTCAATAGCCCAGAGGACTCTAGCCAAGATCTCTCAACTAAATTGCTCATGTTCTGACATAAAGTATCTAATTCAGTGAAAATAACTTGTAATTTAGGTTTAATATTGTTTTTATATAATTACTAAAAATATTTTGTAGTTAATCTATCCTACCAATAAAGTGATCAACGGGCAACAGAGTTCATATCATTTAACTACTAGTAACATATGGTAGTACATTCAAATGTGTGACATTCATTTTCTTCCTTGGCAGGGCTGTGTCATTATTAAATTAATTTTGATTATTTATTCCTGTTTACTGTGAATGCTCATTACGTGTGGATAAAGTTGAGGATTTAATCTCAATGCCTTTACGTTGAGATTGTGATGGATTTCCACTAGTCTTGTACACATGCAATGCCGTCATTTATATTTCATAACCCACAGCAGTTGAGAATTGATTTGTGTGATTCCTGGATCTAAATAGCAGGAGGCAAGTGCTAAACATGTTGGTATGGCGATGAATAAGCTATTCCATGAATAATAGATAAATGTGTTTGCAGGACACTGATTTGAAACATACAATAGTATTGCACCTGTTAATTGAAAACTAAAACAACATTGTATTGTCCTGCTTGACTAGTTAAAGATTTGTTTGTTTTACTAAACGCATTGACAAAATTTCAATAATAATTACAAGCAACTTCTGCTATAATTATTGAGATAAATCTAGTTTATATTTACGGTAATGTAATTTGGCAAGCGTTATAAGTGACACACTTCTTCTAGCCCTTGTCAACATCAATATACTGTGGTTTATAATTGTATGTTTGGCATTGTTGTGTTGTAGTTGCTGTTGTTGTGGAAATAAACTGTATTCTCAACAAAATATTAGTGCATGTTGATGATGCATGTATTTAATCTTCATTAGAAACAATATGTTATGTTCATTTATTAATGACATACACAATAATAATAATTATAGTCGGATGCTGATTACAGCAATAACACCATTCATGTAAGAACAAACTTGGTTTCACACTTGTGATCTACAACTAGTGAATCAGTTGAGTCATTTGGAAACAATATACAGTCAGTAGTTCACATTCTGTCTGTATTCTCAATAATTCTATGTACCAATGCATAAGAGTGGCATTATTGTCCAAATCTATGTATTGATGCATTGCCAAGTGTGCTCACTGTGCTGTCTGACCCAAGAGCCAATAAGGCATTGTTCATGAACTTGCTCATGCAACTTCACTTGTTCCATGCTGGTAATGCATTCAGGACGTGACAAATCATTCAATCATCTCATCGGTTATTCAGCTGCCACTTGGCTAGACTGCATATAATTATGTAATTACGAAACTGATCTAACATCACTCATGTGTAACAAACAAAGTAAGCTATTATATATATATATATATATATATACACACATATATATATATATATACATATATATATATACATATATATATATACTAAAAACAAAATATATACAAATCCATTTAAACCCTTTAAATACCAGACATACTACAAATAAAAAGTAATGTTTTTTGCACTACTGACCATAATTTATTAGTTTGTATTTTGTATTTATAAAAATAATTATACATTTTTTGTTCTTATTATTCATTGTGTACACTTCTGTAGGCTGCTTGTTTAGAAAATAACATCAATTTCTAAGCGTCCTAAATGCATCAGCAAATTTTTAGATAAAATGTGTTGTTTGCCTCGTCATAATCAGCATATGACGAGGCGAACAACACATTTTATCTAAACATTTCTGGAAAGACCTAATTTTTCTGTGTGAATAACTTTAATTTTCAATTATTTAACAGAGCAATCACCGACTGACTTGTAGAAGTATGCAACTTGATCATTGCAACTTCTTCTTCAGCACATACAAAACAATAGTCACAATTAGATAATTTGTGCACAATCTAATGAAACAGGAAGGAAGATGTGGAAAAATAAAGTAGTCTTGTGAAGTTATTTGTACAAGTAATATGCAAGAACCATATTTAATAATTTACCTTCATATTTTGATCATAGACAAACAGTAAAAGACATAAATAAATTCATAAAACTATAGATTCCCAGACAGTATTCTATATGTCCTCAGAAGAAGTATCTCACTGAGTATTCTTGAACACCTTGAAGCTTTCGGCTTGAGAGAGTTGCATTTATCTTGGATCAGTGAAGCATATATAAGAATACATGTATACATACATGTATACATACATGTATACATACATGTAAGTATGTAAGCGAAGTTACACATAACAATTGCAAAGAATTTGTTCAACTGATCCAGGGAAACCCGTGCTAAGATGTAGACTTATGGTCACTATCATACAGGCCTGCTTATTATAAATTATGTAAACAACCTATTCAAGTAATGCACAATGAAATAGTAAATATGTGAAACATTGCAGTAGTGCTTGGTAAATATAATATGTGAAATTTAAAGGGCCTTTAGTATTTGATCAACAAAAGACATTCAATATTCACTCAACCATTTCTACATTGTGGTTGCATATAGTTATGGTAAATTTGTTTACTCTTTGTGTCATTGTTATATGAGTAATGTAATAAATAATCTAAAATCATATTCATAAACAGTACAAAATCAATATCGTAAAATGTCCTTTCATTTCCAGTTGCAAATGTTCAGGAAATTTCAGGAAATTTACACACATCACATGTCGTTGACTCACTAACTCTACAGAAGGAGTTACGAGGTCCTCAGTCAGACCTCTTGGAACTTAAGCATACAAATGGTCTTACAAAACAATATTTGCACTAGGCGATAACAGCATGAACCTGTGTTTGCATCTGCAGCCAAAAGATGGTGCTGATGACCTGCTGTTTGCCGAGAAGCAAACGTTGATGAACATCAAGAAATCAATGGAGTCGCAGCAAAAAGTGGTCCAGCAGCATCTCCAGGTTTGTACTGTATCTACATGTATAAGGTGGGGGTCACATATTTTCATCACGACCAAAACACGTGCAGTATTGTGTTTGGGCGGGTGGTGTGTTGGTCATCACTATATATTGTGAAATAAACCGATGCAGTGGTGCCACTTATCGAGTGAAACATATCGATGCATATTGATGCTATTGTAAATATCGGAACTGGACAGCGGTGTGAAACCGGTGTGTATTGGTTGTGGTTTTGGCAGTCATTCTATTCTGTCCCATGCCATGTGTGGGTGGTGGGTGGTGGGTGGTTTGAAACACTACAAAACATTCTGTTTTTTTGGATATGATAACTGATAACAATTAAATGTTATGGTATATTGTGATCTTTTATTATCATTTGAACAATGTGTAATACTTGTGTATCTGTCTATCACAGAAATATGTGTCTTAACTTATTTCATCATATAACCTTATTCATATTGTGACATGATTAAAATTCTCTTTGCAACAAAAACAAAGTTGTTTTAATGAGAACGGAATATGAGAAAGGTTCAGTGGGCAGATCTATGACACTAATAATATATATATAAATATACTTATATGTATATATATATATACCCCAGGTATATCAATATAATGGGCATCAGAATGGGGGGGTAGGGGCTGAGCTCCACCAGTATTTGGTGTGAACCCCCCAATATTTTGTTGATGTATTTTATGAATATCATCCAAATTGCAACATCCAAGCTGAAACTGCATCATCTTGTGGTTGATCCCTGGAAATCTCCAACATAACCACCCCGTATCTTCTGGCTTCATGGCGGCAAAAATATGTAGTGTCACTGTGAAATATGTCAACCAACAACTCACAATCCTTGTCTTCTAATGTCACATTCAACAGCAATGAAGTGCTGAGGCTCCCCGATATTCAACATGTTCTGATGCCTATGTATCTAATATATATGTAAACATGGTTGTTAAGGCAAAGCTTGGTGGAAGTGACACTCATAATTAGGATTGTGACATCAGAGCCTGGACCTGAAAATTGTAGTTGGAGACCAAGTTGGAGACCAAGTTAAAGACACTGTTCTTTATCACCAAATATTAATTCTAACCATCCCTCGTGTTGCAGGTTCTCTCCGTCGCCCGTAGAGATTTGAAGGCTGTTACTCAAGAGCGAAGTCATGTTCTAGACCTCATTTGTCATGAGACAATCTCGGCACCAAAGACGGCAATGACACACCGTGGCACACTCGTGACGACCCCGCACAGAATGACAGTGAGCGCGGATGGAGAACGCGAAGAGAGGTACAACATCATCGACCCTCTGGGCCCCTACACCCCCGAGGTTGATCGTTGTCTCCTTGCGGCGAAGGATGCGCAGATTCGTTCAGCCGTACTTCGACGAGAGACAGCCGAAATCATCGACAGGACCGAACGAATCCAGAAGGCTGTCCACCAATCAGTGAATGACGGCGTTGTGCAGAAGATAGCTGAGACCGTCACTCTCAAGGTTTGTTGTTGGTTGTCATGGCAACTATATGATTGACATAGTAACATCGTACTGTAGTTACAGTACAGCATGGAATGTGTGTGAAGTATTATATATATTTATATTTGGTGGATAAAAATAGTTGTAAGTGAGATTAGCATATATGTTTATTGTGGTCCAGTGTTTGTCTAGTGCATATCTTATTTGTGGAAATTCTTGTTTTACCTACCAATGCCTGTAATACACATCAAACTCGTGATGGTCTCAAACAAACAAATTAACGTAAAATTACATTTACATAATTAATTTTGCCCGGTGAGATGAACAACAATAGTTGTGAGATTAGCAAACATGTCTGTTATGACTCGATGTTTCTCCAGTATTTAGTGGTATTTTATTTGTTGATTCTTGTTTTATTTACCAAGTAGCACAGTGTTTATAACAGACATCAATCTCACGACGATCTGAAACAAACAAATGAAAAAAAACCATTACATTTACTTCATTCATTCGGTGAGACGCAAGATAAGAGGGTGTCACAAACACATTTGATCATTCTGCATGTAATACTATAATTTATGTACCCAGTATGTCACAATTTGCCTATACATCACAGTCAAATTTTTTTGATGGTGCTTTTGCTAGGCAATAGGTCACATGATGTGTAGGTCGATTCAAATTGTCTACTGCTGTTTATGGGAATAGAGATAGTTCCTTCCATGTTTGGGTTCAGTTACTAAAATAACAGTCAGTGCAGAGAAATTATTTGCCATATTCAGGTGACGTAATTTCAGATGATATTTTATTTTCTTGTGTTCCCAGGAACGACTCGTCCATGCAGCTGCGGTGAACCGTGACACGACTCACAAGGCTCAGCGTTGGTATGATGCCACAGAGTTAGCCTGGCATTACACGCAGGTAAATACAATCTTCTTTTTATCTCGTGCCTCTGCATGGTGCTACACTAATCTGAGTTATTGCAATTTCAGTTTGTCCGCAATTGATGTATTCATTATGTTGCAGTTTGCGTACGTCACAATAAGAATTTGTTAGACCTCCGTCAAGCTTTACCTTTGCCACCAATGTTGATAACAGTTATATACATGATTTACATTACTGATGCTGCATGACATCTAATAAAGCAGACATTCCCACATACCGTCGTCACTTTAACAACTTTACCTTATGTTGTTTTAGTTATAAAAAAAATTGTCAGAATTTCAACATAATATACAACGGAATGCATGAACACACCTCGTGTTCGGCATCCATTTTTTGATGGGTTAACAGAGCTTTTGCTAGGCAACAGGTCACATGATGGATAGGTCAATTAGCTTAATACGTAATGCCACGATCTTTAGTTACGAATGATTTGTGATTTGGTTAAAATAATCATTACCATTTACCTGCAGACGATCCTAACTAGAGTTCCCAGACTTGAAGTAGACATAGGAAGTCAAGTTTTCTTGGTTGCTGCAACAACTGTTTCAAATCTACTCAAAGTATAGGAAATATATCTCACTAATATGGTCCAGTTGTGAGAGTGACCTTAATATTGAGCTATCAATGTATACCATATCTGAGATTGCCTAAATTTTTGTGATCTCTGAGCTCGGGTTTCGGAAGATTTTCACAGTGTCAAAGTTTTTATTTTGTATTATATTTGTATTACTAACTTATGCTATAGATTAAAATGACTAAATTAACAGCAAATGCTGTGATCAAATTTCTGTTGACTTGAACCATTTCGCACTGACAGGGTCCAGTCAGCAGCTCGGACATCACCACTCGAGAAAAGTTGACCCGTCCAACGATTCGCATGTACCACCGTCACCCAGGCAACGAACTCCCAGAAGCGAGCGAACTGGGCAAGGTATGGGAACAGATATAAAGAGAACTTGGCTGGAGGATTAATCATGTCATGTAGTTACTCATGTAGTAACAAATACATTGTACATCATGTTAAGATAACTTTTTGAAATCATTTGTTTGAAAATCAACTCAAGAAATGCTTGTCAAAATATATTATTTAAACCGTTTGTATGAAAATCAACTCAGTTGCATGAAAAGCAGTGACATTATCAGTGTTTGAACATTCATTGCTCAGATCAGTTGGATCAAAATGTCACCTGGGAGTAAATTGCCTGTGACAGAAGGTTATAAGAAATGTTACGGGAAAGACTAAAGTGTATATCCAAGTGTTTATGAGAACACGTTCTATCTAAGCCTTGTTTTGCGTCATCAGGGCAGCGACACACTTCTTGACTCCCTGCGAAACACGAGCAAGAACATTGCGATGCTAAAGCTGACGAAACTGCACCTGAAGGACAATATTCGCGGCAAGAACATCGCGATCAACGTCGACGGCGATGTGGTGCGAGAACGGCGTCGCAAGGCGAACCATCGCTGGGCCATGGGTCGTGCATTTGATGGTCCCTTCGGGGGACCATACGCTAGTTCGTTTGGTGGTGCATGTGGCAGTAGTGCATTTTAAACACCTCACCGAATTAGCCCCGTTTGATTGAGCCATTTTCTTTTTATGTAATTGTGGCGTGACGTTCTGGCACTGTAGTCAACTTGTTACGTGCTTTTTTTGTGATTGCTGTGTGATCTAAGCCAATCAGGAGTGGAGGGATACTAGCGCCCTCTGGTAGATGCCAGTCTGGAGAAAAGCTAGTGTCCTCTGGTGGATGTCAGTCTGGAGGGGTACTAGCACCCTCTGGTGGAGGGATACTAACGCCCTCTAGTGGATGTCAGTCTGGAGGGGTATTAGCGCCCTCTGGTGGATGTCAGTCTGGAGGGGTACTAGCACCCTCTGGTGGATGTCAGTCTGGTATTCACAACAGTTCAGTACATGAAGGCCACAAAGGTAAAACAATTTGGTGCACATTACAAGACAAATGAGTTTGTGCTTCAGTCAAGTCGCCATATTAGTAAAGGTTCTAGCGGGACAACAAATCAAGCCCATAATGATAGACAGTGCTCACTGGTCAAATGTCCAGTGCATGGGCGAACACCCCAGAATGACCAGGGACAAAAATAAGTTACATTATCAAAGTCAAATCACACTTCTTTCCCTTACTCCCCTGTGGGGTGGGGTTCCCGTCACTCTGTCGTCCATTCTGCTTTCGTTGCTACCTCTGTCCATCTTTCAATGATGGTCTTCCACTTTCGGCTGTTCATACCTCTCCTTTCAAGACCTCCCTTCACAATGTCATTCAATCTTGACATCAGTCTTCTCCTTCTTGCTCCCTCTTCTGTTCTCCTTGCTCTTTTTGTCAGTATTCCTCACTCATTCTCTCTCCAGCTGCATGTACATTTATAATTGCTACAGCACAGATTGGAAATGTGAATCTGATAGTTTGCCTTTGTGACCTTTGTGTACTGTCGGAAGATACAGCAAGACCGTGTCATGGTAAGTGCATCAGAATAGTTCAGCGCAGAGCATCATTTACTTGTTTTTCACTTTCTGTCACATTTAACTTGTGATTATCAAGTGTCGTGCCATTTTTATTTCCTATATAAAGATGCTATGCAAACAACTGGACAATATTTGCAGGACATTCACCCACCAAGTGGCGTAATAAGTCATTGTATGTCTGGCAAATGTTGCATGCCAATTCTTGTGAATTGTCAATGGTTATAAGCAGTGGAACCTTGTTAATCTGCACACTTTGGTTTCTAGTGTAGGTATCCTTTCAAAACAGTTTTCCGAATAAACGAATCATGCACAAAGTAATAGGGTACTTTAACAGTAAA
Source organism: Escarpia spicata (assembly GCA_963995525.1). Lineage (NCBI taxonomy): Eukaryota > Metazoa > Annelida > Polychaeta > Sabellida > Siboglinidae > Escarpia > Escarpia spicata. The sequence goes on from OZ023217.1 coordinate 20,934,306, forward strand.
ATTATGTTCCCGTGAAATGATACCTGTGTGCCAGCACTTTTACATTATCAGGGTGCAGATTAACAATGCCCCACAGTAATTGCAATGCATTGCATGAAGCACTGTACATTACATGCAACATAAATTTCATCAAGCAATATCAGTATTAAGATCAAGCACAGTAAAGGATGTACATAATAAAAACTGTATAATTCTAGTCTCCGTGTATTATATATTAATTAAGGAGAACCTTGTAAGTTTGTACAGAACTGCTTAAACACTAGTTTCGCTCTATGTGGTAGTGCATACTTCTTGGTACAATGTGTGTTTATCTTTATAGTAAAATCACCTGATATGGAGTCGACCATAATTTATTCTGTGTTTTGTTTATATATCACACAAATGTGTTTTAACTACATTTAAATATTATATCACTATTATCTTTTTATAAACATGGATCTCGTGATTCAGCTTGGAATGCAAACTTGATATTTAATTCAAAACATTCAAACTAAACAGAAAATGGGGAAATTATATGAACAAATTGTGGGTGATTAAAACACATTTGTGTCTTAGATAAATTCAATATGTCAGAATAGATCTACTTGGTGTTTGACATTCTGCAACAAGATTTTACAATAAAAATAATCAATTTAGGTATCTTTACGACACTAATGATCTGAGTTTGGGTTTGCTGCAGCTTGTGTGATATCACTCGAACGTTCCATTTATTATTCATAATCACTGATTTGTCCAATTTCAGTATTATGACTGCGTATGCAGTTTGTGCATTTTACATTATAATGGAGTTGCTTTAATGTATGTATTTATTGCTGGTTTGTATCAGAAATCGCACTGCACTTGTTTTAGTTTTGTGAGAAGTTTGCCTCAAGTTTGGTCAATCGTCTATTTATTGTTGTCAGAAATCACTGATATTGAGAGATTTTTGTTGGCTGTCGCTAGATAAAGGTTACTGTGCTGTGTCTGAACGACCAATCACCTACTTTAGTGACCGCAGGATGACCTTATATGGCATGTTTGCCCCTCCTTCATGTTTAAGGCACATTTGCTCCCCCTTGTGGTGGGCTTGATTTATTCCCAGCCCCCCCCCCCCCCGACTGTCAACTAATCACGAGCATTTCTGTACCTGTTGTAACGTTTTAACTTTTATTACTGTGGTTTTGTAAAAGTAACTGCTTTTTGTGTTTTTAACATTTTACAAACTGTGATCAATATAATATGTACACACAGCACTACTGTGATACACATGCATATTATGAAATGTGCTTCTTGCCAGAATCTGTGATAAACATTTATAATCATCAGTTTTATTACACAAATGATGTTGTATTGATAGCTTGGTGACATTTTTACTTTGTCATCATGTCAATTGATATCTCTCCTTGCAAGCTGCAAGTGCCTGGTACGATCATGTGATCTGCACGTGGCGTCACCTAGTGACATTACCAGTGAAACTTTGTATGTGCGATACCTTTTTCGAGTGTTTGGCTTAGACAAAACATAACCTTTTGATATCATGCAGTTGGCGCACAAGAGTTTTATTTTCATTCTGCTGACGTTGTAGAAAGTTCACTTTGACTCTACTAAGGTGTTTATTTGGCATAATAGTTTACGATCACGCACATTCCAAGACGGAGTGCCGTGGTTGTTTCAATTGCTTCAGTTGCTTGTGGTGTGGCCAATAACCTAACCAGTATTACTGTTGACGTCATTATTTAATAAAGCGTTTTGTTTTCAGAAGTGACACTGGATCTGTTTCCATCAACACACTTATTTGATAAAACCACCCCATATTAGAGAATTTTATAACAACTATAACACAATAGTGTGTTATAACATTTTGTGAATTGTTAAATTGTTTTTTTTTTATAATTGCAAATAAGACACTAAATATAAGATACACATTATGCCAGATGCTTGAATGTATAAAAAAATAACAATATAGTCACTCTGAATAGGGAACGGTTTGCCTACAAAATAGGTCTTACTTGCACAATATAAAAAATACAGACAGTTTAACAATTAACAGCTGAACCATACTGGAAAAAAAAAAATAGTTTGTAGTTTTTCATTTATATTTGTTTCTAATTAGATTAGCACCACTGTTCTACAGTCATAATACCAATGGCATGCTAATAAAACATGCTGATCAAACTTATATACAAGACTGCTTCATAAAACTGCCACATAAACTATCTGGGTAGGTTACATACTCTCAAGACTGGCTGGCGTGTGTGTGTGTAAAAATGTAGTAAGAGTATTCTTTAAAAAACACTGAACTGATAACCCAGACTGATCAGATTTAATGGCACAGAATTTGCATGTATTAAAACATCTGCCCAGTCTTATCTAACCAATCCAACCCAGGGCATGCAGCTATTTTTTGTCTGAATAATTGCCACTGTTGTACAATAGAACATTTTATTACCATTCTTATCCACGTCACATCACACACATTTCCTGTATACAAGATGCATTTTGGGAGTGTGTGTAACCAGTTATACATATTTCCTTATATTTGTCACACAAATATAAATTATGAGCGACACATCTAGCATCATGAGCAAATACATGGATACTCACGACGATAGGTTTGTTTCTGACAAAACGCAGCACGTTTGTTTGATGTGGATATATTAAGTAGCATTGAAGATGGATAAACTTGATCAGAATAGCAACGTAACAGGCTGCCAACGAAAAACGTACTACAGATTTATTTATACAGATTTTAAAACCAAACATAGATTTCAACTAAACAAATGTAGCATGTCTGTGTGTTGTGATTTCACAATAAAAATGATCAGAGATTGTTCTTAAAACTGGAATCTACCAATATGCAAATGACTTCAGAGACATGCGCACATATCATACTTTAATAGTTCATTAGTAATCAATAACATCACCCAGTGATACATAGAAGTGTTGATAAGCCGTCAACCTGCCATTTGCTGGCAACTGGCCCGTCTCACAAACAGCCTTACAATAAAGGGTATAGATGGAACAACCCCACCTAACAACTCAGTATAGGGTTTCCCTTCCTCAAAACCCCACACCAAGCAATAAATAGCCTAACAATGGTACCTTCAACACATCTTTGATAACCACATAGTTCTGGTGATTACAACAGTATTCAGTTGTAGTGTCATCCTAGCCCAAAGCGCGGCATACACGGGTACATATCCTATGTATTTAATACCTCGCCCACTTTCAAATGCATGTACATGAAACTAGAACTGCACAGATAGAAATCAACCAAGCAAAGCGTACACCAACCGAGACAGTTCATCAACAGACATTGGCAATAATCTAGCAACACACGTTAGTTTCTTCTCATGGCAACCTTGTCTTTGCCAAAATGCTAGAGGTGACGTACTCTTACTAAACAATGGTGCCCTGGTATGTTTAGACAATATGTACAACAGGAGTGGGGACAGAAATCATTCTGTGCAGTACCTGACAGAAGCGTAGCTGTTCTTCTGAAGAACTTTCCATGCACACACGACGTGGCACATTTAAGTAAAAATCGCTGTATTGCCAATGACAATTGAAGCCATAGCTAGTAGTTGAACAGACACAATGACAATAAAAGCAGCTAGAAACGTGTGATACACTTTACTTATAAACAGAAACAAATCATGAGATTTTAAATAATTCAAACTTGTTTCTTCCAAAGTAATCGAGTCAAAAATGTCCGATATGTTAACAATCTATAAATAAAGGAGTAAATCATTTTAACAACTTCTTTTGTTACCGGTACTTGACAAACGCAACATCATGTGATCTCTTCTGATAAATTTGGACTTATGCCTGTTAAAGGCATACAGTACAAAATTAATGATTGACATAAATACATTTCCAAACTTCCAGTATTTTGTCAACTCTTCCAACATGTTAGCTTTAAAAATCGACTACAACTATATTCCACCTCCCGCCAGGCACTACACAGTAGCTACAAAGAATAATTCATATGTTGATACTGATTACAAAGACACTTCAAACGCTACTCACAATTTCATTCACGTTTCACTGGATTGGTTGCATATACAAAAGTTCCTTTGATCTAACAGTTAACTTGAAATGACGCGGGCAATAACATTGTCTCTGGAGTCCCACGCCGCTGTAGCATGTGTGCGCGGGAAGGATATATATGACGGCCTCGACTTTCAAACGTTAAGTTTAATCGCAGTAAAATATATCAACACCCTATTGCAAATTACAATATATATACATATATATTTATGTCCTCATGTATATACATACGTGTAGTATATGATTCCCGTTTCACATGTCGTTAATTGCAGAACTGCACAGTCACATCAAAGGGTTTTACTTACAGTCGACTCTCGCTATAAGTAATAATAATATAAGTTTTGTTAATTATTATTACAATTATTATTATGATTTATGGAATATCCAGTTAAAACAAACAATTATGAAATCCTCGTTTTGGCCTGCTCTGTATTATATAGCTATATTAAACTTTGGATATACATAAAACAATCTAAACAAGTTGTGAAGCATTCGTTATAACGAGAGTCCACTGTATCATAATTACAAATGCATGAGTGGCAAAACCGTATGGTTGTCTCACATGTTGAGGCTTTACCACAAACAACTGCCGAAGACAAGACTAACTACACCAGCTCATATGTAAAGACGGTTCACCAGCCAAGGAACGACGCCCTCGTTATTATGTTCATAAACCTCAATACAATGGCTGCTTAAATCGTCATCGAGAACAATTCACAATCTAGGTCTGGTTGCTGACAAATTAACTCAACGTCGCACCTCTGGTCAAATCTGAGTTGTTTATCTCATCTGTTGTGACGTGCATGTAATAAAACACAGACAGTATCTGAATTCTGAAACACCCTAGGGCCTGTTACAATAGCATCTATATGTCACAAAAAGTATGGAAGTGGCCACACCAAGTGATTGAACACTGCTAACTGCGGTAAGCTGTTGTACAGTCCAAAGATATGTAAGTTTTAGACTGGCGTTTCAAGACCTGCCCGTCGTTTTTTATCACGGACAAAATGAAAACTCCAACCATGTAGAAGACATGACTGCGTTATTGTTATTCTTTATTGACACATCCTTGGTGTGCTATTTGCTCTAGTCTGAGCAGCCTATCTCGTGTTTCAAAGTCTGATTATGATTATACACTGACCCAGCTTATCAGTTTATTATATTATTCTGTACATACATGTTGTAGTATCCTATGCTAGAACAACGGGCTTCACCTGCTGTAGTATCCTTTATTTAGGCCAGTTGGCATTGGGCACGACCAAATTCTTGTCCATTCAAGTTTATCATTGTTTCGTATTCTCGCAAGCATTTTTGGAATTATTCGGTTTTTAGTAGTCGCTTAGTCACAGGCAGTCCATGCCGTTTATTACCCGACCCCCTAACCAAGGGTGGGAGTCACACGTACAGCATAACTACCTACCATTCTTGCACACAATCACACAGGCACACATACACGCACAATTGATTCTGCCTGCCTGGTAGATGACTGGCCATATGTTGCATTCACGTGGCAACTGTAGCGGACACTGTCGTGTGATTCTGCGTGTGACCCCAGATTGACCACTGCCCCGCCGAAGCAGACCGCTTGTTGGCGTATGCCCGCTGAACGTAGGCCAACAAGTCCTGAATGTTTCAGTGATGTGACGCTGTCGTTGGCTAGCATCCGCAGCCCTCCTTGTTCTGTGCCTGGTCTGTGTTAAGAGCGTTACGAGGTGACGTCGGCTTGTGTTGTACGCCCGACTCGGCGGCATTCAGGTCAAGACTGCAACCACATAACACATAGCTAAATACTGCGGTAACAACATATGGTCAAACATTTCAACAATAAAGCATTGTGAATCACTGCAACAATAGTGCATGGTCAAACACATGTGCTGCATATAGTGGCCTATCGTTACAGGGTCAAGTAGGCAATATCAACTTAAAAGGAACAACTTTTAAATCTGTTCTGTTTTGTTCACCCACGGATATTTAAAGAGTGGGTTAATATGTTTGTAAAGTGTTTTAAACCACCACCACCCACACCACCAATAGGGATTTGTGATTTTGCGCAATCCAAACTGGCTTCCAAAACGACAGTGAATCAGATTCAACTGTGTGTGACGTGGCTTCCAAGACATTACTCACCATGTTACCCAATATTGATATCCACAACATCATCAACGTGCCTTAATATATGTTCCACTCAATAGGTGGCACCACTATATCAATTCATTCTTACATCCATGTACATTGCACATATCTAAAAAACATTTATACTGCACAATTCTGATCAAAGATTATGATGTTACTTGAAATACACGTCTTGTTTTAGCATAACTACTTACCTTCCATCTTGAATATTCTGGAAGATCTTTTTGGCTGTGTCTAGGAATGCGTCTTCTACGTTCTCTCCACTAACGACAAAACAAAATACCACTTAGGTTGTTGTTTCATAAAATAATAATAACACTGTTAATCTCCATTTTCCCTTCAGCCTAAAGTCATAGTAACATTGATTTAATAAGCTAATGAACTTACATCTAGGCACAGTGGAATCTAAATATGTTCACTTACAAATTGCACTCCATAAAATGCCTCAGTTTAGAAGCACTTTAGAAAACAAACTTTTTATTTTTGATCGATCAATCTATCCATTAGTTAAAACAAACAAGATGCTAGGTAAAATGTATGACAAGAAGTTCTAGCAACGCCAAGAAACACTCACGTCTTCGCACTACACTCCAGAAACATGAGACCTGCAGAAACAAGAAACATCTCTTGAACATAGTGAATTAAATCACACAGATAGGATGAAACAGTGTCCATGCTACTCCTTTGTCTACATGCTTATACATTGCAAGACAAAAATTTTAAATATAGGTCATTTAAATGCAATTAATAATCAACCCATCCAGAAATGGATCGTCTTAGTTCTGGCCCCACCCGGCCTACCAAAGATGATAATGGTGAAAATGCAATTTTCAGTTTGAATATCCACTTTACAGAGTCTGTGTGAGTGAACATGTAACATATAAACGGTATATATGAAGAGAAATGGCTGCTAAAGTGTGTGGTTTCATACCGTTCTCCTCCGCGAACTGTTTCGCTTCCTCGTAAGTGACGTCTCGCTGGGCCTCCAAGTCGGACTTGTTGCCAATCAGAAAGATCGCCTAAAAACAAAACATGTCAGTGATTAACTGTCCACCCACTAATCTACACCTCGTTGTTCATGCGATCCTGCAATAGTTCCACTCCCACGTCGCTTACGCTAACCAATCAACAAGCGAGCAATCTATCACATGCACTAATTACTAGAACTAACCCGAAGCAGTAAACCAAGGGCGTCTATTAGCATTATTATGGTGGCGTCATCTAGTGATCACCACTGAATTACATCAGTCAGGAGAAAGACGCTCTAGAAAAGCAGAGCACATCAAAACCATGTAAGTAATTAACTTTGAATAACTAACATCGTATTTTCTGAAATACACTGTCAGTTGTTAGACCAGAAGTCAATGTTCATTATTAGACTTGTTGCAGGAAGATATGAAAGCTACTTACTGTGTTTGGGTTTGTTAAGTTCCTAGCATCTGTCAACCAGCTACTTAAATGATTGTATGTACTTCTCCTGAAAGCAGAAACATATATGGATATTAGTAAATATAATGTTATGTACACTGCTTGGTTAACTCTTTAGACCTCGAGTCAGCTAAACCCGCCGTAGACTGACACTTCAAGTCAACCAAACCAAGCCCAATTGTATTACTGCAGTGATGCCATCTAGTGGATATATTTGAAAACACAAGAAACAATGTTCGAACGTACATACATACGAACCACACATTTTCATGTTTCGTGTCAATTAAATTGGGAAACAATGACTTTTTTTAAAGTCTGAGGTTTAAAGGGTTAACTATGAACATGAACAAATTGAATACACTCAGATATGAGGCATCATTTTTTAATGTAAAGGAAATAACAATATAATTATTACTGGTATGTTTGACTGTTACTTTGACACCTATTTATAAACAAGTCATTAGAACAAAGATAGAACATTGTCAATACATAATTATTATTTTAAAAGTTACCCTTAAAACCCCCTCTTCAACATAGTTAGCTGACTGTGAATGGGATGCATTGATATTTGACTCTAATGACACTGTAGGAATAGTTTATTATTTGTAGTTGATTTAATAACAGTATGTACTTTTGTTAAGATCATGCAAAAAATTTACTTTGATTATTAGTACTGGTAACTTGTGAACGTGTGAAATAGCTTTATGTAATAGAATATAGAAATTGAGCTGTATTCTATATATATATTATAGACTGTAGAGGTGAAACAACATTTGCAACGTGTCCATGACAGTGACATTAAAAATGACAGCCATCAGGAGATTGCTGTAGATAACAGTTCTCATGACAGGAAGTGGTCGTTGCACCCACCTTGTGATGTCATAGACCATGAGGGCGCCAGCTGCTCCCCTGTAGTAACTCCGCGTGACGGCGCGGAAACGTTCCTGCCCAGCCGTGTCCCAGATCTGTAACTTGATCTTCTGCCCGGCCACTTCTATGATCCTACAGGATCATAACAACACTGTCATCTACAGACCACAGCTAACACTTCACTGATCAACAGCTGGCCTGATTAACTTTAAAACATTTATTTTGCACATACTTATTTCTAGTTCATTCAAGAGAAAATCTAGTTGTTGCTATTGTTGTAGTATTACAATAGACTATTGCATGCAATCATGAATGCCTATAGCCTTTAACAAAAGACATAGCTATTAAATTGTTTTTGATTTGCAACATGTTTAGACATCACAATCTAGGTACTGATTTGCGCCTACATTTGGCCATCATTTGCTGATTTGCATGCCACTGATGAGATGTAAAATACAAATATGTCCCCAACTCACCGTGTACCAAATTCAACTCCAATTGTGTGAGGACAGTCAGCCATGACTACAAAACACAAAATTGTGCATGAGAAACGGTAACAAGGAACATGCACAGAATATATGTTGCTGCACAAGTTAATCCTGTCAAGTAACATTGTGTCACATAAATATTATACTAGAAATACATTAAAGATATGTTAAATGTTTAAAATCATTACATATTGTCTAGAAATATATTACATATCATCTAGAAATATAGTGAACATACATCATGCCAAACATTTAAGGAAATATTTTATCTAAGTGCAATCTAAATTTAAACATGACTACAAGTTCCACAAATGATACAAGGTAATAAATGATACAACTAAGATTGCTGGAACTGGAGTCTGTGATCTCGTTACAAAACTATTAGTTACCAAACAAAGGTGGTGGTAATAGTTAACCCCCTGCAACAAACAATGAACCCAATTTGTATGGCACATTTACTACACATATAGACTTGGAGCAGGAAGTGCTGCATCACATTACAATGGAGATCTCTATCACACAAGATACCCCGTAATACTGACAATCTAACAGGCCAGGACCTGCTACTACCGGTAGTCTACTACTTGAAACAGATACCTCTTTCACACAAAGCATTCATTTATAAGCAACACACCTGTCATTGCAGAACTATCAAATAATGCAAAATGAAACTAATGTCAATGGCTAGGACAGAAGTCACCCATAATGGGTTCAAGTTTCATCAATGGAACAAAGCCACATAACTAAGTGAACTTACATTTCTTCTCTGTGAACTGGTGGAGGAGACAAGACTTGCCGACTCCCATGTCTCCAATGATGATGTATTTGAAGATGTACGAGTAGTTATATGGCCCGGACGCCATCTTCGTTGTTCTATTTCAGGCCACCTGCAAGGGAACAACACTCAAGTTAACACCAGCAGAACTGACCGTAACTGCACAATCCGTACATAAACACAGTTACCATATCTTGACACCTATAGAACGGCTATCTGTGCTGATAACCACTCGATGTTCAAAAACATATACTTGACATAAGACCTCGGAACCAGTCAGTTGTGCTATAGCTTAGGAGGATATTGCACAATTTTCTGGACAACACTCGGCGGTAATGATATTTTAGCAAATCCAAAATATTTATGGACAAGGAACAGATGAATTCTCATGGATATATAATAGTTCCGATTCTAAAATTAAAGTACAAAATTACATGTCATCTATCCATCAACACATGCAGAAGGTTGCAAGGGATGCAGTGTTATGCACCATGCATTATTTCGGGTAACCTTTATTATCAGCCTAGTGCTAGGCTGGTGGCAAAAGTAGTGTATAGAGAATGCAGAGATAAGAGAAACACTAAACAAAGAAATGCATGTTATCCTGAGTTGTCAGGTGACACATTCTGAATACCTCTACTGGCCAAAACAAAAGGTCTTTGTGGTGGTTTTCTTTAATCTAGTTGCTCAAAGTGAGTCATGTGAGATAATCGCCAAAGAATGTGAAATTTAGAAATATAGCAGTCCTTGACATTAAGGTTTTGAATCCACTTGATTTCACAGATTTGAACAGTTACTGGCCCGGATTTTATTTTTAAAATATGTTGATACCGAGGTGCCTGTCAGTCGCTTCACAAGTCCACAAAATCTAAGGTTAACTTGGAGCGACATCATATTGACTTTTCCAAAGTTCTTACTTGTGCACACTGTTTATGAAATGAAGATAGCGACTATAAGAAGTGATAACTCAAAGTTAAATTAAACAAATGAAGATTTTTAATCGTGGTATCACTCTGCAGTCTGCTATTATTGCAAAATCTGAGACGTCACTGACCTATTTTCATATCGCGGCTTGATACTTTAGCTTGTTGTCCTCAGCACATCAAAAGCATATCTTGGTTTTGGCTGTGCCCGAGGCTTAATTCTAAGGCTGGTATTGCCAGGATCAGGCACATTATACCATGATAAATGTGCATCTGAACGCTGATACCATGTGTATTACTTATCGTTACGACTGGCAATGACCGATGCTGATGTAAACAACGCATTGGTGTCCGCCCAAGGAACAGCTATATTACAAGATCCACCAATGACCCCGCCATTCGCCAATCACCCGGGTGGATACAAATGAGTTTGGCAGTGCATACATGTCATCGTATATGCATGGCTGAGTTTCAGTTGCCGTTATTTAATTACTTATAACAAAATGTAACAAAACAAACATTGGTGTAAATATCAAATAAAAAAGATTATGCTTTAGGGTTGTCCTATTTTTTTTAGGTAGGGTCAGGTTACCAGAAACACGATGGTGGTCAATCGGATTTAAACCAGTGGCCCAAGGGGCCAGTAAAATATGAAAACTGGTGGCCCGACAGCCTAAAAATAGTGCCGGGCCAGTTTTAATATCAAGGCCTGTATAGTTCTACATGTTGATGTTACTTTCTGTTACAATATTTATGTACTCTTAGTCATACTCATGGTAATCATAATGTACCCGTAGTCAGAAGTAGCAGAAGGAAACTCCGACATAAAACCGCACTAGCAAGTCAGCCAGGGCAGTGCTGCTGAGTGCCTATGATGTCCCAAATCATATGATGGTACAAGTAATGGTGAACGAGATGGCTACCGCATCCGGGGCAACCGTAGCGCCGTCTACCTTGGCAGCGACGAGAAGATAACGAAGTCCAAAGGGATCGTCCAGCCGGCAGCGATCCAAATTGAAGTCTGGTTAGGCAGTTTGAATGTTGGCTCAATGAGCGGGAAAGCAGTTGTGGTGGTGGAGATGATGGGGAGAAGGCGATTGGAGGTGCTGTAAATGGAAGGGGGATAGAGCAAGAATGCTGATGGATGGGTTCTAGCTACTGCATGCAGGAGGAGATGGAAGAAGTAATGGAGTTGGCATCATTGTATCAGATGAGATCAGTGAGACAGTGGTTCGAGTGGAGAGATGGAAGGGGTGCATAGTGATGGCATGGCTGATGATTAGGAAACAGCTGGTGTGTGTTATACCTGTATATGGGCCACAGACGGGAAGGATGGAGGCAGAAAAAGAGGAGTTCAGGGATAATAACAATGACTTGGAATTACCATCGTATGTAGAAGGGAAAGTGGAGTTAGCTGATATTACTGATACAGAGATGCAAACTGGGCTAAAAGGGATGAACAAGGGGCGAGCACCTGGTATCGATGAGATGCGTGTTGAGATGGTAATGGCAGCAGGGGAGAGTGGAATCAGCTTCACAAAGAGGCTGCTGAATATATGTATGAGACAAGGTAAAGTACCAGAAGATTGGTTGACAGGGCTAACTGTCCTAATATGGAAAAGGATGGGAGATATGCAAGATTCAGGAAAAATACAGAGGCATCACACTTCTAAATCGCATCATGAAGCTCTAAATAAATGGCTCAAATGACACTAGTTTGCCATTTAAAAAACTAAACTGGCCACTAATGGCTGTGATTGACGTGAATGGCTTAACTGCAAGCCGTTAACGTGCTAAAAGGCACAATCAAGGCACAAACTCGATTGGCTTACAACAATCGTTTATGACTAATGTTATATGTGCTAACTTTCAACTTTGCATAAAACATTACATTTTATTTCTAATGCTGCTCGACAAAACATTCGTTTATCTAAATTAACTTATTTATCACTCCAAAATCTAAATATGTGTCCCTTTGCAATTTTTTCGTACTTTTGTGTTTACTTCTTTCACTCTTAGTTTGATTTAGGTCATCTACCTCAACTCAGTTTGTCGTGAAACGTTTAGCAACTAATATAATTCGGGTGGCATTGAATAGGGGTGTAACAATATGCCAAATTATTGATGCAATGTAATAGTCGATGAGACGACAGAAAACTACTACCAATATACATTAACTACCAATATACAGCTGTACATTAGACAAACTACAAGTGCATTATGACACTATAGGCATTGTAATAGTAATATGACCAATATTGCAATACTACCACAATAGTAAAACTATCTTACACAAACACATGTCAAAGGTCAAGTAGAAGGTTTCTCAAAACGTCACTTTTGTACATGATGATCCCATCACAGTACCACTGTTTGGTCATATGCATGAGCGATAATTTGAAATTGTACTTTTTATTACAATCCAGTGGTCCTGTATCTAACACCACTTCATGTGTGGGGCAGTCACAGGGCAACGCAGAAGGGATAATTCAGTAGTTTGTCAGCACCTCTAGGTGATGTTTAGGTCACACGGTTTTACAAAATATTAATACTCAATGTTTGACAAAAATTACATAATTTGGAACAATCTTAGAAAAATGCATAGCACGTTATCTATGAACAGCTACCCACCGCGATTATTACACACAATCTTTTACAGTACCACATGTGTGTTTTTCTATGACTGTTCAAAGTTACGTAAACATGCATAGCGCGAAAACAATCTATGATTGACAAATATATACAGTGCCTCTTCATTTGACAACCCCATGTCCATAGTTAGTCGCCCCTAAATCACTGGTCAGTTTCATCCAGATCAGCCGACTGATGCTGCAGTACATACAAAGACAGGCAAGCTCACTATATATTAGATAACATTTAAGGCTACTCAGACTTGTGCAAGCTCCCTGATTTAACGATCAACGCCAATTCTTTTGATTATTTGCCTCTTAGATTATTAAATGGATTGAGCATAGAGCATATATAAATTAAATTATTTATGCAACACTACTTTAAACATCAACAAACTTGATGCCCTAAACCAATTGAAAGCACTTAGAATCTAAACATAACCATATTATTACCTAAATCTGATACATCATTGCGTTAGTTCCATCATTCCACATCATCACAGGCATATTTATGTTACAAAATATTGCATTGTAGCATACTTTTGCGGTCCACTACAGCCGTGCATTACTGAAATAAGCGTTAAACAGAGTGTTGATGCAGATCGTACGCCTTTTCTAATTAATTTAGGCCTCAAAACCAAAAGTGCAATCTAAGATACAATACTTTTATAACGTAAATATGGCTGGGATGATGTTGAATGATGCAATTAACTCAATGAGGTATCACAATTAGGCAGAAATATAGTTCTAACCGACTAACGTCAAAATTGAGGTGGACCCCAATTCGGCGATCTTTTACTTTCTGACCTAACCATGAAAACGACCACCTACAGCCGCCAAACTTCTCACACATCTTCAGGAAACATTTTGTATCATGTTGCGATTCACGATACAATTTACACAGATTGCTATGCAATACTAAAACGCATCGCGTAAAATCACGAACCATATTTGGCGTAATAAAATGTCTGTATGCTAGTTTGTACCTAATCATATACAGGTATTAAGTACCAAATGAAACCTTCATCTCATTATTACGGCATGCAAAGTTGCGTCAAGTTTCTGGTCTGTTTAATAGCAGTTGTCATCTTTATCCACATGATGTCCCCACAGTCGCAAACAAAACGATATTAAGTTCAAGGTTGTGGTTCGTTTATGGAAAGTGAAAATGGCGGCCACTAACAACCTCGTGTCTACGAGTAGTCCTAGTGGTAGACAAACTGCACAAGCAGTTCGCTTTACGACAGCGGAAAAATGGCAGGAGGCAGATTTAAGTCATGGCTTCAGTTAGAAGCGAAAGAAGGTTATCTGTCAAAAATGTGGTGTGCAAGACATACAGTTACAGTGATGGTTGCTCAGTGACATCTGATAGTGATAGTCACCACACATGACTTTTGTGCGACACAGTTCAGTATTATGTGTACATAAATTGAATATGTACCTGACTTTTGATTTATTGGTCCTGTCAAATAAAAACTGGAATGAGATGCCAACTTTTGCTGTAATACTTATAGGTTAGATAAGTTTATATAATAAAACATGATACCGTTTTTTGCAAAAAACATTATCTATATCTTACTTGCCTTAAAAAATGGCTACACAAAATTAGCAATTGCTAATCAATTTCTAAATTGATTAGCAACTGTTGCTAAAAAAAAATTTAAAAACAAAATGTTCCCTGATCTTACATACATATACACACACTACATTACAAAAACAATTCTTTTATATTCCAATAACGATCAAAATTCACAAAACAAACTCGAGTAAAAACCCGACACCACTGGCAGCAACTCTACGGATCCCGTAAAATTTATATTGTGTCGAGGCGTCGCAAACACGCATAAACATGTAAAGCTTTATCTTTATACAGAGACTCTACGCACACAGTAACGATAGCGCCACTGTACGGAATTTCTGCGAAGCTCATTTATGTAGCGATGCCTCGACATAATATAAATATTACGGTAACCATGGAGCTATGAGGAGTACGGGTAATCGCCGCTGGCGACGTCGAGTTTTACTTGAGTTTGTTTTGTGAAATTTTATCGTTATGGGAATGTAAGAGAAGTGATTTTGTAAGTTGTAACATAGTGTTTGTATATATCATTATATGCATGTAAGATAAGTGAGAAGTTTGGTGGCTTAAATGGTTAGGTCAGAAAGTAAAAGATCGCCTCCAATTCTACACAAGTGCCCAATTGAGCCTCTTTGAGGGGCAGTTTTAAAGTTGTTGTGACTCATCACTCAGAACAATGTTGTGTTGGCAGTTCCACTGCCAGTGTCCATGACTCGAGTCCATTGGCATTGATTCAATGATTGTACTTCCTCTAAAAACTGTCTTCAAGTTCAACTATCTTCATCTCTGATTTATCCGTTAATGTTTTATTTGTTCTTCCCGCTTAACATTCTAATTTATATTTACTACTTCAACACAAAAGCTCATCGACAGATATCAGTATTTGGCCAGTCAGGGGTGTATTTCTAGTGTCGACGCAAGAAGGCCTGGCAACGCCTCCTTGTCTGACATGGCCTTTGGTTCGCTGCACGATAGTATCCAAAAGGTTCATCTTGTGTCAGTGCTAGAAATCGCGCCCTATCGTGTACGTTTGGGAAATGATGTGTAATTTTTTGCCAGGTATTATGCTACCGCAAAAAAACGTGCGTTGCCTACTTGGTATCGCAATGATAGGTAATTTCTTACCTAGTAGCTGACCGTATTTACAAGTGACATCAATATGGCGGACAAATTACTTGCTACCCAGCATGCTTTCCGAACAATTACTCGTGCCGCCATCTGTTGATGTCACTGCACAGCTTCTGTGGCAGCGTGGACCATGATAATGATAGTGGTGACGTGTTTGTGTTGTTGTATATTATAGTCTTGTGTGCGTCGTGACCAAAAGTTTACCACGAGGCGTGACACGTAAATGAATCCGCAGAGTACAATTTCTAGGATATTTAAACGTAACGCTGATTATCATTAGAAGGATAACACTATTAGAAGTGTGTGTTTAATAAATATAAAAGCATTGCCATTGCCATTGGCATTGGTGTCGGAATATTCGCGGGGGGCTGCATGAGGCTCACCAGAAACTTCCAATTGCATATCCCCCTTTAAAAAGTAGTTACACAGTCAGACATCAACAGGAACCAGACATTCTTTCCTCTCCACCCGTGTAGTAAGATCCTGGAATGCACCATCAGAACAGAAGACACAGTCCAAGCACAGACCATCCAAACCTCTACAACTTCACATACTAACACGCACGCACGCACACACAATCGAGCCTAGAGACTAAAAGACAAGATAAAGAGAGAAAAAAAAGCAATAATGCCAATAGGAACAACAATAGCAGCAGAATCAATCTGCAGAAAACCAACCTTGAGACAGTCTCAGTGCTCAACTTGGGCAATTATTGACCGTTCTTAAAAGAACTTTAAGTAAGGCTCCCCAAAATACCGTAAGGCTCTATAAAACCTCCAATTGCAATCCGGTTGAGATTCCCCAAAACCTTTGCCTTGGCTTCCCAGAAACGTCCATTTGCATTAAGACTCGCTAAAAAAATCAACTTAATTAATTGAGGCCTTCCAAAACCACCACCTTCAGGCCCTCCAAAATCCTCCAATTGCACCAACTCTTGAGACTCACAAGAAACACCTTGATGCAGCTCCCTCAAAACTCCCACCTCCGTGCAGGCTCTCCAAATACATCCAATTCCCAGCAAACAGCAGAATTGACCCAATCTGGCAATATATTGGCAAGTACCATTTGTACCTTTAACGGTACAGTCGGTATTAAGCCAATATAATGTACATACCACAATAAATTGATCTTACAAGCCCAATACTAGCCAGTATACCGCATGCAACGCCAACTATGGAATGCAATGTTGCCTGTATGGACCTAGCATTGAGCTAGTACAGCATGCAGATAAAGGTCCAGTACTGTACAAACACACTATATACCAGCATTGGGCCACTACTGTTCCAGTATTGGGTCAGCACTGTATGCTACAACTGGCCCAATGTACAGGGTCAAGTACCGTTTTTTTATTGGGCCAGTTTCCGTTAGTTATTGGACCAGTACAGGCCCAATACACCCATGTTGACTGGGTTGCACCCCGTTGAGACTCCCCAAACCATCATATTGAGGCTTTCCAAACACCCCCAGTTGCACCCTTTCGAAACTCACAAAACACATTCATGCTCCCCTAAAAATCTCCATTTATATCCCCCTTAAGGCACAACGAAAACATAAAATTGCACCCAAAATCAACCTCTTCACTAAGTATCGTTTTGTCCGCTGTGAACATCCAGTGACACATATATGTAAGATATTATTATCTTTATGGTGATATATAAACAAAATCCATAATTGCAATATCAGGTATGGCCTGAAAAGCCAATCCGCATGCGTGCCATGTTAAATCCAAGCAGCCCATTTATAAGTCTTATTAAAGTGAGGTTGACCGTTTCATTACTTATTAGAATTCACCATGGGTAATAATTATTAATAGGATGTTCGCTGAATCACTTAAATCTTGATTGTGGGAATCATGAACTCGCTTGAGATAATTCATTGATAGCATGATAACTCACCCAACTGCACTAACCTTAGCGCATTACTATGACCATGGACGAACAAATGTGGCATTATTAACATGGGTACACAATTATTTAACAAACATTCAAGATTATCAAAATTAATGTTGTTAATTATTGTATGTATGTATGTATATATATATGTATATAATGCTAAATCTAAGCAGAATGCCTGAATATCGAACACTTCTCTTATAAACAAAACTCCTGAATTTAATAGAAACGTAGATATTCTGTAGGAATTCTACTGAATATTTGCAGATGGTTTTTGATTTACAAAATTTTGAGTATAATTATACAGATTGTGTAATAGTGTACATAATAGTTTTTATAGACAATATATTGTGTGGTACGTATGTATATATTGTGTAGTGCATTGTAATTGATATTTATGTTCCTGTGTCTGTCCAAGGACCACAATGGAAACAAGAGGTTGCAATTTCTTGTGTCTAGTTCTAGTTGTTTCCAGCACTCGGCAACGCTCTATTAACTGACTAGTCTGTATATATTGTGGTTACAGTGATCTTATGAGGTCTCATTCAACTAGTCAGCCTTTTTCAGAACATTATCGCCAAGCCGACCTTTCTATGCTGGCACTGAGGGTGGTCACTGCCAGGGTGCTTGTCGTCCTCAGTGGTTCTTTTACGTCCCAAATTGAGTGTCATCCTTATATTTAATGTACCCTATATTTATATTTTATGTATGTACAAGCTTACATTTTATATTGAATAAATCAATCAACAAATCTTCTGGATGTTCCTATAGAAACCTTTAGATTCCTATAACTAAAGTTGTGTCTGTATGTTTTTCTAAAAAAATATGTTTCATGCAAATAGCTAACAAGATTTTGATAACATTGTCAAACAAACTAACACTACTAGATGACTAGTGTATAATGGCAATGCAAGAATATAACAACAATAACTGTATCGCAACTTGCAAATCTGGTCATTGTCAAATTTGAAATAGAATATCATTCCATCGTCGTTTTTATATCGCCGCCCGAACGTGTCCTAAGACGCGGCTGCGCAGTGTTCAAAATTTGCGCTTTCGGCTCAGCGTCAGCGTGCGCATGCGTTCTCTTTAGATCGGCTCCTCGTGAAATATGGCGGCTCCAGCCAAGGTAGCGAAACAGGAGGGCAAAAATAACCACGAAACTGCAGATGAACGCGCTGGTAAGTGTCCATGCAAGGCATATGATGTGGCTATGATATACATTAAATGTTTGCTAACCAAAGATAACGCAGATCTCGCATCATGCGTCTTATTTCATACGAGGTCGCCATTTCACTTTGTTCCAGCAAGCTCCAAACACGGGTCGCCATGATTTTGGGTGCAAGAAATGTCCCTGAACTTATATTTTCCCGACTAATACAAGCATATTTCAAAGTAAATATGATAACGGGAATTCATGTAGCATGTATTTTTAATAATAGGGCACTCGTTAAGTTTTTCATTTTGCTACATTTTGTAGATAAAGACGTGCACTAGCATTACCCCGTTCCACTGTGCACCGTATTTACCTCGAGCCGGGCCGCGTTTCTACGATTTGAGCTTCGCGCGGAATTAGGTCTCGCGTTGACTGCCAATAAACACGCTTGTCGCGAATTGCCTTATTTTGAGAAACAGTAATCCGTTTATGTCTCAAAATTGAACATGCGTTTTCATTTGCGTTACTTTGCAAGTGGTAATAATAATAAAAAGTTGACTTGGATGGTCTGTGGTAAATAAAAATTAGGTCAGAAGCTACCTCGGTTGTTACAACCTATTTGCGTATGGGCGGAGGAACGATGTTTCCGAACAAAGGACAGCGTGGAGTGGCTACGGCATACATAAATATTCAGTAAGCAGTTTGAGGTAGAAGGCAATTTTGCTGTACGGAGCACATGGCCTGCCATGTGTGCTGGTGGGCCGGTGACAAAGGCATTATCGTGTTGTGCAGTCAAGTAAAAACTTGGGCTGGGCATTTAAGCAGCAGGACAAATTACAGATCAGTATTTTATCTTCCTTTTTAATATTAAGTGTTTATATAATATCTTAGGAAGTTGCTTTTATGTCCTGTTTCATTGATCTCACGGTTAGTGTTTAATCTGATTGCTTCTGCTTTGAAAGCCACAAGTTCAAAGCATGTTAGCAAGTTGTATGGTCACTGGTGTATAAACATTGTAATTGTATACATATTTACTCTAATATGAGTTCTTGACACATGCATGCAAGAACATGGAGCTCACTAATAAATTGTGTAACATGTAAAAAATGGACTTCCATGTAATTTGTGTTGACACTAATTTTGTGAGAGAAAAAACTCACAATATTTGTATTGATTGTTTGCTACACATATTTTAAAGTTTTTTTATGTGATTGTAATTTGAAATCAATTGTTTTGTGCAGACAAAGAACAGCAGGAGGCAATTGAGCAGATAGATGAGGTGCAGAATGAGATTGACAGACTGAATGAGCAAGCGAGCGAGGAGATCCTCAAAGTCGAACAGAAATACAACAAGTTGAGGCAACCCTACTTTCAGAAGCGCTCCGAGCTTATTGGCAAGATACCCAACTTCTGGGTAACGGCTGTATCCTTGACAACTGTTTGGTATATAATCTGATTGACATCATTGGTTGCAGGGGAAGACATGATACCGTTGCCATGTTACTTGTTGAAAGGATGAGTAATTTCTATATCCCAGAAAGATGTGACACCATTTTTAACAGTTATAAATGTTGTGGCTAAGGCGATTCCATTCAACAATTGTGCATGTAACTCAACTGCTGTAATGCATCTAATGGAGGTTGCTACATGACTAAGCAAATTCTATGTAGCACTAACTGGAGGAGCTGTTGAACTAATTATGTGATGTCTGAGAGGAGAGTAGATTGGGTATGGGGCAGTGTATAAAACCAGTGTCACTCGTTGTGTTGGTGAGTTATACAATCCTTGACGGCCTGCCAGTTTGTGAACCATCCTCAGGTATCAGCACTGCTTAATGAGGAAGATGAGGAGGTGTTACAATATCTCTCAAAGGTTGAAGTACAGGAGTTTGAGGACATCAAGTCTGGCTACAAAATAAACTTTGTAAGTGCTTGTATACGTTGTATTTATCCTGCGTGTTTGCTTGTATAGTTGTTGGGCTCTTTCAGGTGTCATATCTAAGTATGCATGTAGGTAATATAAATGTTTATACTATTTATTGTAGTAGCAGCTTGTTTGCTTTAAAAAAAGTCAACTTTATGAATGTTTGTGAACTCTATTTTGAATTATTAACTACCTGTACTGTTATTAAAGCGTGGTTATATCTACTCTGCAATCTGCATTAACCTATACTGGTAAGTAAAGATACCTGTATTGTGTTGATGAATCTGCTCTCCACCTATTGTTGTTTGTGATCTTACCTGTCTACATGAGTGCAATCACCAATAATAATTGTGTGTTTCAGCACTTTGATGAAAATCCGTATTTTGAAAACAAGACCATTTCCAAAGAATTCCACTTGAACGACACAGGCGAACCATCATCAAAGGCTACCCCAATTGAGTGGAAGGCAGGCAAAGTAAGTATTTATACTGTCACAGCCCTATGGACATAGGTCCCTGAATGACATCTTTACAACTTGGATAGCCCCATATTCAATAAATAATTACATTATAATTAAAACATTTGTTACAGTTTATATTAAAATACACACTTGAAACGGGAACCGTGCTAATCCAGATACATGTCCCTAATATATTTATCCATATTAACAAGCTTTGCAAATAAACTAATGCACATAAATAGGTATGACAGGATTTTGAAATTC
Source organism: Escarpia spicata (assembly GCA_963995525.1). Lineage (NCBI taxonomy): Eukaryota > Metazoa > Annelida > Polychaeta > Sabellida > Siboglinidae > Escarpia > Escarpia spicata. The sequence continues at coordinate 20,955,984 of OZ023217.1, forward strand.
CATTCCTGTGAAATGTGTGGGAGCCAACGGTTCTGGATCAATATAATTCAGACACGCGGCTTCGTCGCTAGAACTCCCTGTGTCATGTATAATATAAGCATGTAATTTTCAAGTTATGTCAATGCTTGATGTCATGAATTAACCTGCTCGAATTAAACTTATATAATGTATACACTGCCATGGCTAGCCTCGAATATGCCCTGGAATGATCCCCAGATGGATGAACACCACCAAGCAGATAAACACAACACTAATAAATCGTTCGCCTAAATTATTTGGCATGTTGAGGCAAATAATTTATCAAATGTGAAGCAATTCGTAAAATATTTTATCTATAATGTATGTGACTTGTGTTCCCCGCAGGACTTAACAGGGAAGTTGAACGGGAAGACGACAGGGAAGAAGCGACCTCACGAAGAGCAGGAGTCATTCTTTGGTTGGTTCACGGACCACGGAGAGGCCGGCGCTGACGAACTGGGGGAAGTCATCAAAGACGATATCTGGCCCAACCCCTTACAGTACTACCTGGTACGTCTATCTCACCCAACCACGTCTCTCTTACACAACCCCTTACTGTACTACTTCGTATGTCTATCACCAAACCCCTTACAGTACTATCTGGTACGTCTATCTAAACAACCCCTTACTGTACTACTTTGTATGTCTATCACCCAACCCCTTACGGTACTACCCGGTACATCTATCTAAACAACCCCTTACAGTACTACCTGGTACGTCTATCCCACCAAACCCCTCACTGTACTACCTGGTACGTCTATCTCACCAAACCCCTTACACAGTACTGCCTGGTACGTCTATCTAACACAACCCCTTACAGTACTACCTGGTACGTCTATCTAATACAACCCCTTACAGTACCACCTGGTTCTCTTAATCTCATTCCACCCCTTGGTTCTGTTCAGTTTTCGTCATCCTGTGACAGCCATAAGTTAAGATGAGAAGAAGAATGTCTTCATCCCACTTGGTCCATTCCGCCCTGTCAATGATACTTCTTCACTTATCCTGATCTTCCGCAGTGTTCTCTCACTCTCGGCTGTTCATCCGTGTTCTTTCGAGAGATCTCAACCGTACAAGTGACCACTGGGCCGAATTTGGCCCATGCGATCAGTGCAAAACTGGCCCCGGCCGAATTTCGGCCCAATTCAGTATCACTTAAAAAATGTAATATGACCGATTTTGCTACGCTCTGCGGCAGGAATTTACATTCCCATTCATATGGTCTAAACCAGAAAATGGAGGTACCAATGGAAAGCCCAATGATTGGTCTATCCAAATAAATTTAGGTTAATGGTCAACCAATCAGCGCATGGCTCTAAAATGTCTTCTTGTTGATGCTGGTTTCATTCCATCACGATTAAAGTTGACTTAGTCCGCCATGTTTTTTGTCTCGTCTTGATGATATTGATATAAGTTGAATTATTTCAAATGTTAGAGTCGGAAAATACATGACAGTATTTGTGGATCAAGTTATTATACTAGTTCAGACAGTTATACAGACTTAGGGGGCTGTTTTGAAGTAGGTATTATGCAAATTGCTGGCGAGTAATGCCGTCTTGCACCCGGACCTGGACCAATTTAGCTGGCCTACTCGGTCCGCCAGCAAAAGATACGATGCATTCAGAGTTCAAACACAACCTGTCCTATAACCTGGTGACATATATATGTGTAATTAGGAACTGTAGGTGTTACTTATTGTATTGATATGTAAGGAAAATTATAATGGATAAGTCGTGTTATCGGACAAGTGCACCACAGCGCGCAACAGTACATGAAAAGTTCTGAATATATTTTGAGTCTAGTTTTCATTATTACACAGCTGAAATGTATAGCTACATATGTCACACTGCATGCATGAACATACAACCGCTCAATAATTATTTTGTCACTGGGCAAACTAGGGTTTCTACTTTACCCCCATTCTGACGTTCATGAAGAATAGTGTAAATTTTATATTACTAAAAAATTCATAAAAAAACAGTATATTTGATTAATTTTGTTGTACTTATTAGCTTATATACAGGGCTACATTTCTCTAATTGGACATTGACACATACAACCACTCAGTAATTAGCTATTAGTAGGGTGAAAAAAATTGTTTTTTGCATTTATTTTGGATAAACTTTAAACAGTTACATTTTCATGATTATTTGATGTTATGCAAATATCATCACTGCATACTAATAAGGGTCTTTTTGCCAAGAGAATTATAGCTCAATCAGATTTCTGCGACAAGTATTAGCAAAGTTGTGATTTTTTAAAAGCACCCCTACAGATATTTCGTTTGTGTATACCGTGGAAGTTTACTGTTGGTCACCTGTAGGGTTAACACTGTCTCCACATTGATATCAGTCTTCTACCACCCTCTTCTTTTTTCCTATGCTCTCTTTTCAATCCCCAATCATTTTCTGTATATGTATTTCAATATTTTCTTTTGATACCAGATGTGTTGGAGGATACATAGCATAATATATTTTCTTTGTCATTTCTTAACCTAGAGATTTGAAACAAACAGACATTGTGTGAATTGTGACCAAAGGCTGATGCATATAAAAATCAACACCATTTCCTCCATTGTCACAATGATATTAGAATACTAACTGTATGACTGGTTGTCATATCTGATGTTGGTGTACCTTGATGTGTCATCGACACATCTGATGTTGGTGTACCTTGATGTGTCATCGACATGTCTGATGTTGGTGTACCTTGATGTGTCATCGACATGTCTGATGTTGTTGGTGTACCTTGATGTGTCATCGACATGTCTGATGTTGTTGATGTACCTTGATATGTTGTTGACATACCTGATGCTATTTTACCTGGATGTTTCTGTTGTAGGCATCAGAAATAGATGAGGAGGGAGGAGGAGAAGGTGGGTTTTACTTTGACATTAAAATCAGCATTTGCTGAACATTTCACTAAAACAGAAGACAATTTGTGGATCCTGTAAATGCACATTGACAGTTTCCCAGAACGCAGAATCAACGTATCAAATACACTAGAGTTCCTCTCATCATTCTAGTCCAAGTTCAAGCACATAATCTGAATCATGATAGTAAATGTTTACTTTGTTTGAACGCATCGTGTGTTCAAAGTTGGTTGACGCCATTTTGTGTCGGACATAAAATCGGATGTTTCCAAGTTCATCTTCGATGGCTTCATTTGCCGTGAGATTTGTTTAAAGTTGCAAAAGCACCGGCTCTAGTCACATTCGTTTATCCTTATCACCATAAAATCCACTGAATTCGTTGTCATTTTTGGTCTCAAATGATGCATTATACATGTGCAGCGCTGTTCGCTTCTGCCATTGTTGTTGCTCAGGAACCATGACAAATCGCGATGGTTTTTTTAATGAAAATGCCATGTTAACTCCATTGAAAGTAAACAATGTCGCCATTACTGTGAAGCACATGACTGTCTCGATCTGGCATTACTATAAAGTTGCAAATAGATCCCATAAACGCCTGTTTCCGCAGAAAATTCACTATGTAATAACGTTTCAAAGTCGCAACGGCTTTTATTTTTGGTATGTAATATTGCATATCAAAGTCTGAAAGGGTTAATAATTCTTTTAAAATAACTGCACAAATTATTTTTTACAGTCATACTCTGTTATATGCCCACATTTGACCTCCATGAGGCCAACATATTTCAGTTGTGTTGAATTTGCTATACTGGGTGTTTTCTTGTAGAAGATGATCTTGATGAGGAAGGTTTGGATGAAGATGATGAGGATGAGTTGGCAGAGGAGGAAGGGGTATGTATCTTGTCGACCTAATACAACCTTTTAATTAATAGCTTGAATCTCATAATATCACGTGTTCAAGGACAGCAACGTATACAATAAGTATGCAAAATACAAAAAGTTGCAAGAGAATGATAGTTTTCGGGAAGTGGTTTCTAACGTATTTCCACAACTATCCACTAGATGGTGCCACTGCATGATATGGCATACCTGGTTAGGCACTTATTCAACATTATCCCAGGCATACGTTTAAGAATATTGTGTTTTGGCGTGGCGTAAATAGCACCTGAGCATAGGGTTTGCACCGGGTATGTTCACAGGGTTTTATTGCATGAGACTGCATGCCTTTTTCCATTTAAGGAATGGTATGGAATTGTATATATCTGGGCGAAATACCCCCACATTTGGGATTATTATCATTTTTGGCAGCAGATAACGTGGTATTCAGAAAGGCACATTTTAGTTAATCATGTTGGCTTTAAAATTAACTCTACACATAACAAGCTCTGCTGTGATTACATGTCATTCCTTTCAATTGTTCTAGGAATACCGCTGCTGCTTTATATGTTGAAATGTGCGCTCTAGCAGCCTGATGCTCAGGAGACTAGTATGGGCTCAGTCACAGGCCTGGCATTGGGTTGTGTAGAGTCCACATTTCTTTTATTTAAATATTACAGTGTGCCAAAAAGGCTTATACACTGGTTCCACATAATAAACAAACGTCATCCATTTGGCCTTTTTCATATCTATATTTGTCTCCCGAGTTGTTGCTTGCATAAACATAAGGTGCTACATCGCTCATTTTACGAGTGCGACTTGGTAACGCACGACCGCAGGTGTACAGGATTATAAGATATTGTGTTATATCAAACAATTATACTGGTTGGGGGTGAACCATAGATAAGTACCACGGTTTTGTTCACCCCTTTCCATCAACTTTGTACTATTAATTTAATTTTCTTTGTGTTGGAAGTTATGTTTTGTAATGTAATGATTGAATTTGTGCCGTTCGGTTGTTGAAAATTAATTTACTGGATTTTTTATGTCAACTTGATACACTGCAAACTTGGTCAAAATAGAATATGTAGTTTTTAAGCTATGACAGTTATTTAAAATATGACATTTTACGAAGAGCCTCTGTCATTATGCAATCATCCCTTATTGGTTACCGTGGTAACAAGTCCGTTATTTGTCAACAGGAGGATGAGGAAGAAGGTGAAGGAGCAGAGGAGGAGGGGTGACTGGGAGAGAGGGTTGCCACAGACCACAGGAGCGAGGGGTGTGCCACTATCGCCCCAAGTCATCATCCAGCACAACTATCGTCATCATGTCATCGATCAACTTGCGTCAACGTCGTCACTGACATGCGAGAGGACACAGCCTGATGATCACTGCCACTCGGTGTCCTCGCGTGTCCCCAAGGCGTCACCGCCCACTCACAGAACTCTTGTACATTCTCACTTCCCGGCAGCAACCACGTCATAACGTTGGTGACGCGTCATCGACGTTGCTCCACATCGTGTCATTCTGACGTTTTGTTGTATAACATCGGTGACGCGTCTTCGACACCGCTCCACGCTGTGTCATCCTGACGTTTTCTTGTGGGCTGAGCACAGCATACGGAAGCGTGCGTGAAGCTTGCTATCCGAATGAAATTAGGACAAAATTCTGGAAAAGACGATCGACTACGTGTTAGGGACGAAGTGTGTGTTCTCGTGTTGTCAATGCAGTAGCACCAGTGTCCGTCTGTCAGTTAGATATCTAGATGTGTGAACTAACTAGTTAAGCTACGTCTTGGCCAGAATATTAATTTTCCGGATCGCGTTGAGGTTGGGTTGGTATTCTCGTGCATCGCTAGCACCCTGTGCAGTGTCCAGTTGTCTTTGGCCGCATTGTTGACTGGTAGAAGTGACCGGTGGCGGGTTGAATTGAGGGAATGTAGTGGACGAGAACGCCAATAAAACTGCATGCTTTTTGGGTGGGAAGACTTGCTAAATTTGCCCTTAAATCGGTCCTTATCTACTCTGCAGTGATAACCCGACGCACTGCTGTTGTGCATAGTGCACGGTTGTTAGCTGGAATCATTTGCAAGGGTCGTAGGTGATTGCCAAGGTCATCAGAAGTTGTCTGTAGTTGGGTTTCTTTGTTGTAATTATGTTTGAGTACAATTTAAGAGAACATGATTTGCCTGGTCGTAGGCGTGTACAAGTTGTCTTCTCTTGACAGTCGGCTGTCGTTATCAGATCAGCAGCCTTTGTATTTCAGGAGCATAATTCGTAATAAAATCACATTCTTTTGGGAGTTTTCGCTTGTGTTTATTTTGTGTGTTGTCATTACTGCGACAAAAGTGTTTTAATAAGTGTTTGTAGTTTTTAAATTGTGTTCGTGAAATATTCAAATTATAATAGAAATGTTAAATATAAAAACGGCCACTATTGGCATGCATTGCTTAGTGGCAATGCTTTCAAGTTGCCTCGCATTCCAGACCAAATTGGACTAATTACAACTGATTTAGCAAACTTGCTAATTCCGATTGGGTTCACAGCGAAGATGGACAGCTAACAATGCATTTCCAGCCACATGCAACAAGATCGTTCTCAAACGTTTTCCCTCCACAATTAACTTGAAGATGGAAGACAGTCGGAACTATTATTATGACAGTTAACAGCTACATCGAGATGCCATATACTGATAGCATGTAATTACTTGTTTCTATGACGACGCAGGACATGCTTCCATATATGAAAACAAAACAACTGTCATTTGCGTGATTACATTTTATTTGGCAACATTCATCTAATCTGCGTAAGTGTATGTACACATCACATTTACAACACCAATAGTAAACAACCGACACAGGACTCCCACATATCTTGTGTCATCTGGTGTGAATTATGCAGTTTATCTGACTGAACATTCATCTTTTTTACTTATTTCATCTGGTGAAATCATTGCACCAACAGACAGGCAATAGTTAATTACCAAATGTCTTCCAAGTCCAACTTGATATTTTACCCTGCTCGTTCTTAATTCACAACTATTGAACATCAAATATATTATTTTCTCCGCAATGATAGAACCAGACCTCTCATTCTTCCAATCTGAACTTTTTCAGAAATAATGGGTTAATAATCAGAGTTGATGAATACACTAACCAACACATCAGTTTTACAAACGCCTGAAATATACGAATACCCTTATACATTTTAATAATGTACTTAACTGATTTACAAATCACATAGTATACAGAAATATCTAACGCATCTATGGATACATAGGCCTATATTCATTACAAATACTAATTTGAAACTACTTTCTTTCCCATACATGGACAGCATTATTATGATATCTACGTAGCATGTAGGTAACTAGTAGCCGTAATGTCTTCATATTTAAATGGTGACATTTTAGCACATAGAATAAGCTATGTTGTTAAGCATATTAAACTGCAGTGAAAAGAAGTGAACAAAACTTGTTAGATTCAGTTTATAATTATGGGATTCAGCCAGTAGTGGTACCATTTAAAAGCATCCAATGCCACAAATGTCAACTAATGTATAATCCATGCTGCCTCCATACATAGACTGACACAAGAGTATGGTGTATATGATGTAAACAGCACAAACATGAAATTAACCAAACGATGTGGTTAGGATATGGAAACAACAACGTTTTATAGAATACTGTGCAGTGTACAGTATGCAGCCTGGTTTATATGTAAACAATGAAATCGATGCAGACACATTGACACAAGAAAATTACCAATAAATGCAGCCTGGTTTACGTAAGACAATGTGCATCTAGTCTGGATTACCCAAGACGACATGTAGTGCAGCATTGTTTCAGAGATGACATAAACACACATCCTGTCTGGATTCAATGAAAATGTACAGATAGTGTGGAGTGGTTGACAATTGAGACAATGTGCACATTCTTGACCACCATAACATCACTAACTGTTTCTGAAGATCTATTCAGCTGTTCACCTTCTTAATGCAGATGAGTATTATGAACACAATTCATTTATAGATCACCGCCTAAGCAACCATGTATCCTGAACCAATAATATAACTGCACACACCATATGATTGAACAGACAATACAGCTGTACTGTCACCATAGTTCGGCTAATTAATCAAAAAGAAAGGTAACTAACTTGGCAAAACAATGACTGATTCCTCTGTAACTAAATGTGTTCCATGTAAGTTATCAATCTGTTAGATTCCGTTTTCTTTTCACTTTGTAAAACTCCTGTTGATTTTTGTACTGGCCAAATATTAGTGTGTATTATTTATGCATTAATTTTAAATATATAAAAAAACGAGTCTAGAAGTCACATGCTTCCATTACGACAATGGTTGGCAATGGACTCCTGTTATGTGCCAAGGAATGCTGGAGCCAAAAGACTACTTACACATATCGACAACTGGAAGACTAATCTTCTAGTGAAACTACTCCTTCATAACATTTTGTCTACATTGTAATTATGACTGTATATACAATTTTCTCCAATACTACTATCAATCGTACACTAATCGATCCTGTACAATGTTATAAATTACACGACTTGCGTATTTATTTTACAAACATGGGTTACACGTCTTAACATAATCTAAATCCAAACAATAAAGCCAACTGAAGACTAGTTGAGGACAGACAGACAGATTAATTACAAACAAGCATCTAAAATCACCATGATCTGGTTGGTAGACAAAGCTGTAGAAAGCTAATCAACGCACATTTACCTGCCATCATTCGTGTTACTGTCAAAACAATGCATACAGGGTACAACAATTATTACATATTTTCTCTAAGCAACAGACAATGCTGATATACCATTATTGATACACCTTGATCATCCCTTTTAAGTGTCACATATAGGGTATATATATATATACACACGCCATATTCGATGTTACATCGGTACCGGATGATATCTCTTCATTCATCACATCTGATTAAACCAGTTGTAGCTACATCGTTAAGTCACTTTTGCTATATATCTCATGATGTAGTGACATACTGGTCTCTCATGATGTAGTGACATACTGGTCTCTCATGATGTAGTGACATACTGGTCTCTCATGATGTAGTGACATACTGGTGACAAACAATTAATGTTTACTGTGCATTAGTAGTATAGAAGAAATCTGTCGTAATAGTGACTAATAAATAAGATCTTCAAGACGTCGTCCTTAAGAGATCCTCTGCCTCAGATGTCATGTGACTTAGTTTAGGTCATGGCTGCTTTTTCAGGTCATGCAATTGCTTGAGGAAGCTGACTGGTGTCAGAATGTTAGTAGAACCTATAAATAGAAAAACAAAACATTTTTAATTCCAAAAGAGGAAGACAAAACGTTTTTAATTCCAAAAGAGGAAGGCAACCTGAAATGAAATGTCAGTAAAAGGTCTTTGGCCTTCTGCAGCACACAGCGACCAATGTACGAGGAATAGGACTCTTATTCGGTCTTAGTTGCAAAAGATGAAGAAGAATTCAAGAAATTTATTTTAAAACAAAGCACTTTATGGCTACAATATCCCTACTAAATTATTGCGTCTCAATTATTTACAAATCGTATAATTCACAACATCAGTAAATTTATTTTCTGCTTCTAAACATTTCAGAATTCTATAAACACCTCTCCCATCCCTTTCAACACCCATAACCCCACTAAATCCCACTGCTACATCTCTTCTCTTTCCTGTTGTCAACGAATACCCCCAAAATGACAAAACCTTTAATCAAATAAAGGTGGTCATGAATGAATGAAAAGTTTATTCAACGACACCAACATAATATAATTGCACAGGTGTGCTGCTGCTGCTGCTGTAGAAGGAACATAGCTGAAGTCGTGACCTATGAGACGCTATGCCCTTCTCGAACTAAAACATGTGGTAAATGCAATATGAGTTATGAGAGATAAAATAGAAAGTAAGTCACAATTCATTTATAAACTTGGTACAGTGGTGTTTGCGCTTTAAAAAGTTTACATACATGCAGAAAGCAATGAAGATGTGAATATTTTTTTAAATAGTGTTAAACGAGGTAGCATAACATAAAATCACATGGAAGAAGCAGCGACTGACCAATGAGGACCTCCCAGTTCTTCATGGCTGCTGTCACCTCGTAAGCACATCTCATCTCTGAGTACGTCATGCCACCCACGATGAAGATGAGTAGACGAGGTCCACTCTTGTAGCTTGCTTGACCACGGTCCTTGTGCCACTGACCGTAGCGGGCACTGCAACACATGCACATGGAGAGTGGATACAGATCTTACTATAACCGAGCTTATGTATGTATGTATGTATGCAAGTATGTTAACATTTTTCTCTTAGATGGCTTGAAACTCGAGCACCAAACTTTTAGGGAGTAATCTACGAACCAAGTGGTTGGATGTAAGACCTACATTTGTTCAAAATAACTACTATATGTCAAGATTATCACTTGTTTGGGTAAATAATTTGTTCAGTATGTAAAACGTAATGCGTGCATAAAGCGTATTTATACTATCAAATACAACTAAACTATGATGTTATGGATACCATCAAAACAAAAAGTGCACAAATATATCATTCTTGAAACAAATACTTGTATACAATGCAATGACACCATTCCTGATAATTTCAAATGACACACTTCAAATCAAATACAAATTCAATTACCACCTGTATGTTCCAAATCTTGGCCCTGTAGCCATTACCAAGACACGTACACCATACATGCATATGCACACGCACACACGCATGCACACATACATGCACTCACATACCTGACCGGGGCTGAGGACCCTCCGAGACCAATGCCGCGGGCTCCACCAGAGAGAAGTGGATACCGCTTCATGTCCAGCTTATCCTCAATGGCGTCCTGCAAGCACAAGACAACATCACAGCAACCGGGTACATGTGACGGGTCGTGGCAGTTCATGTCAAACACAGCACATCACAGCAAGAAGGTACATGTACACATGTTAAGTTTCAGAAATGCAAATCCAGGAGATTTATATGTAAATCAGAGGGTCTCGGAAAATCAGGCATTTATAAATAAATGGTAGGATCTTGGAAAATCAGGCATTTATACGTAAATTGTACTAGTCCAAAGTACTAGTCCAACCTCATATCATGTGTATAATAAAATAATTACACGTACTTAAAAAAAGTAAGTTCTTATAAAGTGCAGTATCCAGTCCTCAGGACTGCTCAAAGTGCTTTATACATTACTCCCTGGCAGACATGTTCAACCAAACACCATCTCAACTTCTCTGGGAAGTATCCAGCCATGCTGCAATTAATGCATGAAGATTATTTGTATACAAATTCCATCACTGTTTATAGCCAGGTACTCATTCATACAGCTGAGTAAACTGGAGCAATGAAGAGTGAACGAACTTGCCCAATGTCCAACATGGCAGCACGGGATTCGAACCCGGGTTCTCTTGATTGAGAGTTCGATGCTCTAGCCACTGTGCTCCACTATTTATGTAACAGTAGAAAGATGAGAGTTACAGCAGTAGGAATCTGATGTTCTGCTTACCTCCATGATGTCTTTGAGGAATGGAGTCCATCGGGACATCTGGTATGTGTGCCCCGAGATTCGCTCTTTGCGTTTCTCAGGTTGGTAGTACTGCGGCATTCGCCGACGGCTCCCCTACCACACCAATAAGAAACCATCATTTTAGCTCCCTACCACACCAATAATAAACCACAATTTTAGCTCCATATCACATCAATAGAAAAACCTTCATTTCAGCTCCCTATCACACCAACAATAAACATTCATCTTGGCTCCCTACCACACCAATAATAACTTTTTCCAATGAAACTCCATCACAAATTGGTGCGTACTCTTTTGTATAATGCAGTAACGTATCAATAGGACTGCTCACAACACTTTGCATGTGGCTAGTACTAGCAGGGAAACAACTGAACACATGACATTAATGTTACTGTATCAGTGACAATCACTTATGTTTTACAGTTACAAACAAACACAATGGAAACTAAACTTTGTTGTCCCACTGGACCACTAGAAGCATGTGATCTCTGAACCCTGATTTAAGTTTATGTGACCCGTAATGTAAATACACTGTAATTGTATAAGGTGGTACTTACGTCCTATATGATTGGTACCCCCAGCTTCTGCGTGTGGTACCTATGTCCTGTATGATGGGTACCCGAAGGTACCGCATGAGGTACTTACGTCCTGCATGATGGGTACCCCCAGGTACTGCATGTGGTACTTACTTCCTGTGTGATTGGTACCCCCAGGTACTGCATGTGGTACTTACGTCCTGTATGATTGGTACCCCCAGGAACTGCGTGTGGTACTTAACGTCCTGTATGATTGGTACCTCCAGGAACTGTGTGTGGTACTTACGTCCTGTATGATTGGTACCCCCAGGAACTGTGTGTGGTACTTAACATCCTGTATGATTGGTACCCCCAGGAACTGCGTGTGGTACTTACGTCCTGTATGATTGGTACCCCCAGGAACTGCGTGTGGTACTTAACATCCTGTATGATTGGTACCTCCAGGAACTGCGTGTGGTACTTACGTCCTGTATGATTGGTACCCCCAGGAACTGCGTGTGGTACTTAACGTCCTGTATGATTGGTACCTCCAGGAACTGCGTGTGGTACTTACGTCCTGTATGATTGGTACCCCCAGGAACTGCGTGTGGTACTTACGTCCTGTATGATTGGTACCCCCAGGAACTGCGTGTGGTACTTACGTCCAGTATGATTGGTACCCCCAGGAACTGCGTGTGGTACTTACATCCTGTATGATGGGTACCCCCAGGAACTGCGTGTGGTACTTACGTCCAGTATGATTGGTACCCCGAGGAACTGCGTGTGGTACTTACGTCCTGTATGATTGGTACCCCCAGGAACTGCGTGTGGTACTTACATCCAGTATGATGGGTACCCCCAGGAACTGCGTGTGGTACTTACATCCAGTATGATTGGTACCCCCAGGAACTGCGTGTGGTACTTACATCCTGTATGATTGGTACCCCCAGGAACTGCGTGTGTTACTTACATCCTGTATGATTGGTACCCCCAGGAACTGCATGTTCTCCAGGATACATTTGTCATCTGGTGGAATGAGTGCATGTTGCACAAGTTTGGCCAAGTTCTCCTCACTGATACCTGCAGCACACCATAACGCAGTCACTGCAACAGTCGGTTTCAGTAGTCCCTATATGGATCTCTGTTCTATCCACTAGGTGGTGGGCGTTTGTAAAGCAGTGCATTGTGGGATCACAGTTTGGCACGAAGTTGGCACACTACATGTGTGTTATTCATAGGATGCAGAATTTTCGCAGTTATTCTAAAATAGTTTTCCTCTGTGATGCATGACAATGTTTTTAACGTTTTGACAGACACAATAGATCAGACACACACCCAAAGGATGGCTGGTGTGACATTTACATGACAGTTAGTCAATTAAACAATTCCTGCAACTGTACTCAACAAAAAATGTATCTATGCCAACTTACACTTGATCATGTTAACATTTAAATCAATGACAGATCAACCAATGTCTGTGTTCTAATACCAGTCTCTTGGTTTGTGTAAACATTACTAAGTGTTATTGTTAGCATAAAGCACAGGGGCTGGTTTCATGAAGCGGCTAAGAACGTTCTTAACACTAAGATGATTGTCTGAATAAATGACGTGATTTTTTATATATAAGCGAACATAGGAGTTTATGCAAACACGTGACGCTAAGTATTTGTGTAACTTTAAGTATGCTTCATGAAACCGGTCCCAGGTATATAATCATTAATGTATTCTTTGCTGAACTGATAATTTGCTGACTTCATTACTTTTTGGCAGAATCATATTGTTCTGAACTGTCTAAATTAATGTACACAATTACATGTTGTATATGTTGTGTTACATTACGCACCGGAGGCGCCACAATTTAATGTACACAATTACATGTTGTATATGTTGTGTTACATTACGCACCGGAGGCGCCGCAATTTAATTATACACAATTACATGTTGTATATGTTGTGTTACATTATGCACGGGAGACACCACAATTTAATGTACACAATTACATGTTGTATATGTTGTGTTACATTACGCACCGGAGGCGCCACAATTTAATGTACACAATTACATGTTGTATATGTTGTGTTACATTATGCACTGGAGACACCACAAATTATTTCGAGTAGCAATCTGATTGATTTTATCGTAAAATCATATTATACAATATAAACTATATCTATTGTAACATTCTGAGCGCCCAACTGTGTTTTAATTAACCTTTTTTGTTGTTGAAATTTATGATCTTGGGAGGAGATCAATCTTTAATTGACAGCATGAAAAAAACAAGCAGACACATAGTATATTACCTATTAAGGGTTTAATCGATAGACCGTATACATGGAACAGGTGTCATACTGGTACCAGATTATTATATAATATGGGATGTAGGGGGCCCTGATACAGGTCATAATGGCAACAAATAAAAACTGCGACACTAAAAACGACGACACATCCAAAACAGCAACAAGCAAATGCGGGCTTGAGTGACAGTGCAGTGATTTTCGTAAACTTTGAATTCTAAAGTGGTTTCTGCTTTGCTAAACCATATTTACAGTCAGTATGTTATAACAGATACAGTTTATACTGTATAACATGATTTAATGATAGAAACAATCAGATCCTTTTGTGACATTTATGAACCCAAAGAAGGCCCATTGCTGTAGCCCTCTAGCTTGTTGCATGGAACTACAGTCAAACCTCGCTTTACGGTCACCTCAGTAATACAGCCACCTTGTAATTAAGGTCACCCTAGGACAGTCCCAAATTATTTCTGTAACAGTAGAGTAAACAAAATTAATCCCACTAATAGGGTCACCTCGCTTTTCAGGTCACTTTTGCTTAGTCCCGAGGGCGATCTCAGCAGTGAGATTCAACTCTACCAGCAGATGTTACCGCAAGGTCAAAGGTCTTGGTGAGAGGAGATCATCTAACACGATAAACAAGAGCCTAGAGAGTGAGAGAAGTGGACTCACCCCCCTTGTGGATAATGTAGAGGAGAATGATTCGCATCTTGTTGTACGCGTTGACGTCCTGGTCGAGCAGAATCGGCACGATGTTGCGCATGTGGTCCTTGATCTTCTCTCCTTCCACATTCGTTCCCATGGCAAGGTCCTACAACCAAATTAACACACATGTCATAACAAGATGACACTTCAAGGTAAGTTCTTATATACTGCAGTGTCCAGTCCTCAGGACTGCTCAATTAATGCACAGACTATTCACAAATATCCACCACTGTCTATAGCCAGGTACTCATTCATACAGCCGAGTGAAATGAAGCAACGTAGAGTGAACGAACAGCACTCCACTCTACTTGAACAGTTGGGATACTTCTTACATAGCAACTGCAATTGAAACTTTAATTGCAATTACGGAATTGTAATTGTGAAATTTTAAAAAGTTTTAAATTGTATAAAATCTTTTCGTTTTTAATAACATTAAATTCTTTTAAATGTACTCAAAATTTAAAGGATTATTACACTTACAGTAAAACATTTCTTAAATAAAGCTACTCTCAAAATGTATCATTTTTTGGTGTTGTTCCTTTGGTTGTTCAGTGTACATACTGTTTACAGCAAATATTGTAATGTTTGATAATGTTCAAATCCACAAGTATAATATACTAATCAGGACAACGGCACTGATCTGACACAGTTAATCTGTTTAGGTGACAGTCTTTTGAAGATATTGTGTATGTGTAACCAATTTGATAAGTCACATCATAACTCAACATCTCCACAAACAAATATCATTGTAATGTCACACTGTTTTGATAACCAAGACATTAAATGTGTAGGCCTTAGCATTGGTTTGTACATTTACAATTTGAATATTTCTAGTGAACAGCGAACATTGTTTTGGGCTTATTAAATGCAGTTTGGTGGACAGAATATCTTCAACATATTTACTCTAGTACTACAAACATCTTACTAAACGAGGAACGGACAAGGTTGGGTTAAAAGCATGGTTTAATGCTGGTGTGTGTGTTTACCTGCTCAACCTTGCAGGGTTTAATGCTGGTGTGTGTGTGTTTACCTGCTCAACCTTGCATGGTTTAATGCTGGTGTGTGTGTTTACCTGCTCAACCTTGCATGGTTTAATGCTGGTGTGTGTGTTTACCTGCTCAACCTTGCATGGTTTAATGCTGGTGTGTGTGTTTACCTGCTCAACCTTGCATGGTTTAATGTTGGTGTGTGTGTTTACCTGCTCAACCTTGCATGGTTTAATGCTGGTGTGTGTGTTTACCTGCTCAACCTTGCATGGTTTAATGTTGGTGTGTGTGTTTACCTGCTCAACCTTGCAGGGTTTAATGTTGGTGTGTGTGTTTACCTGCTCAACCTTGCATGGTTTAATGTTGGTGTGTGTGTTTACCTGCTCAACCTTGCAGGGTTTAATGCTGGTGTGTGTGTGTTTACCTGCTCAACCTTGCAGGGTTTAATGCTGGTGTGTGTGTTTACCTGCTCAACCTTGCAGAGTTTGTCGACAGAGCCCTGGTAACACTTCATGCAGGCCTCGGCCAAGTGTAGGTGGATGGAGTAACGACTCAGTTCCTTCTGGTACTGTGGCATCTTCTTGATCATCGATGACAGGTCCCTCATTGTTGCTGTCTTCTCGTTGCTCCGTATACGTTTTCCTTCCGCAAAGTCCTTCAGCTTCGATGTCACCTGCCTGGCAACACAATGGAAATCTCTGGAAATACTCTTCAAAATCATACAAGCGAAGTCACGAAAAATGGAATACTTTCATTTTCTAAACTCTGGGGGTATATTTTGGTGACAAAAATCAATTGTCTACTCCCATTGATTGCTGAGTTAGTGAGATGAGAACATGACTTTTTTAAGACAGCAGTTTTTGAAGGCAGCTGTACAGTGCCAGTGTCACTTACAGTGAGACAACGGCAGTGTCACTTACTGTGAGACAATGGCAGTGTCACTTACTGTGAGACAATGGCTATGTCACTTACTGTGAGACAATGGCAGTGTCACTTACTGCGAGACAATGGCAGTGTCACTTCCTGTGAGACAATGGCTATGTCACTTACTGTGAGACAATGGCAGTGTCACTTACTGTGAAACAATGAAAGAGTCACTTACTATGAAACAATGACAGTGTCACTTACTATGAAACAATGAAAGTGTCACTTACTGTGAAACAATGAAAGTGTCACTTACTATGAAACAATGGCAGTGTCACTTACTGTGAGACAATGACAGTGTCATTTACTGTGAGACAATGGCTATATCACTTCCTGTGAGAAAATGGCTGTCACTCACTGTGAGACAATGGCAGTGTCACTTATTGTAAAACAATGGTAATGTCACTTACTGTGAGAAAATGGCTATATCATTATTGTGAGAAAATGGCTATGTCACTCATTATGAGACTATGGCAGTGTCACTTACTGTGAGACTATGGCAGTGTCACTTACTGTAAGACTATGACAGTGTCACTTGTTGTGAGACAATGAGTGTCAGTTACTTTGAGACTATGGCAGTGTCACTTACTGTGAGACTATGGCAGTGTCACTTACTGTGAGACTATGACAGTGTCACTTGTTGTGAGACAATGAGTGCAGTTACTTTGAGACTATGGCAGGGTCACTCACTGTGAGACAATGGCAGTGTCACTTATTGTAAAACAATGGTAATGTCACTTACTGTGAGAAAATGGCTATATCATTATTGTGAGAAAAAGGCTATGTCACTCACTATGAGACTATGGTAGTGTTACTTACTGTGAGACTATGGCAGTGTCACTTACTGCGAGACTATGACAGTGTCACTTGTTGTGAGACAATGAGTGCAGTTACTCTGACACTATGGCAGTGTCACTCACTGTGAGACAATGGCAGTGTCACTTATTGTAAAACAATGGTAATGTCACTTACTGTGAGAAAATGGCTATATCATTATTGTGAGAAAATGGCTATGTCACTCACTATGAGACTATGGTAGTGTTACTTACTGTGAGACAATGACAGTGTCACTCACTGCGAGACTATGACAGTGTCACTTGTTGCGAGACAATGAGTGTCAGTTACTTTGAGACTATGGCAGTGTCACTTACTGCGAGACTGTGGCAGTGTCACTTACTGTGAGACTATGACAGTGTCACTTGTTGCGAGACAATGAGTGTCAGTTACTTTGAGACTATGGTAGTGTCACTTACTGTGAGATTATGGCAGTGTCACTTACTGCGAGACTATGACAGTGTCACTTGTTGTGAGACCATGAGTGTCAGTTACTTTGAGACTATGGTAGTGTCACTTATTGTGAAACTATGGCAGTGTCACTTACTGTGAGACTTTGGTTATGTCACTTACTGTGAGACTATGGCAGTGTCACTTAATGTGAGACTGACAGTGTCACTTACTGTGATACTATGGCTGTGTCACTTACTGTGAGACTATGGCTATGTCACTTACTGTGAGACTATGGCTATGTCACTTACTGTGAGACAATGAATGTCACTTACTGTGAGACTATGGCAGTGTCACTTACTGTGAGACAATGAATGTCACTTACTGTGAGACTATGGCAGTGTCACTTACTGTGAGACAATGAATGTCACTTACTGTGAGACTATGGCAGTGTCACTTACTGTGAGACAATGAATGTCACTTACTGTGAGACTATGGCAGTGTCACTTACTGTGAGACTATGGCAGTGTCACTTACTGTGAGACTATGACAGTGTCACTTACTGTGAGACTATGGCAGTGTCACTTACTGTGAGACTATGGCTATGTCACTTGCTGTGAGACTATGGCTATGTCACTTACTGTGAGACTATGGCTGTCACTTACTGAGACTATGGCTATGTCACTTGCTGTGAGACTATGGCTATGTCACTTACGGTGAGACTATGGCTATGTCACTTACTCAGACTATGGCTATGTCACTTACTTAGACTATGGCTATGTCACTTACTGTGAGACTATGGCAGTGTCACTTACTATTAGACTATGGCAGAGTCACTTACTGTGAGACTATGGCAGTGTCACTTACTGTGAGACTATGGCTATGTGCTGGTGTCGGAGTTCAACCCACAAGTCATCATTCTCATCAAGCAGAGCTTCCTTTCCGACATCGGCCTGTTCGTACCTGCACAGTTGACATGCTCTCATTAACTATTAACACCTGGTTAACATCAATTAAAAACTTGTAACATTATATGTTCTGAAGTGGTCAAATGTAGTGAGTGGGCACTCATATAAGCACTCCTAGCATAAGGAACATCTGCTTAAATGGAGTGACTTTGAAATCCACATTTTTGCTTACACCATTCTATGTGCCAACTATTATAAGGAAAACTGAATATAAGGACAAGTTTGATTCTTATAAGAAATTATCACGTATATATTACCATGCTAAACCATGACAAATTAATTTTATGATAAGTTGAATAGTCACTCAATTTTTAATGTCCAAAATGGCTCAGAGAGTTCAAAAGTTCACTAATATAGTTCATGTTTGGCGATGGCCAAGGCTAACAGCTATCTGTTAATATTTAGTTCTCTATTTGTGTGTAATAAACTTGAGTTAACAATCAACCACTCATTTTGTTTATACCATACAAAATAGAGTTTGAAATCAATCTACCAATCTAACATTAAGACGACATGTGGACAATGATAACTAATGAAACAGTCGGTATTGACGTGGAGCTATGTCAAACTAAGCATACTATTTTTGTGTATATTAAATTCTGTTTCAGACATTTGAGGCAGGTGCATACTGGTGTAAATTTTACAAATGCTCCACTTTCATGATTGTTCGGAGACAGATAAAAACTAATTTAAAATGAAGGACACAATAAGTAAATGCACATCTGGGTAAAATTTACAAATGTACAAAGTTTCATACTTAAAATCTACAATACATATTTCAGCCGTAAATACAAGCTGCTTTTATTTCAGATTCCTTTGACAGTATTCCAACACCATGTACAAGTATTCATTTATAATGACAGTGATGCAAAAAAGTTATACTTTCTCAACAACAACAAATTGGATTTATCTCAATTTTGTCCTAAAATCCTTCAAATTGCCTCACTTGTAGACATCATTTTCAACTTCAAGTAGATCATATGCCATGGCCTGGAATGTCAACTCGTGCAGAAGTGGCGTAACAGGGTCGAAGCCCCGGTCCAGGATGATGAGCTGAGTGCGGTCTTTTTGAGGCCCCTGTCAGGGCAACACACATATATTACGTCTATCAGAATAACAACAGTGTTTTTGTCACCCTATTGACCGTTTAATGCCACCAAACCTATATGTTCTTACAACATGGGAAGACAATATTAATTTTATTTCTCAAAACTTTGTTTTTTAAAGTTTGCCTTAATTTTGGCAATAAATCGAAAACACTACCGAAGATTTTAATTTTTGGAGCTACAGTTGAAATTTGCAACTATTAAAATTTAATCTTGGAGCCATGAAAATATCTTTCATAGTACTGAAGGTACTTCAACAAATGAGGTATAATTTTAAAGCCTACGATCTGTGGAATGCAAAAGGTGCAAAACTCCATCACGTCACAATTTTGTAATTATATACGCAGTTTGCAGGGGCAGGTCACAAATAAGTCTTGCACTGAAACGCAAATGAAGGAATTATTTGAGAAAAGGATCACAAAGACAAAGGAAGCATTACCTGTCCCATGGTGTGGTCGTCAGCCTTGTACGCATCCAGTTTCTGTTGTATCAGCTGTGCAAACTCCGCGTTGTGATCAAACTCACTGAAAAATACACGCAAGTTACAAGTAATTTCTATCATAATGCTTAAAGCTAACACAATAGATTGTTGCCCGGGTAATCAATCTTCAATGTTTTTTTCAATGTAAATTATACCCTACAATTTGTGTGTAATACACCAAAGGAATAAGTAAAAACACAAATAGGCAAAAACAACTTTAAAGGCTAATGAATATCTATATATAGTGTTATATTGTGGAATTGTCTAGGTAATTATACACCAAATTCTGTTACTATTGAGAAATCTATAAAAAAAATGGTATAAAAACACATTCTTGAAGTATACAAAATTATATAATTAAATTGTTTATTGTCATGGAAAAGAAAATATTTGGAAGTACGAATGTAGCAGTGGATTTCTCTTTTGCAATTCAAGTGTATTCTTTGCTACTAAAAATATACTACACATTTATATCTACTATTAATATTTTATGCCCATGTTATATTGATGTAAAAAATGCCTAATAAGCAATGTGTTTCAACTTTCTCCCTTTCCATTTAAACTTCTAAAATTTATAATATGTACACGAGGTGTGTTATGCACATTTACTTTATTCTTTGTTCAATTGGAAATAAAGAACTGAATCAGAATTAATAATTCTATTGGCAGAACATACTTCCTACACTTTAATGTTGTGTAAACAATGGGACTGTCCTTAGATGCCATACTTGTGAAGTGGCCGTAGTGTCAAGAGAGACATAAAGCAAGGTCAGGCAGACATGCGATCGGATGATTTATAAAGGATTTAATTCCAGATATATTATAATCATACTCCGAAAAGGAACAGAAAGAATTTTTTTTACTTTAAAAATAAAGGTAAGTTCTTAAATTGCACAATATGCAGAGTGTTAAAATGCCTTACACTTCAACCCCTGGTAGATGTATTCATTTGAACACTAACTCAACTTCTCTGGGAAGTGTGAACATTTGTTATCACATACAGTTACAGATGTTAACCCATACGATACACCTGACTGAATCTGACATTTAAATATGTGGATAAAATGAAGTGTGAGCCTTTGTGAGGTGGTGGTAGGGGAGGGGGATAAAACAAGCACCAAAGGCGCTTGATGTATCCAGAGGCATGTTGGCTCAGGCAATGCAAAATATTGAGTTCTATAACAATACTGCTAATGTTGTATATGCCGAACTGTGGGCTCTGTCAACCTGAGGGACAGGAGACTAGTATGGGCTCAGTCACAGGCCTGGCCTTGGGATGTAGAGCCCACATTTCTCTCTCTAACTTAATCTCTTAATAAACGACATTCATTTGGCCTTCTTTCATCACTATTCATGACTTGTGTTGGTGCTTGCATAATATTGAGTTTACATCATAAATTCATTGCAATATAACAGGGAAAAAATGTGGTGCAATTTTTAGCAAATATTGGGCAAAGCAGCTGAAATAACACGCCTCACTTATTACATAATTTGCAGTCAGGACTACTTTTAATGTAAGTCAAATATTAGACAAATACATTTAGTTCAAATACAAATGTAAATATTTCAAAATATGTATTGAAATCAAATTTAAATTTGTGTTTGATGTCATGCCAAGTTGAATGAATAGATATCTGTCCTAATGCAGATATCAGAGAAGCAGTGAAATGTGCAGAAATAACAATCTGAGAAAATTCAGGATCACTTGTATAGAATCCGGGCCCATCTCGATTTTGCCGTTATTAACTCGTTTTTCCTAAATTTGACACATCGATGTGATAATTTTAAATAGTACCACATCATCCCAGGCATATTTACACTATAAAAATATTGCGTTTTAGCATATTTTTAGGCCTAAATAGCGCTCTGGTTTGCTCCAGTCTGCGGTCGAACGTAGAAAACGGCCGCGCGGACAACAAATAGAACAATGGCCTGAATGGAGTTATTTAAATCACATCTTACATTGATGACTGGACACTGAGAACAGTTTAATTAATACTCTTGTGCCTTGCCTACCCCTTTCCTGTTGTTGACATTGTTTAAAAGCTTTACTCGAGCACCGTGAACAACATTTGTTGGCACCAACACCATTTTATCACCAATCGTCAACTTTCAACTTTTGCCGAACAAAGTGCAATCCATTCATATCTCTACCAAATAATATCCATCCAAACATGTACACTATGTACATGTTTTTAAATTCATGTATGTTTGCTAAATATTACAACTGTAGTACATTATAAACAAAAAGTATACATTTTTAAAAGCATGGTTATCAATCATGCCTCCGTCACCAAGGCTCAGAACTAGTACATTCATTACAACAAATGCCCCTGTCACCCGGTCATAAACTTTGGAAAAAAGACACTGCTATGTCCTGGTCTTACATGCAATAATCTTACCATATAGTATAATTTAATTGGATTAATTTAACTGTGTGTTTTTCCCACAACTTAATTTCCTCTCAAAAGACTGCACTGATGCAGTCTCAACCACTGACCAAGTGAGACTATTCCATACATCTGTTCATTGGTGTATCAATTAGTTTTTTAATGTTTAATCAACATGGTTCTTTTAATATTTTTAGTTGATGCTCTCTCGTATGTGAATCGTTGTCACAAACTGCTGCATCATATTTCTCAGTCAGAATCTCCCTATCCTCGGAGCAGTAGACTATATTAGCATGACCAGTCCAAAAAAATGGGGCATACCTACCCAGAATGTATCTAGTTTTCTAATGTTACAGATTCTGAAAAAAACCTGTACATTTCTGAGCACTGTGATATTGATGGTTATATATTTTGTATCCAGAAATATGTCGCATAGACAGTCCTGAATTGAATTCAAAACAAGTTGAATAATAACATCATTACATGCATAATATAAAAGAAATGTAATGTTCACATTTACCAGGTTATTTGAGTGAATGTACTATCGATTAATTAATAACATTTTAATCAATTGATTTGGCGCACATAAAATTTTGAAAAGGCATATCTCTGATGTGCACGAAGGGCACACGCATGTCTTTTTCCAGATCGATCCCTGTACATGATTATGAGAACGCTTACTCCTTTGGTTTTGTTGCGACACTAAGCTTGGATTTTCTGAAGAAAATGGCACTAAAGAAGTTGTTTTATTATTATCTTTTTTGTTCAGTCAGCATTGAAGAGAATGGCTAATATACTGACGACATGAAGGTGTGATGTAGATCTGCCATCCAGCAAAGACAAGCTTACAACCACCCGCAGAGCGATGTACCAAGGGTAGGTGTCATTGTCATTATAGCATCATGATCTAAACCTCATTCCTGATGACAATTTAATTTCGGCTGTCACCAATTACAGCAGTAGTAGACAAATGTGACACCACAGTGGCACCCTCTGGCGAAAGGCCCTCCAGTAAAGCATATTGCAAACATGTTCGTAAGTAGCACTAGATAACCATGTGTGTTAATTTCAAATACATCTCCAATTGGTAGATCCGAGGGCAATGGTCCAAGGGAGCGACTGAATGCAGAATGAGGCGAGTGGACCTCGGCACCTGGGAGGAGATTCTGCCCGACTGCCGCAAAGTTAGCAGCTTCATACATAGGTAGTACCAGCATGCAACGTAACTGCGAAAACTGCCACAGGTCACAGGCCCTGTTTACCTTCAGGGTTTTAGATATATCTGCTGGCCAAGGCAGTGGATTAGCATGAAGCAAGAGTGATCGAGAAGAGTGGGCTGAAGATTAGTCAAGACACCTGAGAGAGAGACAGCAGTAAGGTAGAGAAGAAAGAGATGAAGCAAGCAAGTTGATCGAATGGTTAATGAGGACATGCGTTCATTGGTTGGGGTGTATAAGCTGGTACGATTGCATGAAGGAAGGCAGAGGGAGAGCACAGGGAGACGTGGATAGAAATATACGTAACAAGTTGAAAGTGAAAGTCATAAGACCGTGTGTAATGTCGGCATACCTCCATTGACTGGAGACGGTGGCGTTGACAGGACAGCAACAACATAGGTTGCAAGACAGAACAACTAAATCCAGAGAATTACAGTTGAAAAGACAGCAAATTACATGAAGGAATAGATAAGGATGCAGTTGACCTTGAAAAGAAGACTAGTCAGAAGACAGAAGATGTGTGTGAGGATATGGCACAATCTAGGCACACAGACTAAGTAAGGCAACAGTGTGGCTGCTGGAGAGGAAGCAGATGACATTTTAGATTAGAAACCTGCATTAAGATATAAAATATATTTTTGGGAGAGTTCGACCATTGTGTGTGCGTGTGTGTATGTGTGTGTGTGTGTGTGTGTGTGTGTGTGCACGCACATGCTCATGTTTGTGTGTGTGCTTGTGTATGTTAATACACCAACAGATGTTAACTGTTGTTATCATGATGGGCTTGACATTTGTTATTTTTAAGCCTGACACACTGCCTCTAACACAGTTCACTGAACTCACTAGCTGACAGATAGTTCCCCAACCTTTCTCTTGTTCCCTGGAATAAAAGCACTCGGAGGGAGGGGTTAGGGAGTCTTCCAATCAGATGCTAGGACATCCAAACATTTGCACAAGATACCCAAGAAGATTCTGCAAGTGGGACCTATGCACCCAAGGGAAGAATCAGTCCCTCAAGAAGTAGGAAGGACTCTCAAACATGGACTTGGGACGATGACTAAAATGGCATAAAGCACACTGTGATTTGAGTGCTATCTGTGACTCGCCATGACAAAGTGGGCAGTATGTCACAGGCCTATTCTGCAGACAAGCCAAAAATAGCTTTCAAAGTCATGTCCACAACATTTTGTGATTTTGACAAAAACGCATGCCTGATAATCTTATCGTTCAATGTCCACTTTATTTACTTTCCTCAATAATCCTGAACTAATAAAATACATGCATTTAGGAACACACAGATTTAAAAACAATGGAGAAAATGGGTCAAAATGACCTCATTTTTCAATACAAAGCTTTTTAAGTTTACTTCAAATTTAGCAACATATCAAAAACTACTGAACATATTTTAACATATGATCATCATTTTAAATTTACAATCAGTGGAAAAAAATGACAAAACTATATTTTACAATTTTATATCCACCTTGCTGTGGTCACATATTTGCTAAAGCTACACCAATGTGCAGGGTAAATATGAGACAGGTAGCGTGTCGTTCCTTACCTGCGGTATCTGACGGAGGGGTACTCCCCCAGGGTGGCACACAGAGTAGCGATCTGTTCAGCACACCTTTCCAGGTTCATGATGCACCCGGCCCGCATGTTGGGATTGTAGTAGAATTGGAATGTCAAGTGGCTGTCCAGCGAATACACCTGAAATCAAAAGTAGGATATGTTATTATACTGGTGGGAGCACAAATCATGCACCGTAATGTTTTATGCCGCCTTAATAAAATAAAAATTCTTTCATAAGAGAAGTATATGTTAAACTCTATCACCTGTTCCATCAAATTTGGGCAAATATACTGTTAGAAAAGTTGTTTTGAGTGAAGTACTTATGAAAATAGACATGCAGAATCCAGGTCAAAAACCATGCATCCTATCTGAGCTGTGTAAATTGTTCTACAGCCAGAACATGTCACGTGAATCAGTGCGAGATCAGGCAGTGTATTAAATAGACTAAAACAATTTTGTTTATTGCCATGTAAGTGGAGGTCTGATTACACTTACTGATATTTATTAATCATGTTTGTTGATTTTGAATCCAAATAGATGATGATAATATATATCCTAAAATAAAGAGGGGAGGAAACCAATTATTCTACACTTCACCTAATAATGGGCGGATACTTTTCACTTGGGGAATGTTGGGGGGGGGGTATTCGGGGGATGTCTGTACTCCAGAACTGGTAGTCAGGGTAACATATATTGGAACTGGTTGCCGTGGTAACACAAATATCCCACCTGGCTTTCGTAGGGCAGGAATGCAATGTTGATCTCTTTCAGAGTCTTTATGAACTTCGACACAGGTGACTTGCACAGTTCGCTGAACAATTCATCAGGACACGCTGCAATGCAAATGTTAACTTGTAGATTACTGTCATCTATATACAGTATTTCAGTTGCAACAGCCACTTGGAATTCATCTTGCTGAAACAAAGCACCTCCTGCGCTAAAAAAGTAAAAGCAAGTTGTTATATAGCGCAGTATCCAGTCCTTAGGACTGCTCAAGATGTTTTACACTTTACTCCCTGGCAAAACTCTTCAATTGAACACCATCTCGACTTCTCCGAGAAACATTCAGCCATGCTGCAATTAAGGCACGAAGACCATGCGTACACAAATATCCACCACTGTCTATAGCCAGGTACTCACACAGCTGAGTGAACTGGAGCAAAGTAGAGTGAAAAAACTTGCCCAAGGTTCGACACCGCTGCACAGGATTCGAACCTGGGTTTTCTAGACCGAGATTCCAATGCTCTAACCAATGTCCACCACAATGCCTTTGGTGCAGATATTTACAAGATATTACAAAACAAGCAAATCAAATGCAGGAATGAAAGTTCTACTCAGCAAAATATTTGATCACTTTTAAATAAATTAAACTCCTGTATGATAATATCTTCAATATTGAAACTATTTATATGTTACGGGTATAAAAATGTTATGCAATACAATTTTTTTCAGCCAGAGATACACTGATACACTCACCCTCTGTAAAAAAGACATGAGCCAACCGATACATTTGGCTGTGTGGATTATGGAAGTCGGCCTCCAATCCTCGAATAGACTGAAACAGGATTAAACTTGATGAGTTAAACATCACGGCTACATATTTTTAGTTTGGCTGCCCTAGATAATTTTGTTATCCTGTACCATTCATCTACTGTGCTGCAATCACAATTCTGACTATGCTTTTTTACAGTTTAATGTGTTTCAATTAACGTGTCTTATTCAAACATTGATTAACATTTCAACAGATGACAAATGGGTTATATGTGAATGGATGAGGTACATAACACATAATTTCTCAGTTGGGATACCTTTATTGCATTTAGGAAGGTCATTTTACTAAGTGTTGGGAATTGGTTTAATTTTCATAACCGATCATCAATTTGGCTAAACTGATCAATGATTGATTATTATAATCAGTTTGTGTGCCCATGCCATTCTGTGAAAATTTTGATCACAAAGTGTCAGTATTAATGTGACACAATGGTAACCATTGACATAATGTAATGTTTTAAATTTAACCCAGATAAAAATATAGGCGCACACGTTGTAGTCACTGTAGGAAAATGATCGAACACAACTACCTTTCCGGGCCCAGGTGATGTTTATATTTAGTGTATTGCAGCTTCCTGCTGAGTGAGACTTCCCAAGTCCAACATGTACAGTATCACTTCTGAATGATGTTAATGATATCCTTCCATGAAACCTGTTTTCATTGTTCACTAATACTAAATATTTTGTTCAAAGCAACTGCTTAATATAATCAAAACCTATCACTGATCACACAAGAATCATGTACTCGATTAATTTAGTGGAAGCATGAACCAACCAATCATTCAAAAAAATCAATTAATTGGAACACTAGTTACTGTATCAGACATGTTTGTGCTTACGTTCTCTGTTGGTGTGATAAGGTAGACGGCCTCAAGCAATGGCAGCGGCTCACGGCGCTTCGTGATGTTCTCAACCACTGCAGCACAATGCACAGTTGTTGACAATGCACAGTTGCTGACAATGCACAGTTGCTGACAATGCACAGTTGCTGACAATGCCTGACAATCGTCATCGGGCTGGGAGAAACAAGTAGATTCAAATTTCTGCTGAATACAACTAAGTTTACTAACTGCTCAAAAACCGAGTTCCTGAAGACGATAACTGGCAAGGATTCAGGGGTGGCATAAGGGGCACATGTCCCCACTTGGCTTGAACTAGCTTCGAAGTTGGAAGATGGAAGATTTTGTTGAGCTTCAAGAGGTGCAGTTGGATGATTTTGGTGAGCTTCAAGGGGTGCAGTTGGAGCATTTTGATGAGCCTCAAGGGGTGCAGTTGGAGCATTTTGGTGAGCTTTAAAGGGTGCAGTTGGAGCATTTTGTTGAGCCTCAAGGGGTGCAGTTGGAGCATTTTGTTGAGCCTCAATGGGTGCAGTCGGAGCATTTTGTTGAGCCTCAAGGGGTGCAGTTGGATGATTTTGGTGCGCCTCAAGGGTTGTAGTTGGTGAATTCTGTATGTATAAATTGTGCTATGTACAGTGCTTATTCACTATCAAAATAAACGCATATGTTGATATAAAGATATATTTGGACTTTGTGCGCAGTGCATTCATGAGACTTCACTCACATGTAATTCCATCGGACATGATTTCTGTCATCTTGCTGCAGGCAGAAATCATGCGCATACTCAGCTGGTCAACAATGAGAACCTTCCAGTCACGACCCTTGACCGCTTTGATCACATCGGTCATGATCTCTGCAAGATCACGTCAAGTATGACTAAACAAAACTCACAGATATGCAGAACATTGACAGAAAAGTACAGTAGTATGTACACCAATTTATAAATGGAGTCTTATTTTATAAACAAGACAACCTGGATATAAACATGAAATATAAAACTACAACAAACTCAACGAACTGCATAAGTAATGCCATTTTGGGACTAATAACTCTAGTTTAGGTATTATTAACTTATTATAAACCAGCTGCAATAAAATGTTATATACATTTTTTTTAAATCTATTACATAAAAGTTGCATTTGAAGTTTTGAATATATCCAAACTGACAGGGTTGGCTCGTTTATCCCACACTGGGCGGTAAATACCGGTAAAACCCATCCTGGCAAAAAAAACAAATTGTGGTAAATACCGGGACAACTGGGAAAAACTCTTAAAAGGATTATATTTTAAGCTATATTGCAATAAAAGCTACTGTACCATCACCAGAATTAATATACATTAATATATATATATAATATATATATATATATTTATTGGTTATTACTGGACAATCATAATTATAGTTTGACTGAAAACAATAACATTACATGATTCAAAAATATATATTCAATTGTCTGCCATATAATGGTAGTGTTGCTACAGGCTCACCTCTATGTGTTGATAATTCACTATGCTATTTCTGAGAAACAACACCTCTGCCACTCATGATGCCAACTGACAAGTGCTTCACAACAGAATGCCTGACAAAATGTGTATGTCTAGTCTGGTGTACTGATACTGGTATACATTGCTTCCCAGCAGAGGCCCCCAGCAGACTACAAGTTCAAACATTAAGTTGGAGCTGATTTTGGACTCCTAGAGACATTTGTGTGACAAGTGTGACAATCCTACCAAGGAAGAAATCAGGAGGGCCATAAAGCAGCTGAAGAATAACAAAGCAGCAGGACCGGACGAGATTCCGACAGAAGCACTCAATGCACATATAGACACCTCTGTACCCTCTCTTTGGAAAGATCTGGAAAAAGGAAGAGGTACCATCAGACTGGAGAGAGGGATACCTCATAAAACTCCCCAAGAAAGGAGTCCTCAGCAACTGTTCCAACTACAGAGGAATGAGACTTCTGTCGGTGCCAGGGAAAGTGTTCAACAGGATCATCTTGGAAAGAATGAAAGATGCAGTCGACCTACTGCTGAGAGATCAGGAAGCTGGATTCCGCCAGAACAGATCATGCATGGATCAGATCGCAACACTGCGTATCATAATAAAGCAATCCTTGGAGTGGAACTCCTCACTCTACATCAGCTTTGTCGACTACGAAAAGGCGTTTGACAGTGTAGACAGGGAGACTCTGTGGAAACTACTACGACATTATGGCATATCAACCAAACTGGTCAACCTGATTAAGAACAGTTATGAAGGAACAGGCTGCAGAGTAATCCATGGAGGACAGCAAACAAACCGTTTCTAATTGAAGACTGGAGTTAGACAAGGTTGCTGGCACTGTTGTCCCACAGCCACCAGCAGATGCAGGAGAAGACCACTGAACTGGCAGCCATCTCCTCACAAGTGGGCCTCAACATACATAAAGGAAAGACAAAGGTCCTCAAGGTTAATACAGCCAGCACTGAGCCAGTCACACTGGAAGGGAGTGCACTTGAAGAGATAGAGGTCTTCACATACCTGGGTAGTATCATTGACAAGCAGGGTGGCACAGACGCGGATGTTAGAGCAAGGATTGGCAAGGTGAGAGGAGCATTTATACAGCTCAAGAACAACTGGAGCTCCAAAGTGTTGTCATTACACATGAAGATCCGACTGCTGAACTCCAACGAGAAGTCAGTCTTACTGTATGGAGCAGAGACATGGAGGACAACTAACACCACCACCAAGAAAGAACAGACTTTTATCAACAACTGTCTAAGAATCCTCCAGACCCGCTGGCCAGACACCGTCAGCAACATTGACTTGTGGAGGAGGACACACCAACTGTCTGCCGAAGATGAAATAAGAAAAAGACAATGGGGATGGATTGGTCACACGCTCCGGAAACCAGCATCAACTATCACCAGACAGACTCTGACATGGAACCCACAAGGCAGGAGAAAAAGAGGCCATCCAAAGCCTCCAGGCGGACACCAAGAAAACAGGACACACATGGAGACAGCTTGAAACAAGAGCATAGGACAGAGGACTCTGGAGAGCTGTTGTCGACAGCCTATGGAGCTCAAGAGGGACGATGGGCATAACTAAGTAAGTAAGAGACATTTGGCTACAATGTTTGCAGGTCCTTAGCCAGTTAGCCTGTGATTGTCCCTTAGTCTAACTTTCAAGGCATGGTGTGGATGGCAACATTACAACTAATGTTTGCTGAGATGGTGCAGTACAACCTGCCCTTGTCCAGAGGTCAACATTTCCTTTGTTCCTTAAACAGATTGTAAATTGGCAACTAATAATACTGGTCAGGCTGTCTGACTTCAGTCACCATACTTCTTTAGCAGTACTTGACACTGTCCCTTGTAAGACTGACAATGAAATGTATTTATTAACTGATGAATTACTGTTTCATCACATTGACTTCATGCTTTAAACAAATAAAAGAATACGCCAGAACTAGTAACTAGTCAACCTGTTTGCTTTAGATGGATTATTAACTATTTTTTTTAATGGACTAAGATTAATTGCAAGAACTAGCCAATGGTAATCTCAGTTATGGACTTAGTCCGGGATATTACCAGTAAATACCGGATTTTCCCACTGCCCTGTCTAAAACAGTTTTTTCCCAGAAACGTGCCAACCCTGCAAACTGGCAATGATCTTGGCTTGTAGTTTTGCCAAAGAGACTCAACTGTCAGTCACTTAGTGACACTGACTATACAGTGTCAGTGACAACCAATATAGGCTTATGCTTAGCAGACCAAGTTTAGAAATTAGACCAGCAAATTATGCAAACACACATGTATACCTCTGACTCTGTTTAAATATTCGAAGTGGTTACGTAGCCGAGCATCGGAACCGTGTCCCCCACAGAGTTAAAGGTCCGAGCACTCAATGCGCATGCGCCAATCGTCACGTGTGCGCACTGGCTTCGGCTCTCTTTCTCTCTCAAATATGGCGATCGAGCGTGGTGTTGTTTTATTTGGGCTAAAATTAGGATATTTTCGATAGTTTTGAAGACGTGCATGTGTAGTCGGATTAAGGAAATCAAAAATGCGACAGCCATGCAATTGTACAGACACGACTGTAAGACGTTGGCTGCGTCGGTGGAATGATATCCCGTGGGCAAGGCTAAGCGGGCAAGGCTAAACCCGAACTTCGATACTATCTCCTATCATACTGCATTTATACCTTACTTATCATGTATATACCTTACTTTTCATGTATGCCTTTATACCATGGGGATTACACAACTGCCAATAACGAATGAAGGGCAAAGGGATGGTATTTATACTGTATGACATTTCAGTGTATTAATACTGTATGACGTTTCAATGTATTAGTTGTATTTTATTGTATACTGTGAATCCAACTCAGTTGAGTTGCTAATAAACTTGTGTTATTCTTATTCTATTCTATGCATTATTTCAATAAAATGTTATGTTACTTCTACTCTGCTGTTTTCATAAGTCATTATACATTACATCATTATTGGTAGAGCACATAATGTATTCCAAAGTAATTTATAATATTTACATATATAATTTATATATATATATATACATATGATATTATTTTGTATTTGTAGTTACTATGGCTCACAGCTATGTTACAATAGTTATGTTAGTTCCTGTCAATGTGTATTGTTTGGTTGTCACGTTATATTTTTGCATGTAATTGGATAGAATTGAGCATGTCTAGTATAATTGACTCTTTATATTATTATATTTTCCCATTATTATAGAAAGGCAGATTTATAGTACAGAAAGTTAAGTATAGTATACGCTAGTACTAGTAGTAGTAAGTTAGCATTTAAGCTAAAGGTCAAGTTAGTACTAGTAATACGATGAGCACTGACAAAATTGAAAGTTGAACTGAGCAAAAGGAATACTGAAATGTAGTCGGTCGGGAAATGACCTATAACACTGATGACCAAGGTTCCGATGCTCGGATCTTCATCCCTGACAAACGCAATTCCGATGCTTTGAGTGAGTGCTCGGACCTTTATCGCCGACACGCACGGTCCCGATGCTGGGCTATGTAACAACAAAGTGGTTGCGTAGCCGAGCATCGGTGCTTGCCGCTCCGTGTCCCAGCACCGGAAAGAGGCCACGATAGGCACTTGCGCGTTGAGTGCTCGGACCTTTAAGGCTTTATCGCCGAGACGCGCACGGTTCCGATGCTCGGCTACGTAACAACGTCCTTAAATATTTTATTATTACTGCGTCTCATGAACTATTATTAATATCCCAACATTGCTAATGTGCTTTAATCCATGGCGAGGAAGCATCGATACGATCTCGAAACGAATGTCTCTTAATGAATCGATCGATCGTTGTTTACATAGTCATAGATCGGAATAACAGCTGTCAATCAATAACATGACGGAAGGGCTCGGCGTTAGAATGCTGCAAAACGGTTCACATCGTGTATACAGTTTACTTTGGTGGCAGCAAGCATAGAACGAAATGTCCAAATACATTATTTTAAACCAATGTAACATGTGGCCTTCAAAGTAGTAAAAGAACAATTCAATTTATATATTACTCACTATCGTGAACGGCTTGCTTGAGCGCCATCTTGAATAACTATAATTTCCCTACGTGCCAGATGTTTCTTGATTCATAACGCTTTAAAACGCCCCGCCCCTTTCGTTGAGCGCACGGCATATAAACCGTGCATAAACGTGAACAATTGTTTTATTTATATTTACCAAACAGTGTGTATGTGGCTAACACCACTTGAGTATTGTAATGATATAAATTACTAACATAAATTAATCAACTTTATGTGAATATTTAAATAAAATATACCGAATACATGTTCAAGTGCTTGATTGTCTTGATCAAGTGTGACTAAACTGAACAGTTATTATGTTAATACAACTATCCTACTAATAGTATAACACTTTAAATCGCGTATACATGCATATAATCACTATGCATGTGCAAAGGCGATTTTTAATATGCGCGAACATGCACACGCGCATAATTAAAGTTATCACATCTGCTGACCACTTGTAGCAGTTAGTGCATGTTATCTATTGATCATAGGTTGATGAATATGTTTAAAACAAAATCGGTAGGTTTCTTCTAAGAATGTGTTTGACAGATTAATAAATTGTGTTTGCTTATCGACATACCACTACCTCGATCATTTAAAAAACATGTTATATCGATAAACCAATTGTTTCCTTAAACATTTATCTTCTAGATTTGGTGCTTTGGATGGCAGTCTTGCTAAATTTGGTTAAAGTAAATAAACAAAATCATGACTAACAAGCGGGTCACACAAAGAAGCACAGATTTACATCTTCGATTAGCAAAACGTTTCCTTATCAACCGTGCGTCAGAGAGAGAGCCTATTTGATAGAGGGAGCACTTGCTAAATAATCCCGAGGGAGTCAAAAATAATATTTGGATGACAACATATATTGCAATATCGAGATACACATATAGTTGTATTGTATTCGTATTGTGCAAATGCATTGGATAGATCATTAATAACGCTTTCGTATTGACATGCGTATACCTTTCTGAACCCACAAATCCACAGCGCCCCCTCGCGTGAAATATAGCAGGCATTTACATCTGAGGTCAACGGAAATGGATTTTTATTGAGAGTGTGTTTATCAGAGTCGCTATAGGAATTATGCTATGTAAATTAAACCATTCACACCCTCTGCATATATACAATGTAACAATATGTCAGCAAAAGGCGAAAAATGCGGTAAGTCAGTTGTGTTCTCGCAGTGATGAGTGACACCCCCTTGGCTTGGAAGTTGGATTCCTTTCCCCGGCCCAGCCCTCTCGATCCCTCCTCCGCCCGGCCTAGATCTGACTGAAGCCGTTTCTCAGACTCATAACGACCAACTAGGAAGGTTTTCGTAGATATCTTTAATAGCGAGGCAAGTTTCGTTATCTGTGGAAGTCGTAGTTTCTACACGATATGGCAAGTTCTCTGCGATAGCCGAAATTTAAAAATAACGATCTGACTTAAAATGTCATAAATAATGAAGACATTGAAGTTAACCCATCATTTTATAAATTTAGTTTTGGTCTGGAAATAAACAGCAGATACCCACAACTAATTCTTAAACACTAAACATTTCCCACCTTGGCTTAAAATCAGCACCTATAATAAACCTAATGCTAGACCTAATTCTTTGATCTTTTTGTCGATCTGTCAAAGTTGATAATCAGTTACTCAAGACAAAGTCAAAACTGAAGTTAACTTTAGAAATTTAGAGATTAGATTGGACTCTAATCTAGAGAAACATAAAACATCTGCACTCATGTAGGCAATCTGTTAACTTGCATTTTGCTTTCAGTGAATGAAACATTAAAAGGCGAGAATCGCGGCCATCGAAACATAAAAATGTACGTTTTGAGGGTTTTTCCAAGTCAAAACAATATTTAATGACATTTAATAAGTTTACATGCACTTATATCAGTTATAATTCTTATATGTATGACTGTATCTCTTCTATCTGAAGTTACTTTCAATAACTGTGCATAAATATGAAATTATGCCATTTTTGTGATGAAAACATAACATCACAATACACATGATCAACATAATTTGATTGTTGATTATCTACTTATTTAGGCCTGTTTGCTCGCTGGGAGACCAGTCCATCGACCATGGTCCTGCACTGTTGTCATTTTGATCCCATTTTCAAAATGTTGTCCAGTTTTTCCCATCTGCTTTCTTTTGCTTTCCATGTCTCTCTGCCAGGTGTTTCTCGGCCTTCCTCTTCTTCTCTTCCCTTGGGGGTTCCATGTAATTGCTAGTCGTGTGATGTTTGTTGCAGGTTTCCTCAGTGTATGTCCTAACCACTTCCATTTTCTCTTCTTTATTTTGTTTTCTATTGGTAGTTGTTTGATCCATTCCCATAGTGTAGTGTTGGGTACCTTATCTGACCACTTTAGTTGTATGATTCTGCCCAGGCATTTGTTGATGAAGGTCTGTAATCTTTTTAGTGCTTTCTGTGTACTTCGCCATGTCTCCGAGCCATAGAGTAACACTGACTTCACATTTGAGTTGAATATCCGTAATTTGGTGTTTAGCTTGACTTGTTTTGCTTTCCAAATGTTTCTCAAAATGAGAAATGTCACTCTTTCTTTTTATATCCTTGCTTTGTCGTCTTCTGTGCCTCCACTCTTGTTAATTACGCTTCCCAGGTATGTGAAGAAATCAATTTCTTCCAGTGGTTCCCCTCCTAATATGACTGGGCTGTTATTCTTCATGTTGGTTTTCTCCAGCATATGTTGGTGACTGTGGGACAGGAGAACGAGGTCATCTGCAAAGTGCATTTCCTCCAACTTGCTCCAAGGTGTTCACTGGATACCATCTAGACAATTTGCTGATAAGCAGTTAAAAGAAGAACAAACTTATCTGAGTAAACTCAGATTATACAACTTATTAGAAGCAAATTTTTTTGGTTTCTTTGAACAAGTCATATGAGATGGATATTTCACATGTTAGGGGTTAAATGTGACACACGCAGTCTTAAAACTTAGATATAAGACTTATAAGTTAAGTGATGGATGCTACACAAACTTGTTTAAAATAGATTTCAGCAGGTAGGTTTTAGCTAGCAAGGAACCATACCCCTACCACGGTTTGCGCTAGAAGAAAAAAAAATTGGTACAGAGTTAGTCAATTGTGAGACCGTGGAACTGGCAGGCTAAGTCTGCCATGGGCAGCTATGGTGCCCTGATGGGTGGGGGGTTTGGGGGCCCTCCCCCAGAAAAAATTGGATTTCTAGATGCTCGGAGAAATGATTTCCCGGCATTTGGAGTCAGAAATGCAGCCCGGCTCATGGTGATCATTTCCATGTTTCATAGGAGAATGAATAATAAATGTAACAGTCAGCAGGAAAATTGTAAACTGTAGTATGGTATCTTGTTTGGTTATTTTTCTTCACCAAAAAACAATAAATACTCGAAAACATTGCAAAAAAAGTACAGCCATGACAGCACGCCGTATTCTTTACACTAAGCCTACCAATATACCGGTACGCCATGTTCTATCCTGAGGTGAAGGCTTCAATCCTGCAGTGAATACCACGATTAGCCAATCACAGAATAGCTAGCATAAAAGTGTTGGCACGGGCTCATTCTTCACCTTCAACGTCATCAAGTATGAGTTTCATTGCACAGAATATTTAAAAAAATTATAAAATCTGGATTTATTTTGGGTACGTATCTGTACCCTAGAATTATTTTTGGGTACGTAATTTTACCCTTTTACCCTGCTGGCGGAAACACTGCCTACTGAGGCTTTCTAACATACCTAATTTTTTAAATCCCCTTTTGTCGACTGGTGGCGTATGCCATATCATGTATGACTCTACATCTAGTATGCACCATATATTTTATGGTAAAAATAGTTGTGTTAGTAAGTTCTTATGTACCACTGGGCCACACGGTCAGTCCTAAAGACTGCTCAAAGCACTAGACACTTCACCCCGATAGACCTGTTCTTTTGAAAACTATGTAGCACTAATAAGCATTTGATTGGAAATGGTAAATATTATTATCTTGACTTCTCTGAGAAACAATATTTTTTATAATATACCAGTACAGTTACTGTTAACAGCATATTAATTTTTTTTTTTTCTGTGACCTGTCTCCAATATATAGTCTGGTATATATATATATATATACAGTGTATATATTTATATATATATAAATAAATTTATTTCCAGCACCAAATTTCATATATAATATAGTCAATTAAAACTATGTTTTAGACATTATATATATATATAATATATATATATAAAATATAATATATGTATATTATATATACATATAATATATATAATATATACATATATATAAGTAAATTTACACTTTAGTGTGTATTTACTATATATATATACATATATATATAATATACATATATTATATTTTATATATTTATATATTAAAACTGTTCTAGACATTATATATATATATAATATAATATATATATATATATATAGTAAATGCACACTAAAGTGTAAATTATATATATATGTATATATAAGTAAATTTACACTTTAGTGTGCATTTATTATATATATATATATATACATATATACAAACTGTATATATATATATATATATATATATATATTATTTTATATATATATATATATATAATGTCTAGAACACAGTTTTAATTGACTATATTATATATGAAAAAATATGAAAATTGGTGCTGGAAATAAATTTATTTATATATTTTTTTAATAACTGCTTAAAACTGAAAGTAAGCTGGATCCTGGTTCATTCCATAAAGGCATGCGCATTTTATGCAGGAAGCTCATTTTGTGTTAATAGCACAGTGGAGCTACACTGTGAACAGGGCACTAAGTATTGATCAACTTAACTATGTCAGTACTACTGAGGTTGTGAGCACTGAATTAGTGAATACTGCATTCCCAGCAACTTATAAGAACATTGACTGCATCACTTTAAGTCAAGATTTTAGCAGCAATAAAATATTTTGCTAATAGCAACATCATACTTATTCTGAAAGTAGACTGATCATCAAGTAAAACTAAGTCAAGACAAATTTCAGTTGTGTCACTGTTACAACAAGAAATCTTATAAATGACATAACTTTATCATTAGTGTAATGATCAAATGTATTGCCCCTGTTACTGTTAGTTTCAGGTTTGTCTCCAACGCTAACTTCTACCAAGACCATATCAGAGTTATTACTAGAATATCTTCACTACCAGATTCAATGTGACATGGTTGTCAAGGCATTACTCAATTTGTCTGGTTTTCATATATCCACAATAGCATTTAATCAATGTCATTATGCATTAAATTATTCAATTTAATACATGGTGCCACTGTATCAGTTTATTATCCTTGAGAGACAGACAGATTTGACAGATGTACAGATTTATTTTAACCATATATACATGTAACATGTACAAATATACAAATTGAAATAATTTACATAAATGTAAAGGTCAAGGTGACTCCCATTAAGACATAACATGTCGTTAACATGGGAACCTCCTTTTAGTAAACATAAATCAGATAATAATCAATATTAATAACAATCATACATGATAACCAGAGCTACCAAGTCTCACAAGTCTCATACATTTAGTGTGAGTCTCGTGCATTTAGCGTCCAACTCACGATCTCGCCCATAAACCTGTAAATCTCACGCATATATTTAAGAAATGTTAATACAGCCAAGCATATTTTCATGCACATGTCGATATATTGCAGAGCATCATCGATAGAATCCGCAATGTTATTATCATCTTCAGTGACGTGTATAAAATGCTGTTTTCATGATTTTTTTAAATACCTAGTAGTGCTGCCTCCTAGTGTCCGCTTGAGAAATGTCAGTGCTGCCACCTGGTGTTCGTTCAGGGAACTGAACCTCACACATATTTTCCAACTCAACTTGGCAGCTCTGGGTGACGACCAAACCACTAACCATACATAAAGCTTTATATTTTTTTTGACTTTGTAAACAACTGACTCGACCTACTACATTGTTCAACTAACTGAATGAATACAAAGTTAACTTGCAGGCCCTTGCCACTAAATAAGTTGAAATATGTAGGTAAATCAGTAAAAAGCATACACTTGCATGCTGCACAGTTGGTTAAATGTTGTCTAAATTGGCCTACTTCTATACCCCAAAGATGGCCAATTGGTCCACTAGGCCAAGATAGTTTCCTACGCAACTGTATCCTTGTCTAAGACCTGGCCTGGCCTGGCCTACAAACATAGCATGGCTCTGAGCTGACAGTTGAATCTGTGCCCAACTGTTAACTGTTCTGGTTGTTTTGTGGCTAAATAACCTCAACTTTTTACGCTGGTAATGAATGAGTCGGTTCATTGTGGTCAATGGCTAGATGTGTGAAGACAGTGAAAGACTTAATTATGTATGCTCTGCCCCAGAGCTGCATAATTTAAAAGCATGAATATTGTAAAAAAACAACTGTTGATTTTGTTAGAAAGATAGGTCAACGTTTCACATTAGCCAAACATGAATGAAACTCAATTTTAATAGAATCTTAGAAGGCTTTGTCTTAGAATATTAGAATAATATATAACTAATGAAATTAGTAAAGTAATTTTGGTTGATTCTGACTATGTGGGTACCTAGCTGGTACTGGAAATCCACTTACTGCCAGCCTATCAATGCTTAATAACTTCATTTTAAACTGTCTTGTCTGTTCCTCATATTTAAATCAAATTTTTTTAATACTTCAATAAAAATATATCAAAGGTACATTGCCTGCCAAATTGCATTTTAATACACACAAAACCATTTTTGCAATTTCAGTGTTGCACGGGGACTTGCGCCAGAGAAATGTTTAAATTTGTTAATTCATAAATTATACCCGGTCTTTATTGGTAATATTATCAGGCTAACTGCAATTGCCATTTGATGTTGAATGCGTTCACTTAGTTCCCACACAAACAAGACCTGATTCAGTGAACTTCCTGCTAATAATCACCAGCCTGGCATGAGAGGATGTAACGGAACTAACAAAGTCACTTTAACTTGTAAAATACTAGTCACTGCGCTTAACACAGGAACAGGAAATATTTATTTGTCCCCAAATACACAATACAACAGAACATTTGTTACAAAAACAAAAACCTTGCTATATATTGTAAACATGTAATCCATGGTAGAAAAATAGAAGATTATGTCACAATAAGGGACAGGAGACTCCTACTAAGACTAAATATAATATGGTCACTGTTGAAGGAGCCACCATATGAATTAATCTAAATGATTATTTACCAGTTTAACCTTATATAAAAGAAAATTGCTAGAACAATTAGTGATCATTACAACGAGAGAATTGTATCATTATATATGTCCATGGATATATTACATGTATTAAATATACAAACAGTAAGTTTTTATATTCCGTAATCTATAACCAAGGAAGTACAGAGTTACTAAATCATATATTGCATATACAACAGTCATTAACATGTATAACAGTCATTAAATGTATGCCAACACCTTGGTTGCAGAACAAACGCTGTCACCTAAGTCACGTGTCCTCAAGAAAGCAAGGTCATTTCGTGATGACATCCGCTCCAAGATCACGCGTCGATCGTCTAGTGGCACCAGTTCGAGCAGTATGCCCTCGTCACCAAGGCCTGTGGGAAAGTCGCCACGACACCGACGCAAGGCTGTCCACAGGGCAGGCAGCTTCTCTGATGGGACACAGCCAGAGCTCCACCCCGCCACTCACACTGTAAGTGTCTCTGCCAGGCCCTTAGCCAGAAATTTTTTTTTGCCAGTCTTGAATTAATAAAAAATGTGCCTTTTAGCACATGAATGGCTGGCACGGAAGTCATCAGTCGCAATCATCATTTAAATTTTTTCTTTGATAAACCATTGTTATTTGAGTTATTAATTTAATTAATACAGATCCGTTTGATTGGTTTCACTACCAGTTGTGCCAATGATAGTCATTAATGTGGGCTGATAGACATGGAACTATCAATTAAGCTAGTGGCCAGCTGGCCCCCTCTAAATTCCACCCATCTTATCAGTTGTAATTACCCCTCTTAGCCAGTCTTGAAGAATGGCAGATATGTCTCAGACTAAGCCCCTGCTCTCTACCCTAACCTAACCGCTGTTTTAGGGTTTTCCTCCTAGACACTGCATCTCCGGCTCCAAACTTTCAGGATTTGATCTACAATGCATCAGAAGAAAACTGACGCCATTACTTTTTTAGTATTGATATACTGCACATTAGACTGACGTTATTTTAATGCAGTTTTAAAATAGATTGTTGACAGTTTTACGCGTGCTTAGTGGGATTGTTCCGAGCTATGCAAATGGCCTGCCGATCAATCGGGGAGGTTTTACTTTGCGTGCATTGTGAAAAGCTACTGAAATTTACATCATAATATACATACGGAACGAATACAGTTGAAACTCGCTTTACGGTCCCCTCAGAAATACAGCCACCTTGCAAATAAAGTTACCCTAGGATAGTCTCAAATTATTTCCATGTACAGTAAAGTACAAGAAATTAGTCCTGCTAATACGATCACCTCGCTATTCAGGTCACTTTTACCGGTCCCGAGGGTGACCTTAATAGGGAGGTTCCACTGTATTTTGGGAAACCAGAGCATGGTCATTTATGCTAGTTATAATGTGTGGCCTTATACGAACGACATACTCGCCGCAAGAAGATGAAGATAGATCGACCATATTCTGAGAAAGAAATGTAACAGCATCTCCAAAGTAGCAATAATTTGGACACCTGAAGAAAAAAGAAAATGAGAACAGCTCAAAAAACCTTGAGGAAGACTGGAAGAAGAACTAAAACGATGTCATCTAAGCTGGGGCCAGGCTGCATAGCAGGCTGCAGACAGGAAGAGGTGGACCACCAAGACCTGCTACTGGGAACAAAGAAGACTAAGCGCTCCCATGGCCGGTACCCTTCATCTCAGCTTAAATGTTTGTAGTGAGCAGGATACATACATTTATAAAGTTGGCGATGCAGGTTCACAGAGTAACATATCAAACAATATTTGCATTGAGTTTTTGTAAAAAAAATAAAAAAATTGATATACGTGTATATATATATATAACATAACATTGCGGTCATGTGTGTTGGCAGTTTGTGAGAGTTGGTATTCTAACCGAAAAGGTGAAGGTGTTTGCCCTCAAGACTGGTAGTAGTTGGGGTGAAACCACAATATATTTCATTATAACCTATCCTGTGCTGGATGGAGAATTTAACTACATATTTTCTTTAAACTATCTCAGCACATGAAACATAGACTAACTAACTGACCCTGTGTGGAAAATCCTTGAAAACATCATACCTAATTTTTCAGAAAAATTCACCCAAACCTGATACCTCTAAATTGTGTCCCAATCTGGTGGTGGGTTTTAAAAA
Source organism: Escarpia spicata (assembly GCA_963995525.1). Taxonomy (NCBI): domain Eukaryota; kingdom Metazoa; phylum Annelida; class Polychaeta; order Sabellida; family Siboglinidae; genus Escarpia; species Escarpia spicata. The sequence continues at coordinate 20,998,983 of OZ023217.1, forward strand.
TATTGATGCATTCTGCAAAATAACCACTGTAATGTGTATGAATGTGCAGGCAACTAGTGCATATTTATTGCTACCTCATGAAAAATCTAATGCAGTAGTACATTCAGTATTCAATGTACCAACATGTCCCATGTAAAGGTGTTTGAACAAATTTACACGTCACATCAAAACACAATTTTCATTGGAACTCGTTCAATGTGTAATGGTGAATGGACACTAAATGTGGTCTAAGGTCAATTTTTTTAACATGGATTGCAACTTCAAAACTATCTGCTAGGTGGCAGCATCCAATGCAATTTTTTTCTATCGTAGATTATCCAGGATCCAAGATGTGGTGCTACTCTTTGTTGTCCTATGTGGAACAGAACAGTTGTTTTTACAAAACATAAAACCACTCACTAGTTTTACCAGGAATTTGGGTAACCAATGTAACCAATGTAACCAATCAAATTGACTTTCAGCCTAACCCATCAATTGTGAATATACAGATTAGTTATTTAACAGAATTGCCATCCAAAGCTACAAACACCAGATGGCATGTAGACAAGGAAGCCAATTTGACAACCCTATGAGCCACACCCCTTCAAGTTAACTACCCTCTTTGACCATACTCCTTCAACTCAACTACCCTCTTTGACAAGTTGACAACCCTACTAACCACACCCCTTCAACCCAACTACCCTCTTTGACAACCTTACTAACCACACCCTTCAACTCAACTACCCTCTTTGACAACCCAATTAGCCATACCCCTTCAACTCAACTACCCTCGTTGACAACCCTACTAACCACACCCCTTCAACTCAACTACCCTCTTTGACAACCCTGCTTGTCATACCCCTTCAACTCAACAACCCTCTTTACACAACCCTACCAACCCCACCCTTCAACTCAACTACCATCTTTGACAACCCAACTAGCCACACCCCTTCAACTCAACTATCCTCTTTGACAACCCTACTAGCCATACCCCTTCAACTCAACTAGAACCCTCTTTGACAACCCCACAACTAACCCTTCAACTCCATTAAGGTGACTTGGGTACAATATGACGTTGCTTTGTGTTGCAATTTATTAGTCATAATCCATTCGTAGTCAGTTAATAACATGATTACCCATAATGGGAATAATGAAATAATGGCTGTTACTGATGATGAGTATTAGGTAGAATCCACATAGTTCCACATCATAAGCCAGATTACTGACCTAAGCTGCAATTACTGTGGAATGTGTTTACACGATGGAAGTAGGTGACACTTACTGAAGACAGATCTAGCATCAGCTGCCTTCACGTGTCACAAAAAAGTCAGTCCAAGCTAACACCATATTTCTTAATGCATGCAAGCAAGTTGCCTAAACTGTTAGAAATTTGCTAAATATATGTGTATATATATATATATATTTAATATAGTTCTAAATACATATATATATATATATATATATATATATATGTATTTAGAACTATATTAAATACCAGGTAGTCGTTGAAAATCGCCAGATATATACAGCTGTATGTACCTGGTAGTACATAATATACTCTTCCAGTATAATGTGTAGCTGGACAATTATACATTTGTTGAATGTATACAGTAAAACCTGCCATAGCAGACCTGTTCCTAACATAAACCTGTCTATTATGGACACTTGTCCCACATTACTAGTATACATTGTCCACTATCTGTCCATAGCAGTTATCTAGCCATAACAGGCATATTGCGCAATCCTAATGATGTCCACTATGGACAGATTTAACTGTTTTTAGATTTTAAATAGAATAACATTATTACTCTTTTTAAATAGCCCAGATATATACTGTATAGCTGGGAATATCTTTTGACATTTTTCACTAATTTCTATGTATATTTAGGTAATTTCCAACAATGAAGTTCTTTTCTATTGTAGAACATTTTCCAAAAGAATACCAGGTATGTGTATATAAAAAGGTCAGCCTGTCCAGTCCTGACCAAATCTGACAGCATTAGACATGTGTAATCTGTTGTTTTAGCTCATTTCATACCAACTGTAGATATTATTGAAAAATCTATCAATCTGGTTTTTTTTTCAAATAAAAATATATGATACAATTAAAAATACCATAATAAAATAACGTGACTAAATATTTTCTCATGAGCACAATTGTGAAGTGTAATACGTTTTGACTACTTTTGGATTGATTCCCCCAATGCAAACATTACATTTACAGGTATGCACATTAATATAGTATATATTATTATAACTAAAAGAAAAATAAATCGTAATATTTTATCTTAATCACACTAACTTTAGATATGACAGAGGGTACAGTCAGCTAACACCGACTTTTGTTCTGACATAGTATTAGAACGGGGACTATTAAGTTCATTCCATGTGAACGCAACCAAAATTCCTGAAATTTGTTGCCCTCATCTCTTAGATTTTTTAATAAATCAGTCTAGTGAAAGTATTTGGTAAGATAAGCAAGAATCCAAAATTTCAGTGTTCTAACTCCAGTAGTTTTCGAGTTACAGCAGATTGAAATTTGGGACTTGGACATTTTGTTAAAAATAAATAAAATTATTCACATTTCACAGGTTAATATCTCTTGAACTATTTAACCTGTGTCAATGAAACTTTGTGGAAATGTTCTCTACAAAGTATAGATCACATAAATATACTTAGAACATAAATTCAGTGTATGGTTAATGTGCACCAAGTTGATAAACATAATGATTTATTCAATAAATCACTCGCGAGAGGGTTTTCAGACTTTGATTGTGAACAAAATACACAAACCTCAGAAACAAATTGTATATAATTTTTATACACACATGCAGGTGTGCATATCCGAGTAATATGGCAGGTCTGGTTGTCTTATTTATGAATCTGTACATATGCAAAGATGGTACGTTGTTATATTTCTTTAAAAATTTACCAATTCCGACCCAAAAAGGTCAATGAAGCGTAGCATGTATTGTCACAAAACTTATTGTAGATGTAAGCTTGTCCCTATAACACAAATAACTAATAACTCTCAATATCCTTCCATGCTTCCATCTCAAGAAGAATGGTGACCCTTGGGTACCCCAAATTTATCAATAAATCACTTGCGAGAGGGTTTTCAAGCATTGATTGTGAGGTAAACATACATGCCATTGTTAATATTTGAATATATTTGTATCATCATATCAGTGTACATTCTCAGAGTAATATGATTTGTCTTAATTACGAATCTGTACATATTCAAAGATGGTACAATGTTATATTTCTCTTAAAAAACCACCTTATGATAAAAAATGGATGTGGGATCGAAAGGATTGCTGCAAATTTTTATTAGGCAAAAACCAGTCCCGTTTACAACATAACTATCAACCTTAAATAATCAGAAATCCCAAAAGTTGTTTTTCTAGCTACTCTGACCAATGTCAGTAATCCCTCCTTTGCATCACAGGACTATTCCATGGAAAGTGATTGTATAACACCAAGTAATAACACCAAGTGATTGTATAACACCAAGTTATAACACCAAGTGGTTGTATAACACCAAGTAATAACACCAAGTTATAACATCAAGTGGTATAACACCAAGTGGTTGTATAACACCAAGTAATAACACCAAGTGGTTGTATAACACCAAGTAATAACACCAAGTGGTTGTATAACACCAAGTAATAACACCAAGTGGTTGTATAACACCAAGTAATAACACCAAGTGATTGTATAACACCAAGTAATAACACCAAGTGGTTGTATAACACCAAGTAATAACACCAAGTGGTTGTATAACACCAAGTAATAACACCAAGTGGTTGTATAACACCAAGTAATAACACCAAGTGGTTGTATAACACCAAATAATAACACCAAGTGGTTGTATAACACCAAGTAATAGATATTTTTGAAATATAGAAGGCCAAGTCAAAACACACACATGCACATGTCATTAATGTATTATTAAGGCACCAAAAGAGTGTTTTCATTCTTCCACGATACAGGTGTATTGTATTGTATTGTATTGTATTGTATTGTATTGTATTTATTCAGTTTCCAACAGTGGACCCAGTAACAGGACTGATAACTGAAACAATAGATATCAATAATAAAACAATAGTAAATGTAGGTATTAAACCTGCATCACACGTGTAATGATACATATGGCACTAATAGTAATATGTTATATTGAATTAAATATTTGTGCAAGTTTTTATATCCAGAAATATGATGGAAATATGTGGATTTGAGATTTTCTACAAGTTTTTATTACAAATTAAACCGTAATAATGATTACTGTTACATAAAAAAGGAAGTACCTGGTGGGTCACTTACAATTTGTGTGTGATGAGAAATTTTAGAATTACTTGTGTTATATAAGCATTTGCTTTATGCCTCGTAAAAGTTTTGTAGCAATAATTTCTATCCCAAATCCACTTTTTTGAATCAGAAGTTGGTTATTTTTAAAATAAATATAATAATGTACCACAATGTACCATCTTTGAATATGTACAGATTCATAATTAAGACAGTCAGATAAGTCATACTACTCTGAGAATGTACACTGATATGCATATATACCAAATATATACAAATATTAATAACAACATGTATGTTTAGCTCACAATCAATGCTTAAAAACCCTCTTGCGAGTGATTTATTGAAACATTTTGGGCACCCAGAAGTATCCCATTTTTGTTGTGAAGGAAGCACGGAAGGATATTGAGAAGTATTAGTTATTTGTGTTTTAGGGACAAGCTTACACCTAGAAAAAGTTTTGTGCCAATACATGCTCTGCCTCATTGACTTTTTTGGGTCGGAAGTTGGTCAAATTTTAAGAAATTAAACAATGTACCGTGTTTGTATAAGTACAGATTCATAAATAAGACAACCAGACCTGCCATATTACTCGGATATGCACACCTGCATGTGTGTATACAAATTATATACAACTTGTTTCTGAGGTTTGTGTATTTTGCTCACAATCAAGGTCTGAAAAACCTTTTGCGAGTGATTTATTGAATAAATCAATGTTTATCAAATTGATGCACATTAACCATACACTGTATTTATGTTCTAAGGATATTTATGTGATCTATGCATTGTAGAGAACAATTCCACAACGTTTCATTGACACAGATTAAATAGTGCGAGAGATATTAACCTGTGAAATGTCAATAATTTTATTTATTTTTAAGAAGCCGTCACAAAATGTGTAAGTCCCAAATTGCTGTAACTCGAAAACTACTGAAGCTTGGGTTCACACGGAATGACCCATTAGGAGAGAGGGAATCAAATCAAATCACAATTATCATAAATTATAAAATGATGCACTGTGGTTGATGCTAGTGCCTTTGTTACGAGCACCCTTTGTTGTGGTAGTCGTCCCGTCGTCCCACATAACTCTTATAAACAGATGAAGCATAAACAGCATTCAGACTGATAGATGGTGCTGGTGTTACTGCAGTGGACAGGGTGCAGAGAGGGAGGAGAGTTTTTGTGAGTGCGGTGTGACGGATAGTTGGAAAGAGGGATTGACAGTGCAGGCCTAGGGGAGTGAGTCACGCCAGGATCTCGGTGTTGCGTCCGTGTGTCTATAATATACCATTGTTGCCAGTACACGGAGACAGCTAGATCCACAGGGATGTGGCCCTTGGTGGGCCTCGATAATCGACACCGGAGTCTGTCACATGACGCTCTCGCAAACAGCCAGGTAATTTTATTCAGTGGTTTCAGCGGTATTGTCACACACGCACATCCGTAGTTGTGTTTGTGATGTCAACGTTTAACATTTTTGATGGATCGTTTTAGTTGTGGTTACGATCAAACCATTGACCGATGATCAGTTATGTATCTGCGGTGATGCGGAAATCTGTGGTTGATTTGTTTTCGGCAAATGGATCTGGGACTGTTTGATGTTGTGTCTTCTGCGTAAATATTCACGGATATAGATACTCTTCATTCAATGCATAAAATGCCGTCTTCCATAATCGATTTAGCCCAATACAAATCAGGTTCATTATGTTGAAATCTGCACTGTGTGAATTTTTTTATAATCTGCACAGTTGGTTTAATAAAAGATTATATACTTTTGCAAAAAAATCATTGGGTGAATCAAAACGGCATTCATTGCATTTAAACTATATATGCTATATGTCCAGACCACTTTTCCGTTTTGTTTCATGGAATTTTGACTGCTAAATGTTTTTTGTCTGATGATTTCACACACAAAAATTTCATGTACGAAGCAAGTAGTATGTCATAATGGATACTAAATGGTTCGGTTTGTTGTTGAACTACATGTGTAGTTCTTCACCCCACTTGTGGTTTGGGTTATGGGAACTGTGAAAGTTCAAAGGCACGCCTCTGCAATAAGTGCCCGTTATAGGCAATAGCGGCTGTTTAATATTTTTAATTTGTGTTTACATTTTGCCTCTTACAACAGGGATCTGGTATTTGTGTCTAGATCCTGTTATCAGTGGATTCAAGTGCAGTAGGACCTTGTCCTAATCCCGGATAAACTCAACATCTGTCGGCTGCATGTTTTTGTCAGTTTTTATCTATGTCTGTTTGAATCGTGTTCATTCCTTTTTAATATATTTAGATACATTGTCTTTTTAGAAAGCCACTGATCATTATTGATGCTGTAAAAAAACACGATAACACATCATGCCTGTAAAATCTATTTTGAATACAAATCATGTGAAATTTGTTTTCTTTTAATTATTACATCTGTAGTTTAGCAACCCTTTGCAACATAAATTTTCATGAGAACTTTCTTGTGGCAGTTTAATTAAATCAGTCAGTTAATCTGTATTAATCAGTAGTATATTTACAACAAAAACACTATGAATTACAATTATAAAAAAAATACATCACCATTGACAACATATAAAATGTCAATATCAATATATACAATAGGGTGTTGGAAATGAGACAAACGTAAATGTAATACTTATATCTATGTTTTACCACTGAACCGGCATTGTTGTTATACAAAATAACTCTTACAAGTAAAAATAAAACGTCAAATTAATTATTAATGCAGCTACAACCTGCATATTGTTTGGTTATTTATATTGTATTTATTTTGTTTGACCTGACACACACAAAAGAGATCTAGTTTATACAAAACAATATTGTTTGGCTATTCATATTGTATTTATTTTGTTTGACCTGACACACACAGAAGAGATCTAGTTTATACAAAACGATATTGTTTGGCTATTCATATTGTATTTATTTTGTTTGACCTGACACACAGAAGAGATCTAGTTTATACAGAACGAATTCCTTGTATACTTTTGTGCAGCAGTTTCCATGGTTTATCAGCAGTGCTGCTAAACACCGTCAATGGGTTACTGTGGCATTTGTGTGTCCTTGTTATTTTTATGATGCATGACAGGTTACGCAGAACTAAAATGTATTTGTGTAACAGGATATGACCTGGGTCACCAGACTGTGCTACTGTAGTTGTTCCAGCTCATGTTGGTGACACAGCCACCGTACCCCCACCCCCTACACATTGAAATCATCCCCCATACAACTGACCTGACACAACCTGTTTAACCTGACGTATTTCAGGCTTTTATTTGGTTTACCGTATTCGTTCTATTAAACGTGCATGCCCTAATTAGCATGCACCCCCCATTTTGGCAGTGTCTGACACCATGGCAGTGATCTCCAATGCCAACTTGACAGGTGTTTCCATCATTGTACTTTAATTTTTACCAATGTCACTCTAGATTCAAAGTCCAGTGATGACAAAATATGTTGAAAGGTTCACCTAAATTAGCGACTTTACAGTGTTCTGCTTTCCTTTTGCTCATACAAATGTGGATGCATAAATCATTTGCCCGTCACGTCTGCTGAGATGGTTCTACCTTGGAACTCCTGGAGCCAAAGAAAATGGGGGTACACGCTTGTTGGATGTGTAACATTTTCACAACTGAAATATTTTAAGTGTACTATACGCTTCATAGAACAAGTACTGTTTATCAGCAGTGCACACTGGGTCATGTTTGCGTGCTGTATGACAGTGTCATATCTGTCTCTGGTGGCGAAATGGGTGCACAAAAACTGCACAGTAAGGTGGATGTTTTCACAAAAATTTATATGAATTAAACATTATATATTAAATTTTTGTTTTATGTCTGAATAATTAAGCTCAGATTTGATTGGGTAACAACAGCATGTGAGGTAAATGATGTCTAATTTCTATATATTCAAGAACATTTATTGATCTTTTCATAGCTGTTGTTCTCCTCTTGTTTCCCTGGCTGTCATTTGTGAGGCTGGGTTCGATTTCGTTCCTCGATTTCTGTTATCTTTCTTTCTTTTCCCTCACTGATCTCTCCACCAACTGTCTCCATTCCCCTCTATCTTTTGCTCAAATTTTCCACTCGTCTCCCAATCCTTCCAAGTCTCTCTTTACACAGTCCTTCCATTGCAGTCTAGGTCATCCTTGCCTCTTTTCCCCCTCCATTATCCGGGCATCTGCTTCCTTTGCCAACCGTTCTTTGTAATGTTTATTTCTCTTTTCATAATAATGTTCATCAAAATGTGATATATTTCAGGATGTTGAGCGCCTGCAACAGAAGAGTCACAAGGTGTTCCAGTCACTCCATTACGTCCAGGACGCCGTCGACAAGAGCATCCAGGAACTGTTGCCAGGGTCGATCACTGTTGTCCTGGAGACCATACTGGAACTCAACCAGTTGCTAGGCAACTACTTCATTGACCAGGACAGGTATGTGTGCACAGGTAGCGACTGTTCCCACGCTGGGCAGGTCAACCACACGTTCTTCACCACACCTCACTGTGGTTATTATAATACAAAATATACAGTTTTCACTGATTTCGTACCAGATAGACCCCCTATACGTGTAACAACCCATGACTCATTCCTTCAATTGCAATATTTACTACTACTACTGTTTTAATTGTCTACTGTACTAGTGTATTATTTACATTATTTATTCATTAAAATTTTAGTGTCTATCAGTTTTTTTTAATTTCATATTTTAATATAACTGTCAACATCATTTGATTTTACATACTTTTGTATACATGTATATTTTATAGTGTCTCTTAGCTTGTTTAATGAAGGCAACTTGTTAGACGTGTTATTTTTATTAGTCACATTTTAGCAGCTATAGTAATAATAATTATTTAAGTTGTAGCATTTAGATCAATTGTCAACACCTTTGAATGAAGTTTTAGTCTGGAAATGAGGTCTAAATAAAGTGTGTTATTCTACCGATGTGTTGTTTGACGCAGTACGGTGATGATGTCGATGAACAAGCACGTCTGTCAGAGTCTAGCCCACCTGATTAAGTGGGCAGATGAGTTGCTGCTACACAACAAGAGTGAACTAGACAAGAGAATGGCCACAGAGGTCATCAAAGCGGTCAGCGATGGCATCCAGGTAGTCAAACTTGAAGTGGTCTTCTGTTAAGTTTATGTTAGATCTCTCTCTCTCTCTCACGCTCTCTCGCTCGCTCTTTCCCTATCTACCCTCTCTCACTCTTCACCCTTCTCTCTATCCCATCATTCTCCCCTCTCTCTCCCCTCACTCCCCCCTCTCTCTCCCCTTTCTCTCCCCTCACTCTCCCCCTTCTCCATTCTTGCTACTAGAGTTCCAAGTAGATATGCTTAACACATATTTTACAGGCACTATACATTGTTTCAGGACCTGGTTCGACTGTCGGCCGACAAGCTACAGAAGAGAGACTCACACAACAAGCCAGCAAACATCAAGATTAGTGTCCTTGAGACGTGAGTTGACAATGTCGTAAATAGATGACATGATATCGGTTAGTTTGACACACGATATCCTACCAGGCCTGTCAATAACACGCAGATAGTTGGGCTTTCCTATCAATGACATGCACAATCACAAAATCTCAAAGCATTCTTATAGGCCTATGCCTCATTTAAAGAGCCATTATGTCATACCCATGCCATCAGAGCAATATAGAAAGACCAAGAGCCATTGTTTCGTACCTATGCCATCAGGGCAATATAGAAAGACCAAGAGCCATTGTGTCATACCCATGTCATCAGGGCAATATAGAAATACCAAGAGACATTGTTTCGTACCCATGCCATCAGGGCAATGTAGAAAGACCACGAGCCATTGTGTCGTTCCCATGCCATCAGGACAATATAGAAAGACCAAGAGACATTGTTTCATACCCATGCCATCAGGGCAATATAGAAAGACCAAGAGCCATTGTTTCGTACCTATGCAATCAGGGCAATATAGAAAGACCAAGAGCCATTGTGTCGTTCCCATGCCATCAGGACAATATAGAAAGACCAAGAGCCATTGTTTCATACCCATGCCATCCGGGCAATATAGAAAGACCAAGAGCCATTGTGTCGTTCCCATGCCATCAGGGCAATGTAGAAAGACCACGAGCCATTGTGTCGTTCCCATGCCATCAGGACAATATAGAAAGACCAAGAGACATTGTTTCATACCCATGCCATCAGGGCAATATAGAAAGACCAAGAGCCATTGTTTCGTACCTATGCAATCAGGGCAATATAGAAAGACCAAGAGATATTGTTTCATACCCATGCCATCAGGACAATATAGAAAGACCAAGAGCCATTGTTTCATACCCATGCCATCCGGGCAATATAGAAAGACCCAAGAGCCATTGTGTCGTTCCCATGCCATCAGGGCAATATAGAAAGACCAAGAGCCATTGTGTCGTTCCCGTGCCGTCAGGGCAATATAGAAAGACCGAGAGCCATTGTGTCGTTTCCGTGCCATCAGGGCAATATAGAAAGACCAAGAGCCATTGTGTCGTACCCGTGCCATCAGGGCAATATAGAAAGACCAAGCGTCATGCCGCTTGCTTCATTACTGGCAACTAACACTCCAGACACAAAGAACGCATGTCAGCTGTGCTATCAAACCTAAAACTCAACACCCTTCAAAGCAAATAGCATTCAAAGCAGATAACGAGACCTAAGACTCAACTTCATGTATAGAGTGCTTGAGGGATCCAAAAGTAAACAAGTCGTATACCCTTAAAGCATTTCTGAATTCTCAGACTGTGTGATCTCAAACGTCGTTCAACACCTGTCAACCAACAACACCTGTGCTGTATAGTGTATTGGTAACCCACACTGACCAATTCAAAATCTCATCTTTTGTAAAGACGAAAGTAGACTGGACTAAACAAGGCGTAACGTCGATGTCCGATACCAGACGAAATTACTTTTATCTGGCCACAGCTCCCCACCTCCCTTTCTCAGACAAACGTTTGTTAACATTGATACTATGAAATCAATCTATCAATAGTATCGGTCCAAAGTGTAAAATATCGATGTCCAATGCCAGACGAAACTGCCTCTGACCCCCCAACGAAAGTAACTTTGTCTGATATTGGACATCAACATTCTGAGATGGTCCCTAAGTTCATGCTGGCACCACAGATGACAACCAATAGACACCATATGCGCCCCCCCCCCCATCACGGACTTGCCAATACTGGCGTCTTATGCTGCACCCCAGATATAGTTAAAATAACTTTGCCTTTCTACTTTCAGACCCCACCGGTCTTCCCTGCCCGACATCCCCCTGACACCGCGGGAAAAAGAGATTCTAAAAGAGACGAGTGTATTTCCTGCAAACAACATTTCCAAATCGAGTGAGGACATTGTCGACAATGGCGAAGTGACGCACACCAACAGTGATGAACCTCCTCCAAAACCTCCTCGACCGGAGCATCTGCACTCTCTTCTTGCCTTAGCCAGGTTCGTGGGGGTTTATGGGCCATATGTTAGAGTTTATTGACCACATTCATTGGACACATTCCAATTAAAACAGTTTTTAGACTTGGTGACAGTTTTCATTTGATACTTTCAAAAGTTTTTTAGACTTTTACATAATTTGTCAGCATTCCAGAACCTTATATTCCAAAAACTGAAATTGTAGGACTTTTATTTGGTGATCTGTAGTCATAGACATTGTTATATTGAGACAGTGTTGTTTATGTTTAGATTGCAGGAGGACCCTGATATTCCGCCCCCACTCCCAGCCAAACAACGCACTACATCCAACGTGTTTGTCTTCGACACAAACAGTCACTCGGATCTCAGTGGACAGTCCACACCCACAAACATGTCATCCCCGCATCACTCCGCTGTGATCACAACAACGGACAACACAACAGCGCCACCTGGTGACCAATTGGAGATTAGCGCCGATGCTGTAAACAGAGCAACGACAGATTCTAGGTACTCACATTATGACAATTTCAGCGCCTCAATTGTCCGTGACGCTGGCGCAGGTATTCATGACTTGACGGCGAGGATAGAACGATTGACAAGCAACATCGACCAACACGGATGTATCAGTGTCAGGGGTGATGTCACTGACTCAACGTCACCCCCTCCCCTGCCCGTTAAGAGGACTTCCCGTCACCCAGAAAAGGCGGTGATTCCCCGGAGTCGCATCACGTCGGAGTACGACAACATGGACTCCGCAGTTGCCAGGACGACGCAGTCGAGTCCAGCACTTGTCATAAGCAAGAACGTGTCATCTGCCGCCGTGACGCCGGCGTCGACTGGTGTCATGCGTTCGTCACACAGTCTTACGTCACCTGGATTTCGAACCGTTTTGCTGTCTTCGTCCTGTACCACCACGATGCAGGTCACATTGTCAAAAGAGACCTTCTCGAGCACTGAGACATTCTCCTCCATGGGGACTGAGATGTTTGGCTCAAGTGCCGAGAGTCTGCAGAAACCTCCGCCCCTACCCCCAAAGAAACGACATGGTGAGTGCACTTTTTTATTCAATATGTAACAAAAAATACACAGTACATTAAATATGTGACCCGCCACAGCGAACAGTGTATTGAATCGCACAGGCCTATTCTGCATATGAGCTAAAAATAGCTTACCGTAAGATCTCACCTTTTAATGTCCACTTTATGTTCCTCGACAAATAATCTCAAACTATCAAATACATGCATTTATTAACCCATACCTTATTATGCCCTACACACACGCATTGCCTAATAGACGCGCACCCCTTTAACAGAAGTGAAATCACCCATGAAAACTGATTTTTGGTAATAAACGTGCACTTCAAAAATGCAAAATACAGTAATAATACCACTGTTGGCACCACCTTGCAGATAACAATTCATTGTACTTTTTCTCATGAGGTGGCACCATATTTATAATTTGAGCGACTTTCGTTTTATTCGTGAAGTCGGGCATGTTGTCATAATTATGTAAACCTTCCTAATAGTGCAAACGAAGGGTTGAAATAAGGTGATATTCACAATCGCGTAGACGTCTGTAGGAAGGGTCAAAACAACGAAGCGTGCTCCGATGTCTGACTTGACATCTTTGAGTAATTGTTGGCCTAGAGGCTTGCCACGTTGCATTGCTGACAAAGCACATGGGTTTGAATTATTTGAGCGCCGATTCACCAACGCCCAATGTGTCGGTAGCAGTGTTTGTCACGAGTGGCGAGTACCGTTGTCTGTCAACTGAATGCTAGATGTTTTGGAGACGTGCTGATTTTGTCTTCACTATGTGTTGCCTATCTTAGTGTTGCACACGCATGACATGTATGCAGTTTGTGCATTCGTCCACCGCTGGCAGCTTGTGCTACGTGCATCTTAAGATAAACATCAATAGATGCGCACCCAATCCCTTGAACTCGCACAGTGAGCGTCTATTGGGATAATACGGTATATTAAAAAACGATAGACCAAACAAGTCAAAATGGCCTATTTTTAAGTTTGAGTCAATTTTAAATTAAAAAAACTCCTGAAGATATGTCAATAAATAAGGTATCATTTTAAAGCTTATGAAAAGTACAAAACTCCAAAACAAATTCATATTGTTATTACTAGCACAAATGTCCATCCTTCTGATGGCGCTACATAAACACACACACTGAAGATAGTAGTCATTTGTTATGACCTAAATTTGAGCAGTTTTTTAGAACACAGGTCATGGAAACATCCCGAACATATTGGTGGGTCATGGAACAGTCACAGAAAACATGCGTAACATTGAGACCATTCAAATGACATCTGTCTAACATCCAGTATGAACCCTTAACTGAATTTAAACCCTTAAAAGGAGGCAGTCTGTTCCTCTACCTGGAATTAACCAGCTTAGTAATGTGTAACAGGACGTCTGCTGTGAATGTGGGAAAGTGGGAAATTGTTGAACATCAAAGGACATTGCGGTGAACTCAGCCCACCTCAGCATTATTACCAATAAAGCTGGCTTTGAAACTGGATGTTTTGTTTACCATTTGAACATGCTTCGGGGGTCATACCTTCCAAGTTTTGAATGTTCTTACAGGCTTACCAAACAAAATTTGGTGGGCAGTATACCTTAAACATAGTTGTTATAGTCTTAAGAACATTATATTAATTAATAGATGAAAAACTACCTGAACAGACTACCTTGTTTTCATCTATAGTGAATTTTTTTAAATTAATTGTTCCATGTTGTCTGTGTCCAGTTGAGGCGTACATGCAGATGCTTGGCCACTACATGGGTCCGGGCAGCATGCAGGAGTTCAGTCGCCATTCCGTCCACTCCGTTAACTTCTACCATAGTCAGTGGCAACGCCACCAGATGGAGCTCTTCCAGTCGTTCCACGCGACGCGCTCGAACACGATGAGCGTCTTGTCCGACCTGTCCAACCACAGCTCCGATAAGTTCTCAACAACCAGCGGAAGTTCCAGCGATGACAGCCAGATGGCGATGTTGCCTTGGAAGCCACTGCGAATGACGGTAGGCCATGTCTCAACCACATCCTCAAAGCCTTTAGTGTTAAATTCAAAAATACAATTTTGACATATCCAAACAAGTTTTACCTGATACAGATTTTCATTGGCATTGCACGCTAATTTCTCCAGTACCTATAATGCCCAATGACATCATCACACACGTGATGGAGATCATAATTCCCCTTGTCTTGATTGATTGGTATTCTGGTTCTAAATCAAGATGAGGGAAATTACAATCTACCACCTTACATATACAATGTCATCATTCGGCATCATAGGTACTGAAGAAGACAGCGTACAAAGCCAACGAAAGTCTCTACCAGGTAAAACTTGTTTGGATATGTCAAAATAATTTTATTTATTTATAAGAACTATCCTGAAGAATGTTCAATAATCTTTAGTGTTTACATTACTGCTTTCCAGCAGGAAAGTAATGTTTTCGCTCGATACCACTTTCACTTTTGTGTTGATGAAATGTCCCCTTTTTGTAATTTAATTTGTAAGGTAGAATCAGTGTATTGCTTGCAAATGCACTGAACATTTCACGACTGTGTTAGAATGCACATTCAAATGTTCAACCGTGCATTCAATGCATTTGTATTTGTTAATAAGCTTGATGTCTGTACATGGTGTTTGTTACAAAAGTTCCGCCTGCTTTTTTGCCATTCATTATCGCTGAGATGTATCTTTCTATAGCATCCTATCTGGGCACTATCAAGTTATCAACTGTGTCATGTACGTAGCACTAAGCCGTATCAATGACCAGGACATTTACTTGTCACATAGATTTTGGTTAACTAGCCCCTTGCTGCAAGCCAGTATTCAACACAGGCAGATAGCCTTATTTATTTTGATCATAAATTTACAAATTGAGAAAACAAAAATAACTGTAAAGGTCAAGAAGATTCCCATTAGGACGTCACATGTCATTAACATAAGAGCTCAAAATAATAATAAAAAGTAATAATAAATAACGATAATAATAATCATAATTCAGTTTTAATAAATTAATGAGTCAGTTGCCATCCAAATACATAAAGCATGTAAAATATGTAATTAATTTTACATTATACTAGTATGTGTTTTTAGTTCTTATGTGTGACAATTAGGAATATTGCAGTTATATTCATAATAAATTCAATTTTTTTATTATAAGTGGTGAAACAGGATGCTTGAGTGAGAGGGAATGTAACGTGTGTAATGTTTGATGCAGGGTCTGGCCCTGATGCCTGGAATGAAGGCTGAGACAACCAACAGGGTATCTCTGTATGACAACACTGGCTCCCTCGAGCCATCGGAAACGCCCGAGAGCGAAGACAGGTGGGTGTACAGTGCTGGCATCTAGTGTATGGCTCTATGGTAAACAGTCGTCTTCTTTCCCTTGATGTCTTGTTGGGTGGGGACGCCATTACCTTTTCCATGTCGTCACCGAGAGACGATATCCTGATCTTCCACTGTCTGACCTCGATACCATGGTCTTCCACAATCAGACCTTGATATCCTGGTCTTTCACAGTCAGACCTCGATATCCTGGTCTTCCACAGTCAGACCTCGATATCCTGGTCTCCCCCAGTCAGATCTCGATATTCTGGTCTTCCAGTCACTGACAAAAAGGATAAATTCAAATGAAATTAATTTTATTCAGTTTTTATTAAATTAAAATTCGCTTTGCTAATTCCCAATATTTTTCTTATGTTCATCAAATCATTAGCAACAATTACTTCAAAATCTTAATGTTTTTTGGAGTTTTCTTGCTCACCCCTGTAAATTATATTTGCTTACTCAGTCCTGTTTGTTGTGCCTCTGTGTTCAGATTCTTTTGGTTATAGTATCTATAGAAGTCCTTTATTATTATTATTAACTACAAACATGGATTAATGACTTTTGCTCCGTACGTGACAATGAGAATGCTTAATCCTTTGATTTGTTGCGCCACTGCGTCAGGACTTTTCGAGCATATTGGCACTAAACAAGTCATTCCGTTATTATTTTTATTAGGAGATTGATACAGTTCTGTTAGGAACGTTTGTCATAGTCATCACGTGGTAGATGATTGTCACCTATTTGCAGGCCGGCGATATGCAGTGGTCCGATGACACCGGTTGACCCGAGGCAGTCCGTTGTGTCAGAAGGCAGTCCCTCACCATGCGACTTACAGAATGACAGCGACTCGGACTTCGCCGAGATGTCAACCCTTGATGACATTGATGTTTCTGACCAGCTTGTCAGGAAACAACCCGTGAGTAAACAAACGTTTGTTGTTGCTGTTGCTGTTGTTGACGTTGCTGTTGTGCTCCACTTTCCCCTGTTATCAGGGGTGAGGCTGGCTTCAGTTTTGTTTGTTTTCCTTCCATCAATGATCCCATATTACTGTCTGCATTCCTCCATCTTTCACTCTTCTTCTCCCGCCTTCCAATCCCACCAAATCTCTCTTTCAACAGTTCTCCCATTTCAGTCATGGTCTTCTCCTTTTTGTTGAATCAAATGTTCGTTTGCTGTTCTAATGATTAATCTTTTTTCTAATTCGTTAATATAATTATCCTATCTTAATGCAGCTGATGTTAATATATTTGCGTCAATATTTTGTACATGTTTGAAATTTCTATCACTACTGTACTTTAGTATGTTTGAAACAAATTATAATATAATATATTAATTTTATGATGCAGTTATAAGTACTGCTATCAGTTTGTTCCGTGGAAGTGTTATAAAATAAATGACATTTATTTGTTCAATTCAACAAGAGTTTCATGTCAAACGTATGCCAACAAATATTACCTTGAACAATTTGACATGACTTTTAGTTTTAAAATAAATGAAATTATTTATTAATTGATTAATTTTAATTGTTTTATAATATTTTTTATTGTGAACGCATGGCTTAACTATAATTTAAATAATCGTGCAGAATAAGAACTCTTATTATTATTGTAAACTTGTAGTGATATTGACACAACACCTGTAATTATGTGTGGTCAGCCATTTTGTATTGTGTAAGACTTCATGGTCTACATTTGTTGATAGGGAGAAGATGGACCGGAGATACGAGGGGGGACTATTGATGCCCTCATAGTGCACGCGACAACAGCTAATAAACATGGTGAGTACCTGTGTGGGCTTGTCCACCATACTTCATTCAGTGACACCATCATTTATAGAAATCATACCAGTCGCAGAATCAGTTACAAAAACGGTACGTGACAGTTTTGATTTCTGATCAAGTTTTTAACCTGTTTAACCACTGCTTTGTTTTAGACTGAGTGAAATTATTTTTTATTTCTTTGAAACTTTGTATATATGTAAACTTAATGCTCATGTCGAGTAATGTGTCAGATATGAGTTTGTTGATTGCGAAATCATGTCACTAAGGTCGCTCAAGTATGGTCATTTGTGTGTAACAAAACAACCAACCACTCAGATGTTGGTGATGTCAGGGGAACAAATGCCCCTGGACACCCCCAGCCTTTTAGCAGGGTGCACAACTGTAGTGGTTGGTATTTCAAGCAGTACGTAAAATTGCTGTCGCGCAATTTAATAATTGGTTAATATCACCATAAAGATAACAATCCTGTCTACAAAATGTCACAGAAAGTACACAGCAACTGTGTTTTCTTTTTTGAATTATTGCTGTTTGAACATCTCTTAAATGTTTCTTGTCTGTTGCCAGATTTCATGTTCCAAGAGTCGTTCCTGACGACGTACCGTACGTTCATCACACCGCGGCAGCTACTGCACAAACTCTTGTATCGCTACAGTCGCTTCAGTCGTATCAACGACCCCATCAAGAAGAAACTCTCACGCAATGCCTTCTCCTTTGTCATTCGCATGCTTGACGAACTCTGGTAAGATACTCTTCATCCCCGTGGCGCCCTCTTTGAAGGGGCAAGTTTACCATAATGATGTATGTATTTGGACACTGTTTTCGGACACCTAAAACATTTATTATTTTATGTACCTTAAGTTTTTGGACACCTCTGTAAATTCTTTCTATTTTTGTTCTTGTCTAATTGGACATCAATACAGGAGGTAACAATAATGAAGTTACAAAGGCCAGTTAGTACTAGGGTAATGAAATGGTGATGACATGATGTCAAGACTCGTTCGCGTATGTAATTATTTGGACAGTGTATCTGAGAATTACTTTTGTGGATAGTATGTTTTCAGTGTAGCTCTTTCACTGCGCCTGTTTTTGTCAGTAGTTGGCTTGCTTCGTCTGCATAAAGTGACCTGTCGACAGCATCTCGCTTCACACTAATGTTTTTGTTAAGCTGCACCGTATCATGATTTATTCCCTCTGAGTCGTAATCCTATCATCAACATACTTCTCTTTGTATCTGTCCAATGTGCCAGTCAATGTGTCTGTCATTGCTTTAACCAGTGTCAATATTTCTGTGATCTTGTGTGTCTTGTAGCACTGAACTAGACGAGGGGATCCTTTGAAATGTCATGGATCTTGTGTGTGTTGTAGCAGTGATCTAGACAAGGGGATCCTTTGAACTGTCACGGATCTTGTGTGTGTTGTAGCACTGAACTAGACAAGGGGATACTTTGAACTGTCATGGATCTTGTGTGTGTTGTAGCACTGAACTAGACGAGGGGATCCTTTGAACTGTCATGGATCTTATGTGTGTTGTAACACTGAACTAGACAAGGGGATACTTTGAACCTTCATGGATCTTGTGTGTGTTGTAGCATTGAACTAGACGAGGGGATCCTTTGAACTGTTTTGGATCTTGTGTGTGTTGTAGCACTGAACTAGATGAGGGGATCTTGAGGACTGTGATGGACCTAGTCTTCCAGCTCCTGTGTGACGGGGAGCTCATGTTGGCACGTATTCTGCGAAACAAAGTGCTTGAGAAGTGTGAGTGTAGACGCCACCTACAGCAGGCCAGTCACAATGTCGTCCTACTGCCGTCCTACCAGCTCACCATGAAGTAAGTCTCAATAAATTTGACAGCATTGTCCTACTTCTCTCGCATTGTATGTGTGCGTGCGTGTGTGTGCATGTGACCATGTGTACATTGCGCAGTTCAATGTGACTCTCAACCCTCCTTTCAGATTTATGATTATATATAGAATATTGCACTATATTAACCATTCTGTTTTTAGTTATTTTGTTAGCAGTTTTATAATTGTTTCTATTATTTTTTTTTGTATCACTAACTATATTTAACATAGTCTTATGGAATGTTTTAACATGTTTATTTTGTTAGCATATCCTTATATGTAAAACACTGGTATTATGTTTGTATGTAAAGCACCCGAGAGCAGTTTCTAGTTCTAGTTGTTTCCAGCACTCGGCAACGTTCTATTAACTGACTAGTCTGTATATATTGTGGTTACAGTGATCTTATGAGGTCTCATTCAACTAGTCAGCCTTTTTCAGAACATTATCGCCAAGCCGACCTTTCTATGCTGGCACTGAGGGTGGTCACTGCCAGGGTGCTTGTCATCCTCAGTGGTTCTTTTACGTCCCAAATTGAGACGGGACCGACATTAACGTGATCTCCGAGTCACGAGGGATACACAGTCCCCAATGTTGAGAGCCAGGTTTTTACACCAAATATACCATACCTGCCCGGTCCGGGTTTCGAACTCGGGGCGCCGGCATGTCAGGCGGATGTGCTAACCACTACACTATCGCGCGCCCCCTTATATTTCTATAGGACATTTCGGTGGAGCGCAGTGGTACAGTGGCTAGAGCATCAGACTCTCACTCAAGAGAACCCGGGTTCGAATCCTCTGCTGCTGTGTCGCACCTTGGACAAGTTCGTTCACTCTACATTGCTTCAGTTCACTCAGCTGTATGAATGAGTATCTGGCTATAGATAGTGGTGGATATTTGTGTACGAATAGTCTTCACGCATTAATTGCAGCATGGCTGAATGCTTCCCAGAGAAGTCGAGATGGTGTTCAATTGAACAGGTCTGCAAGGGAGTAAAGTATAAAGCGTTTTGAGCTAAGGACTAAATAATGCGCTATGTAAGAACTTACCTTTTTATTACCAGGACACATCGGCTGATGGACTTCAAGTCAGAGCACGTCGCAGAGCAGATGACTTTACTCGATGCCGACCTCTTCCACAAGATCGACATTCCCGAGGTGCTTCTGTGGTCGAAGGAACAGAGTGAGGAGTATAGTCCCAACCTCGCCAAGTTCACAGAGCACTTCAACAAGATGTCTTACTGGTGGGTGAACGTTCTTGATTGGGTGACACTATAGCTTTTAATAATAATAATGGTTTATTACAGAAACTGTGATACATTCCAATCAATTACATACATAGATTGCCATGGTTTCTGTAATGAGGGTATAAAGCCACGAGTGGCTGATTAGCCCTCACAATACATGTGATACATAGGTAAATTCCGTGGTGCAAGATAACAATTTGTGTGATTGAAGAAAGAAGAAAAAAAACAGAAACATGAATCACAACAGTACTATTTTCATGAATACTTCATGTAAAATAGCAACAAAGAATGCTATTTATATATGTCATTAATATTATTTACTAGCAACAAATTCTTAAGTTGACGTTTAAACAATGCTAATGCATAATTACAATTACAATCCACTGTTGTCGCCATATAGTTCCATAATTTGACACCTCGGTATCTAATGGTTTTATATAATACATTACTTTTTGAGATAGGCGTTGCATGTCCTATGTTCGTGTAGTTCGTTATTTCTAATGAACATCCTTGTCATAACTGACGGAAACATATTCTTAACGATTTTGTACATAAACAGCACAACCGTGTATTCGTAGATTTTTCTTATTGGTAAAATAGACAGCTTCTGGAAGAGTTGGTCTGTGTGCGCTCTGTATGAAGCTGACATAATTAACCGAATTGCATACTTTTGTAATTTGAATAAAGAACTAAGATATGTATTATATGTTTCTCCCCACACTTCGACACAATACGTTAGATATGGATATAAAAAAGTATAATATAATGTTACAAGGGATGATCTACTCAGGGTTTTTCTAGCTTTATTTATAATTCCAACGGCTTTGGCTATTTTAGATTTTATATACTGTATATGAAAAGTCTAGGACAAATTAGCATCGATTAAAATTCCTAAGAATTTTGTGTTTTCTACTTGAGTAATTTGTAGTCCATCAATAAGGATGGCAGTTGTATTGGATACCTTTTTATTTACTGATTTTAAGACAATAAAATGTTTTTTTTCTGATATTTAAAGAGAGTTTATTACTCTTTAACCAAATAACTAATTTTTGCAGTTCATAATTCATCACAGTTTCTAGCTCACTAAGACTGTTACCACTGACAAAAACATTTGTATCATCAGCAAATATAATAGGAAATAGGATATCTGATATGTTAACAATGTCGTTAATATAGATTAAGAATAACAGTGGGCCTATTATTGATCCCTGTGGGACACCACAGCATATAGACTGAATGTTCGATTTTATTCCATCAAATAAAACATACTGCATTCTATTAGACAAATAACTTTCCAGCCAGGCAAGTGCTCTTCCTCTAATGCCATAATGTTCTAGTTTATTAAGTAATATTTTATGGTCAACTGTATCAAAAGCTTTACTGAAGTCAAGAAAAACTCCTAGTAAGTAGTCACCATTATTTATAGCTGTGGACATTTTGTCTACTAGTTGCACAAGAGCCATGTTTGCAGAATGCTTCTTCCTAAATCCAAACTGGTAATCATATAAGATGTTATGTTTGTTTATGAAAGATGTTAATCTGTCGTACATTATTTTTTCTAGAACTTTAGAAAAAACTGGCAAAATTGATATTGGACGGTAATTGCTTACAAGTGTCTTGTCACCGCCTTTGTATATCGGGATCACTTTTGCTCTTTTCAGGTCGTCTGGAAAAATACCTTTAGTTAACGACAAGTTAATAACATGTGTTAAAGGAAGTAAGAAAGTATGATATGTTAATTTAACAATATGTGGAGTTACTAAGTCCAAACCAGGGCTTGATATTTTTAGATCTTTGATTATAGTTTCTACTTCATTCAGTTCAACTGGGGAGATACATATTGTATGGAAGTTTTGATGCTTAATATATAATGACAGGTCTTTTCAGCCAACGATGGTCCAACCTTAACATAATAGTTATTGAAGTAATTGGCGATTATCTTTTTATCGGTTATTAATTGATTATTAATAGTTATCTTCGGAGATTGGGGAGGTTTTTTATTTTTATTAATTATTTGCTTAATAAGTTGCCATGATTGATTTTGCTTTAATAACTGTTGATAGTGATTTCTTTCTGCTCTTCTTAAAATTGAGTTAAGTTTATTGCGGTATGCTTTATAGTTAGTTTCATTAGTAAGGGTAGGTGCTTTTTTGTAGTAGGCGAATAATTTATTTTTAAATTTTATGGAAGTCTTCAGCCCATGTGATAGCCATGGTTTCATATTACTGTATTTTTGTTTAATCTTTACTTCAGGAAAGCAGTTAAGATAATGCTTACCAAGCTGTGAATAGATAGCAGCATATGCATTATTTGGGTCATCAAGCTCAGAAGTAACAAGTGACCAGTCAGCATTAGTTAGACTTGTTGTAAACTTTGCTATGTTTTGATCGGTATGAAACCTCTTAGTTATGTATTTTGTGTTTACATAAGTTGAACAACTATTGTTATCGACATAGAAGACAGGAAAATAATCTGATATATCTGTATATAGTATACCAGAACAGGTTTCTGTGCTATTTACAGTTACCGGTAGGTTATTAGTAAAAATTTTGTCAGTAAGTGTGGCAGAAGTAGCAGTTACTCTAGTTGGCTTGCTAATGAGAGGAGTATATGACATGGTATACATACATTCAAGAAATTCTGAGCTAGGTACATGTTTATCCACATTTAGCAAATTGATATTGAAATCACCCATGAGATAACACAGGCAATTCTCTTTATGGATATTTTAAAAAATAGCATGCAAGATTGAGGTGAATACATTGATGTCTTTCCCTGGCGGCCTGTGCACAACTCCTATAACAACGTTCCTTTTATATGTAAATATACCTTTGTCCAACTCAATAAATACACACTATATCTTCATTACTTTTGTCTAAATCTTCTCTTTGTTTGTAGAGAAGCGAATCTTTTATGGAGACCGCTTTATCTAGAGACCCGTTCACCTGTCATTTGAACGGGTAAAGTTGTTTTTTGTCTGGGTGATAATAATAATATAATGTTTATATATCGCCCCATCCAAATAATTGTTCAGGGGCGCTGTACAATGGTCATTACAAATAAATTAATAGCATAAAAACCTTACATATGTTAAAATACTAATGTTCTAAAATCTGTAATCATTACTACTAAGTAAATCAACTACATTATTTTTTAAATTTATAAATAAATAAATAAACACACTATTAAAATAATAATAACATATTAACTATAATTAATTACGATCATCGTGCAGTGCCTATAATAGTGATGATACATGGTCTTAGTTGGTGTCTCCCTTTCCAGGGACATAGCTAACATTTTAATACAGCTCATTATATTATTTTGCAAGTTGTTTATTGGATATTTTTTTA
The DNA here is from genome assembly GCA_963995525.1 of Escarpia spicata. NCBI lineage: Eukaryota > Metazoa > Annelida > Polychaeta > Sabellida > Siboglinidae > Escarpia > Escarpia spicata. Next base: position 21,023,274 of record OZ023217.1, read on the forward strand.
CTTCAGTATTTGAGACAGATAAGTAATCTATTTTGAAAATAATATGATGCAAGTATTTTAATAGTTTGATGATTTCATCTAAAGGTTATAGAAAATATGTTGAAACAAGCTAGGGTGTAGTAATTGATACTAAATAGATTTGATTTTCTGTGAGACAAATCTAAGATGAGCGGCGCGAGAAAGTAGAAGAGAGGAAGGACTTTGTAGTTGTTGTACACCGTGCGTGCGTGCGGGGTGTGTTGGTGTGTGTGTGTGTGTGTGTGTGTGTCGGTAATTGTGTGTGAGCTATTTGTTGGCAGGTGTTGTTGCTGTACACCATGCTTGTGTTGTTGTCAGATATTGTAGTTGTTGTGTATGTTGTTGTACACCTGGTGTTTGTTGTTGTACACTCTGCGTGTGTTGTTGTTGTCAGGTGTCGCAGTCGTATCCTGGAGCAGGAGGACCCGCGGGAGCGAGAGAGATACTTCATCAAACTCATTAAGATCATGAAGGTCGGTGGACATCTCACGGCCAATAAACATCTTTCCCACTGATCACTGGCTCAATGCCTCTAGAAACATAAATTACGGCCCATTCCTGCTTCTATCACTGGCCTGTGCCCCCTGTTATCACTGGTTCACACCCACCGATATCACTGATTCACTCTCACTGATATCACTGGTTCACACTCACTGATGTCACAGGTTCACACCCACCGATATCACTGGTTCACAGTTCACACACACCGATCTATCACTAGTTCACACTCACCGATATCATTGGTTCACACTCACCGATATCACTGGTTCACACTCACCGATATCACCATATGGTAGTATTTTGAGGCATGAGTCCCTGTCTCTGTGAGAATCGCCATGTTAAATTGAAATTTCACTCGAGTAATGAGGATCAAATAAATCATAGCTACATCGTGCATGTCCTTTGCTTGCAGCACCTGAGGAAGTTCAACAACTTCAACTCGTACCTTGCGGTTCTGTCGGCCGTGGACTCCGCGCCCATCCGGCGCCTTGAGTGGCAGAAACAGAACCTTGAGGTAGGACACTAATAGGTGTTGTTCCACAGCGTAGCAAGGTGGCAGTTTGCTATGACTAAGGGCTGGTGCCTGTACATACGTTTTAGATCAAGATTATGTAGCTTTGAACAGTTATTCACAATGTTCAGCTTTGAACAGTTGTTTACAGTGTTAAGTTATGTAGCTTTGAACAATTGTTCACAGTGTTCAATTATGTAGCTTTGAACAGTTGTTCACAATATTTGATTATGTAACTTTGAACAGTTGTCCACAATGTTAGATTTTGTAGCTTTGAACAGTTATTCACAGTGTTGGATGGTGTAGCTTTGAACAATTGTTCACAATGTTCGATGGTGTAGCTTTAAACAGTTGATCGCGCAATGTTCAATTAAGTAGCTTTGAACAGTTGTTCACAATGTTCAGTTATGTAGCTTTGAACAGTTGTCCACAATGTTCAATTAAGTAGCTTTGAACAGTTGTTCACAATGTTCGATTATGTAGCTTTGAACAGTTGTCCACAATGTCAGATTATGTAGCTTTGAACAGTGTTAGATTATGTATCTTTAAACAGTTATCCACAATGTCAGATTATGTAGCTTTGAACAGTAGTTTACAATATTATGCATGTTTTCTATGAATGCTCCAAGCTGTATAATTTGATTGTTTGAAGAAATTGTAATAGGCCCCATGGGAAGACTTAATAATACGTATATATATATATGTTTTATAAATTGTGATAATTGTAATAACATTCTTGCAGGTGCTGCGAGAGTTCTGTCAGCTGATTGACAGCTCATCATCCTTCCGCGCTTACAGACAGGCCTTGGCTGAAACAGAGGCCCCCTGCATCCCCTACATGTAAGTACCCCCTGCATCCCCTACATGTAAGTACCCCCTGAATCCTCTACATGTAAGTACCCCCTGCATCCCCTACATGTAAGTACCCCCTGAATCCTCTACATGTAAGTACCCCCTGTATCCCCTACATGTAAGTACCCCCTGCATCCCCTACATGTAAGTACTCCCTGCATCCCCTACATGTAAGTACTCCCTGCATCCCCTACATGTAAGTACCCCCTGCATCCCCTACATGTAAGTACCCCCTGCATCCCCCACATGTAAGTACCCCCTGCATCCCCCACATGTAAGTACCCCCTGCATCCTCTACATGTAGGTACCCTCTGCATCCTCTACATGTAAATACCCCCTGCATCCTCTACATGTAAGTACCCCCTGCATCCTCTATGTGTAAGTACTCCCTGCATCCCTTATGTGTAAGTACCACCTGCATCCCCTACATGTAAGTACCCCATGCCCCTTGTATCCCTTATATAAAAAGTAAAGGTAAGTTTGTATATAGCGTAGTATTCAGTCCTCAGGACTGCTCAAAGTGATTGATACATTACTCCCTGGCAGACCTGTTCAATTGAGCACCATCTCAACTACTCTGGGAAGCATATATGTAAGTGCCCCCTGTCCACTGCATCCCATACAGCATATCACCTGAGGAGTGCCCCCTGTCCACTGCATCCCATACAGCATATCACCTGAGGAGTGCCCCCTGTCCACTGCATCCCATACAGCATATCACTGAGGAGTGCCCCCTGTCCACTGCATCCCATACAGCATATCACCTGAGGAGTGCCGTGTTTGGATTCAATGTTGATCAGAGGCCAGTGATTATGTGACATCACCATGTCCTCATGTATGTTGTCTTCTTGCAGTGGGCTGGTCCTCCAAGACCTCACGTTTGTTCACATTGGCAACCCGGACGTTCTGTCGGATGACTGCATCAACTTTGCCAAGAGATGGCAGCAGTTCCAGATCCTTGACAATATGCGACGCTTCAAGAAATGGTGCGTATATATCCTTTTGAAAAAAAGAAAATTGTTATTCTGTTGTAATTTTCATATTTTTATTGCATATACATTTTCTTGTTTTTACAGTATAAAATAGATTCTTTATCGGTCTACTCTGTAAGTACTTACAATGCTGACCACATAACTGTCTCCATGTAGGCTTAAAATATAGTTATTATCTTGCAGCTGATGCAATGGCCTAAATTAACAGCCTTTTTTGTCATAGTCAGTTCGCGAATGAAATATGTTCGTACTTTTTTAGCAACTACGAGTTCAAGAAGAATGAGAAGATCATCGCTTACTTCAACAACTTTGACGATTACCTCTGTGAAGAATCACTCTGGCAAATCTCGGAGGCCATCAAACCCCGCGGGCGCACGCCCAAGAAACAACATGACTCGTGAGGTTGTTGTCAAGAAACAACATGACTCATGAGATTGTGGTCAAGAGACAACATGAATCGTGAGATTGTGGTCAGGAAACAATATGACTAATGAGATTATGAAATTGTTGCCAAGAAATGACATGACTCATGGGATTGTGCAGGTGGTGCCATGAAACAACATGACTTGTGAGATTGTGCAATTGTAGCCAAAAAAGGACATGACTCATGATACTGTGCAAGTGATGCCAAGAAACAATGCAAACTCACAAAAAAGTGTGGTGTTGATATCAATCAAAAAGCAACAAGAACTGTGATCTTGTAATGGTTGTGCACAGAGGTGAGATTTTAGAAGTAGTCCTGTAGATTGTGGAGGTGATGCACAGAAGCAGCATAATACATGAGATTGTGATAGTGGTAATAAGGTGGAACATGGAGCATGACCTATAAGATATTGGTGGTGATGTATGTACGCAGCATTTAGCACAAGGGTGTAACATGACTCATGGTGCCAATGTAATAAGACTCACATGACCCTGTTTTGGTGCCAACATGACTCATAGGGCAGTGGTGCAGTGATTCTGTAACATGACTCGCTAGACCTCTGAGACTATATTCATATTAAGATACTATAAGACCCATGAGACGGACATTGATATCACACAGAGACATGACTGTGGGGTTGAGGTCATGAAGCAACATGACTCGTGGTACAGTGGTGTTATAAACTGACATGACCATTGAACATGAGGTATTGGCACCGTTTCAAGCAACATGACCCATGCAACTAGTGTTTAGATCATGAAGCAACATGACCCGTGAGATTATGATGTTACAAAACAACATGACCAGTAAGACTGTTGGTGTTATGAACCAGCAAAGCCCATAATAGTGTGGTATTTATGTCAAAGCAACATGACTCATGATACTGCAACATCTTGAAGCGATATGACCCACTAGGCTATAAATGTGTTAGTTCCAAGAAATGACCCTAGAGGGAGACAGTGCATACACATACGTAGTCAACGGTCGATACTTGTTTATATGACAGATCACCATGTGATAGCCGTGCAGCCAGATACTCTGCATTCTGTGTATTAGCAGGAATAATGAGGAACTGTCGAGGAAAGTTGAACTGTACAGTAAATATATGCAGGAACTTCAAGTGATACGTCAGCTTCGATAATCTGCCAATTGTTTGTTATGCCTGATTATATGTTTATATCCTAACTGCATTTAATATGTATCCTATGTCTTGTTATGGTGAATATGTTTATAGGAAATCCAGTTGCAATTGTTTTTAAACTGATGTGGTTTTTACTGTACATATCCAGTTTTTAAGAATGGGTCTCCGCACGAATCAGCATTTTTGCTTACGACTCTAAATGTGCCGTTGTCTGACATTATCTGCCACAGAAGATGTGTAACTAGCATGGCCCTCTAATGGCCTCTATCAGTGTGAGGCGTAATGGTCAATTACAATGCACAGTACCATAGAAGTAAAATTAGAAGGCTTCACAAATCAATTATAATAGATACAGTATAAACTGCAATAATTCATAGTTTAAATACACCTTTTTAAAAAATACATCATGTGCTGCTCATTTCTGAACAGGGTTGTAGGTAACTTTGTGCACTCCTACTGCCAGGGTTGGCTTAAATTACAACGGTCAATTACAAAGCATTGTAGAAGCTCGAATACAATTTCAGTGTTTTTAAATTTCATTTACAATGTAATTGTAATCAATTTCAAATTATGCCTGCACCCAACCTCACTAAGTGTACTACCCCGGGTATATAAACACCCACTCAAGGCGTTTGTTTCCGTGTATAACTATAAGTGCTCTCATGTGTAGCCATAATGGCGTTGGCCATAACTGTTATATGCCTTCGCCATGCCTTGCATCTCGGTTAACTGTATTTTTTTTAAATTTAATTTGGATATTATCTGTGAAAATCCTTCAAAACACTACTGTGAAACCTGGTACTACTCGATACATATTTGTGTTTAGACTTGAAAAAACAGTGTATTATAGATTGGTTGGGTTTGCTTATCCATTTCCGGACGTTGCAGCTCTGAAGGATTGTCTATAAATAGCTCTTTCGTTTGCCAGTCTCCCCACTCGCCAAACATCTGCTCCCATCCATACCTCTATGTCTTTCTCCCATTGTCTCCTATGTCTTCCTCTGCTTCTGCTGCCTTCCACTTTTCCTTCCATTATTAGTCTCTCTAGAGATTAATGTCGTTTCACATGGCCAAAATAACTTAGTTTCTGTTTCTTTACAAAGTTCAATAAAGTCCTGGGTATAACACCAAGCTCATCTGCGATGGATTCGGTAGTTCTACATTCCGTCCACGAAACTCATATCTTTCTATAACACTTGTTTTCAAATGCATTTATACATTTAGTAATGTTCTTATTAAGAGTCCAGGTTTCGCACCCATACGTAGCAGTTGGAAATATGCAGACTTGGATAATTCGTAGTTTCATATCTTTGTTCGTTGCTTTCCACAACTTCTTCATCTCCGTCAACTTTTTACTCGCCATTGCCAACCTCCGCTTGATATCTTTCTCTATCAGTGACCCCAGATATTCAAAACTTTCCACTCGTTCTATTTCATCGCCATCTACTGTGACTTCTGATGGTTCTCGACATCCCTTCACATCCATAATCTTGGTCTTCTTTACGTTTAGTTTCAATCCTTTCATCGCACTGTGCTGTGTGTATTGTAGATGAATGCAGTTATTCCCAGGCCTCTTACACTGCCACTGACATGGCAAACTCACTACAATGGTCCAGCTAAAAATGGGATAAAGTGAAACAATTTGCCTTCCTATTTTTTAATATATGATCATTAAACAAATAATACTGTCCTATCCTAACTATGGGTAAACAAAATCTTGCCCTAACTTTTTTTAATGTATTTTATGCCAGGCCATTTTCCCAAAACAATCAATTACTGAAGTTTTTTCTTCTCGTACAATTACACGTACCAGGTAGTATGTATAATATTGTTGTAAAATCACCCGCTGTTCTGACTTCCAAAGTAACAAGATGTTATATTCTAGATACTTGTTTGGTAGGTGTTCAACCCAATCAATCTAAAATATTCCTGTGCATTCCTAGGTGACACATCCCAGTTTAACTGAGAATACCTGTTTTGGTTTTGCATAAGGCATCTTTATGTAATCCAATTATTCAACCCAAGAGCAAATATGTATGATTCTAGGCAATTCTGTACAAATGTAGACAGGTAATCAAAGAACAACCTATGTGCTATTGATCAATGATGCAGGATACTTCAAATTGGGGCACAGTTCAGGAAATCTAAATCAATGGTGACAGGTGCAGTGTTAGTTTTAAGACATGGTTCATTGGCTATTATTAATGCATTTGTTTGGTAAACACTCTGTTTGTAGATTGTTTATATTGTTTAAAGAGGGTGTACAGCTATTTTCATTGGATAACTTAATGGTTGTGTTATGGATCTATGCAATACTGTGTTCATTAGGTCCTTAGGATTCATAATTCATCAATTAGTAAAAAATATTCATACAAAATGTATGACTGATCTTTTACCTCTTAATATATTTTTTTTTAATACTTGATTTGATGATGAATTATACATATATATGTATATAATATATATATAGAAAGACCGCTTTAATGTAATTAAAGATAGATTCATATATCTTTTGAAGGTGAAATATAATGTTTTTCACTGGACGATCTATTCGTCTGTCAAATTTCTATTTTACACAGTTGATTATTGCAGCAATAAATATACCTGGTAAATAAAATTTGAGATCGAACAAAATCAAGAGTAATTTGGCTGTTTTGCTATTCAAGACCCCATAGCAAGCCGTCTTGACCAATGAAAATTGCTGTACCCCTTTACTGCTGGGCTTATATACTGTAAACAACCAATGCCATTGTTTATGGTACTGTATACCTTCTGTGTTTAATGTCATGTTGAAAAAATGACGAGCAATTGTTTTGTCTTATGCAAAGGAAACAACAAACAAATGTTTTGTAGCCTGTATTGAATGTTGTATATTGCATACTTTAATTACAATGCATAAAAGAAGACATCTCATATCATCTTTTACTATGAGTGTGATTTGGCACGTAGTGTATACCTGCTTATGCAGCAGATGTGTAAAATCCTAATCATGTACAGAATTGTAAATACATTGTACGAAATAGTTGACAACTTGTTCTTAGTGTTATTTCAGTGATAAGCAAACCAGGTAAAGGAAAAGGTAGAAATAGCAAAACTGAAATATTGGTAGATTCTAAAAATATACCTGTACATTGTAAATGATGAAGATAGTTTAGCGAAATATTCAAACAAAGTTCATTTAGGTAAATTTGAGAAGTGTTTATAGTGCTTGAAATAGAATTGCAAGTATGTATTAAAATACATGTACAATGTATGTGTTGAAATTACATTAGGTTGTTGGTATTACAAGGTGTAAATATTTGTACTCAATATCCATATTCCTTGCCATGCTAAAAGTGAAGTTCTAAAAGTTTAGTAAAATAAAGTGATGAAACGAGAATGGTGAAACCTTTACATGTATAGTGGTGTTTCTCTAGTAACTAATTAAATAACAATTTATTAGTTTCTTTATGATGCACTTGGCTTTCCCGTCGATTCAACCAGCAGCTGCATCTTCCATTCTGTCCGGTTTTCTAGGTTTTAGTAAAATTCCATCTTACATATTATCACACAGATACTCCCTACATACCAGTATATATATATATATATCTGGAAATACACAAATCAATTACAGTATATCTAATTTATATGCGTTATGATGGTTATGTTAACAGTAATAAGTTGAACAAACACAATGCAATTGTAAGCAACATAATAGTCATTCACCTATTACCTTTGCTGTTTAGCTAGCCGTTGTTCCTTTGAAACCAGTTCTCCTGCCAACTATCCTTTCCACACAAGCCTATGGGCTTAGTGGCTGCTGGCTCACTGTTGATCACCACAGGTGTCAAAAACATCCTGCACATGTACTGAACCAAGCACCAGTAGAGTAGACTGGTTTAATTACACTGATTAGTGACTGAGACATTGCTTTTGTCTTTCATTCGTGTATGGTACTGGAATATAAAATGAAAAATATGTTCTATCCTTAGACAGTAAAGTTAGTAGATAATAATATTAAATGTGTAATCATTTATGCATACTGTACATTATACTAAACAGTTCCAATAAGAGTGATAGTAATTCACTGGTGTCATAACAAAATGAATATTGAGGGGGCCGAGCCCAGAGCTTCAGTTCAGCACACCACTGTAGGTTCCATATCAGGTATGACATGAAGACAGGGGGAGGGAGGGTGCTGGTGAACAAAATTATGCGATTATGTTCTCGATTTTGCCATGAACAAACTAGGAGCACATGGGTGTTATTTATAATTTTCACAAAAAAGACGTTCTTTTTTTTAAATATTTAAAGTTAGTGTCCAAAAATATGTTGGTCATTTCATAGGGGTCGTCACCCTGTATCGTGGAGGAAATTGATTGCTGCAATGTTGCAACCTAGTAAGTGAAACAAGTTAATGCAAATTGACCCTAAAAGCAATTTTGGATCATAAAGGTCACAAGTGCCACATATTTTGTGAACTCCTGCAAGCACAACTTAACGTGGCCAAAACATTCTCATTCGACATTTAATAGGAATTTTAAGTTACTTTTTGGATTTATGCTCATCATGTCACCAACTTATAAACTCAGTGGTTACATGCTGGTCTGGAGCACTTGAAATTCACAAGTAGATTTAGTAGGTAGTAGATTTTACTGTTAATTTGCATCTCTATCAACATCTTGGTGTGCACTATTTTTCACATCAAAACAAAGCTGAAAATATAGAGCCAACGTCCGCCCTGTACTGCTGTACGCATCAAAAATATGGAGAACCAACAAGATTTGAGAGCCGACTCGGAGGTTTCAAAGGAAGTATCCTCAGACGAATCCTGAGAATATGCATGTGACAAACAGAACATCTTGGAATGCACTAAGATCAACAACATCGTTGATGAAGTGAAACAAAGGAGATGGCTTTTGGCCATGTTCGTCGCATGGACCGAAACATGCAGCTCTAAAAACGACACCACTTGGAGAACGGAAAAAGGCAGGCCACTGGTCACCTTGGGAAGAACTGTAGAAGAAGAAATGAAGCTGGCAGGGAAGACTTGACATCAACTCGACTGGCTCGCGCAAGATGCAAGACCGTCTTGGTTGGAGGAAATTTGTTGACACCTTATGCTTCAGTGGGAGTGAAGAGAAGAGATAAGGTAAGGATCAACGGCACTCTCCTCATAGTTGGCTCTCATGTTACCTCTTTCTGCAATCATTTAAACTCGTTTTTAGTCTCGTGTCACCGTTTTTTCCATATTTACTTACAGGATATGGTGTATAACGGCTTCCTGAATTCTTCTGTTTGTTCTGGTTGAGGGTAGCTTTCATAACTTATTTTAGACCTTCCATTTAGTCAAACATATACCAACTTCCATTTGCCATATCTCAATATAGATTACCCTTGCTACAAAATATGTTTCAACTACTATATCTACTACAATGGTTGTGTGAAACTTTTTTTTGAGGAAAGTCAACAATAGTTGTAGTAGGGCAAAATGCAAACATGTTTCCATTTCATAAGAATTGCATGGAGGGTAAGATTTCTTTCAAAATAAGCCACCATTGAACAAAACAAAAACTGGCAGTTCACACGTAAACTAATTATATTGAGCTGAAACTGTCTTGCATTCAGCAAACAAGTTATCAGTCACATTAAAGTACACACACACACACACAATATGTACAGTACTTGTATCTTTACTCTGTGATATAAACATGTTGTCTAAAATGTCATTGTGCAAACTTTCTTTCTCCAGATCAATGCCATTCAGTTTGCAGCATGCTGAACACAAGTCAGATCGGTCTGATTGTGTGTGTCTACAATTCTCTTGGGAAACTAATATACCAGTGCCAGACACAGCAGGTAAACAGTGTTAGGCGCATCAGTTGTCTCTTCTGAATCCTTAGGTTGTGTGCGATGTGTTCTCCATGGCTATAGGAGCATCCTGGGCAAGGGTTGGCACTGGAGCCTTGTTCTGAAAGCACAAGATGTCAGCGTCAACAAGTGGCAGTTTTTTATATTTGACCTATCCATCAAGTGACCGGTTGCCTAACAAAACCTCTATGAAGCCATCCAAAAATTGATGCCAAACACGTGGAGTGTTCAAACATTTCATTGTACATTTTGTTAAAATTCTGGTCACAAGTTTTTATTTATGATGCAAACATAAGGCAAAGTTTTTAATTAGACAACTGTACGTGGGAATGTTTCCTTTATGAGATGTCATGCAGAAGTATGTACATTTCTATCATCAACATGGGTGGCAAAGGTAAAGCCTGACGGAGGTCATGCACAAAACTTTTATTGTGACGTACGAAAACCACGTCATACTGGACGCATCAATTGATGTTTCCAGTACGTCGCAGTTTGCCTACATCACAATCAGAACTATGACCTCCACCAAACTTTGCCTCAACAACAATGTTTAAATACGTAATAATTAATTACGTGCATTACATTACCAGTGCCAATTTTGGAGGCACAAGAATGTCAACAATATGTACAACAGAATGTCAACAATATGTACAACAGAATGTCTACAATAAGTAAAACAGAACGTCCGAATGCTCCATGTGTTCAGCATCCATTTTTGATGGCTTGAAGGACCTTGCTGCTAGGCAACAGGTCATCTGATGGATAGTTCAATTTGTAAGGTTGAGACAAGAGATACCTGTCTTGTTCATTTCCTTGGCTCTTTTGATAATTTGATCTACAAAAAATATTTTTTTTAACTTTTACTTAACTATGTAAAATTTTAGAAACATATGTAAATTTCCTAATAGGAAACACTCCAACAACAGGGCCCATTATTCTCAGAAGAATTACAAATTCATAAGTCATGTATTCCATAAAAAGAGGCGGCCAAGCTCCCAGTACAGCAGTACTACACGGTGAATTTAAGATTATAACATAAGCATTGCTGTGATGTCGAGATTCAACATGGATTATGTAATACGTTCGTGCTATTTAGCACTTCGGATACATTTACCAAGATATTCAGGATGAACACCTAATTTTTCATATTTACGGACATTTGTTATTACAAATTCGCGGTCTTTTGAGAATAATTATGGCCTGCGATACCAGTGATTAATTTTTATATGTTGGGCAACTGACCTAATGACAAATGAATTTTATAATAATTTGTCTCTGTATTGATGGTGTATGAGATGTGGAGACAAGGTGAGACAGACAGAAGTAATGTAGCAGTATTTATAATACCACACGATACAGATATAAGTATGCAAACTACATAAATAAATAAATGTCAAGAAATCTAGTTTCAGTAACAAGAGCTGCAAGCAAAATTCCTTGCCACTTACCAAGTTAGTTGATCGTTCACACAGCATTTCGTATGCCCAATAGTGAATCTGGAAGTATCAAAGGAGAACATTAGTACATTGTGTATTTGTTTTTTCACACATTGTTCCAAAAGAGAAGAATTAATAATTTTTCCCAAACAAAGATAAACCCAAATTACTTCCACATAATTGTTACCTTATAGAAATTGGGTTTTAAGAATCACAATGACTAGTTTTGTTTATGTTTTACAATGTCTGGTGGATATTGAATGAACATTACAGTTGTACCTCTGTAATCAGTTCTATTACAGTGGAAGTTTGGTAATCAGGACACTTGTCTCCATTATAGTGAAACTTTGCTAATCAGGACACTCGTCTCTACTACAGTGAAACCTCTGTAATCAGACACTCGTCTCCATTACTATCAAACCTCTGTAATCAGGACACTCGTCTCCATTACAGTGAAACCTTTGTAATCAGGACACTCGTCTCCATAACAGTGAAACCGCTGTAATCAGGACACTCGACCAGATTAACAGGTTTCCAGATAAATGAACCATGCACATAGCTGTATCTATTATTAGCACATGGAAATTCCATTCCCATAAAACGATGCCTGGTGCTGAGGTTACTGAACTAGTGTTTATTCTCATGTGACTAAATCATTATTACTGAGACTGAATAAAATTACAGATTTATGTTGGCATCATTATTAAGTGGCTTCAAGACATTTTAACCTCACATTTTACTGGTTCAATTTAAAAAAAAGTTGGTGGCAACTGTATAATTTTTCCTATTCTGAAACATCAGCCTGTAGGGTCTTTACTTGGGGGAGGACTTTGTGGGCAATATGTGACAGCAGATAGGCCTAACAAAATAATATTTGTGTATCCAGGTACTGGAATATTCTAGAGTAGGTAGACGTTTGCATATTTTCTTGCAATTTTGTCTGCATAGTTGCCACCCAAATTTCTTCTGATATCAGAAAAACGGTATTTTGAGAGCTAGAGGTTACATCGGGCAGTAAAAAGAAATGTTTTTGTGCTTCCATTCATACAGGATTACAAAGAACAGGTGTACCTTTTCTTGTCACGTTATTTCTGAAATTTCTAGGGTCAGCTATATTTAAGAGGGTCAGTCAGGTAATACTGTTCTCGTAGGCCGTACTTACTGGCAGTTGTGTAGGAATAGCTAGACCCTGAATCCTCTTCAATGTTCCAAAGTCTGGACTGTCAATGTTGCTCACCTGTAAACAAGGTGGTCCCACATGAACATTGACATCTGTACAATGGACACAACATTGTGGATATTTTTCGTACATTTATACCAAGCATAACTTCCCCCAAAGGTCCATATTAGACAGGCATTTCAGTTTGTGTAGCTAAAAAAAAGTAATTGTAAGATGTCTGTGGAACGGCACAATTTCAAACATTCATCTTTTGATGGTGACCTTGTTTGACCTTCACTCCCCATACCCTTACATACCGTATTGTTCCCTATAGATGCGCACTGCGTAATAGACACGCACCCCCTTTTAACAGAAGTGAATCCACGTACAAAAACATTTTAAAGCGTGAACGTGCACTTTAATAATGCCAAATACGATATACCCCCGATGGCGCCACCTTGCGGATACTTTCTAGATAACAATTATTTGTACACTAGCCGTAAGATGGCATCACGTTTCTGTCAGTTTCATTTTATTGTCAAAGTCAGGCGTTCTAACAACGCAGAGGAATGGTCGAAATAATGTAATATTCATAATCATGTAATCGTATGAGGCCACAAGGAATCAGAAGAACGAGGAGCCCTTCGATGTCCAACTTGATGTCTTTGGGAATCGTTCTCTTCGTGCAGCGCTCGCACGAGTTGCAGTATGTTGGCGTTGTCGCATTACATCGCTGCCCAGACGTTGGCAAAGCATGCACGCGGTTTTGAATTATTTGAGTGCCGATTCAGCACATACGGAGAATTTCTTGGTATTTATCCAACGATGTCGTCTGGCTAGTACGTTGAGTGTCTGTTTAGCATCGCTCGAATAATCGAAGCAGTCTGTCTCTACTTACGCTTCCTGTCGTGTACCATGTTCCGTCGATCGAGCGCCAGACGTTTTGTTAGATGTGTTCAATCTGTCGTTGCTACGTATTAGTCCGCCCACCCCTCACAGCTTATGCTACTTATGTCGTAAGATAAATTAATAGACGCGCACCCAAATCCTTGCACTCGCGCAGTGCATCTGTTGGGGATAATACGGTATACATAGAGACAGTACGTTTCCCAATGGTCTATGACATGGCCTTGTAGGCAACCATTGATATTCTGCATCATACAGTGCTTGCGGAATGGCGCAATTTCTAACATTCATTATTTGATGGTGGCTTCTTTGATTGTCGCTCCACACATCCAGCACCACCTGACAGTTCCACATCATATTTCATTCTGGTGGGGAGAAATTGTTACTTCATATAGTATATGGTGTGTGCATGGAATTGAAGTAAATACAGTTATTGTAAGTTTGATGCTCACGGAATTGCAAAAGTTTGAATATTCATCATTTCATGGTGACCATGTTTATACTTTCCTACATACAATACCATGTAACAGCCCCACCTCTTATCCCATTTTGACGGGCAGATAATATGCTTTCCAAAACTACATGACTTTTGAAAATTAACTGAAGTAGATATGCAACCATGTTAAGATATTTGCAGAAGACCACAATTTTGAAAATTCATCATTTGATGGTGACCTTCTTTGTCGTTCGATTCACACTTACTGCAGCATTTGGCAGCTCTACGACAGGCCTCGTTGGGATGGGGAGATGTAGGGCTTTCAAATGATACCCTACATGCCTAGTGTACGTACCGCTGTCACACTGTATCTAGCTATGTGTCGCGTGGAGGACATGAGAGGGCCTCGTGTTATGTCGATGTGGTCTCCCATTCTGTAGACCGGCACTGTACTGCCAGTGGAGGACTGGGCTGCTATTGATGGGATCTGCGATGTCTTGAACCTACAGGCAGATAACACTTTGTGCAGACAACTCAACGTATTTATTTTGTAGCTTTTCGTTTATGTATTCCACACAGAACATTTTAATGTCTGACATTTATTGTTTTATTTACCGGTACTCTACTTTGAGTAATTGTATGACATAAGTGCCATTGAGGATTAACTGGTATACATACTGATATATATAATATATAAACAGTATATATATATGGTATATATTTTTTATATTATATATATATATATATATAATTTGGTACAATATAAATGTTCTATTTTATTTTTTTATTAATTTTATTTGTTGTTTCAACTGTCCATGTTGTGGGATTTGCACACTGTGTAGACATTTTGTGATTAAAGACATTGACACTAGGAACTATTAACCATAATATAGGTTTGGGCAAGGACTTTAAAGTGAAATTGACCTATTTCAATTTGTACTCCAGGCCTTGCGATTACAAGTATTGAAATAAAATTTGCACCACTAAAAACGTCAGTATGTTGTCTGTTCATATGTAAAACGTTGTTATTATAACTAAAAAACTACGAGTTCCATAGGCTTCCAAAACAACCCATGAATCAATGATCTACAGGCCGGGCGACATGCTGCCTGTGTTAAGACGCTATGTTGTTACACTGGCGCTTGCTTCTTCACAGACGTCGCGCCGCATCAATCTTAGTCATATTTAGTCAGAATGCAGTTTGTATTGATGAGGAATGGTAGTTTGACTGAACAGTGATAAGCACTCATCCGAACAAAGAAAAATGTGCCGGCCACATGCGAATGTAACATAAGCCTATGCATAGCTGTCATCTTTTGCTAATAACTTCCACTATTTCACATCAGATCGACCAGTGCTTATTACCAATCGATTCAGCAATGAATTTGTAATCAAATAAATGTTGTTTTGTGAAAATTACTTTTAATTTGTTGCCGCGTCGACACTTAAAAGTGAAAGATTTGCAAATTTTACCCGAATTGACGCTTAGCATGGCTTCGGTAACTCGCTCGCAACTCATGTCATTAGTTAAGTTTCTAATATTTTATGCATATGCAAAACATTTTGGCATATTGTGGTTCCTAACTGAAAACAAATATGATCTACTCAACAAATAATATTGTATTGATAACTTGTAGTAAATAATTTGATCTCCCCATCGCGATAAAATAGACTGATCCACACAACCTTAGCAATGGACGCTTGTACAAGTCAATCTTTGGTGTGAGGGGCGTGCGATACCTGTCGTTAACTGACATTTTGCTCAATATTCTTTGTGCTATTTACGCTGTTTGTTATCCCATTTTACATATCAAATATGTTTTATGTATACTGTAACATGTATGTGTTATGTTAATAACGATTAGGGAATTACAAAATATAGTAAATAACAGGAATGTCAGCAAACGGCACTGCTACGCCCAGGTCCGACCGGCGAGAATACGTTGGCGTGTCATTGCTATTTAGGTCGACTTTCAAATTGCGTTTATGATCTACGATCTTTCAAAATGCGTTTATGATCTACGGATACACATGGGAAATTTAATTTATTATATAATATCTATTTACTCTACTTTCGAAATAATGTACATAATATATACGTCATATGTCAAATTAAAGATCAATGACAATAACTTTGATAAGAATGTATGTTGGTTGTTCCTTTTGCTGTGACCAAATAATTTTGAAATGTACACCAATATATTTTAAAACGAATATAAAAATTTACTAAATTACAAAGAAACACTGTTTATGCGATTACAGATAGTTTTAATTTAATAGTATTTTATAAATAAAACAGTTATACTTATAGAAAGTAAGCTATATTTCTTACAGAACTTAAACCTCTAACTAACGTACATTAGAAATATCCCATTATTTCTTCATGTAATTACTTTATTATGTTGTAATGGTTGTTCTGGTTTCAGGTCCAGAACAGTTTTAGTTTTAAAAATTTTCCCTGACTCAAGGTGATCAGGGAAAGGAAACCCATTCACAAAGACAGATAAAAACCAAGCAACATGACATGGCTCAATGAAACTTGTTTTAATGCCAACATATCAAATTTATTTTCCGGGTGTTCATATTTTTATTTGCCCGAGTTATATTTTTTAATGTTGTGCTTGTGTCCTGCCAGGTGCTAAACATTTTGAAAACATTATATCTCGAAAACTATCATTTACATATATCTCATATTTTGCGTACTAATTGTGTGTGTTGTTGTCCTTGGGCAGGTGTAATATTATGAGATTCAAAATATTAATTAAAAAGTTGCATTAGATCAAAGATGGCATTTTTATAACAAAAAGCTTGCTCGATCCTATCTAATAAGAACTGAAACACTGCTTGTACATAAGTGAAATTGTCAACAATGTCTATATACTATGGTGCATTTATATGGACATATATATTTTTCATGCAATAAAAACTACCCAGATAAATTACCGAAAAGTTCACTGAACAGGTCTGCCTAGGGGTGTACAGTTTGAATCTACTGAGTAGTTCTAAGGACCTGTTTAATAAGTACTTGTGTTCTAGCATTTAGATGTCCCACATAAAGCAACATTTCAGTGCAAACATGTAATTTGTATCAAAAGTTAAATAAAGCATAACTATACTTCTAGTGTTTGCTTAAAACAAATTATAAAACAAACTAATCACTGACCAACAAGTCTGCGTCAAATTTACCTGTTGTCATCAAACATTTTCAGTGCGACTGAGATGTCAACATCTAGTCGTTCAAATCTGATGTCATCATGCTGTAATTTTGCTCCAATACGACTCAAACAGTTCAATTCGGCCTACAGTCGAAACAACAACAAAACAAACGTTATCATGCTAACTGTAATAAACACTGTCGACACTCTAGCTCAGCAGCATTTAAAATAGGTCTGGCTCAAAACAGTTTACAATATCAAATTGTCAACAATTGAATGAGTTCACTGAGGAACTAAAACAAGCAAGGACAGAAGGTTCGACTTCAGATGTCAATATCTAATGAATAAGTAGACACCCATCTCAGATGCCAATCCAACATTGATTATCCCAGGATTTCAGTAGTTCCAAAAAAGTCAACCAAAACCGATGCAGTCAATGTCCACAAGACATTAGCAACTATTTACTCACAGATGTTGGCTTCCAATCTGGTAACTTGAGGTCGGCATCATAAACAAAGCTGCCACTCCGTACTGAAAAATACATCCAATGTAAAAGTATACATCCAAATTCAAGGCTATGTCAAGGCTAATGAAAGGAAAATTCAAGGCTACTTAGCCAAGAATAAATTTGCTTTAGACCACTGACCTCGTCCTACAACTGGTCAACAAAAGATCTGGGTGGAATGCTTTGACGAATGTAGGAAATAAAGTCACAGGAAATAAAATCACAAAAAAATTATAAATTCAAATTTAGAGTTCTTTGTATTTAAAGTATAAGTGGAAATATTAAATAAAGTTGGGTGAATATTCATTTTAGTAATCAGAATTATTACTTTAAAATATATCAACAAATTCAGTGCACAAGTTTGATAAAAATCACATACAAATGTCACGTGTGCTCAAGTTTAAATTGAGAGTTCTTTATGTTTACAATATGAATGGAAATATTAAATAAATTCAGGTGAATATTTGTTTTAATAATCAAAATTAACTTTAACATACAAAATTCAGTTCCTAAATTTGATAAAAAAAGTCATTAATAAATTTAACTTGTGACAAAATGTTAATGAAGTTCTGTGACTTATTTTCTTAGCCAAAACAGTGACTTAATTTCCACGACTTTTTCCTGTGACTTTATTCCCCCCACAGAGTTGACTGCCTCGTGCATCTATAGATGTGAATGTGAATCCCACCATAGATGCATGCCCTGCTAAATCTAAGTATGTAACACCCATACCCACAAACAACTGATTAGTCAAGGAAGATCAATTTGAATGAACAGGAAGCTCTGCATCATAAAAAGAGGTCCATGGGCAACTGTTGTGCAATACAAGCAGCTAAGCTGATGAGCAGGGTAAGTGCTCACCACCCAGAGGGGGTGGGGGTACTGATGAACTAAAGGCTACAAAGGTCTGTAGCCAACAGCAGAGCCATAGATTATGCAAAATAAGCTGATAAGGCAACCTGGGTGTCATGCTGAGATCAGCAGGAATGTACTGGCTCCCAGTGAACAAAGGCCAGAGGCAGGGTGTAATCAAGGCTTTTCAAGGCTGCAAGCCAGAATTCAAGGATATCAAGGTCTTGAATTGGGCTACTTGTAATTCAAGGTTTTCAAGGATTTTAATGCCCTGTAGGGACACCGCACCCAACTATTCCAATTGTTTGTAGAATATTTGATGAGTTCTATTCCCATGCTATATGATGTGTGTGTGTGTGTGTGTGTGTGTGTGTGTGTGTGTGTGTGTGTGTGTGTGTGTGTGTGTGTGTGGGTGTGTGTGTGTGCGCGTGTGTCCTGTCAACATCACATGATCAATGATTGTCCTTGGCTGTTGGTTTGATGCTATTATTAAATTAAAATGCACCAGTAACTTTCTAACTCATACCAGTACATGTTTGCAGGTCAAAGAAACATTTAAACAATAACTGATAATACTTGCGATAGTGAAACTAACCTAAATGATTATTTCTTTTAAATATTGGCAGTTGTATTTACCCTTAAAAGGGACTTTGAAGGGTAAGGCCACTTCGTGAGATTCAGGATGTTTTTGACTTTCTGTACTTCTGGACCAAGTCCAGCCGGTTTGTGCTGCGTCTTGTAGTTACAATTGTTTGCAATGTGCATGTATTCTACAATTGTACCAAATTATGTAAATCAATGTAAAACATGCCCATTTGAGCATGTGGGTCACAAGTCTTTTTTTCATGCTTGCTCAGTGGTAAACATTCGCACGACTGATTCTGCTATGCTAGAGACTAACTACTACTCATACACTAACAAAATTCTTTTAAAATAACCCTACTGATATACGTTTAAATGCTTTTTCAAACACTCAATTTATTTAAAATTTTTGCATAAAGGTTTCATTGACCCTCAAGTGTCTATATCATCAGATGACCTGTGACCTTGTGACTACAGTCTAGTACTACAAATGTAAGATAGACCATATATGGTAATAACAGCTCACCATTGGGTCGAGGGAAACTGCACAACTCCACTTGAATCTCATCCTTGAAGGCTCGTTCAAGAATGTGGCCGAGGATAAAGGAACACGATCTCCAGAATACCTGCAGTGCACAGATCATGATGTCATCGAGATTTCTGTAATTTATTTTAATAGGGAAAATCCATCCATATGCTAATAATAAACACCAGCTTACACGTAAATCTGGAGCAACAAATGACGGGCAGTGACATAGCTGTATTTTAATATTTAAAAACCTATTCCCATAGTTTCACCCTTTGGTGGAGAGTGGTTTACAACACAATTCTCACAGGTAGGAGAAAGGCCTTCAGGAAAAGCAGAACATAAAAAATATGTACGTAAACAATTTAAAATAAGTACTTATCTATCTTTTTTCTGAACTACACTGCCAATTGGTTGATCAGAGACAAACAATCCAATGATGCGAATGAATATAGAAAGATTGAACCTCGGCACCTCAAAGGTGCACTTACAATATTCCAAAGTTACCGTATTAATAAATATATATTTAGAATCCCAATAACATACTCCACAATTTTGTGCTTAGTGTTCACAAATTGTAATGCATGTAAAGCAAATTCTTGTCGCAAATCAGTCACCATTTCCAACTTCCCGACCAGTCTCCATACCTGATTAGGAATGTCTGGTACGTCGTCTTTGAAATGTAGGAACTGCAGTTCACAGTCCTCTGTGAAGGGTTTGTGCATGTCCCAGGGTTCTCCGTTCACAAGTGCGACCACAGACCTATTCATGAGGAGCTCGCCGATGTCTACAATGTAACAGTACAGACAACAATCAGTGACTGTTCTAGCATTCATCTGTTGCAGCATTTCCCAGAGATTTGTCATTTTTAAACTAGGCCACACCAATTTTATTGTCAGCATGCTGGCTATGCTGGCATTGAAGAGAGTGTCTGTTTTCCCAGCGTGTTAACTTGATTGGTCAAAATCCAATGTTCAGATTTTTGCATGTAGACAGAATGAGTAGCACGTTAAACATGCGCATGTTACTGGTGTCGTCTGCGTTGCACATTGGCAGTTTATTTTCTTTACTGATATTTTGCATCATGTTTAAAATGTCAGTCTTCGGGTTGCCTTTTTGCTTCTTTTCAGTGGCATTAATGTTGTCATCGTTCAAAAAAAATGTGTTAAACGTTGAATTGCTCATGTAGCATCCGCAAGGACACTCACTGTCATGTTGACCAAAACCCGTGCATTCGACACCAACATATACTATCGATATCAGAGTGGCATCGCTATAAACACGGGAAATGACATTGTTGATTGTGTCGAACATTTTAAATTTTGTTACTTCCTTTTGAGAAGCGGCGCCAAACTTCAGTTTCTTTATATAAAACCACACTGCAGCGTCTGGTTCAGCCATGGTTTAGATCAATTAATGACAAGTTGGACTTTCACAGATTTGTAGGATTGTAGACCGAAGATGCGCAACAACCAATGAAACAGTGTTTAACCAACAATGTTCGGTATGATGTGTATATGCTCGATGAATCGATACAAAATCATTGATTCGGCATTTCGATCAGAAATAAAAGTTAAAAAATTGCAATTTTATTTTATTTCCCTTTTGCCAAAAACGTTGGCGGGTCCATAATCCAAATAATAAAATTGGTGTCGCCTTAGGTAAACCAATTTTGATATTGTTATTCAACCTATTTGCAGAATTTTGCTTATTTATTACACATCTTAAAATCATGAGCATGTAACATATTAGTCAATATCTAGTCAGAGCGTAACTATAGTAGTTTGCCAAAATTGAGTGATTTAAGTGGGACCCTAACACTCATGTGATCAACCATTGAAGAAAAATTATAACTTGAGATATTTCACACAGTCCAGATTCCACAAAGACCATGCGAAACAGAAAGCGAGACACCAGGATCAACAGAAATGTCAGAAATGCGGGTACAACATATCGCACCATGCATACCACAATTTGCAATTTGATACACCCCAAAATGTACATAGTTGGTGTACTCACGCATAGCTACGTTGAATGGTGTCGACAGATTTTTGTTCATCAGCAAAGTGCAATCTTCGGGCGGACCATGATGCACCACCTGCACCTTCTCAATCCGGGTGATGAGCGCCATCTGACGGGCTTTCTCTTCACTGAACAGTGCATTGCGTTTACGACATATCTCACTGTTAGTTAACTGTTTTGCTCGAGTGCAAAAATCTGAAACAAAGATTTTTAATTATTTTCCTGCAAAATGTTAGCTAACATTAAACACTCTGAACTGAAGCTGTACTTGTGAAACACATATCCAAAATCAGATTTTTCTGATTATGGTTGTTACTATATGTGTGGCGGCCTAGGAAAACCATCGGAAGTCGCCAGGCGTAATTGCCCGCAAACACGTCATCGGGTTGATTTTGCGTCATCGGGTTGATTTTGAGATTTTGCTGCAATCTTTTAGCTAACATACTTATTTATAAGTTCACCAAGTAGTTTCCTGATTACCTAAGTGAAAGTTGTACTTTTTTGTGTTTTTGTAATCGTGAAGTTCGTCCTAGGTTGCAGCGTTATAGAATTAAAAGCGCTCTATTTTGCGAAATTATTAAAACCTAGGACAGAAGTTCCCATGCCCATATATGACATACCGTTCGAAAGCTATTTACAGCATGCAGTTCCTTAGCAGCAGTACGCATGAATACGTTGGAAGAAAATTGAGTGCGCAGTGAAAATTAACGGAATTGTATTTGGAAGTTGGATTGGAGTTGTTTGTGTAGTTCGATTAATTATTAGTTTAGTTTGATGTTGCTGTAGTTTATATCTGTACATATTTCTTAACAGTTTAATGTGTTATCGAACCAGATTTCGTTGGAAATACAGACTATGGGACGAATCGTTTCGTGTTTACGATCTTCGAAAAATCAAAGATGGCTACACACATAACCATGGCATGGATGGACCAAAGACAGCGAAGTCGAACGATTTTGCTCGGTGTTTCAACGCACTGGCATTGGTGAACATGCAGTATATCGCAAGTGGGGACATCCTCAACGAACTTGTGAATGACTACTTTGTGACACACCCGATTGGCAATGATGACAATGATTCGGACTTATCTGATTCGAGCGAGGACGACTTTGACCCGGAGCTGGCAGAGGAAGTGAACGGATCTGTCAATTGTGACAGTCAAACTATTTATGACGACCCAAGGTGCAAGATAAGAACACAAACGCCTCTCTTCAGACCCAAACAACAACAGTTCTTTTTAGAGCTAACCACATATTCATGGAAGAGTTTGCCACCTCTTGCGTGTTGATTAGTAATATACGTTTTAGCTAACAAACTACAACGTTTTTGACGGGTGCTCTCTTTAAATTATTGTAACTTTAAAAGTAACCATCAGAATTTGATAATAGTTTTAGTGTTCCAAAGCTGAGATACATAGTTACATTTTCTTCACTACATTGGACATGGTGATAGCACTGGATATTTTGATATAATTTTAATACTGCAACAAGATTTTATTTTGACATGAATCATGATGATTCCAGACACTACGAGTACTTTTTTCCTGCAATAATGTTTGATGGGTGCCCTCTTTAAAGTCTTGTAACTTTAAAAGTAGCCATCAGAATTTAATAATTATTTATGTAAGCTAAAGAAAACAAATACAGCTACATTTGCTTCACTGGATTGTATATGGTAATAGCAGCAGATATTTTGTTATACCATCATGAAGTTTTGTTTTCATGTGAATAATGACTCAACTTTAAAACTGATTTTTCTCCTGAACTAATTTTTGATAGGGGCACGCTTTAAATTCTTGTAACTTTGGTTCTGGTGGGAATATTTGAATACAGTAAACTGTATTGGAAGTAAAAATAGTGTTGCTTTCCATTTCTTGAATAAAAATACATCTTATTTTTTTGTCAATGTGACTGGTTTTCCTAGGCTGCCACACATCTAGTTCACTGATGTTTTTTATTCATAAATAATCACCTCTAATATCTTATTATTTTATAGTGTGTATAGGGGGTTGTGACATGCTTTAGTAAACAAAGGTCATTTCAGTAGAGTAGTGGATATATGTTGATTGTTTATCTATATTTTAAAAACAAAATGTAATTATGATGAAGGCTAGATGTTGAATTTGAAACTAGGAAACATTGTAGCTAATGTAGGCTGTAAATTATAATATAATATTATAAATGAATAAGTACAGACGGTTGAAAAGAGAGCAACATGACATTAAATATATTTTAAAGTAAATATTTAGGTTTTCAAAGTTATTTTTTATAAAATAAATCACAATCCTAGATTCCAATTTAACCCTCCCTCACCCCTGATCTGTGCAGTCATCCATCACAGCACTACTGCCACTAGAGACAGATAGTAGTAGATTATGCAACTGCAGACATGGTACTGTTTGTAGCCTATTTCAATGTTGTTAATGACTGATCAGTTGCGTCATAAATACCTTACTCAAGCACAGATACTGGGCATGTACGAAATATGTCCATGTTGAAAATAAACCCTTACTTTTACAGCCACTTCGGACAAATGTCATAGTCCCTTGGAACATGTTTCCAAACTTCTTACACCGGAAACAGAATGAAAGACGAATCATGTCAATCAACGATAGCAGTCTTCGCGCTCATGCTACGAAATGTACGTGAAATAATGATATTGTTCGTTTTCTGAGAAAGCATAAACATAATTAGCTGTGACAACAGGGAGCTTAGATGACAAAATCAATAATGTGGCTACAGATATTTCAAAGCTAAACAAAAATATTGACATCGTCAGGGATGAATCCATTGAAAAAAAGTAAACGAATAAGAAACGTGGTCATAAGGGGACTACCAGAAAAAAACGAAATAGGGGACAGAGACCTTGCCAACAAACTCTTAAAGGTCGTAGGAAGTCTACATGCAGAAACCATAAGTACAAAACAAGAGTGAGACCACTCAGAGTCATCCTGCAAAACCAAGAAACAAAAGATGAGATAATAAACAAATCCTCAAGGGTCAGACAAGTTCAATCAGATTCATACAACACCAAAACAATTTTCATTGTACAGGATCAAACCAAAATAGAACACGATGTGGACATTGCCTTAGGGGCAAAACTCAAAGAAACTACACAAAAAACCCAAAGGGCAGGTACAAAATAAGAAATGGAAAGATCGTAAACACCACTCGAAACCAACTCGAGTAAACGATAAACCACCTCAAACACCATAACATTCATGTAAATACGTACATAGCACTATTCTTTAAAATGGTAAAGAAACTGCCATTAAAATATACCTGTCTAATGCACAGTGTCTTAGAAACAAATTCACACAATTAAATGTTCTTATATCTTAAAAACATACCGATATCACCGCAATTACGGAAATTTGGTTTAACAAGATTTAACAAGATTGCCACCCAGAGAATTAACTCTAGGTAGCAGGTGGATAAGGAAGCCCTTGGCTTATCGAGAGTCCGACCTTTTTATCTATGTGTATCCCGCCCGTCTGAGGTATGTGTCGATTTTATTTTTAAACATATTCACGCTACTAGCACCCACACAATCAGCAGGTAATCTGTTCCATTCATTTACAGTCCTTTGTGAAAATGAAAATTTCATCATCCAAATCGTTGATGTATATTAAGAATAATATAGGACCTAATACTGATCCCTGTGGTACCCCACTTAATACCGATTTCCAGTTTGAAGCCTCCCCATCAACTACTACACGTTGTCTTCTGTCAATCAGCCATTGTTCTATCCAGTTTATTATACCATTTCCTATGCCATGGGCCTTTAGTTTAAGCAGTAATCTTTGATGTGGTACTTTGTCAAAAGCTTTTTGAAAATCTAAGTAGACGATATCTACTGGTGATCCCTCATCTACCCACTTAGTGATGTCTTCCAAAAAACATAACATATTTGTTAAGCATGACCTCGCTTTAAAAAAACCATGTTGAGATGGGTTTATCAAGTTTTGTTTAACAAGAAAATCCACCATGTGATCTTTAATTAGTCTTTCTAATAATTTACAAATCACTGATGTTAAACTCACTTGTCTATAGTTCTCTGACTTGTTTCTCGAACCTTTTTTGAATAACGGTATAATGTTTGCTTCTTTCCATTCTAAAGGAACCACTCCCTCTTCTAATGACAAGTTGAAAACTGTTGCAAGTGGTATGCTAATTTGTTCTACAATTTCCAATAGTAGTTTGGGTGGAATACCATCCACTCCAGGTGATTTATTCTCCTTCATAGCCCTTATTTTCTTAGCTACCATTTCCGGGGTTACAATTAATTGTCCTAAATAGTCTGAATCTGCCCCCTTGAACTTAGCCTCTGGTATTGGCAGTGAACTAATATCTTCCCTGGTAAACACTGAACTAAAGTACTCATTCAGGTCTTCTGCCATTATGAATCCCTCTGATATTATATTTCCAGCACTATCTTCTAGAGGACCGACCTTATCTTAAACTTTCTGTTTGCTTCGAACATACGCATAAAAACTCTTGCTGTCATGTTTTATATTACTAGCTAATTGTTGTTCATAGCTTCTCTTTGAATTTATAATTTCAGCTGTAGCTTGGTTAAGTGCTTCTTTATAATTGTTGTAGTCTTCATCATTTCCAGTACATCTATATGACTTCCACATCATTTGTTTATAGTTAATTTTTCTAATGGCTTCTTTCGATAAGTGTTTCTTTTTGGACCGTTTTCCTTGTTTTTTGAAGGGTACAAATTTATCGATTATGCACTTAGTTTCACTCTTTAATATATTCCAGCATTCTGTTGCCGTCTTATTTTTCAGTGTCTTATTCCAGTCTATCTTTGCTAAATATTTCCTCATGTCCTTATATCTTCCTTTGTGGAAATTTCTCCTATACTGCTTTTTGCTATTCCTTTCTGATTTTACTTTGATGGTAAAATGTATCTGGTTGTGATCGCTACTCCCCAGTGGCTCACATATCTTGACATTGTCAACTAATTCATTCTGTGAGGACAAAACTATGTCTAACACATTCTCACCCCTGGTTGGTTCTAGCACATGTTGAGAAAGGAATGTATCTTGAACTAAAACTAAAAACTTGTGGTCCTCTCTCCCCATACTCTGTAGAGATTTCCATTGTATATGCCCATGGTTAAAATCCCCCATAATAATACAGTCCCGTTTGCTTACTTCCCTTATAGCGTTTTGTATTTTTTCATTCTCTTCTATGCTTATGTTTGGACTTCGATAAACTAACCCAACTGTTAACGTTGAGTTTCCTGTAACTATGTTACACCAAACAGCTTCTTCGCAATCTGCTTCTCTTTCTAATTTTATGTCATAAGCCTGAATAGATTCTTTAATATATAAAATAACTCCACCTCCCTTTCTTCCTATTCTATCTTTTCTAAACATTACATATCCTGTCAGTCCCAATTCAGCATCTGATATATCGGTGGTGGTCCAGGATTCGGTTATACCTATTATATGAGGGTCAATATCTTCTACCATAATGTTTAGTTAATTTCTTTTGTTTACTATACTCCTTGCATTTAAACAAACACATTTATATCCAGCTTCAGAAGAGTTTTCCAGACTGTTATTTGTTGATTTATTTGTGCTGTCTTTATCTATGCCTCCATTTTCAGGCTTTTCTGTGAGTCCCCCCTGCGAATCTAGTTTAAACAGATGCAACCTGTCCCACTGTCAACAGATTGCAGCAGATTCTCTGAGAAAACTGCTGCCCCCTTTCCACTAAGATGGAGGCCATTTCTCATGTACATATCTTCCCTCCCAACAAAGTATCCCCATAAATCTGTGAATCCCACCCCCTCTTCTTCACACATCTGCTCAGCTAGTGCATTGATCGCCATCCTCTTGCAGTTTCTATACGTTGCCCCCCTTCCTCCCATTACTGGCAACATTCCTGACAAAATAACCTGTTCGACTCTCGTCTTCTTTAGCTTCCTCACTAACTGTCTATACTTCTGTACTATCGCAGTTGTTCCCTCCATGTCTGCATTATTTGTTCCTACATGTACCAGTATAGACCCCCCCCTTGCCATGTCCCAATACCTTCTCTACCCTGTCAGTTACATGTTCAATCCTAGCCCCCGGTAAACAAACAACGATGTCCTTCCCCTCGTTCAGTGTCTTGTCCGTCTTTCTCATAATGGAGTCACCCATAAACACCCTCTCTTTCCTCATTGCCCCCTCAATCACTGCCTTAGAATAGCTCCTTCTTCGGTTTGCATCTGTCTGGTTGTTGTCTTTCCCCCCTGCCGTCTTCTCTCCTGTCACATTCTCTTCCGATCCATTCTTTCCTGTCGCTTTTTCTCTTGTCACCTTTCCTCCTGTCAGCATTCCTTTTATCGACTTCTCTTCTATCACATTTGCTCTCACTTTCTTCTTTCGTCCCGTCTCATTTTCCTCTCTCCTCTCCCGTTCCATCTTCCCTCCCTCTTTCTCTACAGTCACTTTCTTCCCTGTCACCTTCACGCTTGTCACGTTTTCTGTTGTCGATTTTCCAATTTCTTCCCCTCCAATCACCTTCTCTCCTCTCAATCTCCTTTCCTCAGTTTTCTTGCCACTGCTATTCTCCTTCAGTCTTGCAGTATCCTCATCTCTCTCCCTGTCGTCTCTTTCCATTCGACCTGCCTCCTTGCTAATTCCCATCTCCATTCCCTTCACAATATCTGTCAACCTAACTATCTCCTTCTGCAAACACTCCACCTTCCAACATCCAATGCACTGAAAGGTGAATCCTTCCTCCATGGTTTCTGCCCATGACTTTCCATACCCGGACAATGCAAAATCTACCCAGCTGTGGCAGTGATCGCACACCAAGTGTCGCTTTGCCTTGACTTGCCGCTTGCAAGGCGCCATATCCCGATCAGAATTGATTTAATAACTTAACTAACTTAGTCTTTATAAAGACTGTTTCCTGTGTACTACAGCACACTTTAGGTTACAAATTTCAATTACACAGCCGACTATTTATCCTAACACGAACGCTAACATCACCGGTAGTGACCTAATTTAAATACAATCAATTACGTTATGTTAGGCTGCTTTATTTATTTAGGTTACGCCGCCCGACTATCGCCCTTGCTTAATTTTAACAACAATGCTACCTAACCAAAATATATAGCAAGTACTGGCTTACACAGATATTATCTTATGTAAGTAGTTTGATGGTTGTTACTTTAATGATGGTTCTATTCTGATATCGCACACTCCGAATTTCCACCAAATAATTATACATGCTTTAGAAGAGACAGAAAACTATATTTTTTTATTCACCAGGAACATACACCACTGAAGACGGGGAGGAGTATTACTCTTAATAAAAGATAATCTAAATCCAATACCATTCATACCTGCAGAGATACGGATGCAGAAATATGATGGGTTACTAGTTACTAGTATATATACCTATACTCCAAAGTCAATTATGATGCGATCAACCATGAAAGAAAAAATATGGATTGGGAGAAAGAGCATAAAATAAATCTATGGCTGAAATTTTTGGAACATTTCAAGCACTACTACACGCAAATCGTGGAAAAGCATATTCTATCTAAAATGATGAAACATGGATCAAAATTAAAGCCCTCATGGATAAGATACAAATATGTGCTAAAGGCAAAGAAAGAGAAACGTGCTAAACAAGTAGCAGCAAACAAAAGTGGGTTTACAGCTGATTACATAATATTTGAGAAAAAAAATTGCAGGCTGTCACAAAGGAAGCAAAACTACATTATGAAGAAAAGCTTGCAGATCAAATAAAAGTGAACAACGAACGATTCAATTTATGATCTATAATTTGAAGGGAAAATATTCTCGGAATACTCCAGCAAAGCAAACATTCTAAATTACTTTTTCTTATCTGTACTTACAGCTGAGCCAGATCCATAGCACTCTCTATCAACTTTAGACACCAATGTAAACCTTACATTGTACAATTTAGAAATCTTTCCCACTGAAGTGAGAAAGAAGCTAAACAATCGTAAACCAGATAAAGCTAGTGGACCAGACTTAACAAGTGTAAATGTCTGAAAAACTGTTTGATGTTCCGTTATCATATATTTTAACAAATCAATACAAACAAGCCTGATACCGCAGGATTGGGGGATGCAAAGGTAACACCAATACACAAAAAGGGCCAAGAAAAAACTGCAACAATTACAGACCAGTATCACTCACTAGCCAAGTAATAAACATATTAGAAAGAATAATTCAATACAGTCTTCTTAATCTACCTGAATCAAACAACATTATAAGCTGCAAATTGTATGCACCACCGATCTATTAGAATGCCTCCAAGACTGGACTGCAAATACGGATAATGGTAACGAAACCGACATCATAATTTTACTTAGATTTCTCCAAAGCTTTTGACACTGTTCCTCATAAGCGATTGATACATAAAAGTATGGCATCAAAGACAAAGTACTGCTATGGGTAGAATCCTTCCTATCAGGTAGACGACAGAGGGTAGTTCTGAGAAATGGAAACTCATCTTGGAGAAAAGTAAAAAGTGAGGTCCCACAAGGCTCGATTCTAGAACCTATATTATTTTTGTTATATGTTAATGATCTACCAAACTCAGTAAAGGCAACTGCTAAAATGTTTGCTGATGATACAAAACTGCATGTATTCAAAGATTACCACATCAGCTGACTATGGTGACATTCAAGTTGATTTAAACAAACTTGCAATTTGGTTCAAAACTGGGCTATTAAAATTTTAATGCTACCAATTTTGTTGTGCTTAAAATAAAACAAAATATTACAATGTCTATACATTAAATGCACAGATATTAGAAACAATAGATAGTCAAAAGGATTTATATAATTACCATTTGTAATAACTTAAAACCTACGCACACATATAAAACATATTACATCGAAGGCAAACAAATGGGTATGATTAATTAAAAGATGTTTTGAAAGCAGATCTAAAAAATATAAAAACATTATACAACTCTACGATTAGACCAGTTTTTGAATATGTGTCCCCACACTGGAACCCCTATTATCAAATATATATCAAAGAATTAGGAAAAAACTCAAAAGAGAGCGCTGAAACTCAGCCGCCCACCAGCTGAATATGTTTCTTTAAATAGAGGCGATGCAACTAAGACCTATGTGAAGTATATAAATATCTTAGTGGCCTCAACAGAAATATATCATACTATTTTTTTATCCATCAGCAGCAAATCCGAGAGGTCATAGACTTAAATTACAAAAAGAACTACTCGTGCACCGATGTACGATCACTTTTTCACCAATCGCACCACGGACACTTGGGACAAGCTTCCAAAAGAAGTAATATCAGCTGCTTCATTGAATATTTTAAAGAAGAATTTGAGGTATTTGGCCACCGGCTAAAAGATACTACACAACCAAGCATACCAAGTAAGAGCTACGGCTGTAAAATTAATGTGCTTATTTCATATATTAATTATATTCTTTCTAGTCATTTGTCATTTTGTGCGCGTAATCATTCATCATTTGGGTATTTCGTAGTGGAGGCAAAATAAAAGAAAACAGAAAAGAAGAGAAAGAGATGGTGGCAAATGTAAGACTAGATGAAACATTAATCATAGGCGTGGGAATATGGTGACTATTTGGGGACTGAGGCGCACCAACACCCTCCAACTTCACCCCTTGAGCGTCACCAAAAATCTCCCCAATTGCATCCCCTTGAGGCTGATCAAAGACGCCCAAATGCACCCGCCCGTTTGAAGTTCAACAAAAAACTCCTGGTGTACCTCATGCTGAAGTATTGGGGACCTAAACATACTGATAGGTTTACACGGACGACGTGTGCCCAAACTGATTGGGCGACACAGTGTCGTGTGACATGGCAATGCATGACCGGCTAAAATGATGTATATATGCTTTGTGGTATAGGATTATATAGAATGTATAACATACTCCATTGTTTTCTTTTATCAACTGTATATTATTTTATTTCATAGGACTTTTGCGGAAATTTTTCTAAAAACATAGTATTCTATGGGGCGCGCGATAGTGTAGTGGTTAGCACATCCGCCTGACATGCCGGCGCCCCGAGTTCGAAACCCGAACCGGGCAGGTATGGTATATTTGGTGTAAAAACCTGGCTCTCAACATTGGGGACTGTGTATCCCTCGTGACTCGGAGATCACGTTAATGTCGGTCCCGTCTCAATTTGGGACGTAAAAGAACCACTGAGGACGACAAGCACCCTGGCAGTGACCACCCTCAGTGCCAGCATAGAAAGGTCGGCTTGGCGATAATGTTCTGAAAAAGGCTGACTAGTTGAATGAGACCTCATAAGATCACTGTAACCACAATATATATACAGACTAGTCAGTTAATAGAACGTTGCCGAGTGCTGGAAACAACTAGAACTAGATGTGTAGTTTTCTAGGATATATTTTACTAATTAAGTTGTATAGATGTATATAGAAATGTATTCAATTGTCGCAGAGTAAAAATTTAATAAACATTACGATTAAATTATAGTTTATTTTATGTCTTCTATATTTTTTTAATATATTTTTATTCCTGTGCTATCGTGAGAAGAAGGATACTATACATGGCATATACATGTGTATGTGCATGTGCACCTCGCGGATAACGCCTGAGAAGTTAGTTCGCATTATGTTCGCAAGGTGGCGAAACAATCGCATGTGCGTTGCTAATGGTGAATGTTTGTAAATACCAAGGTTTGCGCATGTGTACGAAAGGTGGCTACGGAACAGCGAATTTCATGATTTTTTGTACATAAAACAACATAGCCGGTTCTCAAATCAGTATGGTAAGGTCAACATATGCATTTTCAGCACTTCTATCAAAGGTGTAAATATCACAGTTGATGTTATAAGACAGAACAACAGAGCGGCCGAAGTACTGTAGTGGGCTTGAGTCTTGTCTCTTGACCAATGTACGCCGGCCCTGTCCGATATGCATGAACTGACATATCTATACCGTGTTTTGATTAATTCATATACATTTTAATCTGTCTGTTGGTGTTATGTGTCCATTTCTGCTGCACATCCAATATATGTACTGCCATTCGAATGCTCATATCATATATATTTTGTGGGTTTAAACAAAGAAGTTTAACTGTCAAAAAGACAGCTGGGACTTCAGCTCAAGTTCAACTTCAAGACCTTTTTCTTTTGACCATTTATTCCTAATTATTGGGAGTGGCCGCTCAGATTATCATCTGTCACTGTCATGTATCAGGATCGTTATAACTGGTACGTTATACAGCTACTTACAACAGTGAGCTCTTACACCGTTGATGGTAATAAAGTTGTTGTTGTCTTCCAGTCAAATTCGAGTTGCACATGTCTAGTGTTTCCAGTTCCAATTAAACAAGCAGTATGCTGCTTTATAAAGCATAACATGGTGTCAGAAGACAAACTACACAAACTATTAGGGTAGGATGTGTTGGTCGAAAAAACTGTGTTGGTGAAGTTTGAAGTCACGACTAAAAAATTGAACTGAACTGTGTGTCAAAACGTTGATCACTGTCATTGTCAACGACTGAAAAATGGAATTTTTCAAGCCACCAAGTAGTATTGCGTTCGATGCCAGCAACTTAGATGAGGCATGGAGAAGTTGGGAGCAGCAGTTTAGGACATTTTACACAGCGTGTGAATTGAACAAGAAGCGTAACGCTGTCCAAGTGGCCATACTACTACATACTGCTGGACCGGAAGCCCAGGAAGTATTCAACCAGTTTGAGTTCAAACCAGCAGGACCTGCTAACGTCCCACCAGCAGAAGATAAAGACAACTGGGAAACGGTGCTAGACAAATTCCATCACTACTGCAAACCACGTAAAAATACAGTTTACGAACGATATTGTTTCTGGTCTCGCAATCAAGGCAATGGGGAACAAGTGGATCAGTGGATCAAGGACTTGAGAATGAAAGCTAAAATGTGTGAATTTGGTGACCAGGAGGATCTGATGATCCGTGACAAAATATTGTTCAGCGTCAATGACGAGCGTGTTAAAGAGAGACTTTTGAGAGAGTCAGATCTATCGCTAGCTAAGGCATTAGATGACTACTTCAGGTCGTGATGAACGTCTGGCCAGAGTCGAGGGCAGCTGTACCAGAGGACATGAGACCGTACTGGAACATGAGAGATGAGATGAGTGCAGACGACGGACTCGTGTTTGCAGGCGAACGAATTGTCATTCCAGAGTCGATGAGGTCGGACATGCTGGAAGTGCTGCACGAACCACACATGGGGATGGAGAAGACGAAATCTCGAGCTAGATCAGCTATCTTCTGGCCGGGAATGTCCAGAGCAATCGAGGACACTGTCTCGAGGTGCAAAACATGCCTACAGTTCGCCCGGAGTAATCAGGAGCCGATGATAGCACATGAAATCCCAGACGGCCCGTTCCGGAAAGTCGCAATGGACATTATGTCGTTCAAAGGTCGAGACTACCTTGTAATGGTTGACTATTATATGAAGTATCCCGAGTTGGCACTGCTCGAGAACAAGACAAGCGAATCTGTCATCTCGCATGTTAAGAGCATCAGTGCATGTCATGGAATACCCGAAGAGATCGTAGCAGACAACCAACCATTTGGTAGCTATAGTTTTCGGCAATTCGCGAAGAGTTGGGGTATCACAGTGACTACATCGAGCCCAACATATGCTCAATCAAATGGGCAGGCAGAGCGAGTCGTGCAAACGTTGAAATCGCTCCTAAAGAAGGCAGACGAAGAGGGTCGTGATCCCTACATAGCGATGCTAGAATACAGGATCACGCCGATCAGTGGAGTCCGCTATGCACCGGCACAACTGGCAATGAGCAGACTACTGAGGTCAAAGTTGTCGACAACCAAAGCCGTTCTTGAGCCGTGAGTCGTAAACGCGAAACAGGACTTGACAGACAGACAGACACGGTTCAAACAAGACTATGACCACGGTGCTACATCATTGAAGCCGTTGAAACCTGGTGATGTAGTATGAGTCCAGAGAAAGTGGGGCTGGGATCCCGCTATCGTTCAGCGGACACACGAGAGTCCGAGGTCATACATGATCCAGCATGAGGGAGGAGAACTCCGTCGCAATCGTCGTCATCTACGGAGGACACGCGAGCAGCCGCCGCTGATTCTTCCTCAGATGGACGATCCCGACGTTCGAGGAGAAGGTAACGCTCTTCAGATGCCGGTACCGCCAGACGTGCCATCGCCACGAAGACTCGTCGCTGTGCCGCCACGAAGAGTCATCGCGCAATCAGAAAGCCTATGCGATTTGACATTTAATTGTGTTTTTTTTAATACTATTTGACATTGGTAGTATTATTGATCTGTTTTGCAAGTAACCATTATGTGACATTCTATGTGATTTTTTATAGTCGATATAGTGTGACTTTTAGCCTAGTTTGCTACTCGCTTGATATCGATTTATCCACAGCGAACATTCGTTAAAGCTGATGAATGTGTTTTTGAGTCTTAAAGGAGGGATGTCATGTATCAGGATCGTTATAACTGGTTCGTTATACAGCTACTTACAACAGTGAGCTCTTACACCGTTGATGGTAATAAAGTTGTTGTTGTCTTCCGGTCAAATTCGAGTTGCACATGTCTAGTGTTTCCAGTTCCAATTAAACAAGCAGTATGCTGCTTTATAAAGCATAACAGTCACGTCGCCCAGTTCATTGGCATTGCATTCTTTCCACAACCTTTGTCATGTCTCCCCTCACCATGTCACATATTCATATCCTTTCCACCACATACTCATTTGCCCTCTACTGGCAGCTTCTATGCCTTCTTTATTACATTGTTTTCCTCTCTCCATACATTACATGCCTGAACCACTGCAGATAGATATTTTAAACCAAGTTTATCTGCTACGAACACCATATCCTTTCCTTGTATCTTCATAATTTGTTCTTACTTTTATCTTGATGATTTATCTTAATTACCAAGGATTCAGGTGCAAATGAAGTTATCTTATTAAAATATTAATAATTGTTGAGTGCGTACATCCTCTGGTGCCACGAGGCGCTGCTTGTTTCAGTACAGACCACCATGCAAAACTCTGAAGATCAGCTCAGCCAATAATGTTACTTGCCGGGAAATTCTGATGGAAAGTAGTCATAGTTATTTGAATACACAGTACTGCTCACTGGCTCATGACAATGGTCAAATGTGTAATTGTTTTGGTATTCCCAGAAATTTAGAGCTTCGTCTTGGAACTGAGCGCAGGTCAGACAGGTGTCTGCACTGTTGCCACAGGCAGTAAAGTTGCGACCAGTGAAGTCAGTT
Source organism: Escarpia spicata (assembly GCA_963995525.1). NCBI lineage: Eukaryota > Metazoa > Annelida > Polychaeta > Sabellida > Siboglinidae > Escarpia > Escarpia spicata. The sequence goes on from OZ023217.1 coordinate 21,059,406, forward strand.
ATGAGTTTGATTTAGCTCACTTCTATACAATGCATAATATATCTGCCAGGGGTAGTCTACATAGTAGTAGCAGTAGTGGCTTGCGTTGTGATTGTGAACGTGTACTTCGGTTGTTTGCAGCCTGGCAGTGCAGTAAGTTTTGGCGGCAGTCAGACCTCGAGTGGGTCTCGCCGCGCCCGCACTCGACAGTACCACACGGTTGCCACCACCTCTCAGGTTGATGAGTCTCTCTTTGGAAACTCAGCAAAGAAGCCGGCACAAGGAGGCTGTGATCCAATGAACATTGAGAGGCAAGCCGAGGCACGCATCAGCAAGCGCAAGTCATCTGCTGGACACAAACGGGAAACGGTCCAGCTTGTCACAAAAGATCTCATCAGAAACCTCATGTAAGTCTTCATAGTTGTCATTTTTTCTCAGTTACACAAGATAGGAGGACACAAAGTAAAAAGAGGAACAGTGTAGAATTACGTGTCGGAGAGTATTCCTTCTCACTAAGGATTATAAAATAAATGGAACAAATTAGATCTACTATTTTGTGTAAATGGTAACATAGTGAATTTAAAAACAAAATCAACAACCACCTCAGAATGGTGGGTTACAGGTAGAACTATTGTGGACTCTCAATACTCCCAAGGCTTTCTCCTGCACCTGCCATCTGGTGTTTATTCTCTGGGTGGCAGTCTTGTTAAATCTATTTGTAATGGTTCTTCATTAATTTTTTTCTTTATAACAGGTCAGTCCACTTCTGCAGAACTCCAACACTTTATCTTAGGCAGCCATTCACTTTTGTGATTCCCAGTTGGGAAATTGTGGCAGGAAATGACCATATTATGCATACATGCATAAGATCAGCAGATAACACAGCATGTAGTTATATGTAGAATGCATATGGTATACCTGGCAACCCTAATGGTTGATATACTATTTTCATGTTAAAATTAAGAAAAATTAACGTTGCAATATTTGGTGGTCGTTGTATGCTGTGTCTGTTGAAGTATGACAAATAGTGCCACTTTTCCTTTAGGCTTCGTGCCGAACAAAGGTAAGTGGTTATGGTGTAAGAGCATAGGAAGAAACTTAATATGTTTGGTTAAGTTTTGGTAATTGGTTATTCATTACATGTATGGTTTGTACGTTTGTGTGCGTGTGTGTACTTAGAATGTGTACATTCAAACATGAGTCTTGTATTTGTTCTTGTTCGCAAACATAATTGCTTGTGTGAATGTAGATATGTATCGCCATGAGGATCTGGTTAACAATGACCAGAGGAAATGCCGTAGTCATTTGATGTTGAAAAACTACTTTCATCTTTCATTAATACATTTATGAAAAAATAACAATAATAACAAGGATTATTAAGCTAATAACTACTTGTTAGTAACACTTGTTTTTGGTTATTATTTCTGTAAACTTCCAACTTCTAATTATCAGACCATATCGTGTAGGCTTATTTGTTAAATTGTCAGATAATCAATCGATAGAAAGCATTTTTCTAATATTTTTGTGGACCATGTAGGTTTTCATTCATTACATGTTGCTCTATTTCATTCATCCATATAAATGAGCAGCACCGCAGAAGTAATCTCAGAAATCATCCCATCTCTGTGAAAACTGACATATACCCGGTATGTCAGGTTATGTCACTCGCTATGAAACTGGCATATATATCAGGTCATGTCACTCTCTAAGAAGACTGGGATATATCAGGTCATCTTTTTGATTTTGTTCCTAGTAGAACTATAAGTTCTGATTGTATTTCATTACCAACCTTGTCTGATTCTTTACTTAACAATTTCTGCCAATTCCTGGTCATGTAAGTTATGTGTTGTCGAAACAATTAATTATTTAAGAATGTCCCCATGGCTAATCAAATTAATTAATGTTCATATTGAAACTGAAATGTGTGTATGCCGGGCAGTCTAAGTGATATGAGTAGTTTAATAACAAAACCTTTTCCTTTGTCCCATAATTTCAACAAAACTAAATAATTTTATTAGAATGTATCTCGGCACATGCATAGGCAAATTAAGAGCATCAATAATTAAGTAACAACAAATGCACATTATTTGACTTATTTCTGCATAACTATTATTTTGTTGCAACTGCAAAATTTTGATGAACTTAAGTTGAAACTTCATTGAACAATATATATATATATTATATATATATATATAATAAATTATTATGATTCAATCAACTGTAGTATTTTAAAAACACTTTGTGTACATATTCATGAACATTTTCATAAAATTGGAGGAAGAAAAAATTAAATAAAAAAATTCTTATTACATAACTACAAAATTTGATTCACATCAATGTTTCGACCGCCTTTGACAGCCTTCATTAGGAACTCAAATTCCTGATGAAGGTTGATGATTGCGGTCAAAATGTCGATGCGAGTAAATTTTCTAGTCATGCATGGTTTTTCAGTCATGCATGGTAGACAGCGAGGACCGTCATGTGTTGGCCGTTGTTGTAGAATCCCCCAGGAGGATCCATCAGGTGACAGTGTGATCCTGCATCGCGGTGAGTTTGAGAGGATTCGCCAGGAGGCTCGTGTGGTGACAGCGGAGGAGCGGGCGGCTGCAGAGGCGGCTCAGAAACAGGCCAAGGAATATGCAGTGGTACGTCTCTGTCTGTCGATTACATGCAGTGGTGACTGAATTACTTTAATTTCTTATTTTCGTGCACTAGTAGCTTTGCATTCGTCGCTGCAAAAAGCTATTTCATTACATGACACTACTGATTGTATGTCGGTTTGGACCATGTAGTGTATCTTGACATTGTGGAGTTTTTTTTGTAGCCGTCCTGCTAAAATATGACATATAGCTTTACATTGTAAACAGATTATGTGCCCAGTTACAAGTGATCCAAACATATAATTAATTCAAACGTGAACACATGCATAATTAAGTTTCAAGAAAACTGGGTTGAAACTTTACTACAAGTGTTAAATTATGCTTTATTCACCAGAAAATGGAAGTTATATTTTGTCATAGTGGAGTTATAAGCATCCTCCTAAATGACAGTTTTACAGGTTTTTACTAATACCAATGCATTGCCATAGGTAAATTATGTGCAATATTGTGAGAGTTTTAATTGACCCACTCACAGAACAAGTCATTATGTGTTGCAATAGTCACACAATGAGTCATTTGGAGTTGCAGAAGTCACACAATGGATCATTTTTGTTTTGCAGGAGTCACAATGAGTCGTTTTGTGTTGCACGAGTCACACAATGAGTCGTTTTGTGTTGCAGGAGTAATACAACAAGTCAATCTCTGATGCAGGTGTCACACAACAATTCATTCTGTGTTGCAGGGGGAGTCACACAATGAGTCATTCTGTGTTACAGTGGTCACACAACACAGTCATTTTTGTGTTCCAGAAACCACGGGAGTGATCCTGTGTTACAGAAGTCATACAATGAGTCATTTTGTGTTTCAGAAATAACACACCGAGTGATTCTGTGTTGCAGGAAACACACAACAAGTAATTCTTTGTTGCAGGAGTCATACAATAAGTCATTCTGTGTTGCTGGAGTCACAGGACAAGTTATTCTGTGTTGCAGGAGATGCTGCATGAGCGAAAGAACTACATGAAAGAGAAGGACATGGAACGGATGCAGAATGAGAAGCTGAATGACCTGGAGGAGGAAGAGAGGGAGAAGAGTGACCATCTGCGGGCAAAGGCCACCTTCATGCTCCAGGAGCAGGAGGACGAAATCAAAAACCTCAATGAGGTGAGTCTGTCACAGGTGGTCACTCCTACAATAGCGACCAGGTTTTGTTTCCCCCACAGCAATCTTTGAGTTTTGTTACAAGCTGTATTATTTTCTTGGTTATTTATTAATTGTTATTGTATATTTAATGTTACGTATCATCTTTGTGCTTGTCATTTAGATTGTTTTTTAACATAATTTAGTTATGCTTTTTTCTGTTTAGAGTAACAAAATTATACTTAGTTCCTAGTGACAATTACAGATGATAGTTTGTCTTTGATGTAAAACAGAGTACTTGTGTGTACAGCTAATGAAGTGAGTGAGGACTTCAGAAAGTTCTGGTAACCTGTCTAAGTACCTTTATGTTGTCTGCGAATTTCAGTACTTGGTGAATCATCTTCCATTCAGTTGCATGTGCATATATACTAGTGCGCATTTGTGTGTGCACATGCATGTATATGTATAAAACAGTCACACGGCTTGGTAACATCACTACGAGCGTCATAATACCCAGTTTGTTGTGCGGGACACATAAAATAGGCTGACACAGACTGGTGTTCTGACGACAGAAACATGTCAACTGTGTTGTTACTGCAGCTGATCCTGAACGCCAAGTGTCAGGCAATCAGAGATGCACAACTGCTGGAGAAGGACCAGATCACACGAGAACTGACGGACGAGGAGAAGCGTCTGGACGACATGATGGAGATTGACCGCATCAACGCCATCCGCGTGGAGGAAGAGATCCAACGCAAGATCCGACAGGAGCGCCTCATTGGAGCCAAGAAGATCATGGACCAGATTGCAGAGAATGAACAGGTCGGCGTGGTTGTATTTGTTTGTCATTGCTGTCTGCCACTGAAATCCTACCAACTGATTATTATTATTAACTATTAAGTTTATTGTGCCATTCCACAAAATGTACCGTTTTCAGAGGTAAAATATATAGATATATAAATACAGGGCTGTATGTAAAATAAATAATAAAATAAATAAATAATAATGTTAAAAACAATTGATAAATAGTCCATAAAATGGTACCAAAAGGTAATAAATATGTAAATAAATAATTTAAATGATCATTTCCCTGGATTCCTATCCCAATATGTTCTCCTTGGACAGGGAAATAATTGCAAAAATCTGAAGCGTTTTAAGATTTATTCCTGCAGCTTGAGATTTTAAATGTTACAACTTTATAAAGAGATAACACATGTAACTTTAATTGTGTTGAGTTGTATGCTGATTGATCATCACAAGGTCTTCTCCTTCACTGCATAGGACCGTCTACTGTTGCTGGAACGCAAAGACCAGGAGAATCGTATGATGCAGAAGTATCTCGACAAGCTGTGTGCGGAGGACATGGAGAAGCTGCAACGGAGACGGTCGGAGCAACAGCGACTTTACGAGGAGCTCAACTCGTGCAACTCTGACCTGCTGTTCCGCAAGGAGTACCACAAGGAACAGGAGCGCGTCCTTGACCAGAAAGTGTTGACCTATCAGAAAGCTAAAGCGGTCAGTGTTAAAATCGGCCATATAAACGTTCAGCTACAATACAATACAGGATTATTTTGACCAGTAGTTTAAATGCAGTTACAATTATTGAACATATAAAAATTCTATGTGTAGCAATTTCTTTCAGATTGTAATATATTTCAGATTAATATATATATAATATATATATATAATATATATATTAAACGATTAGTTGGACATATGCTATCATATTTAATCAGCAGATGCCTTAAATGCCGTACGTTCAGCTGAATTGACACAAATGACATGTCCAAACAAGTGAAATCTAGTTTGATCGAATTTGTTTGGTGCAACATCTGGCTATACACTGTTTCTATGGGCAACAGATGGTAGTGATACCGTATTATTGAATATTTGACATTGTGTTGTAGTACCATACATCTTGACGTCGTGTTGTACTATACATCTTGACGTCGTGTTTTAGTACCATACATCTTGACGTCGTGTTTTAGTACCATACATCTTGACATCGTGTTATACTATACATCTTGACGTCGTGTTGTAGTACCATACATCTTGACATCGTGTTATAGTACCATACATCATGACGTCGTGTTGTAGTACCATACATCTTGACATCGTGTTGTACTATACATCTTGACGTCGTGTTATAGTACCATACATCTTGACGTCGTGTTGTAGTACCATACATCTTGACATCGTGTTATAGTACCATACATCATGACGTCGTGTTGTAGTACCATACATCTTGACATCGTGTTGTACTATACATCTTGACGTCGTGTTATAGTACCATACATCTTGACGTCGTGTTATAGTACCATACATCTTGACGTCGTGTTGTAGTACCATACATCTTGACATCGTGTTGTATTACCATACATCTTGACATCGTGTTATAGTACCATACATCATGACGTCGTGTTGTAGTACCATACATCTTGACATCGTGTTGTACTATACATCTTGACGTCGTGTTATAGTACCATACATCTTGACGTCGTGTTGTAGTACCATACATCTTGACATCGTGCTATAGTACCATACATCTTGACGTCGTGTTGTAGTACCATACATCTTGACATCGTGTTATAGTACCATACATCTTGACGTCGTGTTGTAGTACCATACATCTTGACATCGTGTTGTATTACCATACATCTTGACATCGTGTTATAGTACCATACATCTTGACATCGTGTTATAGTACCATACATCATGACGTCGTGTTGTAGTACCATACATCTTGACATCGTGTTGTACTATACATCTTGACGTCGTGTTATAGTATCTTCACATCTTGACGTCGTGTTGACCATACATCTTGACATCGTGTTGTATTACCATACATCTTGACATCGTGTTATAGTACCATACATCATGACGTCGTGTTGTAGTACCATACATCTTGACATCGTGTTGTACTATACATCTTGACGTTGTGTTATAGTACCATACATCTTGACGTCGTGGTGTAGTACCATACATCTTGACATCGTGTTATAGTACCATACATCATGACGTCGTGTTGTAGTACCATACATGTTGACATCGTGTTGTACTATACATCTTGACGTCGTGTTATAGTACCATACATCTTGACGTCGTGTTGTAGTACCATACATCTTGACATCGTGTTGTATTACCATACATCTTGACATCGTGTTATAGTACCATACATCATGACGTCGTGTTGTAGTACCATACATCTTGACATCGTGTTGTACTATACATCTTGACGTCGTGTTGTAGTACCATACATCTTGACGTCGTGTTGTAGTACCATACATCTTGACATCGTGTTATAGTACCATACATCTTGACGTCGTGTTGTAGTACCATACATCTTGACGTCGTGTTGTACTATACATCTTGACGTCGCATTGTATGTTGACGTCGTGTTGTAGTACCATACATCTTGACATTGTGTTGTAGTATTATACAACTTGACATCGTGTTATAGTACCATACATCTTGACGTTGTGTTGTAGTACCATACATCTTGACATCATGTTGTAGTACTATACATCTTGACGTCGTGTTGTAGTACCATACATCTTGACATCGTGTTGTACTATACATCTTGACGTCGTGTTATAGTACCATACATCTTGACATCGTGTTATAGTACTATACATCTTGACGTCGTGTTGTACTATACATCTTGACGTCGTGTTGTAGTACTATACATCTTGTTGTAGTACTATACATCTTGACGTCATGTTATACTATACATCTTGACGTCGCATTGTATGTTGACATCGTGTTGTAGTACCATACATGTTGATGTCGTGTTGTAGTACCATACATCATGACGTCGTGTTGTACCAAACATGTTGACGTTGTGTTGTACCATACATGTTGACGTCGTGTTGTATCATACATCTTGACGTCGTGTTGTGTCATACATCATTACGTGTTGTAGTATGGGCCCAATGGCTAGAGCATCGGACTCTCAATCGAGAGAACCCGAGTTCGAATCCTGTGTTGCCATGTCGAACCTTAGGCAAGTTCGTTCGTATAAGTGAGTATTTGGCTATATACAGTGGTGGATATTTGTGTACAAATAGTCTTCAGCATGGATGAATGCTTCCCAGAGAAGTCGAGATGGTGTTCGATAGAACAGGTCTGCCAGGGGGTAAAGTGTAAAACGCTTTGAGCATTTCTAAGGATTGGATACTCCGCTATACAAGAACTTATGATACATCTTGATATCGTGTTGTAGGAGCGTGAGATGGCGTTCGAGAAGGAGCAGGAGAAGATCCGTATCGAGAAGGAGAAGGAGGTGGCTCGGTTACGGGCCCTGCAGGAGCGTCAGCGGGACGAGCAGGCTGAACGCGATGCACTGAGAGCCAAGCGTGCCCAGGAAGACGCGGAGAGACAGTGGCGTCGCAAGGAGGCTGAAGAAGCGATAAAAAAAGCCGAGACGGTCGAGATGCTGAAGAACGCACGCTCCAAGCAGCAGATGCAGAAGGAGCACTTCCTGTCGGTTCAGGCACAGCGGGAGAGGTCTGACTTCGAACGGGTTCTCAGGTGGGAAACATTCGCAATGTTCGGATATTGATCACTTGTCTAGGATCTATATACTATAGACAAAACAAACGTGGTGGTTTTTAGCCAACTGTCCTACAAACCATGCATACTTTATTAGATACTCCTGTATATGAACATGTTTCGTCTTTTATTTCCTTATTTATTTTCATGAGCATGCTGAACAAATGTAACTTGTATTAGAGATGTCTTAGCTGCATTGATGCTGTTAGAATAAGCAATATAACTGGTCAGAAATATTTGGTGCGACAATGCAGTTGTTTTCTTAGCAATGCTGCCGGTTACATGAACAATACGATCGAGAAGATTAGGTGACATTCGTAATGATGTGGTTGTTTGGTACGACAATGCAACTGTTTGCTTCAGGGCTCAGCAGGAGCTGGTCGTGAAGGAAAAGCGGGAAGACCAGCAGAGGAAGAAGAGCAACCTGGCGTACGCCGACGACGTGCGAGGCCAGATCCGGGAGAAGGAACAAGTGCGTATTGCCGACCGAAACGCCTTTTTCCACGAGGGCGTAAAGATGGAGGAGGAGGCGCGCAAGCGACGGATGAAATTGGACGAGGTGAAGGCAAAGAAACTGGACGAGCTCAGGTGAGGAACCTTGTGTAGTCAGACCATGGGCCGGTTTCACGAAGCGTACGTAAAGTTACGCAAATTACTTAGCGTCACATGTTTGCATAAACTTCCATGTTCGCTTCTATTTTTTTTAAATGGGTCATTTACTAAGACACTTGGCGGACGTTACAATCAAAATTATGCTCGTGACTTCCGTCAAGCTTTGTCTTTGCCAACGATGTTGGTGACGGTTATGTAGGTGAATTACATTACTGTTGCAGAATGGCTACATCAAAAGTTTTAAACTTTCCCTTATGATTTTTTTGTCATAAAGAAAATCTTTGCCAACATTTCAGTACAGTATACGATGGAATGTCTGAATGCTCGACGTGTTTTTTGATGGTTTCATGGAGCTTTTGATAAGAAACAGGTAATGTGATGTATAGGTAAATCATCCTGTCGTTACGAACGTTCTTAGCCGTTTCGTGAACCCGGCCCCATCTGTCAAGCTTTGCCTTGGCAAACATGTTTACATATAGTACTCTACTAAGGCAACGTACATATGCCAGATTGTTGTTTTCTGCATACTATTATTGTTGTCGCTGAAGAGCAACTTTGCATTTGTTTTTTGTCGCAAAGAAACATTTGTTGCCAGAATGTCAACGGAAAAAGCAACGGAATGTCTAACAACTTCATATTTATGGTAGCAGCTTAGTTGGCTTGTTGGACCTGTTTGCTAGGCAGCAGATGGAATAATGGGTCGTTCAATAGTTGGCAGTACTTAACACATGCATTCGTCGCGATGACATAAACAATAGTTCTGTCGTCATAGCATGCACTTTTTGTATGCGATGACGCACCACAGCAACTGGTTCTGTTGACAGACACACCAGATTTATGAAGTCACAACTGCATTGCCACAACTGTGTTGGGCATCATTAAGTATTTCCACAAGCTCCCAATTTGTATTTTGTAACCGAAATACACTTCATAGAAATAGCAGTCGGTTTCGTTGTGGGTGCATATTACGAAAACATGTGCTAAGTGGATCCCTCTTCCCCTCTATTTGTACGGCATTTGAAACACCAGAAATGATTAATTTAGGTGGAATCCTTTGGAAGGTTACATATTGTATACAATTCTCAAGTTAATTAAGATATCCTCAGACGTTGGGTAGAAATCCCCTTCTCTTATTCCAAGCATACGTAATACTATATACCATATATGTCAATACTATACACCATATGTTAGTTTTGATAAATAATTGTTTTGATAAATAATTATGTTTTATAAATAAGTTAAAACTCGTGCATGTGCAAAATCATTTAAATGCGCAGGCAGGTTGTAGCAAAGTTGGACTAGCTACGACGTACGATTAAAATATAAATTACACTTAAATGACTGTTTTGTCGATTCTGTGCTTGACCAGTGATTCGTTGTTTGTTGCAGGAGTGTTGGAATCAACGAAAAATACCTGTCTCAAGTTGAAAGGAAGATTAACAAGCCAGACCACTTAATGGTGTAATAATATGTGACATCCGACACGTTTGTGTCGACAGCTACAAACAGGAGATGTAGTTGATTTAAGCGAGCGATGTTTCTTACTGGTGATGCTGCTGGAAAAGAACAAAAACTATAAATTATTACGACGCCAGCTTGCGACGTTTTCATTGGCAACTGGGAACTTTACATAAGATCTTAGTCAGTGGACATTATGTATAATATGTAATAAATAATTGGCAGATGGCTGTTCATTTACACGGTTAAACCACTCTATGGTACACATTTGGATAGCAGTCAGAACAAATGGCTGTAGTGTAGATACCAATATATTTGAAGCAGTAACAACACTAGACTGCGGATGCTGATGACTTTATCATACCATCAGGTATGCGTGATTTATTACTACACTGTAATTAGTATTAAGAAATACCTGATGGATGGATGTACCTCGCAGGGAATTATGTACTATATTGGCGCATGAAATAAATATACAAAAATTGATGGCGTGGTGATAACAGAACTGTGTTGAATTCTGCCAGTTCATACTGCTGATATCTGATAAAAATGGGAAGTGTTGCTATATCATTCCCAGCACTGTCGGACCCAAAGGAGAAGTTAGGTGTGTGCATATGTTTATTGGTTTGTAGCTTGAATGTTTGTGTTCTTGGTTTCATTGTGTTTACACCATAATATGTTACTTATAATAATATTTACGCTTCTTTGTCACGAAAACACATCAGCCAATCACAATATCATTAACAATTACACTACTATTTCAGAAACGACAAGTTATAAGTGATTTACAGTTAGGACAGTGTCACTCATATTGAGTAGCGTGGTAATGGAAGCATTCAATAATATACCATTTTGAGCTATATTGTGTACGCTGTACCAAACGCGTTTCAGAAACGTATATTTAAATAAAAAATTTAATACATTTATGGAAACATTTACCCGATTGCGGTTGGTTAGATTCGTACACGCACGCCATATACAGCAGTCCATTTTCATTATTACTGTGAGTGCGTCATATGATGTGAAAATGGTCTTTTATACTGTCTATCTAAGAAGACATAGACACCGTTCATGGTCACCTTCAAGGACCGACATCAGCTATTGTCGTGAAGATTAACTATGTGATTATGATTGTTTGTTTTTGACAGATCATTGTATATAATTATTTTTATATGACAATGCCGGCTTCAAGTATAGCGCACTCAGTGTCAGTCAGTGTAGCGTTTACATTGCAGTCGGGGTGAGTATGATCTGCTCTGATCTGGTCTGGTTTGGTTTGGCCGGGTCTGGCGAAAGGTGCCAGCTAGTGTATCCCGACCTTTAGAATCAAACAATTGTTATGATTTGTTGTTGTATCCCGGACATTTGCCTTTATGACAGCGGTTCTTAAATTTTAAAGGGCGACAAAAAGATATCTTTTTGGGCCTTGGCATGTAAGAGTTAATGAAAAGCAATCAGTAGCAACTACTATTAACAATATTATGTCGGCAGTTTACTATAATAACCTTGCTGAAGATGTCACCTAAATTGACTGTGCGACCCAAATCAAAATGGCTTGGCCATCCATTATTGGAACGCTAACCAGGGGCTATAAGAACCTCTGACCTAGATATCAACTAATTATTGTCAAAACCCCACTCACGATATTGCCATGACAGAAATAAGCGAAACACTAAAGTGGTATGTGTCTTTTGACGTTAAGTATAGTTATGTATGTATGTTGGGTTACGATGACGTTGAATTACTGTTTACGGCCTCTATTTACACGGACCCATTGACGTCTCTGGGAAGTTTTCATCACGCTTTGATGCCTGTGATACAGCTGAGTGAACGTAGACGCTGAGACCGCGGGATGTAGGCAAGACGGCGGAGTGAAGTCATAAAAAGCCCGAGTTGAAGGATGGAGATTCAAGAGAACGTTATCGTCTTCATAATTATATCACTTACATGCATAATAAATTGACTTGTTATTCTTGCTAGATTACACAGTTAAATAGAACACAAATAAAACACCGCAACGCAGAATAGAACGCATCCAATATGCCAAAATATGATCTTTAAACTGGTAGCTGGTTATTCAAAAGCAAACATTAATTTGATCAATTACAAACAAACTTGTGCACAGTTAGTTGGTTCAATTAATCGCCACGGTGATTCAAATTTTCTTAGATGAATCGTTTTCCTTGTTAGATGTCAGATAATCTATTTATTTCCGAACAGGCCAACGTATACAATATCTTTAAGAAGATCGATCGTTTATCGTTGTCTGTTCTCTCTTTACTCGGACACATAGTCGTCGTCCCGGCAAAGAGTATGGTACATGTTGATTCGTCTATGTTGTCATATTCGTTGAATTTATAAAATCAGATACCTTTTATGTCAGGACGCGTTTTTATTATTTGTAAGTTATAGTTATGTTGGGTACGAACTGACTGTTTGGCAATGCATCGTCCTGTACCCGGTAGCACAACGATCAATTGACACTGGCCACAAGTGAACCCAGATGTGCATGGCGTTGATATATCGCGAATAATACGCCATGATGTCCGGGAGAAGTAAAACATCATCCACAGGGATATGGAAAAGATATATTTATGCAGAAGGAACAACGCAAGTCAGGTATTGATTGAATTAGGCCAAATTAATGACATGCAATTTTATTGACTGTATATTGTTATAAATTGTTACATACACATCCATTGTGACAACGACAGCAAGCATGCCGGCCCCTGACTGCTAAGCACTACTGTCTACTACATACAATTCATCATGTGTGTGGGTCACTCCACCAATATATACACTATTCACCACATGTGTGGGGGTCACTCCGCCCTGCTAAAAGTCACCCACTGTTAAAGGGGAGGGAGGGTGGGAATTCTAAACTTGATCAATAATATTACACGAACACACTCATCTAGCATACAGCACAACTACATAAATCGAAATCCAAATAAGCTGAATAAACGCTGTAAATACTCCCCAATAATTTTGAATGAATGAGGTCGATCCCGCTGCTGCTATTGCTTAAATACTGGTGTCTAACGCGCATGTGCGAGTCGCATAGCCTCGTAACCAAACATGTTATGAGCCAATAGCTAGGCTGCATGTGTTGTTACTTCCACATAAAACGCAGTATGTCCCCGTTGTTTACATACATTCATTTATGTAGAGCTAATGGTCACGATCTATCATACCATAATCTACGGACGCTGCATCAGCCGTTGTCAAAATACTTATTCTGGCAATGAGAAGCCATAGCGTTTTGTCTCGCCAGTGCCAAATGTAAAACCACATTTTATTAGTATTACTAATGCATTATCATCATCATTATCATTACTAGTAGTAGTGGTCGTATCAGTAGTAGTAGTAGTAGCAGTAGCAGTAGCAGTAGCAGTAGCAGTAGTGGTATCTTTGTCAACAGCTACGACATGCAGCTCGTCGACTGACTGTCTCAACGGCGGAACCTGCTTCGAGAACGTCTGCCACTGCACAAATCAGTTCACAGGAGACCTCTGCGAAACAGGTAGATATTATGTGTACATGTCGGGGGCGAAGTTGATTGTGGGGCGATTCCGAAACTGCCCTGCCTCACTTCCGGGGCAGAAGTGAGGACAAACTGTTCAGTCGCGCGACAATATTTGGCTGGGTGAGATGTTTTTGCGAGCTTCCTATCTTAGATTTATATTCCGACACGTGCTAGACAGATATTGCATTTGTACTCATTTGATTGCCTGCCGTAATTTCGGAATTAAAACGCGTCGTGATTAAGTGTTTTATATAAAATAACTTAGTTCAGGGATGTTAGTTGTAACGAGTAGTAACGTTAATTGTAAACTGATCAGTGCCATTGAGTAAGATAACGATTGAAAGACGAATGATATAGTAATTTTTAATATGGATACTGATCATAAATCGTACATGTCCGACGTACTTGGCCGTTTGCTGTCGTCGCAAAATTCAAAAGTTATACCGGAGGAAAAGTATGAAGAAATCGTTAGGCAACTCCAACATGAAGCTGCGCCCACCGCTACTTCTTCCACCGACAATCCGAAACTTCGGTGGTGGATCAAACGTAATCGCTTCCAACTAGTGAACTTTCCTGAGCTCGACCTCGCTGACGTGCTTGTGATTCCAAAGAAAGGTGAGTTTAAAACATTATTAGTAATTTACTAAATGTGGCTCATGTCTAGTCTATGGAGTCGGGGATTATATGCCATGGAGTCTAGCCCACTTCAGTCTTCATTCTCTACCGCCCAATTTATACCATGATTTAGATTCTAGGAGGTTAAAAATTCATATTTTTATACAGATTGTTGATAAATTATGACCCTCCGTACCAAAAGGAGATGCTTTTATTACAAATACGAATGGATTTCAATTGAGAGGGGAAAATGATACCTCCAAATTACCAAATGTTTCAGAAACTAATTGTCATTACTATATTTCAGTGTATATTTTTGTTTGTATTTGTTTTGGCTCATAGTTCATTTATTTTATATTATTTGTATAAATGAGAAGCGCTTCACTTTTGAATGGTAGGTAAAAAAAATTCAGACATACTGTAGTTACTTGTTTTATTCTTACCGAAGATATATATTGTAGGCCAACAGTAAATTCTTTCGACCACCTCAACAGATGTACTCTTTTTAATTCCTTGTTATATCCCACCTTTTATTGTGATTACCCAACAACAAATTTTGGCAGCAAGTTTCTATAAAGTGGGCAGTATAATAAATTAAAATGTTCCCAGTGACAGGCTCCATCAGATACTAGGTTGGCCAATTATGAACTCTATCACCTGTGCACATTGATTACTTAATTGGTTGTCACTTTCCCAAGACTGCCATAGGAGTCTTTTGTCCTGTAGTCTGGTCAAGTGTGAATCCACATGCTGTGTACTATGACCTGTAATTAATTGGCTTCATTAACTCTAATCCCTTTGGCATGGGTGAATATCAGTGGATGTGACTGGTGCATGCCTGGCATATACACCTCTTGTTGGGGCTTGAGGGGTATATTAAGTACCAGTATATGTCAGATATTCAATTTACCATATATTCATAAGTTACTGTGTCTTTAATCCCAATTTCTCTGTTGTAGCGAGCGCAGCAACAGTTTTAGTATGCGAACTCCTTTTCAAGTAAAAAAATCCAGTATCATTTGAGCCATTTATTTAATTAATACTGGTCCATTCCATTTGTTTTATCACTATTGTGCCAGTGAGAGGCATTTATTTATGTTCTTATCAGTTGTAATTACCCCACTTTGTTGTGCACGTCCGTAATACATACGCATACATACACGTACACACCGTTGCATAATCATTCACTCATGGTGGAATAGACACTGTCACCTTCCCGTTGGTTTCTGCCGTTAAACACACTAGCAATATGTCACAACAGTGTGTGTGTCATATTGTTGGTGTGTGGACCGAGAACAGTGTGCACACACAAACTGATGAATTTTGAACTGAATAAAATCGATGAATGGTGTACAGTTTTTAAATAAACAACGGTCAACTGATCGATAATATTGTACTGCTTGTGTAATATCTTTAATATAATAATATAACGATTATTAACGCTTACAAGTGGCTAAACGTCGTCTGATCTTGCCTACTAAACTGCATTAAAACGTATTTAACCCATTCTTAAGCAAAGCGGATTTGTGAATTTCAATTGCACTTTACAAGCCGCCGATGACGCGCGACTGTACTTGGTGTGACTGTTAGTTTAGATGAGTAAATTAACTACCACTGATTTCCTTATCCTACCCGCCCGTTCACCTTTCTGTACTGTTGCTGCCTCAGTCTCTCAACTCTTCTGTTTCCTCTTGTCCCTGTCTGTCATAGTTAGCCGCCTCGCATGTCGTTTCTTTCGATGTTGTGATAATATTCAAATCGCATTGCTACTTTGCATCATAATGATTGTTTTAGGATAGTGTCATGAACCTTGACATTTTTTCAAAATGTGTTCAGTTAAAACAATAGGTTGAACAAACACTCAATTTAATAGTAATATGAAGCAATGTTATTGTAAGATACAACAAAACAGCATGATTAGGTCAACAATATTATAGTCGAATAATATGACATCTCCCCCCAAAGATATCAACACATCTAGGATAGAGTTCCATAATAATCGTGAAGTCGAATCGCATGACGTAAGACTAACTATTATAAAACACATGTAAACTACAAAATCAATACAAGGGTAGCTAGACAGCTTTCCCTGTAAGCGACAACAGATCATCGGCATTATTCTGGCCTACTGTGCACTTCAATTTTGACATGAATGGGCAAACTAAACTAAACGTCCATTCTGTCGGGCTTTCGCACTGCGCGCCCCGATCTCGTCACGTATCCAGGGCGACGCGGCGAACTAGGCACGTCTTCAGTCGCATCTTGAGGATGCTCATCGCCCGGAAGAGTCGGCGTCGTCTCGACGTCATCAGGCTCGTCTCGGTGGTCGTCTGTCGTCTCGGAAGTGCGTGGCGGTTCAGGTGGCACTTTGAGGAGGTGCTTCCTGTTCCGTCGATACACGCCCCCGTCGCTTGTCTCGACGATGAAGGAACGCGGAGCATCAGCACGTGCGAGTACTGTGCCGTTTGCTGACCATCTGCGGTCGTCGTCTCGTTTGAGGCGGACGGCGTCGCCCGGCTGAAGAGGTGGTAGCTGCTTCGCGCCGTGGTGACGGTCGTAGTGGTGTCCATACACCCGCTTCGTCGCCTCGTCGTTGTTGAAGGCGGACTCGTAGTCCGGCCAGTTCGGTTGTAGTAACTCAGGCAGTATCGGTACGGTCGTTTTCATACGCCTGCCCATCATGAGTTCTGCAGGGCTGTACCCTGTTGCGGCAATAGGTGTCGCGCGGTACACCATCAACGCCTTCGTCGGATCGTCCTGCGCGAGCTGTTTCTTCGCGACCTGTACAGCCCTCTCCGCTTCCCCGTTCGCCTGAGCGAAGTAGGGACTGCTGGTCACGTGGTTGATGAGCGCATCATTCGTAAACGCTGCGAACTCGCGGGACTTGAACTGCGGTCCGTTGTCTGTAAATAGGATATCTGGATGGCCCCATCGTGCATTCACATCTTTTATCTTCGCAATCACGGCTGATGAAGATGTGTTGCCAAGATGTGAAACTTCGGTGTATCGACTGTAATAGTCGATCATGACGATGTAGGTTTTACCCCGGAAGTCGAACAAGTCTGCACCGACTTTCTGCCATGGACGGTCGGGCATCGGGGTGCTCTTGAGAGGCTCTCTCGACTGTGTGGATCTCTTCGTTTGACAGACAGCACAACGCGCTACCAGGCTCTCAATCGACTTCGACAAGCCCGGCCACCAAACTGTCTCGTTAGCTCGCGCGGGACACTTCGTGATCCCTTGGTGACCACTGTGGATCTTCTCGAGGATCTCGCTGCGCAACGACTGCGGGACGACGATCCTGCGAGCACGCACGATGATTCCCTTCACGACACTCAACTCTGACCGAACGTGGTACAGATCGCGCAAGCATTCGTCTGCCTGCGAGATGTGTCGTGGCCAACCCCCAGACGTGTACGCGATGACTCTCTGAAATGCGTCGTCGCTTTCCGTGGCGTCGCGAATGCGTCGTAGCATTGAGTCAAGCACGGGCACTGTCGATAGCATACCCTCGACGTACGACTGCACGGCATCCACAGAGTCCAGTCGCTGGTCGCACTGTAGAGGTTGTCGTGACAGAGTATCTGCGATCACCTGGTCTTTACCAGGCACATGCTCTGCGACGATGTTGAATCGCATCAGGCGAACCAACAAGCGCTGACACCGAATCGGTGTCTGGTCGATATCACGAGAGTTGATCAACGGGATGAGAGGTTTGTGGTCAGTCAACAACTTGATCTTCTCCAACCCCATCAGATATCGGTCAAACTTTTCGCACGCCCACGTACACGCCAGACACTCTTTCTCAATGGCCGCATATCCCATCTCCGCTTTCGTCAACGTTCTGGAACAATACGCCACAGGCATCATCTGGTGGTCATGGACTTGCATCAGAACGGCACCGAGGCCGTATCCACTTGCGTCTGCACATATGACTGTGGGTAGTTTCACGTCGTAGAATGTGAGTACAGGAGTAGACGATATCATCTGTTTCAATTCAGCGAACGCCTTCTCATGCACGCTTCCCCACACCCACACGATGTCCTTGCAGAGGAGTTCGTTGAGTGGCTTCGTGAATCGGGCGAGGTCTTTCACGAAACGTCCAAGGTAGTTCACCATTCCGAGGAAACGACGAAGTTGATGTATGTTTTCGGGCGATTTCATCTCCTGGATGGCCTTCACCTTGTCTCTATGGACGCTGACTCCGTCTTTGCTGATCCAATGACCCAGGAACTCGAGCCCAGGTTGTCGCAAGGTACACTTGGCCTTGTTCAGCTTCAGTCCTGACTTCTCGATGATGTTGAACACCGTCTCGAGTCGTTGGTCGTGTTCTGCGATATTCTTCCCGCATACCAGAATGTCGTCCTGATACACCGACACACCGGGGACGTCGCGGAGAATGTCGCTCATTTCACGCTGGAATATCTCGCTCGCGCTACTTATTCCGAACGGTAGCCGTAGAAAACGGTATCGACCGAATGGCGTGATGAAGGTCGTCAGTATGCTGCTGTCGTCATGAAGACCCAACTGCCAGTAGCCGCACGAGGCGTCCAAAGACGAGAACACCTCGGCCCCAGCCAGGTTGTGGATGACGTCTTCAACGGTTGGCAACACATATCGCTCGCGACTGATGGCGACGTTGAGACCTTTCAAGTCAACACAGAGGCGAATGTTCCCTCCTGATTTCGGCACGACGACTATGGGACTGCACCACTCGGTAGGTTCCGTCACTTTGACGATTACCCCCAAGCGTTCCATTCGAGCGAGTTCTGCAGCCACCTTGTCGAGCATCGGCAGTGGCACGCGTCTAGACGTGCTGCAGCTGTACGGCTGTGCATCAGATTTCAGTTTGATGTGTACGCGCCGGGTCTTCAGCTCACCAAGCTCTCCAAACACGTCAAGGTCATAGAGGTCGGACGTGTGAACGTTGTCGAGCCGCGCTATCAAGCTTAGATGGACCGCCGCAGCTCTGCTGAGCAGGTTTTCCTTCAAACCTGGTATGACGTAACAGTGGACGTTCGTCACCTTTCGTTTTCGCAATATCTTCGCTATGAAGTGACCATCACAGGACAGTTTACCACCCGGTGAATCTAACGAAACGTTGGCCGACTTCAGCTTCGGTCGCTCGTGGAGTTGACGATAGGTTTCAGACGAAATGACGGTGACATCTGCGCCGCAGTCAATCTTGAAATCCACTACCGTGCCATTCATCTCCACTGATGTGTGCCAGGGTGGCTCGTCGTGTTCCTTGGACTCGACGGACCCAAGGAAGAACTCCGACGGCTCTACCCCGACTGCCGAAGTGATTTCGTGTACGTTTCTTCTCGTCGAACACCGTTTCGCGAAGTGACCCTTCTTGTGGCACAGTTTACAGTAGGCGTTCAGCGCCGGGCACTCTGATCGTGTGTGCTGATGGTAGCCACACGCGTCACATGTCTGGACGACTGACTTTGCATGCCTGTGAGGAGCGTTCCGTGGTGTAGACGGCTTGAATGGCGGTTTTCCACGTCTACCACCCGGACTCCGCTTCACCTCGTTGATGACGCCTGCTGCCGGTCTAGTTTCGATCGACTTGATTTGCTGTCTAGACGCCTCATCCGCCCGACACATTTCAACAGCACGCCCGAGAGTGAGGTCAGCTTCGCACAGAAGCCGTCCTCTCACCGCATTATCGCGCAACCCTAGGACAATCCTGTCCCGGATTAGCTCATCTCGCAGTTCGCGGTAATCACACGTCGCTGCGAGATGTTTGAGTTCGGTGACGTACTGGTCGATAGACTCTCCTTCATGTTGTGGTCGAGTGTTGAGTTTATAGCGTTCGAAAGTCACATTTGTCTTAGGAATGCAATAACTTTCGAATTTCTCCTTCAACGGGTCGAGCTTATCCGCCTCTTCTTCGGTGAACTGGAAGGTGTTGTAGATCTCCAGTCCCTCTTCCCCGATCACATGAAGAAAGATTGCACACTTCACTGGGTCGTCTTTGACATCAACCCCGGACGCTCTTGCATAAAGCGTCCATCGCTGGATCCATCTTTTCCACGTTTCTGATACGTTGCCGGAAAAGGACATCGGCCCAGGGGGCGAAAGAGTCTCCATTATGTGTGCCTATCTTCTTCGCATTATGATCCCCGTTGCTAAGGTATACGTCAAAGCCACATATTAACGCTCACGCGGAGAATCGTGTCTAAGTGCCCCGATATACGCATTTTGTTTGAAATCGCGCAAAGGGGACTTGCATAAACGTTCATGGTTTAATGTTCATCACAATTCATTCATGATCTACCGGTTTATGCGCGTGAATTCATCAAGATACGCTACCACCATGTAATATACAACAAAACAGCATGTGATCGTCGCAGGAAGCCCTGTATTTCGTAAAGGTGTCACACACCAAGATTAGGTCAACAATATTATAGTAGAATAATATGACAGTTATAGTAATTGACCTATTAATTTTATAGTACTATTTAAAAATTGCATTACAACCGTGTCGCCCACATTAAAGTGTCCAGAATAAAAATTTGCCCAACTCTTTCACCCCTGTCTAAGTGTGAAATCCGTCACCCAAAAGCTGCTCAGCCCATGATTGGAGATTACAGTATTGGCTTCAGTACTCCTGCTTTGTTTTATTCAGTCGATTGTTTCACATCGGCTTCCTTTGATTTGTGTATGTTATTGATGTGCCGAGGCTTTAGTAATCGGCTTGATAAGATTGCACTGTTTCATCAAGCATACCTTTTTGTTTGAATACTTGGCTTCCCTCTGACACATATTCATTCAAGCATTCATATGCGATTTCAAAGGTGACAGTGATCAACTCAAAGTTATGTAAATAGTCATCCATAGTCCGAGTTTGAATGTGTAAGATTACCTATATATTTGGGCTGTAGTTAAAGATTAATAGACCCGGAATTGATAGCGGGTCTATTTCATCTGAGCTAGACAAATGCATGATGCTGATAAAATGACATTATTGTGACGCCCCATAGTTCGCTCCAGACATCACTAGACACATTGTTTTCCTGAAGGCCAATATACTCTGTGACATGAAAAACTTTATTTCAGTTTTCGGACTTCTATGTTGTATTCATAAGTAGTCAGTTTGTTTACATTTACAAAATAATATATATATCTATTTTTTTTTGACGTGCATGCATACAGATATTTCGGCGGTATATATACGATTTGACGACTGCGCGCAGGAAACAACGGGATTATTCTCACTTTGCCCCGGGGTAAAGTGGGAATAAATGCTCTAACTCGACACTACTGTGAAATATTGTTTCGTTTTTGTGCTTGTAAGCTTGCATTTACAAAGTATTATAGGCACACAAAGTTTGACGTACATGCATACAGATATTTCGGCGGTATATATATATACGATTTGACGACTGCGCGCAGGAAACAACGGGATTATTCTCACTTTGCCCCGGGGCAAAGTGGGAATAAATGCTCTAACTCTATTTCTTTTCTATTTTAATTTATGTTGTACGCTGTACAGTGGCGTGTGTGTGTGTGTGTGTGTGTGTGTGTGTGTGTGTGTGTGTGTGTGTGTGTGTGTGTGTGTGTGTGTGTGTGTGTGTGTGTGTGTGTGTGTGTGTGTGTGTGTGTGTGTGTGTGTGTGTCAATAATATTTACAGGCTGGTGTAATTGGCTTCCCTAGTCCAGCTTCGTTTTATTGAGCAGATTGTTGCACGTTGTCTGTTCTTTGATTTGGAGGCCATAGCAATTGGTGTAATACCCTTGTAGTGTTTCATCGAACAGACCGTTTGTTTGAATAACGTCATTGTACAAAGTGCGTTGAAACAAGGCGCCCCACATTATCAGCATCTAGCTGAAGTTGGCTTCCGTTTGACTTTGATGACGTGAAGGTCTACCTGGGTAATCCAGTTCTTACAAAGTCCTTGAATGGTTTGAATAGAAGTTAGGAACTGAGCAGATCTGGCGTATCAGATGTGTGTTAGTATATTGTCTTACGTTACATTCTGAATAACAAGACAATATATATATATATCGATATATAGACAGACATACATAGAATTGTGTAAATCATACATACAAACATAATCAAACAAGTGTGACAGACGGTGATATGACATTCAATTCTGGGCTGACAGTGGAGCCAACCAGGTCATTAACTTAAACTAGTATAAAATAAGTACTTATTTAGTGAACTGGTCAACCCCAGAATAACTGTGTAAACAACGTAATAATAGTTCCATGTGTAGCGTGTGAATTAAGTTGTTCTAATACATCAGATATGTAAGATGTAACAATAATAATAGTAACTAATGTTCCATTAAGTTGCGTAGCACAAATATTTGTTGATACTCTTCTTCTCTAAGAATTTGTATAGTGTAGTCACGGTTTGTGTAAACACTGAATATCACTAAAAAATGTCAATGTGCTCTACAATGTGTGACAATACGGCCTACGGATGTATATATGTTTAATTAATAAAATTGTCATCCTTATTTCTGACTACATCTTTTTAAACGTGTTGTGTATTTATAATTTAACAGTGTAAATTTACAAGGGAAAACAATCCACCAGTGTTGTTATGTATATGTATACATCATGAAGGTCTTTATAAAAACGAACTATTACATAACTTGGTTGGGTCTTTGCGAACACGCGGTGGGAGCATTACGACTAGGCAGTTGGTGCATTGCGACTGGTGCATTCAGGCAGAAGTGCATTCCGACCATTACCCTATTATTCCCATATTGCCCCGGGGCGAAGTGGGAATAAATTATCTAACTCGACACCAGTTTAAAGTACTGCTTCGTTTCTGTGCTTGTTAGCTTTCATTTACATAGTATCACACGCACTAACAGTCTGACGTACTTGCACGCATATATTTCGGCGGCATATATACGATTTAACAACTATCCCATTTAAATTACGGCATTATTCCCATACTTTGCACACTATTAGTCTCCTACACCCAACCGTAGGCGTAGAGCAACGGTGATGGTCATTCGCCACCACACACAGTGCATGTAAATATCCCGTGACAATCTTGTCAAACGTACCTTCAAACTAACCCTAACCCTAATGAAGGTTAATTCCAACTTTACCCTAACCCTTTTGCATATCAGACCAACAACAAAAGGGTATTTGTGCGTGGAGGGGACGTACGAATTAAGCTCCCTCCCGGAGTAACAGACAAACGGCAGCAGTTATCACTGGACATTACCATTGACCTATATTAAAGATATAGATATCTGGGGTCATATGTTGAACTTGTGGCGCCACCTGGGGAATAACTAATCACGCAATTTCTCCACTGAAAAAACTAAATGATACCATGTTTACACACACAAAAAACAGCTGACATTTAAACCGGTTCATGACGTACACTTGTTCACAGCGCCACTTAGGCAAACCGGCTCAACAGTGTGTGAACATAGTTTAAATAGCTACGTCCTACCTTTGTGTTTTAGTAAATGCATCGCCAATTAGTACATCAGAGGTCAATTATCCAAATGAAGCGAGTTAACACAGATAGAGGAGAATGAACCTCGGCGCTTGGGAAAAAATACCCGTACCAACCCGAATATTAGCGTATTAACATAACAATAACGGTACGAACATATATATTAGTGTATCATAAACGTACGTACGTGTTAAGTTGTTGCCCAAACTAATCGGATCATAGTATCCCTCAGCTCACTTGCAAATGTGTGGATAGAAAACGTAACTGTTTCAAAGTAAAGCATTACGGTCACAGGCATGCAACTGGACTTGCTTGAGAAGAAAATCTAGAGGCGGCATCGCGGCACAGTAAAACATAGTCTACCTGTTTTTAAGTTATTCAATATGCCGAGATCCGCATCGTCCATCTTATGGTGCAAGCAACATACTGATGCGAGTCGCTATAACGTATTTTATGCGTTTTTGTCTCGCTCATTGTACTGTCTATAGGCATAGCATGTAATTAAACAGCGAACAACATGTATTTCAATAAGTATCATTAATCGGCCAAAAACTCAACACATTTCCAACCGTTTAATACACTAACCGCTTGTATAATTATGTTATTTCACTGACAAAGTTTTGCAGCATTCCAGTGTACAAAAGACGTTGACTGTCTTCGTAGACGCAAATGTCCGGGAAACAACTCCGCCTGCGAGTGCGCTATGGGCTACGTCGGCGCCAACTGTGGTAAGTGGCGACCTCTTGTGGGTACTGCGGTGCATTGTATTCTGTGTTGTTCTGTTTAATTGCTTAATCACTCAATCAATCAATACTAATTTTACGAACAGGTAGGCAGGGCTATACGTACATAAACTAATTTTACGAACAGGTAGGCATACGTACGTTAATCCATATTGTATTATTTAGCGTTCAGTTTAGACTGGTACTGATTAGGACAGTCGCGAAATCCATTAATTGTAAATGTTGTCATACTGTTATCTTCTTAACACATTGTAAGCAAATAGGTGCAGTGTGGAACAGCAATTACCTTTGCATTTATATGATACAATTCTAGAACATGCATAAATCTAATAACTAATTAATTTGATTTTAATCGACCTAGCATATTATTACGGAATACTATTCTTAATATAGTCATGTAATCGTGGTCTTCAAGCGTTATTATGAATATTTGCGATGGGATAGGTGTACACTTATTAGAATGTTGTTCATTTGGAAGAAGGATATATGTGGAAATATGTATAAATGCTAGCCAACTAATAATGTGTTGTAATTTGTATTCAGCACAAATAATCTGTTCGTTTTCAGAATTCCTAATTTACTAGAGCTATAGTGAAAAACAAAGCGACTTACGAGCATTCTTTTGTTTAACTAACAGCTCGCTATCGCCACACAAACGACGGGCCGTACGGCAACAATAGAGAGTGCTAGCACTCTGATCGCGACTCCCATCCCGGGCAGATCGCGCCAGTCGCTCGCCCAACAACCGAGCCTCGGTGTGTTTATGCCACCATTCTACAATGTTTCAGATCCACAGTACGGCTTTGATAAAATATTGATCTGAGGGCATGTTTTAGGTCCAAATAGCTCTCCGGTTTGCGTCAACATGTGATTGATTAATATTGCTTGTTTCAAGTTCGGCATGCTGTAACCTGCGACCGAAGTGGCGCATACCGAGCGCTGTTTTGGGACAGTATATTCCTGGAACGATGTGGAATGATGGGTTAAACGTATTGAGGTATAACATTTAGGCGCAACTGTCATAATGCCGAAATCGCGTTGGGCCAGGATTCTACACAACGTCACAATTAAGTTCACAAAGTAATGCGCAGATCTATATGCTGCCTATTTGGCTATTCCAGTGCTACTGTCATCACATCGGTCAAGTTTCCAGCCACCGAAACACATTCAGGAGTGAATCGTGGCTTTCTCGATATCCATAGCATAGACTTAGAAGATCTCCCAATGTGACATCTACACGTTTGCCAAGATGCAAGACATCTAGCAGACTAGCATGCCCTCTCCTAAGGGAGGAAGGCTGCTTTAACTTCCAAAACACCAACTATCAACGGACAACATCAATAAATAAAACAGTATATCTTAACAAGGCATCTTTGTTATGTTCTTGTTAGTATCAAACTACTACTAATAATAATAACAACCGGGTTTACATTGGTTGTATAAGTTGTGATATTTAGAATACAATACTTACAATTAAAAAGTGCAATAAGGGGGACCCTCGATCGCTACGGGCTTGGGACCCCCTCAAATGAAGGATGGGGGTCCCGAGGATTCTCGAACAAAAACATCCAGGTAAACCCCTGCATATAGTGTAGTTTTCATATATTAATCGTTCTTTTATAGGCCTACATAAGGAAAAAGAAGAATTTGAACTCTCAATAAGTCAAAGGCGTCCTTGTCCATTTGCCATATGGTATTATGTCTCTATTAAATCTTGTTAAATTAAATTATACATGTTGTTTGACTCTAATATATAACAAAACATATTACAACATATTATGTTGGGTGAAAGCAACGGTTTGATTTGGAAAAAGGATTATGTCATGCCGATACTAACATTAATCATGCAAATCCTTCATGTTATTTGCAGTTTTGGTGTACAATTACGAAACACTAAATCCCTGTTTTGAAGGGAACTTTCTGCCAATTGTATGTCCTTTCAAGTAATCATGATCAACCGTATACAAAAAAGTTTCTCTAATGTGGCCCCGACGGCACATGCTATGACGGAGGATCTGATTGAAGACGCCGTCATATTTTGACAGCCAATCCGCGACATATCGAAGATCAAACGACAGTTTCATCTCTACGTTTTTCGCTCTGCGTATCATTAGTTTCGTAACCACTGTAGGCTGGTCACATGTTGATAGTTAAATGTATTGTCACTAGTGTGCTTACCGCGTCCTGGCAGCTACTACATTTGGCGATGCCTCGATAGTTCGTTGTAATGTTGCACCATTAGTATTTATGTATTTTCATTGTCATTTGATTAAACGCCGAGATGATGAGTATGCTATTCTCTACCGCTTTTCAAAGTTGTATAATTATCAGAAGAGCCTTTTATTACGCTTGCCCAATTTAGATGAGTGCCTATGTTGACCGTAAATTGCAACTCCACCCATTTACGTAACATGCGAGACGAATAGATTGTCTGGCTCATAAAATCGTTCATTACAAATGACATACGATTAAATTCACATTTTAGAGTCACAATAAAAGACTGTTTATTGTGACACGCCATATAACATCGATGCAGATATGCATCATTACAACGAAAAGTCGTTGATTTGGCTATTTTTCCATAACTACTCTGGATAGAAAGATGTGACTGCTTTCTTCAAGCAGCAGTGGCGTGTTTGGGGGAATGGTGGGATTGGACATTAAAATATCCATATGTAACCTGTTTTGCCACGATATCCTAGTATGAAAAATGTATGGATGATTAGGCATATCCCCCTTGCTTTCCTTTCAGCGATATTGAATACGTCACTCTTATCTATCCTCTTGGGATGCAGGGTGATAAAAATGAAGAAAAAAAACCCACAAAGCAATGTAGTTTTACTCTTTTAATTTTCGAAACAATGTCACATCAAATAACTATAAAAGCAACGCATATAAATACAGGCATACTCTGCAAGTCATTCTACCTTTGATGGGACGATTAATCAAGAAACCGACAGAACACTTCACATAAAACTATCGAGAGTTCCAAATTTAGAAAACGTGTTGCAAATAATTTGACTTACGCGCCTGCGATTACAGAAAGCGTATAGTCCGGGCAAATACCGGATAGGAATCTGCAAGCCGGCCACCAAACCACTAAACCCCTTAATCGTAATCGTGTACATTGATCAGTAAATTTGAAGAGAGGGGATGCGCTCAAGCTAGTGTGTTTTGCATGCTCCTGTTACAGGTGGGTATATGCGTGGTTTGCCAAGTGCTACTAACAACAACAGAAGTTCAACTCCGAACCTATATGCTGCTAGTGGAGCGCAGTATAGTGTAGTGTGGTCGGACTCTTGACCGAGAGAACCCGGGTTCGAATCCTGTGCTGCGCTATCGAACCTTGGGCAAGTTTGTTTACGCAATAATTATAAGAACTTACCTTCACCTTTAACCCTGATTATCCACAAGAAACTAAACAAACAAAAAAGTCAACTTACTTGAATAAACTGATGAGAAACACTCCTTACGAGCACGATCCAAAATTGTAATGCGCAAATGGTTGCTACGAATGCGTTTTGTTGCAATGACGTCACAACGTTTTATGACGTTTGTAACGTGTACAGAAGCCATTTCATTGAGGAAGGGGAGTGATTTCGTACTCGGTTCGTACACGGGCGAGGAGTGAATAAGTTACTGCGTATATAAGATAGGCACCCTGCTTACAGGGGTGTGGAACATATACAGGGGATTCCCACAAATGTACGCGTACGTAATTTGTTAACGCAAAGTAACGTAACGGTAAGTTCTTATATAGCGCAGTATCCAGTCCTCAGGACTGCTCAAAGCGCTTTACATTCTACTCCCTGGCAGATCTGTTCAGTCGAGCACCATCTCGACTTCGCTGGGAAGCATCCAGCCACTCTGCAATTAATGCGCGAAGATTATTCGTACACAAATGTCCACCACTGTCTACAGCCAAGTACTCATTCATACAGTTGAGTGAACTGGAAGACGTAGAGTGAACGAATTTGCCCAAAGTTCGACACGGCAGCACAGGATTCAAATCCCAGTTCCCTCGACTGAGAGTCCGTTGCTCTAGTCACTGCGCCACTTCGCCACTGCGCCACTGCGCTTCACAATGCGTTTATGGCCACCGTTAAGTCTCGGTGTGTCTGTCTGTTTCTGTGGTGTGGCTTATAAATATATTTAGGTAATTGTATTTATTTGTTATGTTGGGTGTGATGGTCTTAACAATTCAGACAGTCAGCATATTTCAACCCATCATGTCACACCGACATGTCAATGGTAACACTGCCAGGACGCACGTAGTCCTCGGTGGTTCATTTACGTCCCCAGTTAATGGCCCACGAACCGACATTAACGAGATTATTCGAACCACTAGGGATATAGTCCCGAATGACCAGCTCCAGACTAGTCCACAAAGCGCGCCCCGTGCCTGGTTCGGTTTTATATCGGCCGAGAGTAGTCCATCTATATAATGTTTAATGCCACATCCATTTTTTTAAATAAAATTCAACAAAAAATTAAGTATAATTCGATAGCTTTCTATAGATTTCTACAAAATTCTATAGAATATATTGCTAAGGGCATTTACAAGAGTTAAATTGGCGGAGCGGAAATCCATACCAACCGTCGTTGGGAACGGCCGAGAACCAGAGCACGTGGCATCAGCTCATTGCACAAAAGCCTGAATCACAAAAAGTGTCAATTGGAATACATATCAAGTTGTAGTAATCGATTACTTGTCAAGTCGTCCAATTTAAGGCTAACCATATATTGATGACCCCTTGACTCGTGTAATAGATTCCAATTGCCTGTCGCAAAAACCACTAGTGTCATCAATTTCTTAAATGAAAATCTGCATGCTGTGGGTGAATGGCTGCTGCGTTTATATAAACACGGGAACACGTCAAACAGTTATGATTATGAATTGGCATTAAGTCCAAAAGCACACATGCCGATCTAAGTCAGTCAATCAATCAACCAATCAATTAATCTCAATAGATAATCTATTCCATTCAACTATATTAATCTGTGAGAGAGAATACGTTTGTGATACTAATCTATACTTGCTGTTCCTTTACTAATGTTGCTTTGTGTCCTCTGGTTTTTTTTCTTTCTTAAGTATGACAACAATACTTCTATCAATATTTTCATAACAGCTCAATATGTTAATAATGTTAATAAAACAATACAATATACTACGAATTACTAAGTATTCCACCTATAAACATATCGATGACATATTTAAAACCTTGTAGCTTTTATCCAGGTAAACTATTTGTTCATGACCTAATCACGACAATATATGTACCTAAACTTAACGGGAAACTAATAATCGCCAATATTTTGACAATAAATGGAACAATGCACACTATTAATGACCATAAAACAATTGTACGTTGTAAAGCGTGATGTTCTGTCCTGTCACCACGTACACGAGCATATGTCCTTCTGCAAGTGAGATTTACGTTGCGCCAGATTCACGCAATCTCTTCTCCATCAATTGTTCTTACTACCACCTCCGTGCATTCACAGTTTGAATTCACGCGGTTTGACGGTCATTTCATCACCCTTGACATTCGCCAATGAGAAACTGCGCGCTGTATCAGTTATTGTCATTTAATACCGCAACTAGGCATGTTGCAAAAAACCTAGATAATTTCATCTTGAAGAGAGACGCAAGCAAGCCCGTGACGAAATGTTGGCACGATAAATGTCCACCACCACCACGCCAAAGAAAATAGCATTGTGACAAATACAGTGAAATTGATGTTGGGCAAACACGGAAAATGTAAAGATCGAATGCTATTGTGGCCCTCGATTGTGCGACCTCGTCTTTACACGACGGACCGGGTCTTAGAGGAGTGTCGAGCAACACCTTCACGATACTTTTTTTGGGGTGGTATTATACAGGATTAGCAATATCATAATTGTTGTTCCTATTGAGTATAAATGAACTGCACACATGGATGCGACTAAATACTTTTAAATAAACAAATTGCTGAAAAAATACCGTTATGAATTGTTTTCAACGAGGAGTATTGTCTGCGAGGAGCATAAACAGCTCTCGCGCGTCTTAACTTGTTTGACTGATCCAATGCGCAGTCGTTGAGCAATCACAAAAAAAGTATGCTGGGTCGATTGGATGAATATTATGCACGACTGCTACGTAAATCACTCAACATCAGTTGGGTAGAGGACGTGCCAAACAGAGAATGACACACCAAAGATGCAGAGACTAATGAACCCGAATCCCATTCACAGGTCATTGCTCCACAAGTAAAGAACTAGCGACAAAACTAGGTTACTTAATGACCAAATCGTGACGAGTTAAGCTAGATTATGACAAACGTGTCCTAAACTACTCGTGTCTGCTATCGGAATAACCGTTCGGAAACTTGACAAAAGTGAAGGAAAGACACCAACAGAGACACAGCATGTGCAACATTCATTGACTTCCGTCGTATAAAAAATAGAAAAATAATTGGTTAAGCGAAACTCTGTATGTAGCCTGCCCATCCTCGTAGCGTTTTGGAAACCCATTTTAACGGCACATTTGCACATAGAAGAAGAATTCGTATATGCCAAGAAGGCATTCATTCGGTCAACGTTTGCATAAGATATCCATCCACTTTGCAATCGGCCCACGAGAACTACTTAGCCAAATAATGTCATTAATGCCTGCCACTGAGTACCAGTTTTACAGCCCATTGACTGGGACACAGAGCTAGAGGCTGTGAAAAATGACACAGTGAGTGGCCGAGCGATGTCCCGAGCCTCAAAGGACGAAGCCGTGCCGGAAATGAAACGATAATATTGGCGAAGAAGCAGAAGAATGATCTGATGAAACGATGGCGTGCTGCTACGATATCGTTTCGTCGCTTTCGTGCCACCTTTTTATCGCATCGTCGTATCCATCGTCGGTGTATTGCTGCATCACGTGTGACTATTTCCGCAGCGGCAGTCCGTCTGTGACAGGAAGGATGCAAGAACAACATTCATCATCTTCACAAAATTAAATGTAAAACATATATAAATAATACTCTTAACTTGCACTTGTCAACAATGCTTTAGTTACATGGCTTTAGGAATGCGTGGTGATGTCATCGCACTTCAGTGAACAGATTTCTCTGACAAGCAATCTGTGGTCTGAGTGGGGCATAATTATTGGCACCAGCGGTGATCTGGGCAGATGGTCTTCTGTCGCAGACACTTGAACACGACTGACGGCTTGAAGATGCACACCCTCTCGTTTGTCTCCACTCCTTTCTGTGTTCTACCGAGACACGATGGTCTTCACGCACCAGTCTTGTCTTTGGGTACATCTTGCCGGAGCAGTTAAAGGTGACCAAACAAATAGCGCAGCAACTGGTTATTGATTTTGAACATATTTGGAAACCATCGCGCCTTAAAGTGCACAACGTTCGAGTCAGTGATAATGTTTTTATTTGTTATCATACAGTAACCTCGGGGAAACCGCAGTGCATGCTTATGCGTCCTACAGGCTTATTAAACAGATTTCAGCTTGTATAAATAACTCATATATGTTTGTAATAATATTATAACAATTCAAGTCCATTATTAATTTTATGTGCATCTTAACTTAAGAGTACCCAGCTAACAACGACACGTTGTCCATACGTGAATTCACAAGATTCTGTGAAAAAATTTCAAGGTGAAAACACGTGTTTTGACACGTGTTTATCTGGTTCACCGCACGTGAAATCCCGAGTTTCCGTATGTGAAATCGCGCGTTTCTGTACGCGAATTCACGAGATTCTGTAAACAAGTTTCAAGGTGAAAACACGTGTTTCGATGCGTATTTATCTGGTTCACCGCACGTTAAGTCACGTGTTTCCGTACGTAAATTCACGAGATTCTGTGAACAACTTTGCCGGTGAAAACCCGTGTTTCAACACGTGTTTATCTGGTTCACAGTACGTGAAATCACGAGTTTCCGTACGTGTAATCACGCGTTTTCCTGTGTGAATTCATGTGATTCTGTGAATAAAATTCCCGATGACACGTGTTTATCTGGTTCACCGCAGGTGAAATCACACGAGTTTATAACTTAGAAAAAAATTCATCATTAAAACGTGTTCGATGTGGTAAAGTCAAATAGTCACGGACGTTCTGGTTGCTTTTGGATATCATCTTTTAAACTCGTGTAACTCTCTAAGACATGGTCCAATTTGCGAACGGCTTGAAGTTCTGTACGCTACAATATATGTTCAAGAACGGGTCACTTTGAAATATAACGCACAAGAAGTTTGATTTTAAGGACCTTTTTTGGGAATTGGTACAATGTTAAAAAAACCTCACCCATATACAGACTAGTCTGTTAACAGAACGTTGTGGAGCGCTGGAAACAACTACAATAAGAACATCATGAACACCTTCGGTATCGTATGACGATTGTTTTGCAACAAAATTTGGCTCACATCTAAACACAATTTTTGGAACCCTGTCCTATTACTTTTGATGTAAATAGTTTTGCACTTGAGGTTTTTCTCTAACATTATTGTAATATCCAAAATCATTCATAATATTATATCATGGCTATTCTCAATTAAGTTATTGTTTCACACAAAAAAAGTGTGGTTTAACCACATCAATTAATTTTAACGTGTGCATTTACAGGCTGGACACTGCGTGCCACGGTCGCTAGGAACGCATTATGGGGCGCTGAGCGTAACTCTCTGCAGCCGGCACTACTGCACAAATCGAAATTAAATCAATTAACTAATTACCCCGAAACTATCACATGCTATGGCAATGGATGGGGGTAGTCACACGCTGGATAAGCCCAGAACGGAAGACGGCTGTGAACGACTCACGTCCACACAAACAGTAACTTTTTATTAAAATTTTATTTTATGTTCTGCATATTTACTAAGTATGTATGTGTATGTTCAAGATATATTATTAGTTATCAACGAACTGTGATAACATTCGGTACATTTTGCATCGTTACTTAAATGGTTACACATAATATTAGATATATTACATTACGATTTTAGTTTTTTCCAAAACGTTAGAAATTATTGTAGGTTTATTGTCAAAACGATATATCTAGGTTTCTTGGATAGTAACCTTGGTTTATGAGAATGCGGTCTGCGTGTTCAACGCACATAACCGTATGCAACGTATGTAGCGTAACAAATATCAAACTTATTGTTTACATGTATAATGAAAGGAATATCAATTTTGACAAAACAATATGGTTTTAGAATAAAGGGTGGACACTGGACGCGCACAAAATTGCACATAATCGTGACTAATAAATTATTCGACTAATACCTAATTAGCCCCATATGTCGATTATCGCTGATCTGGGGAACTGTTGATCTCCACGCCCAACAACGTAGCCTCGGTGGCACAATCAGCCAGCCAACGAGCCTACGCTGCTCCCTGGACAGCATGACACTATGCATGTACACTCCCAAATTAACTGGATTCTGATGTAATGGTGGGTGGTTGGTGTGGTGTTGAATTCAAAGATTTCAATGTATCAATGAGACGTGACTGGCATGAGCCCACAACAGATCTGGTATCACTGATGACCAGCTGGACATTACTAGAAATCACCAAATCAGATGATTTTAAAGATACGATTTAGGCTCTGGATCAATCTGATGCTACGTACAAACAGATGTGGTCATTTAATTATTTCTACTGATTTGTAGAATATAGTGAACTTGAAGTGAAAGATTAGTGTTTCGCTGACTGAATGAACTAAAAATTGCAATTACCCAAAGCATCGTTGAATTTATGTATTACTCATTACTGAGATATTATTTTAATTTACATCGTATATTTGTGTGCTACGTGCAACCGTAGCAATGTAGACATGTTGACATTGTATTTATACCGTATCATATCACTTAGTTTCAACGATGTATCTGAATGAACTTGTTCTACATTTGTGTCGCTCTACAAATGTACTTATTACTATTACAAAACGAACTGAAGCTGAATTCTTCTAACTATCTATGGTATTTCGTTGGGAATGGACGAAAACTCACTGACACCAAATGTACACCGCAGGATATGCTTCTACAGTCAGGAACATGACAGTAAATCATTACAGTTCGCTCGCCTCGTTATCTACATAAGATATATAAGCCAAAATAAACTAATGAATTGTATTTGTATTTGAATATTTCAGCCCTAACACCAAACTATTACACATAATCATAATAATTCATACACCTGAGTGAACTGAAGCAACGTAGAGTGGACGAACTTGCCCAAGGTTCAACACAGCAGCCGACAGGTTTCAAACCAGGGTTTTCTCGATCGAGGATCCGATGCTCCAGCATTGCACCACTCTCCACATACAAAATAACTTCTGAAATGTTGCTGGATTGTTTCCGGCGGACGTGAACACAACGTAATATCGTTACGTTGTTTTACGTATTGGTAGTAAGCTGATAGGATACGATTATACATCGAAAGTACAACGTAATCCCAAACGCGTTGGTGGGTTGTCACAGGATGACGTGGACACAACATAATGTCGTTGGCATTACGTTGGTAGAGTACGTTTATAAACGTAATTCTCGACACGGTGCTGGATGGTCACTGGCGGACGTGGCAACAGCACAATATCGTTACGTTGTTGCTACATATTGGTACACCTTTGTAGAATGCGTGTGTAGAACACGTAATTCATGATGTTACGAAACCACTACCGGTTCTCCCAGTTCCACACCTGAATGACCAGGTGAATTCACGTGAATAGTCGATCCACTAGCACCGTACCAGTGTCCCCAGTTCCACATGTTAAGGAACACCTGAATTCACGTGAATACTCGTTCCCCTAAAACCGTACCAGTGTCCCAATTCCACACGTGAATGAACCCCTGAATTCACGTGAATACCCGTTCCGCTAGAACCGTACCGGTGTCCCCAGTTTCACACGTGAATGAACCCGTGAATACTCGTTCCGCTAGAACCTATAAGTTTCCCCAGTTTCACACGTGAGTGAACACGTTAATTCACGTGAATACTCGTTCCGCTAGAGCCGTACCAGTGTCTCCAGTTTCACACGTGAATGAACACTTGAATTCATGTGAATACACCTTCCACTATGACCGTACCAGTTTCCCCAGTTTCACACGTGAATTAACCCATGAATTCACGTGAAGACACGTACCGGTGGAGCCGTACCCGTTCTGAACCAGTACAACACGTGTCAAACTGGTTCAAAACTCGTGAAAATAGGCAAAACACGTGTATTCACAGGAATACACGTGAATGCACGTACTGGTGGAGCCGTAACCTACCAGTTATGAACAGGTAGGACACGTGGCAAACTGATTCAAAACTGGTTCCTTGTTTACTGGGTAATCCAGCCTTTCCATCCTACGAGGCTGACGACGTCCTTATTTTGTCTGTTTACCTTTGAATGGCGCCTGCTCGAATTTCTCAGCATTCTCAGACTCAGTCAGGTATTTCTGTGGGTTTATAAAAATAACGAAATCAGAAGGGACTCATCCGTGCCAATAACGCGGCAAATCCTACGTAGACGCTCATGATACAATGTCAATGACATTTAGTTTCGACGACGTAGACGCTCATGATACCATGACATTTATTTTCGACGACACAACAAAATTTGTATACAAGATTTTGCAATTACGTTATTACGCACGCACGCACGCACACACACACGCACACACACACGCACACACGCACACACGCACACACACACACGCACACACACCACACACACGCGCGCGCATACACACACACCGACCCCCCCCCCCCCCCACACACACACATACACACCAGATCGAAGCAGTACAAAATAAAAGAAACACGCGTCTCTCGTTATCTGTTGCGTGGGAACCAAGGCCACACACTGTGACGTAAACAAAAGTTCGCGTAGTTTCGGCCAAGGAGCGAGGAGCCGTGCCTGAGCGAGAAAATGGCAGTCTAAATAATAATAATAATAAGATAACTTCTATTGCGCCTAAATCCTTGGAAACCAAGCTCAGAGGCGCATCAAAACAAAAGGGTTGGTCAATCTCAAAATTCATAAGTAGTTTTCCAGTTGTCTACATATGGGTCAAGGCGCTAGGGAGCTACGGTGGATAAGCAAGGTTGTAAAGATACGTTTTTAAATGACGACGGAATTTTGTAATATTTTCAACTGATCTAACACTAAGAGGAAGCATATTCCAAAGAGTTGGTGCAGCAACAGAAAAAGCCCTAGTTCCAATGTTAGTGTTGATTCTAGGAACAAAAAGTAGGTTAGAACTAGATGATCGAAGCTGGATAGATTTTCTTACAGGAGTAAGCAATAAATGCAAATAAGATGGTTGCTTATTGGACAGTGCCTGGTATGTAATGGTACAGATCTTAAATAGTATACGATATCGTACAGGAAGCCAATGCAAAGACTTCAAAAGTGCACAGAGCGAGAAAAACGATGAGATCTTGTAACTACTCTTGCTAGACAATTTTGGACACGCTGAAGTTTTGTGATATCCTTGCTAGCGATATTATAAAGGAGGGAATTGCAATAGTTAAGTCTGCTGCTAACAAGCGCTGTTGCAATAGTCTTAGCAACAGAAAATGACATATACTGGCGAATACGGCGAAGATCACGAATATGATAAAAACAGCAGCGACATATTTGAGATATATGTTGTCGGAAATTGAAGTTACTATCAAAGATCACTCCTAGATTCCGCACCGAGGTTGCTGGCGTGATATACTGATTCAAAATACGCGTAGGGAAAAAACCATCCAGTTTACAACGCTGCATTGGAGTACCAATAATGATCAATTCAGTTTTATTTGCATTTAATTTCAACTTGCTGTTAGTCATCCTATGGAAGATATCTTGAAGGCAATCACTAAGTTGGTTAAGGGAGCAATTTGTATCCGGGGTAGCCAACGAAATGTAGATCTGAGTATCATCAGCATAAAGATGATGATCTAAGTTATGTCTTTGTATAACAGAGCTTAGTGGCGTGGTGTAAAGAGTAAAAAGCAAAGGCCCAAGAACAGAACCCTGGGGAACACCAAATAAAGCCGGCAGTGCAGCTGAAAAGCACTTCCCAATCTTTATAGTTTGGTATCTATCAGTTAGATACGAAGAAAACCAGCTTAGAGCTGTGCCAGATATGCCGTACCACTTTAATAGGCGTTCAGTGAGAATGCTGTGATTAATCGTGTCAAACACGGCAGAGAGATCTAGTAAGGTAAGTGCAGTCACTTTACCATTATTAATGTTCAAGTTAATGTCATTATGAACCTTTAAGAGGACAGTCTCTGTTGAATGAAACTGCCTATATGCTGATTGTGACACATTAGTTAAGACATTTGTGCTAATGTGAGACCTTAGACGAATTGAAGGTTTTTGTCCCCCATTCGGGAGGCAAGCGCATGCGGGACCGACAGCGCGCGATGTTGGCGTAGAGCAGGAGTGTTGACATCATGGCATCAAATCGGTCGGGTTGTTGTTGTTCGGCTAAGAATTACCAAAACAGAAAATCGTCACCTTCTGATATTGCTTTTTTCCGTTTTGCAAGCAGAAACGAAAGGTAAGATATCTGCCTGTAATAAGATACTATACATTAAGTGCAACCGTCTACTGTAATAGTTTTTCCTACGGCTACGCGTACTTTGAATCAGTATATCACGCCAGCAACCTCGGTGCGGAATCTAGAAGTGATCTTTGATAGTAACTTCAATTTCCGATAACACATATCTCAAACGTGTCGCTGCTGTTTTTAATATATTCGTAATCTTCGCCGTGTTCGCCTATATATATCATTTTCTGTTGCTAAAACCATTGCAACAGCACTTGTTAGCAGCAGACTTGACTATTGCAATTCCCTCTTTTATAATATCGCTAGCAAGAAATGAAGAATATCACAAAACTTCAGCGTGTCCAAAATTGTCTAGCAAGATTAGTTACAAGATCTCCTCGTTTTTCTCGCTCTGTACCACTTTTGAAGTCTTTGCATTGGCTTCCTGTACGATATCGTATAATATTTAAGATCTGTACCATTACATGCCAGGCACTATCCAGTAAGCAACCATCTTATTTGTATTCACTGCTTACTCCTGTAAGAAAACCTATCGAGCTTCGATCATCTAGTACTGACCTACTTTTTGTTCCTAGAGTCAATACAATACAACTTTATTGATCCGAACATTGAGAAATTGCACGTCTGCCGTCAACTCTAGTGCATAAAACAAAATCAACCCTGAAGCACTCATACATAAAATATATACAACAAATCAACACTAACATTGGAACTAGGGTTTTTTCTGTTGCTGCACCAACTCTTTGGAATATGCTCCCTCTTAGTGTTAGATCAGTCTAAAATATTAAAAAATTCCGTCGTTATTTAAAAACCTACCTTTACAACCTTGCTTATCCACCATAACTCCCTAACGCCTAGACCCATCTGTTGACAACTGGAGTCCTGCGTATGGATTTTGAGATTGACTAATCCTTTTGTTTTGATGCGCCTCTGAGCTTGGCTTCCAAGGATTTAGGCGCAATAGAAGTTATATTATTATTATTATTATCCAGGTTTATGATGCTACACGGCGCTCGAGCATGGAGTTTTCCAAGGCTCTTGACAGTCTTGTATTTTCATTTTGTGTGTACATTTTGTTTCTTTGCAACTAAAGTGATGTGATACCCAATATTTTTGAGACCAAAATATAATGTATGGTTAAAATGATATTGAATTAGGGAGAGAACCAACAAAATACGGTAGTATGATTTAGGCCAATATAAAACTTAATAGTTAATATAATGCAGATTTACCGAATGTTTGCTTGACTCATTCAGACTCAGTCGGCGATATATCGTATGGCGTACGATGTCGATACTAAGGACGCTAGTAAATAATTCGTATAGTTTGTCTTTTTGCAATGTTTTGAACAAAATATACGCATAAAAGTTATTGAAACGACGTGGAATTGTGGAACGAACAAGCAATTAGATAGCATGTCGTTTAGGACAATGGTACTGCTTTAAGTTTAATGGCGTTGTCGCGCTTACATTTATTCGGGCGTTAAATTTTACACGGGTGAATATATATGCATATGTAAGGCATAACATTTGGCACCAGTTAGTCACATAGTGATAAATAATGTGCAGTAGTTAAATATGTTTCGTTTGTTGTCGTAATACGAGCGTTATACTGAGAGTACATAATTGAAGGAAACAGCTCCGTGCATTCAGGGTAATGTTATGAAAACGATGTTCAAATCTCACCAGTGTCGTAGTAATACAAATAAGTAAAATTCAATTTTAAACACAGAGCAAATAAATAGCTGCCACTGGGGCGCATGTCACTCGAGGAGTCATCAAGTAAGAAATCTGGAACAATATCGATTGTTTACGCTGAACTTGAGTAGCCATTCATCGAGGCATCCGTCTCCGTTGTTCGTACTGTCATCATTGGATCGAGGCATCCATCTCCGTTGTTCCTATTGTCATCATTGGTGACTTCAATGTTCATTTTGACGATACCCTCAAATCAGAACCACTTCGCACTGTGTGTGAATCGTTCAATCTAACTCAATATATACGTTCGCCAACGCATCAAACTAGACATATATTGGATTTTGTGATCAGTCAAACTGATGACGACTTCATTACTTCCGTTACTGTGCATCCTGATTCTCTGTCTGACCACCATCGCATTGTACTCACACTAAAAGCACTGAAGCCTGCAGTAAAAACTAAGACGATTGCAAAGCGAAATTTCAGGAACATTGAAACAGATGCACTCCGAAACGATATCGAGTCTGCATGTGCTGACATGACATTGCGTACATACGCGAATGATCGACAAGCAGAAGATTTGGTGACGATGTACAACACCTGTCTCATTGAATGCCTTGACAAACATGCCCCGTTATGCAATGTGAAAGTAAGAGACAGCACACCACATCCCTGGTACGACTCTGACATCGACGACGCCATGGATAAGAAGCGGAAACGGGAGAATGTGTGGAAAAGAACTAAACTGGAGATTCATCGGCAATTATATGTCACCGCGCGTGAAGAATGCACTGCTTTGATATCAGCACGCAAAACGGATTATTATCAAAACCGCCTGGAGAAGGCAAACAACAAAACCATGTTTCGATTATTGAGATCGCTTGATGGCCACCGCATACAGAAACACCCTGAATTCCACTTGACGGCCCAAAGATGCGAAAAAATTTCAGGTTTCTTTAGTGAAAAGATTGACAAGCTCCTGTCAGGTCTGCAGTGTTTCAA
Source organism: Escarpia spicata (assembly GCA_963995525.1). Lineage (NCBI taxonomy): Eukaryota > Metazoa > Annelida > Polychaeta > Sabellida > Siboglinidae > Escarpia > Escarpia spicata. Next base: position 21,100,302 of record OZ023217.1, read on the forward strand.
CATCATCGATAGGCCAACAGATAAAAGACGTTGTTTCACTGACTGTATCCATACGTTTGATCCAACAACGAACACAGAGATCACAGCGATTTGTGGTACTACTGGCAAAACGTGCGCGTTGGATCCTCTGCCTGTAATTCAGCTAAGAGACAATATCACAAGTATTGTGTTTGTCATCACACGGATTACAAATGGACGCTGGACGAGGCAGTCATGCCAAAGTCGCTGAAACATGCAATTGTCCATCCGCTTTTGAAGAAACCATCACTCGACAAAGACATTCTGAGCAGTTATCGACTTGTAAGTAACCTTACACAATTATCCAAAGTAATTGAGAAATTGGTCGCGCTTAGGATAATGACGCTTGTTTCTGACCAGCAAATGGTTGAGTGCTTTCAGTCGGCGTATCGAAGAAAACATTCGACCGAAACCGCGCTACTGTACGTTACAAATGCAGTCAAAACAGCCATGGACAATAAACAAGGAACCATCTTGGTTCTCGTTGATTTTAGTGCCGCCTTCGATACTATCAACCATGACATCTCGATTAAGCGTCTACGTTTGCGCTATGGCTTTGTTGGAAAAGCACTGGACTGGATGATATCGTACGTGCAAGACCGGACACAGCGAATAGTAATCGGTGATCAATCGTCGAGTACTACTTCTCTAACGACATGTGTCCCGCAAGGCTCTGCCTTGGACTACTGCTCTTTTCACTATATGTCCAACCTATCGGTGACATTATTCGAGCCCATGGACTATTCTTCCACCACTATGCTGACGACTTACCTATCTACTCACATTTCGACCTGAATTTTTCCGCTTTAACGGCTGCGGTTCAGCAAATGGAGGACTGTTTGGATGAAATAAAGAACTGGATGGCATGGAATTCTATGTGCATGAACGGCGACAAGACACAGTATCTTCCGATTGTACCCAAGTCTGCGGATGCAATCGTTGATGGCACTATGATTCGCGTTGGTGGTTCTACAATTACAACTTCACGGTGTGTTCAAAGTCTCGGGGTCTTCATTGACAGGCACCTAGATATGAAAAAGCAAGTGTCACAAACTGTCAGCGCATGCTCATTCTACCTCCGCCACATATATCAGATTAGCCGTTTTTTACCCAAACCGACAAAGGAACGCGTGGTCAATGCCATCATCACATCGCGGATTGACTACTGCAACGCACTGTTGTACGGCACGTCTGCAGTTAACATCGCGCGTCTGCAACGAATACACAACTCGGCTGCCAGACTGACCCCGCGTCGTCCACGTAGTGCCAGCGCCACGCCCCTGTTACGCGAACTTCGTTGGCTGCCAGTTGCGCGCAGAGTGGATTACAAGATACTGGTACTCACGTACAAAGCCATGCACAATGACGCGCCCGTGTAGTGTACCTGTGTGAACTCGTGCACCCATATCAACCGGCAAGAGCATTGCGCTCTGCGAACAGTACCATGTTGGAAGTGAAGCGCACTCGTATCAAGTTTGGGGACGGCTCGTTCGCTGTAGCTGCTGCGTTCCTATGGGACACTTTACCAAGCGTTGTTAAAACCTGTGACACTCTCGCCAGCTTCAAATATCGTCTGAAAACACATTTCTTTTCTGTTTCATATTAGTGTCACTCTAGATTAACACTGCCCTCTACTAAAACCAATTTTAATTAGTTATCATATTCGTATAATGATTATTCATTATTCCTCACGTAAACTATTTTATATCAAATGTTTTATTAAATTATTTATTATTATTAATCATACACACACACATATATATATATATATTTATTAGTATCATTTTTATATAGTTATTGTGCTAGATTGATTATTATTAATATTATTAAATTTTGATGAATAATTGCTATTTATTTACTTCTTTATTTAGAAATTCTACATTATTCAATATGTATATATTTATTTATTTTATTCTTTACCACTAATATTTATTTTAAATTAATATACATATACATATTTATTGCAATTCTACCATTTTTATGTATTTTAATATGTTGTGAAGCGCCACGAACAATACTGGATGTGGCGCTATACCAAATAAAATATAATATTGTTATTATTTTATTATTAATTATAATTTGCTGTTTCAGATTTGTGACACGTATAAGAGTAAGTCACGTGACGCGTGCATGGAGAGGAAACTGGTTTACGACAGAAATTGTTTATGTCTGTGGGAAGCAAACATTTTATAATTTATGTATACATATAGATGTACATATATATATATATATATATATATATATACATTTGTATATGTATCTAGGGGAATGTATTTAGCACCAGCTACGACTGTCGCGCTTTCATTTATCCGGGCGTTATGTATGTTTATATATATATATATATATATATATATATATATATATATGTGTGTGTGTATATATATATATATATGTATATATATATATATATATATAAACATACATAACGTCCGGATATATATATATATATATATATATATATAAATATATATATATATAAACATACATAACGCCCGGATAAATGAAAGCGCGACAGTCGTAGCTGGTGATAAATACATTCTCCTAGATACGCGGACGCGCAGAAACGTCACCCGGATATTATTTAACGCCCGGATAAATGTAAGCGCGACAGCGTAAATGATTTCGCCAGTGACACTGCGGTCTGTAACCTAGGGAGGCCGATATCAGGTTACCGACTGTAAACAATATATATGGCAACATATTTGACGCTGTCCTTTTTATAGCTATGTATGTAAGTGGGTGTCAGTTGGCGTTGACGCAGTGTCAGGTGTAACATAGTACAACACAACAAATAGGTAGTTGCTAATATATCGTATTTGTGAAATGTGTAGGAATGTTAAAATGTGAAAGTTTTGAGTTTATATACTGGTACTTTCAAATTTCGCCATACGTAATAGGAAAAGTCACTTTAACAAATAAAACTCTTCCATACAATATCCATATTAAAAATGGTTAACACATATTTAGTCAAATTTATACAAAAAAATTGTTGTTGTTTAGAATGAAGTACTTACAGTTTTTAAACGATGAAACTCCCTACCGTGAATACTGATAGGCCGTTCTAGTAGCACCATTTTTGCATTAATCGGGTTATGTAAAAAAAGTTTAATCACTGTCCACACATATGTGAGCTGGTTACAAGATATTTTATATTGTAATGTCGCAGTCACAAGTGCTAAAGGAAACATCTAGCACCTTACAAAATCTGCAAATGTGACTTTACACATTAAGTGTAATATTACAAATTTTGCTATTAGAATGGTGATTTTTGCAATGCTTTTAAAATGACATGTTATTGTTTCCCATGTTTTTATTGTTTGTAAAAAATAATACTATTTGCCAAAAATAAAATAATAAAATTAATGTCATCTATGCCAAAAATGTAATACAGCTCAAGTAATTTAGTTAAAAGTAAATTTAAATTAATGCAATAGGAACATCAAAGAATTTCACTTAATAAAGTAATAAACATCCAGATGTAGCACTAGCCACACTTTGGTACAGTAGTGTTTGCATGACCAATGACATAATGTGTTACAAAATTATTTAACCAGTAGTGATTTAAATATTTCAGTTATAGAAATCGTAAATAAAAATAATGTAGTAACATCAACTACTGGGGCCTATAACCAAATGCTGGATCAATTCGGTGAAAGCCGTGTACAGAACGTTTGCTTTGTAATCAAGTGATTGCCATGTGTGTCTATGTTAAGTGACTGGGGAGGTGGAAACTATGATTTCTCCAAGTAATTAGCTATAGTGTGAGTATCACATAATGACAATTTATATAGTATTAAGCACCCATGTAGCACTAACTCAACCACTAGCTCGATACTCTACAGTGTTTGCATAACCAATGTGGTGAAATATAGTTTTGCAAAATAATTTGGTATTTATTTCATGATTTCAGTTATTGTATAAATTAATGATAAATTTTAACCTTAGTAACTAAGGCCTGTAACCTGATATGGTGTTGTCAAATCAGCTCATAGCTAAACTTGTGGAAATATGATTTTCTGGTGAAAACTAAACAAATGTGGAAAACAAATAGACACGTACCTGTGTTAATGAATGACAGGGTTCTTCCAAGTGAATTAGCCACAGTGTGGGCAGACTCAATACAGGCTCATTTAGAAACATGGTCTTCAAAGCTGCTATTTACTACTGTATACTGTAATCTTAATTGCCGTAACTACCACATCCTGTTAGCTCAATATAAATCATAATGAACAATATTAATTAAGGAACTTCTAGATTAAAAAAGTGCATTTGCACACATTGTGAAATTCTAGCACAATGTGGTGAAATATAGTTCTGCAAAATAATTTGGAAGTGATTTCATGAATTAAGTTATTGTAGAAATTAATTATAAATTATAACCTCAGTTAGTAAGGCCTGCATTATGATATATTTGTTTTACACAAAAAATAAATATATTTATTGTGTTGGAATACACAAACATAAATACAAAGCAGAATCGAAATATATTGTGTACAGTTTGTTCTATATTACACATTCATACCTAATAATAATAATAATGTTTTTATTTCAGACAAGCACTGTGACCATATAGAAAAAGTACATTGATAAAAAATCAATATACAAATATTTAAAATATATATATATATAAATATATAAATCAAACAGGATGATATTTTAAGTAACTTTATTTTCGCTATTTACATTACAATGATAGCCTGTTGAATTAACTAATCAAGTTGTTGCAAATGTCATACTGTCTGACAAACACATGACACCTGTAACTAATTTTGTCTATTTTTTATTTTACAGTTACCGCAATATATTAAACAAAAGAAGGAAGAAATGGACCATTTCCTCAAGCGCCAGCAGAAGAATAGTGACGATTATAGTTAGCTTAAAATCTTTTTTTAAATAAATAGCAAGGAACTCTCCTCTGTCATACTGCTGTAACACCGGGATTTCGTGCAGAATAAACATTACACTTTGACCACGTTGTTTCTCGCGTATTCTTCGTCAGTTTGATAGGTTAGTTTTGTTTCCGACTAGTTCAGTTGGCAGCAGTGACATATCAAATTTATATTTGTTCTTAGATTAATTGTCACGACATAATTTGTCAGTTTCATCTACGCCACGACGCATACCCCGTATTGGTTTCCAATTAAGTTTTTTCTCTAAGAGCAGAGGCGGATCCACATAGGGTAGACTGAGGGGGGGGGGGCACAAAACCTCCGCTGGCGGCCGAACCAAAATGATGTAAAAAATGTTTCGCTGCTGCGCCGTAACGTCAGCTTCTCCGCTGAGCGAGACTGGTGAACATCGGAAAACGGGAGATGGGGGTGGGGGTCGGGGTGCTGAACATTTATCGCCGCCGCCTCAGTGTAACATCAGTTTATTTAACTTGAACGGGGGCACATTTCAAAGGGTCTAGGGGGTCACGGTCACACGGGCCCATTCCAAAAGGACTACGAGCACACAGATCCCCAAAGTCTAAGGGGCAGGTGCCCCAGACCACCTAAGTCCGCATATGAAGAGTATTTTCATATAATATGTGGCCCGATGCCTTCTATTGAGAAACATCTATTCTCTTTTTATGTCATATTTTAGTACTACGTGAATAACATACAAGGTATCCATGTGCTAATGGTGTAATATATATATTTATATATACATACATATATATATATATATATATATATTACATGTAGGGTAGTAAGTCTTACAAATACATTATATTGGGACACTTTGTTGTATCCAATGCGGCTTATGGGTCTCGTTACTTTTGTTTCCATAATCCATTGTGATTCCGAATATGTATATATAGTACCATCATAGACAACCACAAACACCATTTCTTGAGAAGATTGATTTGGGGATATATGGGATCCTTTGTTTCCATTAAAAAATGTGTCCTGTAAACTAAATACAAGTTTACATATAATCACAACGACCCTCCAATCACACACACACAAGATATACAAACAAACTGGTGACACTAACATATTCGTAGTTAAAAAATAGTAAGAATAGTAAAATGTTATGTATTTTAGCTACATGCCTATATTTAATTTTTTAAATCATCCAAATCGTACCAATTATTTATTCAGTCACCTCTTTTCATCAGAATAATCACCAAGCTGTATGAAATCGTTGACTTTGTTTACCTATCTAAATTCAAAATAATTATATTTGAGAAAAAAATCACGTAGAAACGTTGCAATTATTTATTAAGCTATTTGAACTTCGTCGTGTTTCACCAGAATAATCATCAAGCTGTACCACTTTTTATATAATTAAAATACTGAGGTTATCGTTAAAAATGCTGAGCAATGATAATGCAAACAACTGCATTTTTGTGCACGTATGGTCTGGTTTGGCGCACCTCCAGATTGGCGGACGAACTGCTTACGTACTATTCTCGCGCGCGCTGCTGTCTTGTATTGATATACAGTCTTTGGTTTCGGCATTTCTGATGTTGTCGTGAAAAGATGGAGGCCCGATAATCGAAGCGAAAGGTATGATGTTGGCATTGTGTTCAGTTATTACCCTCATTCGGTCATGTTAGTTTGGTTGAAAGGGCGCAAACATTGTTACCCACACACGAATGCACGCACACACATAAGTTAAACTGAAAATAAAAACAGTACAGGAAGGACACAATTAACACTAACTGGTTTTTCATAGTTGATTCACGGGTTATAATGAAAATGGTAGATCTACGTGCGAACAGAACGTAAAATCTGCTAGTCTAACCATCTTGTTATGATGTATGCTAATTATATGTGGATGTTTAAGTTGTGGGATTTTGCAAACAGTAAACGTCCTGGACTTTTAGCGACACATCCGCATTCTGCGCCATCGACAAAAATAAACTGCGGTGGACTTCTGCAAGATAGAAACATGCTTCCAAAATCGGAGGGAGGGAGGGAGGGAGGGAGGGAGGGAGGGAGGGAGGGAGGGAGGGAGGGAGGGAGGGAGGGAGGGAGGGAGGGAGGGAGGGAGGGAGGGAGGGAGGGAGGGAGGGAGGGAGGGAGGGAGGGAGGGAGGGAGGGAGGGAGGGAGGGAGGGAGGGAGGGAGGGAGGGAGGGAGGGAGGGAGGGAGGGAGGGAGGGAGGGAGGGAGGGAGGGAGGGAGGGAGGGAGGGAGGGAGGGAGGGAGGGAGGGAGGGAGGGAGGGAGGGAGCCACACCCGTATTGTACTAGCCCAACCACATCGCTATAAATTATTACCGTCAGAAATATCCACACAAATCTTGCATGTATGCCTACGATATAATTTTAGGAAGGGTGTTCAGACTAACAACATCTTTACGAACCCCTCCTGAAATCGAAACCCAGTTCAAAATGTACCAACCTCCAAAATACCACTCTCACCGAAACAATGACTCCCAGATGTTGCGCCCGTTAGCCAGTTAGCGAAAGATACGCTTTTGTAAGCGGTGCCCTTTTAGAACAAATGTTATAAATTTGATCAACGCATTGATTCCTTTTGGAATCCCCTTATTACGACCCCTACTCTTAAAACATATCCATTTGGTATCCTGAACCCCGTGCACGTCTTCTCGAGTGGCCATGATTATCGACGATTACCGGCGTAAGCTGTGCCGTGAAATTTCTTTTTTTTAAATAAATAGTACTATATGGAATATGTTGTTGTATATTAAATATGCTTAACCTTTAACCCGAACCAAAGTTAAATAACTGTCTTTTGAAGATGTAAAAATGTGCGGAGACTTGATTTACCAGGGATGGTTGTTTACTATTTCCTAAGATAAAAGGAAGGATACGAAAGCGCAGCGTTAACACACAATATCCAAAAAGCGAGTGGAACAGGACTTGGACGAAGAATAAGACTGGTTCAAAAAGACAGACGACTGGTGGGATTTCTGTAGTATATCAGCTGGTAGAAAAGACGTTGGATATGTGAAGAGGTAATAGTACTGGCATGTGTGGCCATTTAGATGATGATCTTGTATTGACGCTGTCCGGAAAGAAAAGGCAACGCTTAGAGTGAGGGCTAGAGGGCCAGAATAGGGTGTGTGTGCGCGCGTGTGTGCGTGCGTGCGTGCGTGCGTGCGTGCGTGCGTGCGTGCGTGCGTGTGTGTAATTATACATACAATATTCTTAATAGAAATTTGTATGTAATATCAGTTATTCTTAGTCAAACCAAAACTAATAGACGTCTATTTTGGTCAAACGTACTATCTACTTGTAGGTATGTATGTATATTCAATTAGCATCCAATGGGTCCAAAGATACATTGTATACACTGTCTGCTCGGCATCTGCATGTTTACCATTCTGTAAAGATAAACATGTATCCTTCTTCTTCTATGTGCCATATCTGTCACAGGCGTTGGCGATCATGGCCCTCCAAACCGCACGGTCGTGTGTAGTTTGTGGCAAACAGGCATTACCGCGTTGAATAATCATCATTTTACAACCAACTTGTGAAACACGAGCCCTCTTGGCGTAACCTGGTTACGGGCCTGCGCCAGTGTCATAGATCCTTATCGTCTTGTCCGCCTTTCGGTATTCGATGACTCGCAATGGTTTTGCTCTGAATTGATCGGGAATGTCCCACGTGTTTTTTCTTATTAGTCGACAATTCGCCGGCGTCCTGTGTTGCAACATTGCGGAAACCTAGTTATGTTAACACAATCTACTTGGATTCCATTCACACAAAACGTGTCGTCTGTGAGCAACCTAAATCTTTCACCTGAATTCCGATAAGTGTTTTCAGATTGTAACATTGTAACCAAGAAGCAACGCACAGATACATTCGTGTGTTTTGATCTTGTCAGTGTCTGTTCTGCTAACTAGACATTATGCCTACTTCGGAAGTGCATTGCAAGATTTACGACGTTAGGGAAGTATCAGAAAATGCGGTCTGAGCAGTGCGTCATACGTCCAGAAAGTCGTCATTCAAACGAGTCTGAAGGACACCGCTAATTTACCCAAATGACGACCACTCGATTTTTGGAAACGGCTTAGTTGTTCTTCTCTGTATTCGTTCCATAGCGTATCAATGTCTTTGTTACGATATGGTCTTCGTGTTTGCATTCAATATTCAAAACGGGGCCTAACTAACTTCGTAACTTTTATTTTCGTGTGAAACTTTGATGTGGCTCTTCGACGTCGCAGTGCTGACACTGACACTAATACTTGTTTAATGGTTAACTTTGACTTCTGTGTCGTTGTTGTTGTCGTCGTGTTGGCCTGCTTGTCCTCGTCAACTTTGCCATGGCAACTGGCGTCGTTTTCGCAATCACATACCGGGTCCGCAACACTCGTACATTTTGCTGCTGATTGTTTAGAAGAGAACGCGTTGTTCTATTCCCATGCGATGCGTCCATCCAAGGCACACGAGTAGTAAGGAGGTGCAGGAGAGGCTCGCCCCGCCCCTTTTTGACCTACTTTAGGCCTAACTCTATGCATAAAAAACGTCCTTATCTTTTTCGGGAACCTACTTATAAAAAAGATCAAAGGGTTTTTGTGACACTAAACGTTTTCGGGAACCTACTTATAAAAAACGTGATTGATGACCTGTCACTTTTGATTGATTACCCTCCCCTTGAGGTGCCCCCTAGCGGTTATTACAGTGATTAATTTAACCCTAGCGATCAACGTTGGACCTAGCGCGTGCATACGTAAGCATATATATATATATATATATATATATATATATATATATATATATATATAAGCGTCCCTAGTTACGTAAGTATTTATATAGCTTACGTAAGCATTTATATAGCGCTGTGCTTACGTAAGTATTTATATAGCGCTTACGTAAGCATTTATATAGTGTGCTTACGTAAGCATTTATATAGCGGGTGCTTACGTAAGCATTTATATAGCCACTGTGGTTATAGCTAAAACCACTGTGGTTATAACTGCGCTAAACGCACTGTGTACCCCGCTATACCCTACGCAGCGCTGATCGATTGCAGCAGAGGTGGCCTATGGCCCGGCGGCCTAGTTGCGGGCGGTTAAATTTAGCTCTACGGCTTAGCGGGGACTGAGCGTTTAACGGCGTAAATTTTCTACGGCTCAGCTGGAGCTGTGCATTTAACGGCGTAAATTTAGCCGTATAGTTGGCGCTGTGCGTTGAACAAAATGAAACCAAAATGATTGCAGTGGTGAAACGTTTAAAATGTGTACTTAGCGGCCTGGTAAGGCAGGATGGTTATGTGCGGTGGACGAATGGAAAGCAACGGTGTAAGTAATAATTATTTTATTAAAAAAGGAACTAGAATGTTCAATCACGGAGGGTACTTGGCGTCCACGCTCTTGTAATAGCGCCGCGTGAACCGTCAGTGTCACTCCCAAGACGCGGGAGATGCGTTGAACGGGAATTGGCGGCGTCGAAGCGCCGTTGTAGCATGGTAGCCCGGCCGGCGACAATCAATGGCGCGTGAAAGCCGCGCCGTTGGTACAATTCGTCTTGCGGTATCGGAGTATACCAGGACCCATTTGGTCCGCGCACCGAAAACGACGATGTTAACCCATCGGGTTCAACGTCGTCAGGTGTCGGTGGTCGGCTTACGGCCGCTGGTGGAGTGACCGGCCTGTTGATGGCTGGCGGCGGGTTGCGTGGTGTCGGGCGGACGACGCATGTAGGTTTGTTGCGGGTGAGGAATCCGCGTGTAGGCAGTTGGATTCTGTGAAACATGAATAACGCCTGTGAATAATGAGGAGGTTCCCAAATTAATGAGAAGGCACAACATGAATAATATTAATTAAAAGTAATTAATAAAGACTCGAGTAAAAACCAACCTATTGATAAAGAACTAGGACTCATGTAAAAGGCAACTTACCGCTCTATTGCTAAATACCTGTGAATAATGAGGAGGCTCCCAAATTAAATCACAATATGAATAATGAGGTTCTTATTAATTAAAAGTAATTAATAAAGAATAGGACTCATGTAAATACCGCTCTATTGTTATAATATAATAGGACTCATGTAAAAGCCAACTTACCGCTCTATTGCTAAATGCCTGTGAATAATGAGGCGCCTCTCAACATGAATAATGAGGTTCTTATTAAATAAAAGTAATTAATAAAGAATAGGACTCATGTAAATACCGCTATATTGCTAAAAATAATTAATAGGACTCATGTAAAAGCCAACTTACCGCTCTATTGCTAAATAATAAGAAATAAATAAAATAAATAACTCACCGCTGTTTTTTCGTAGAAGCAGTTGTACCCGACGCCATACTTGTATGAAACTGAGCAACGACCTAAAGCAAAACTACGCAGTTATGTGTTAAGAGCGCATGCGCGAAGGCGACGCAGAAACACTGAATGTAAAGAGAGAACGAAACGCTAAAAACATGAAATTAAGCGTTGTATAGGATCAGTCGGTCGTAGGGAATTATGTGGTGCATTTATATTATAGAAATTCAATGTAAATACACATTTGACAACGAACGCACTAACATGACCGGTAATTTTTTTCCTAAAGCAAATATCTCGGAGCCGAGTGGTGACGCAAAACACTGATAAGCTTATCGCGATAGGAATGTGAAGAGAGAACAATGCCGTTTCAAAAACACTAAATGAAACGCTAAAAACATGAAATTAAGTGTTGTATAGGATCAGTCGGTCGTAGGGAATTATGTGGTGCATTTATATTATAGAAATTCGATGTAAATACACATTTGACAACGAACGCACTAACATGACCGGTAATTTTTTTCCTAAAGCAAATACCTCGGAGACTAGTCAGTTATGCGTTAGTGCGCATGCGCGAAATGTTGTAATAGAACTGTAGATTAGCGCGTTATATGTTAAGTGCGCATGCGCCATATGGTGTGCATATATAAAACGGTTACAAAATTATTATGTTGTATAACGCAAGTGGTCTGACTTATTACAGCTGCAGCAGACGTCATCCAGCCGCAAGAATGGCAGACACTACTGAGATGACACCGAAAAAGCTTAAGACAATACGCAAGCAGGCGTCAAAGGCGACCGGAGGCCCACAGCCGACAACATCAGCACCGGTCGGAGCAACGCCTGCTGCTGCTGCTAAGAGGCCCGTAGTGGTTATTGCGCCGCCGATAGGCCGTAAGCGTGGGGCCGACGAAGCGGCTTTGGAGCAGCCGGCACGGAGCGCGTCGCTTGAAAGAGAGTGCAGCGCCGTAGCGTCGACACGCGCTACATTGGTGAGTGTGAGGGAGCTGGCGTGCGCCGAGAATGGCGTGTATAAAATTAAGACGCCCATCCTTATTGAGGCGGTGTCGTTCAAAGACAAGTGCACTTATAGAGGATGTTCTCGGTGCCGGCGCAAGTTGTATCAGAAAGTCAAAAATGGTGTTATGATATGTCGAACGCACGGTGAGCAGGATGTGGGGAAGAATTTCTTTGCGATGCGTGTGATGGTGCGAGATGGTGAGGACGACGAAGATGAGCTTTGGCTTACGCTGTTTGACACGCAAATGGCTAATCTCGTTGAGTACCGGGCCGATTACTTGGAGGAATTAAGTGACGAGGAACTTCGTGATACTGTGCTGGAGTTAGCCGGTACGAAAGTGGAGCTCAGTGTGCGTAAGACGACTTGGCAAGGAGAGGCGTCTTACACGGTGCGCACACTGAAGAGATACGACGACGATGATGACTAATGTGTTTCTTGTGTTGTTTGTGTAGGAGTCCCCGCTGCTGGTAGCGTTGGTGACGCGTAAACCGACAAGTGACGAGGCTGCGCGCCTACTAGCCGAGATAGCCGAAAATTACATAATGGCATGGTGCTCACATTACGAAGCGAACTTAATTAAAGCATGACATTTTGTTTTCCTATAGGATGTGCGTCGCGTACTGCTGGACATGTTAGCAAACAACGAAAGGATGCGTGCACGGTATGCGGAGGTTACCACGTTCGTACAAATACTACTGGACCGGGGAGTGGCTGATAGTGAGGCGAAAGACGCTGCGATGCTGGCCCGGGTTGATAAGGCGGACTAATAATAATAATGTGTGTTTGTAGAGGGCCGAACGTGAAAACGCCGCTGAGGTTGCTGCGTTCGAGAGAATACTACTGAACTACGACAATGCGGTGCGTGCAAAGTTGTACCACGAGGCGTTCGTACAAACACCGATGAACAGGGAACAGTGAGAACGCTGATGCGTATAATGTATGTTTGTAGGCGACACGCACCATGCGTAGACGCTTTGCTGACGTAAAGATTAGGACATGCTTTGTGCTGTAGGGGTCCGTGCGTGTCGATAACGAGTTGGACGTTATCATCGAGGAGGCCCTTGGTGTGCGAACCCCACCGCTGGCTTACGAAAGTCTGTACCAGTTGGCGCCAACGTGTTGGTCCCCAACACGGCCGGAAGTGAGACAAGTCGTCGCGACGGGCCGGGGCCCGTTGGCCTGTCGCTATGAGCGGCACGCAACGTCACTCTTCGCCGAACACCTCGGGGAGATGATACTGGAGAGGGCGCGCGATCGATGCGGCTCATGCGAACCCAATGAAGGCTGCCCGTATGTACATATGGTCGGCTATCGTGCGGGTCGGCCGACTCGTGTGTACACACAGCGCTACGACAACGTGTCCGACCTCGGCACGCATCACTTCAACACCGTGTTGGAGACGTGTCTACATCGATCGCTGATACCGACATTCACGCGTCTCGTGCAGCTACTGCACGCTAAGGCGACCGGACAGCAGCAACCGGGGCGTGCTGGGGAAATGTATCTGGTCCAGTTCGTGTCGGACTGGCTGCTAGGCACGGACTGGCGCGACTTCGTCAACCGCGCACTACTGGAATCGGCCGTCCATGTGTACATTCAGTGCCGAAGTGGTCTCTAATCTGAATGAACATTACTGCTTATTTGCACTTGAACATTACTGCTGATTTGCTTTGTCGTTTTAATAAATTCGCTTTACGTTGTACGACGATACGCTTAATAAAACGTTGAAAATGTGCCTTCCGTTTCCGAGTTACTTAACAACACAACACTAGCTGTTCGAAAGCACTCACCACCACCACCCCCACTGTTAATAAATCGTAACAAAACACTAGGACCCACCACCGCCACTGTTAATAACGAGTTACAACACTAGGTGTTCGAAAGCACCCACCACCCCCACCACGCACACCACTGCGCGTGTCCGTACCACCACCAACACGGCACCCCTGTTATAAATAGGGGTGCTCGAAAAAGTAGCAGCACAAAAAAATATGCCTCCTACTAGGTGGCAATGTCCGAAATGCGGTACTTATTTCGCAAAACAGTCGACGTTAGAGCGACACGCAAAGAATTCCAAACGATGCGGCGATAACGCGCTATGCGTAAAGCGACGAGAGTGTCCGAAATGCGGCGCAACGTACAGTACGCGCTCCATTATGCTACGACACCTGGGGGAGCGGTGCGGCCGTCGTCAGGTGTCGCCACCTCCTGATGATCCACCTTCCAATCCACCGCCAGCCGACTCTCTACAGCGCGTCGTGGACGAGCATCGACGTAGCATAGAGACGTCGGTAGCGCGCGGTACCGTTCAGTCCCGCTACAACTATCGCATCACCGCCTGTACGAGTACGCGGGTGCTCGAACCGCGTCTGAGGGTTATGTTTCGCGAACAAAAGAATGCGTTTAAAATTAACGTGAGCTATGGTTTCGTGTTACGCCACAAGGTGTCGGGTCGTTACCGCTATTTTCACTCGTCCTGTAACTGCTGCGGTCGCCTCCTCGAAACGCCCGCCCTCGTTACCGATAGCCGTTCTTTCGAACGCTTCCTCGACGTCGTGCGCACGACCGACGTACTACAGTACGTCATCGCGCAGCGTCCCGACTCGGGGTGGGTGGTCGAGCTCGTAACGAATGCCACCTACTTCGTGAACGCCATCCTAAACCATCCTATCGGGTGCGTTGGCACCGCGCTCCCCGCCTACGTGCGCAACAACAAGCACGTCGTGACGTTGACGAACGATCGTCGATGCACGCCCTACGACGATCATCTATGCCTCTTCCGGTGCATCGGCCTCCACCTGCAAGGCGGCGGCCGACAACGCGGAACGCGGAACGGCCAACAAATAAGTTCGACCCGTTTAACGAGAGTCGCTAAACAACTGCACGCGCGCTACGGCACGACGAACGGCGTGCGCCTGAACGAACTGGAACTCGTGGAAACGGTTTTCGGCATCAACATCGCCGTCTATCGACTGACGGCGGCTGGTGCCGCCGAACTAGTCCGTCGATCGCTCGAAACGCACCCCACGACCCTAAACGTCAACCTGTACGAGACGCACTTAACGTACATAATCGACCTGCGCGCGTACGCGAAAACGTACATGTGCTTGAAATGCGACAACTCCCTCTGGCGGTCCCCGTGGCAGTTACGACGTCACGAAGCGACGTGCGAAGGTGGCGTTCGTCACGTGTTTCCCGGTGGCGTCTACCGACCGACACCGTCCGTATTTCAGCGGCTCGACGACGAAGGCATCGACGTCGGCGACGACGACCTACGCTACTATCCGTACCGCGCGACATTCGATTTTGAATGCTATTTTGCCGCCAACGAGCTGCCGCCGGATACCGACAAATGCCGGTGGCTAGCGCGACACGAACTGCTCAGCGTGAGCGTCCCGTCGAACGTGCCCGGACACGAAGCGGCGCGCTGTTACGTCACGACCGGTGATTCGACCGAACTAGCGCGCCGCCTCATCGATGACCTGGAAGCCGTGAGCGCGGCGGCGTGAGCGGCTCTGCGCCCCCGCTATGACGCGGTCTTCGAGGCGCTCGACGCGCTCGACGACGACTGGCGGCGACGACGAGGCGACGACGACAACGATGCGTCACCGAACGCCGCACTCGCTGACCGCCTGTGGACGCACCTTCGTCAAATGCCCGTACTGGGCTTCAACAGCGGTAAGTACGATTTGAATGTTGTCAAAAAGTACTTGACCCCCCTGTTCATAACCGACGACGCGCAGCACACATCGTCGGCGTTCACCATTAAACGACAGAACCATTACATGTGCCTGACGACGTCGACGTTGAAATTCCTCGACATAACTAATTACCTCGCGCCCGGTGTCAGCTACGAGCGCTATCTGAAAGCGTACGGCTGCGCGGCGACGAAGGGGTACTTTCCGTACGAGTATTTCGATGCGTTGACGCGCCTGGACGAGACCGTCCTGCCGCCGCGCGAGACTTTCTACAGCCACCTGAAACGCGAGGGAATCTCCGCGGAGGCGTACGAAATTTGTGCGACGGCGTGGCGTGACGAGCGCATGACGACGATGCGCAATTTTCTAATCTGGTATAATAACCGAGATGTGGCGCCGTTTCTCGAGGCCCTCGAGCGGCAGTTCGTCTTCTATCGACGCCAGCGCATCGACATGTTCAAGGACGCCATCAGCGTACCGGGGTTGACGTTGTTGTACCTATTCAACGACCTCTCCCTGTCAATCCATTTCTCGCTGTTCAACGAACCCAACAAAGACCTGCACCGCCTACTGCAGTCGCAGATTGTCGGCGGTCCATCGATCATCTTCGCGCGTCATCACGAGGCCGGCGTGACATCGATTCGAGGCACCAACCCGTGTCGTTCGATAGTTGGCTATCGCGAGGGCGACGTCGGCCCCGACAAATCGATCATCGCCGATACATTTAAACTACTCGGCAACAGTTCGTACGGGAAAACGATTACGCGCGTCGATCGGCACCGGGATATCAAGTACGCCACGCCGGTCGGCGCCTCGAGGTGTACGAGGTGGCGCTGAATAAGCGCAAAGTCGTCGGCACCGGGAAGTCCGGCTGCAGCGGCTTGCTGGGCACCTGACGTCCGTCGACGATGAGCGTGAGGAAGTTTATGTCGTTGTGCCGCGCGTCGAACGGATTTCTAGTGTAGTCTCCGTTATAGGCGGCGTTGTCGATCATCATCAGGATTAGGCGTTTCGGAATCACACCCATGTACAAGTTCTCGTGCGTGTGCGACAGCGTTCCCGCCGTTATCGAGAACGACTTGCAGTCGACGCGGCGCATCGGGAACTTAGCCGTTCCCAAAGCCCACGCTTTGATGTGACCCAGCTGGACTTCCGGGTTCAACTTCACTTTTCGTACGTACAGGCAAATCGAGCGTATCACGATACGGCACCCGGCCCCCAGATTGGTACCGTCCCCCTGAATCACTTTGAAGCGGACGAACGTTTGAAGGCTCGCCAGGTCCGTATAGTCGTTGCCCGACCCCGGGATGAGGAACTCGATAGGGCCGCCGGCGTCGAGAGCCGTCAGCGGTTGGTAGACGGTCCACTGACAGCTCTCGATGCTCCTCTGCGTCACCGGTCCGGTGAATAGGTCCAGTTCGGCCTTCACGCCCTCGCACGCTGTGCAGCTATTCACGAACGCCATCGTTACGCGTCGAATATATCGACCGGTCGACGCCCTCTCTTCCGTCTACTGACGGTCGTCGCTGTTCGACGCGGCTTCTTTATACGCTGCACTTTTTTCCTCTTCGGCGTCGGCCCTTTCAATAGGCCGTCGAGAAGATCGACGCCGGCCTCCTTCACGAGTCGTTTTACCGACGCTTTCAGATTGCCGCCGGCGACGACGTCCCGCGCCACGTGCACGCCGGTTTTGAGCGCGCGTTTTCCCAACGCCATGGCACCTCTCTTAAAAAGCGGCATGACGCTTCGAAACAGGCTCCCGAAGATATTACCCAGACCGTGTCCTCGTTGACCCCGACCACCGACGAAGACCGGCGGTTGACCGCCGACCTGTCGAACGTAGTAGTCCTCGTACAGGTTCGTCGGCATCGTGGTTAAAACAATCTCGATTTACAGCGCCTGATGTGAAGCGTCGCCACTAGCTTTCCCTGCTCGAATGGTATCGGTTGACTGCGATCGTCTCTTATATCGACCTCGATCGTATCGAATTGATGCCGCAGCAGCTTCACGTATTGGACGCGGTCGAACGTTTCCGAAATAACGCTACCGTTCGTACCGAAGACGGCGATGTTTCGAAGGAGCGGCGCGTACACGTCACCGACGACGCGCGATTCCACGAGATCCGTGTACACGTGCAGGGTGTCGACGCCCGCCTTCATATCCACCGTATTGTGACCTTCGTACGCGTACGTGTACGCGACGGGCGTGGGCTCGATAACGACGCCGCCTCCCGGCTCGGGGCCCATCATCGGGGGACTCGTGATAACGTTGTTATGGAAACCTAGCACGCTCTTCAGACGGCTCGTATCGGGTAGGGTAAAGGTGACACCCGGCGACATATGCAGCGTCATTCTGTTAGAGACGTCGCTGAACTCTAGACGCACCTTGAACTGATCGGTGCACAATTTCATTAGCTGCTCGTTGATCTGGCGCAGCAGCACGTAAACGTTGTTGTAGAATCCGTGAGTAATCGTACCCTGTCGGTATAGCATGATACCGTCTATGGTCGTGTAAACACCCGGGTCGCCCAGCGGGGCCGACAAGTAGAAGTAGGCGTCTTCCTTTCTCACGTTGTACCACGTGTGCTGGTACTGTAGCGTCACCAGTCCGCATTCCCATTCTCCAGGCAGGTCGAAACGTCGCGGCAGGGTCGTGATGTAGTGCGTCAACGTATTTTCGGGGTGCCGCTTCATAGACGCGTTGCTCGGTAGCGTCAGGTAAAAGTCAGACGATACCGCCATCGTCGCTTTGTCGTCGTCGACCGCTCATAGACGGACTCGGGAGCAGGTAACCGAGACAACTGCTCAACAGCGCCGTCCACAGGTTGGAGTCGCCCTGACCCCGCGTCAGATTGTATATACTAACAGCGATAACGAAATACAGGACGATGACCTGACAGATGAATACGATTTCGGCCTCTGGGCATTCGTTACCGCAGACCCGCCATGGAACGGGTTCGTGGACGGTGGAGTCGTATGAGTTCTCGACGGCGTCGACGGAGTCCTCGTTGGTAGTCTTCGTCTGCTCCCCTGAAGAGGTAGCGGCGTCGACGGAGTTGGTAGTCTTCTTCTGCTTGTCGCCGTGCCTCGTCGCCTCGGCGGGTGCGTCGATAACGTCCTTGCTGGCGGGCTCGTCTGGAGTGGTATCCTCGATGGTAGGCGACGCGTCTGAATCGTCGATCATCATCGCGCCATTGCGGTCTGCTGATACAGCAGGGTCCCTTATACGGAAAGAACGAAATTCCGCTGCATAAGCCCGCCTCGTGCAGCCGACCCGCCGCCGCCGCCGCCGCCGCCGCCGCCGCCGCCGCCGCGCCGACGGCGACGCCGTAGTACCGCCTCCACGCGATACAGTTTGTCCTTCGGAACGACTACGCGTTGTAGTTCCGGTTCGTAGAAGGCGCCCTCTACCGGCGTCCCGGCGTCGTCCTTCAGGCGATAAACAGTTAGCCATGTATCCTTTTTTGAATTGACCCCTCGTCTTACTGATACGCACGCGATCTCCCTCGCGCAGTTTCGGTTTTTGCCGCCGGCCGCCGCCGCCGTACAGGCGTTGCCATACGGCCTCCTGATTCGTCGCGTCAACGCTCGCCGGCGTCGTACCGATGCTTCGATGGTAGGCGTTGTTGTACGAATGCACGAAATCCGGTAACGCCTCTACGTAGCGCAGCGTCTCGTGTTTCGTAAAATAACGCCACATGCGCGTCTTCAAAGTCCGATTGAATCGTTCCACGACGCTCGCTTTAGTCTCCACGTTATGCGTCACGAAATGATGAAAGCTGCGACTCTTTAGGAACGTTTGCAGGGGTCGGTTCAGAAACTCGGTCCCCTTATCGGTCTGCAGCGCGTTCGGCGGCGGCTGCGCGCCGCTCAGCAGACGCTCGAAGGCCGCAACGAGCGACGCGCCGGACTTACTCTTCAACGGAACGCACCACGCCCGCTTCGAAAACACGTCGATGACCGTCAATAGGAATGTTATAACGTCGTTGTGTTTTTTCAGCCTAGTCAAGTCGACCAGATCGGCTTGCCACTGTTGGTTTCGACCGCCCACGATGACGCAACGTCGTTTGAAACGTCGTTTAACCGGTTTGTGTAGGGTATAGGCGTCCTGCGCCGCTAGCCATCGCTCGACGGCCGGTCGTCGTCGGGTCGACGCCCGGTGCAACGCGTCGACGCCGCCGTAACTTCCCGCCCGTTTCGGATCGAAGTAGAGTTCATTCAGTTCGTCGTCGTCGTCGTCGTCAACGGTTCGTTGTCGAAGCTTTCGTTTTGGACGACGACGACGCCACCCGGACACCATGATGACGACGACGACGTCGACCAATGAACGACGAATATTATACACATATAGAGAGCGATAACCGTGATGACGAGGCCGACGACGATGGCCGTTATCGTTCGTTGTGTCGGCATCGTCACACCGATTCCCACATCACGACGTCCAACGCTCGTTGTCTCTTTCTAAACCCACGTCGTCTTCGTTCCGCCTTCCCCACTGAACTGACCGCCGACTCCTCCGACTCCTCTTCTCTTTGTCGCCGCCGCCGCTCCATGTATTCCCGATAGCGCGGGTTGCCGACGAACTCCATAGGAATGTTCATACCCTTCATGCGCAACCCGAACTCTCGCCATCCTAGGGGCTGTGTCGTCTTCGTTCTCGTTCGCATGAGATCGTTCACTAGATCGACCATGTTACTCCCCGCGATCGTTTTACCGTCGTACACGAATTCGCCGCGGTCGTTCCATCGACACAACGGATCGGCTTTCATTTTCGCGATAAGCAGACTCGCCTTCCCTTTCAGCGTTTTCGGCATGCTGGCTACGATTTCGCGCTCTACGGCCTCCGACGATGACGCCACTGAACTGACCGCTGTATCTCGCTCGCCACCGTCGGCGTTGACCATCGATACGCGTACCGGTTGCGCCGCTCGAGCCGCCTCTATAGTGTTGTAGCGACTCAGCAGTTGATTGTACGACGCCACCTTATCGCGTTCGGATAAATCCTATCGCTCTAGAATGTCCTTCATGTCGCTGTCCAGGCTACTCAGCACACGTGATCGGGGCGTGCTGCTCAACGGCTATGGCGGAAGGAGGCGTTCCACCAATCGCGGGTCGACCAACGCCATCTTATAATAATAATAATAATAATAAGATAACTTCTATTGCGCCTAAATCCTTGGAAACCAAGCTCAGAGGCGCATCAAAACAAAAGGGTTGGTCAATCTCAAAGTCCATAAGTAGTTTTCCAGTTGTCAACAGATGGGTCAAGGCGCTAGGGAGCTAAGGTGGATAAGCAAGGTTGTAAAGATACGTTTTTAAATGACGACGGAATTTTGTAATATTTTCAACTGATCTAACACTAAGAGGAAGCATATTCCAAAGAGTTGGTGCAGCAACAGAAAAAGCCCTAGTTCCAATGTTAGTGTTGGCTCTAGGAACAAAAAGTAGGTCAGAACTAGATGATCGAAGCTGGATAGATTTTCTTACAGGAGTAAGCAATAAATGCAAATAAGATGGTTGCTTATTGGACAGTGCCTGATATGTAATGGTACAGATCTTAAAAATTATACGATATCGTACAGGAAGCCAATGTAAAGACTTCAAAAGTGGCACAGAGCGAGAAAAACGAGGAGATCTTGTAACTACTCTTGCTAGACAATTTTGGACACGCTGAAGTTTTGTGATATCCTTGCTAGCGATATTATAAAGGAGGGAATTGCAATAGTCAATTCTGCTGCTAACAAGCGCTGTTGCAATAGTCTTAGCAACAGAAAATGACATATACCGGCGAATACGGCGAAGATCACGAATATGATAAAAACAGCAGCGACATGTTTGAGATATATGTTGTCGGAAATTGAAGTTTCTCTCAAAGATTACTCCTAGATTACGCACCGAGGTTGCTGGCGTGATGTACTGATTCAAAATACGCGTAGGGAAAAAACCATCCAGTTTACAACGCTGCATTCGAGTACCAATAATGATCAATTCAGTTTTATTTGCATTTAATTTCAACTTGCTGTCAGTCATCCAATGGAAGATATCTTGAAGGCAATCACTAAGTTGCGTACTGCATCAATTACCCCCCGATGACCTGTTTGAGTAGTGGCATGAGAACGGTGCTCGCTAACGGCGCTAGAAGGGCCGTCAGAAACCCACCCGCCCCCGTTTGCAAGATGGCTCGCTTCCGCTTCACCGGAATTTGTTTGTTGACCAGATCACGCAGGTGATCTCTGTATTTCGTCAACACGCGTTTCTGCTTCGGGCGACACCTTCACGTTCCCTCTCAGAATATTGTACGCGCAATCGCACAGACTACATATGAGACCGACCTCCGAGTAGGCGATCACCGCTTTTCGCAGATCGATGTTCCGCTTATGCCTATCCAACAGCTGCAGGGCGAAAATGTGTCTCTTCACGCGTTGCTCCAATACCGTCGGCGCCAACTTTGGTCGTCGCTTCGCCGCTACCACCGCGCGTCGTCCCGTCATAACGACTAATAAGCGTATGCGGCGACGTCATTCTCTACTTATAGTTGACCGCCGCCACCCTGCCGTACGTAGATGTACTGAAGGGGGTCGTCTGGAAATATACACGTACGCAGGCGCATGTACTCTTCCGTTTCCTGTTTCAGATCCACGAAGAGATAGCCGTAAGCCGCCGACGTCGCGTCTTTGAAAGCCTCTATCATGTAGTTGACCTTTCCCGGGTACATCTGTTTCGCTAGGTGACCTACTTGACCGGCGTCTCGGGGGTTCTTGAATAGCGCTAAGTATTGGGCGTTCAGGTTGATTGTACGGTTTTCTTTCCCTTTCGGAAACATGTTCTGTCGGAGTTGTACGACCGACGTATTACAATGATGACTTTTTTTGGTAAATAATGCCGTCACTCCGCTATCGGTCTCCTCCATGAGGTCGTCGAGTACTAAAAGCGTCCTCTTTTTACCGTCTAAATGTGTCGTAGCCGGCAGGCCGTCTACGAAGTCTATTTTCGGAGACATAGACGCGTAGGCGGTCTGCCACTGCCCGTAGCACCACAAGATTTGTTCGGGGGGTGGATCGATCATAGCGTGTCGTATCAGACGGTCGACGAACGTCGTCTTCCCGCATCCCGTAGGACCGGATACTATACACGTAAACGGATGCTTCAACAGTGGTCCGCCCATTTTCACGACTGATACTGGCTAACGCTTTTTACGCGTCTTTATAAGCGTCGCGCACCTCCATCAACAGTTTACCGAGCTTGTTCTCCCCCGCAACGTCCCCGATCCTGGTACCCCAGAAACCCTCCCTACTCGGTACCCATTCCACCAATTCGGCGTCCCCTGTGGCCAATACTGCCGTGCAATGGCAAAAGGGTGCAAGTGACAACGAGGTGCTTTTGAGATATTGGACAAAACGCGTTTTTCTTTTGCGCATTTTTGCATATTACGGTTCACCAATTATTCACAGTTGCATGAACTACTGGACTATGTATATTTATAACAATGACTAGAACTCCGGGTTTTCCAAGAGTGTTTGGTGACTTAGTGTCACTTACTCCCTTTTGTCATTTTATTAGGCAATATATATCAAAACAATGATATGACAAAAGGAAGCAAGTGCTACTAAATCTTGTCAGAACAAACTACAAGTGGAGCTGGCAATTGCGTATTTATAAGAATGACTATAATATATCAGTCCTTCGGGTTTTACAGAGTTTTTGGTGACTTAATGTCACTTACTCCCTTTTGTCATTTTATTAGGCGAACGATATCAAAACAATTCTATGACAAAAAGAAGGAAGTGCTGTTAAATCAGTCAGAATGAACTACAACTGGAGCTGGCAATTGTGTATTTATAAGAATGACTATTATACATCAGTACTTCGTGTGTTACAGTGTGTTTGGTGACTTAGTGTCACTTACTCCCTTCTGTCATTGTATTACGTTATCGATATCGAAACAATTCCATGACAAAAGGAAGCAAGTGCTATTAAATCATGTCAGAAGAAACTATAACTGGAGATGGCAAAATTATATTGAAAAATGACAGTACACAATCGTTAAAACACAATTTTAATTAGTTAGGTGATTTACTGTTAAACCAAATATAATTTAATTGATTTATTATGATGTCCCTCGGAGATGCAAATTACAAACTTTCAGTTTCGTATTATCATCGTCTTGCTTTAAAACAGCAATTAAACAAAAGTACCGGTATAAAAGCAAAAGCTACAACAGGTAAGGTAGTCTTCATTGTTTCACTCGGTATCAATCATGTCGAAAGAAGTGTCGTTGATAGGCGTTCCGCTCAAGAACTGAACTCTGTTCACTGGCATCAACGGACAATGTACCATGCTCACGTGACCCAATGTCGGCTTCTTCGTGGATTTTGCTGAACTTATACCATTTTCTCAAGAACGAAAATCTGCATGACTCAAGAGATTGACTGTTCCAGATTTGCTTGTCATGCTTGCAAAATCCGATATGTAGACATTCTTCTTCGACCTCATACCTTTCTCGACCTGTGCATGCCCGGAGTCGGCTGACATGAAAGTGTGTCTTTTCACTAGATACTTGATACTGACGGTGTGTGGGCATGACAGAGATGTGTGACAAATTGTCTTATACAATGCGACTTATAAGAATTTAGTATGCGGTTTTTTTTTAAATTCGGAAATGCCTGAAGTTCGGAGAGCAACTATTTCCAATTTACGTGTTAATTAATACGTGCCATAATTCGTGATATTTATAAAAATCCTATTTTAACAGCCGTTAAATAAAAGTTGTTCTACAACCCCTTAAGGCTCAGTCATGAAATATGCAAATATGGTTTACTCACTCGTATACGTGTGATAACTGCTACAGTAATAAAGTAATTTAAGAAATATGTTAAACTTGATGTCGATGCTGAACTATTATGGTGATGGGTGATAATAATTATTGGCAATGATCGTTTAGAATTATATCATTGTATACAAATAATATAATACACGTGTATACACACCACTGTGTTAACATACAACATATATTATACATAAAATCCTAAAGACAGCATACGCTATATTAAAAGGGGTCAACACTTTCAGCAGACTGGCTTTGCCTTTGGTTTGCCTTGTGCATATTTGGTTAAGAGTATTATATACATGTATATATATATATATAATTATATATATACATATATATACACACACATATATATATAGTGTCATGTAATCATTCATTCATCAAACCGCGAAATATATTCGCAAAATTCATGGTACCGTTTTCTCCCTCTTCACTGAGTAAGAGAGCAGGGCATTAATTGGATGTTTTGTCCTAATAACGCGTCGCGCTATTGGACATTCAGTTACTCCCTTTTGTCATTGTAAAATACAGTTCCATTGTCACTTGCACCCTTGTGCCTTGTCATTTCTAGCCAATCTAAGAGCTAAACTGTGTTATTTATTATATAATAAGATGGCACTTGCTCCAAAATGTGCGATTGTGATGTTAACTAATTTTTAAAAAAAAATGTCACTTGCACCCTTTTGCCATTGCACGGCAGAATAGAGCAGCCTGCAACTTGGCCGACCCGCCAAACTTACTCATCAACAGCCCCATCATACACGCGACCCTAACGGCGTTCCATTCGGTTCCCGTTCTCTTTTTTCGAATTCCGTAACTGAGTCGTTTCGCTAAATAGGGCGATCGCGATCTTTTGATACACGCGGCGCATTCGAGGTCTTCGTTGAATATCGCTTTCCTATACTGATAGGCTTGCTCGACGGATCGGAAGCCCCGACCGTACACCGTCAATCGGCACGCGTACATATTCGACAAGAACGAGCGCGATCCGCCAAACTGTATAGGATCCGACAACATGACTACCGATAACCCGCTACCGGCACCGCTTATATAGAGCCACCGCCGCCACCGCTAGATGGAGCATCTAAAAAGAGGGCCGACGTACGGATTCGGACCCGGAATCTTGCGATCCCTAGTCGAACGCTCTCCCAGGAGAGCTAATCCGGCGCCGGCGCTTATGAGTGGTTTTATCGCGGTTATATACGCATTATTGCTTACGCAGCATACCGCTATGCTTACGAGGTTGATCGCTAGGGGACGCTGCTTACGTAACTAGGGACGCTATATAAATGCTTACGTAAGCACGCGCTAGGTCCAACGTTGATCCCTAGGGCTAAATTAATCACTGTAATAACCGCTAGGGGGCACCTCAAGGGGAGGGTAATCAATCAAAAGTGACAGGTTGTCAATCACGTTTTTTATAAGTAGGTTCCCGAAAAAGATAAGGACGTTTTTTATGCATAGAGTTAGGCCTAAAGTAGGTCAAAAAGGGGCGGGGCGAGCCTCTCCTGCACCTCCTTACTACTCACACGACACTGATTTGTAGTCGCACAGCAAGCGCCATTACTCAGCCAGTGGCTGGCCGATTAACCGCATCACCGATGTCGTTATACCACATGTCACATGCAATGTAGATGGTCGCGTTTTCACGCTAAGTGCATGCCACTTCGACTGGGCGCTAAGAGCCCACGAATCGATATCGGTAGGCGTGTAATCCGATCGATACGGAAGAGATAATGCCTGTTTGAAACTGTCTACGGAAGGATGGTCACAATGCGTGCGCGCTCTTTCGTTGTTACATGGATTTATTGGTGTTACAAGTGCGCCGAACAAATATGTACGGTGAATGAGATTCACGCCGGTACGGCCTGAGTTACTCACGGCGTCGGTTAAGGTTATTGTGCCCCTCGGCAAACAGCTTTGCTATATTCATGAGAAGCTTTGTGGAAATGAAATAGAAACAATAATCCCTATCTGGGGATGTTTATTTGGATGGCGCTGAGTGGGGAGATAGAACGCGCGAAGACAGCTCGAATGAAATAAGTATAGCCACTAGAGACTGTACATCTGCGTAATTCCTGTCGTAACATCAGGTCTTACACAACAACAGATACTGCTGGGTAAAACGTGCATACATGATCAGCATATGTAATTCGCGGTAAAGCGATGATTGTTTATTTTTAATAGCACATGTTTCGTGCAAACTGTTTACGCGTAAACCGAGACGTAGCGATTCTACGACGATATTTGTTGTTATTGGAGGTATTAGTACACTCTTGTGTAGGAGGCTATATTTGGCGGAGATAGATCGTAGAAATTGGTGGTGTAAAAAGTGGATAAACAAGTGGAATTACTGATTGATAAGTATTATTTTTGCCTTAATATCATTCATAAAGTTGCAATAAACATATATTGAGTAGCAGTTGTGCTTAAAGTTAGTTAGTTAAAGTATTTTAGAACACCTTAGTATAGTGAGTGATAATAGGGTAACTCACTTAGGCGGCTTAGCCTTCGAAAAGTTGTAAACAAGATTTAACAAACCTGATTATGTGGTAGAATATATAGGAGATAAAGTAACAACCATCAAACTACTTACATAAGATAATATCTGTGTAAGCCAGTACTTGCTATATATTTTGGTTAGGTAGCATTGTTGTTAAAATTAAGCAAGGGCGATAGTCGGGCGGCGTAACCTAAATAAATAAAGCAGCCTAACATAACGTAATTGATTGTATTTAAATTAGGTCACTACCGGTGATGTTAGCGTTCGTGTTAGGATAAATAGTCGGCTGTGTAATTGAAATTTGTAACCTAAAGTGTGCTGTAGTACACAGGAAACAGTCTTTGTAAAGACTAAGTTAGTTAAGTTATTAAATCAATTCTGATCGGGATATGGCGCCTTGCAAGCGGCAATTCAAGGCAAAGCGACACTTGGTGTGCGATCACTGCCACAGCTGGGTAGATTTTGCATTGTCCGGGTGTGGAAAGTCATGGGCAGAAACCATGGAGGAAGGATTCACCTTTCAGTGCATTGGATGTTGGAAGGTGGAGTGTTTGCAGAAGGAGATAGTTAGGTTGACAGATATTGTGAAGGGAATGGAGATGGGGATTAGCAAGGAGGCAGGTCGAATGGAAAGAGACGACAGGGAGAGAGATGAGGATACTGCAAGACTGAAGGAGAATAGCAGTGGCAAGAAAACTGAGGAAAGGAGATTGAGAGGAGAGAAGGTGATTGGAGGGGAAGAAATTGGAAAATCGACAACAGAAAACGTGACAAGCGTGAAGGTGACAGGGAAGAAAGTGACTGTAGAGAAGGAGGGAGGGAAGATGGAACGGGAGAGGAGAGAGGAAAATGAGACGGGACGAAAGAAGAAAGTGAGAGCAAATGTGATAGAAGAGAAGTCGATAAAAGGGACGCTGACAGGAGGAAAGGTGACAAGAGAAAAAGCGACAGGAAAGAATGGATCGGAAGAGAATGTGACAGGAGAGAAGACGGCAGGGGGGAAAGACAACAACCAGACAGATGCAAACCGAAGAAGGAGCTATTCTAAGGCAGTGATTGAGGGGGCAATGAGGAAAGAGAGGGTGTTTATGGGTGACTCCATTATGAGAAAGACGGACAAGACAATGAGCGAGGGGAAGGACATCGTTGTTTGTTTACCGGGGGCTAGGATTGAACATGTAACTGACAGGGTAGAGAAGGTATTGGGACATGGCAAGGGGGGGTCTATATTGGTACATGTAGGAACAAATAATGCAGACAGGGAGGGAACAACTGCGATAGTACAGAAGTATAGACAGTTAGTGAGGAAGCTAAAGAAGACGAGAGTCGAACAGGTTATTTTGTCAGGAATTTTGCCAGTAATGGGAGGAAGGGGGGCAACGTATAGAAACTGCAAGAGGATGGCGATCAATGCACTAGCTGAGCAGATGTGTGAAGAAGAGGGGGTGGGATTCACAGATTTATGGGGATACTTTGTTGGGAGGGAAGATATGTACATGAGAGAAGGCCTCCATCTTAGTGGAAAGGGGGCAGCAGTTTTCTCAGAGAATCTGCTGCAATCTGTTGACAGTGGGACAGGTTGCATCTGTTTAAACTAGATTCGAAGGGGGAACTCACAGAAAAGCCTGAAAATGGAGGCATAGATAAAGACAGCACAAATAAATCAACAAATAACAGTCTGGAAAACTCTTCTGAAGCTGGATATAAATGTGTTTGTTTAAATGCAAGGAGTATAGTAAACAAAAGAAATGAACTAAACATTATGGTAGAAGATATTGACCCTCATATAATAGGTATAACCGAATCCTGGACCACCACCGATATATCAGATGCTGAATTGGGACTGACAGGATATGTAATGTTTAGAAAAGATAGAATAGGAAGAAAGGGAGGTGGAGTTATTTTATATATTAAAGAATCTATTCAGGCTTATGAAATAAATTAGAAAGAGAAGCAGATTGCGAAGAAGCTGTTTGGTGTAACATAGTTACAGGAAACTCAACGTTAACAGTTGGGTTAGTTTATCGAAGTCCAAACATAAGCATAGAAGAGAATGAAAAAATACAAAACGCTATAAGGGAAGTAAGCAAACGGGACTGTATTATTATGGGGGATTTTAACCATGGGCATATACAATGGAAATCTCTACAAAGTATGGGAAGAGAGGACCACAAGTTTTTAGTTTTAGTTCAAGATACATTCCTTTCTCAACATGTGCTAGAACCAACCAGGGGTGAGAATGTGTTAGACATAGTTTTGTCCTCACAGAATGAATTAGTTGACAATGTCAAAATATGTGAGCCACTGGGGAGTAGCGATCACAACCAGATACATTTTACCATCAAAGTAAAATCAGAAAGGAATAGCAAAAAGCAGTATATGAGAAATTTCCACAAAGGAAGGTATAAGGACATGAGGAAATATTTAGCAAAGATAGACTGGAATAAGACACTGAAAAATAAGACGGTAACAGAATGCTGGAATATATTAAAGAGTGAAATTAAGTGCATAATCGATAAATTTGTACCCTTAAAAAAACAAGGAAAACGGTCCAAAAAGAAACACTTATCGAAAGAAGCCATTAGAAAAATTAAGTATCAACAAATGATGTGGAAGTCATATAGATGTACTGGAAATGATGAAGACTACAACAATTATAAAGAAGCACTTAACCAAGCTACAGCTGAAATTAGAAATTCAAAGAGAAGCTATGAACAACAATTAGCTAGTAATATAAAACATGACAGCAAGAGTTTTTATGCGTATGTTCGAAGCAAACAGAAAGTTCAAGATAAGGTCGGTCCTCTAGAAGATAGTGCTGGAAATATAATATCAGAGGGATTCATAACGGCAGAAGACCTGAATGAGTACTTTAGTTCAGTGTTTACCAGGGAAGATATTAGTTCGCTGCCAATACCAGAGGCTAAGTTCAAGGGGGCAGATTCAGACTATTTAGGACAATTAATTGTAACCCCGGAAATGGTATGTAAGAAAATAAGGGCTATGAAGGAGAATAAATCACCTGGAGTGGATGGTATTCCACCCAAACTACTATTGGAAATTGTAGAACAAATTAGCATAACACTTGCAACAGTTTTCAACTTGTCATTAGAAGAGGGAGTGGTTCCTTTAGAATGGAAAGAAGCAAACATTATACCGTTATTCAAAAAAGGTTCGAGAAACAAGTCAGAGAACTATAGACCAGTGATTACTGAACATTCTTCAGGATAGTTCGTTTTCAAATTCGAAACTTTCATTTTTCATATCCAAGAATCATGTTAAATTACCTGGTAGAGGCTTTCGTTGACGTGTCACGTCGACTTCATCAGTACCTATGACGCTGAATGACGTCATCGTACACGTGAGGCAGTTCGTAATTGCCCTCGTCTCTGTTGATGGGTGTTTGGGTTTTTCTGATCCAGATGGCTTCCTTGATTTGCCGAATTCTTCTGTTGGGTTTTTTGTCAACAATTTTCACTCCCTCCCAGTCTATTATATGGTTTTCAGTTGTCGCATGGTCTGTAAGGGCGGATTTATTGATGGTAGACATCAATCTTTTTTTTCCGCTCCTTGTGTATTTCTCATTTTTCGTGTTGTCTACGTCCTTTCTGTGTTCCTCCAGTCTTGTTTTGAGTAGTCTTCCTGTCTCCCCAATGTATTCCTTACCACAATTCTTGCACGGTATTTGGTACACCAGTTCGCCCTGTTCTTCTAGCTGTACTTTGTCCTTGGGATGTACCAACAGGTGTCTGAGGGTGGTGTGGGGACGCATGGCCGTTGCTACTCCATATTTTTTCAGTACTCGATGTACTCTCTCCGATACCCCCTCTATGTATGGGATGACTACTTGGCTCCGATAGTTTTTGTCCTTAGTCTTTTTGTTGGTCTTTTTCTTCTTCGTCATTCAGCGTCATAGGTACTGATGAAGTCGACGTGACACGTCAACGAAAGCCTCTACCAGGTAATTTAACATGATTCTTGGATATGAAAAATGAAAGTTTCGAATTTATAGACCAGTGAGTTTAACATCAGTGATTTGTAAATTATTAGAAAGACTAATTAAAGATCACATGGTGGATTTTCTTGTTAAACAAAACTTGATAAACCCATCTCAACATGGTTTTTTAAAAGCGAGGTCATGCTTAACAAATATGTTATGTTTTTTGGAAGACATCACTAAGTGGGTAGATGAGGGATCACCAGTAGATATCGTCTACTTAGATTTTCAAAAAGCTTTTGACAAAGTACCACATCAAAGATTACTGCTTAAACTAAAGGCCAATGGCATAGGAAATTGTATAATAAACTGGATAGAACAATGGCTGATTGACAGAAGACAACGTGTAGTAGTTGATGGGGAGGCTTCAAACTGGAAATCGGTATTGAGTGGGGTACCACAGGGATCAGTATTAGGTCCTATATTATTCTTAATATACATCAACGATTTGGATGATGAAATAACAAGCAAGGTGTTGAAATTTGCGGATGATACAAAAGTGTTTAGAAGGATTAAAAGTGATGGAGATAGACAGCATTTACAAGATGATCTTGACAGGTTGATCAAATGGTCTGAAAAGTGGCAAATGATGTTCAATTTTGGGAAATGTAAATGCCTCCACATAGGACATGGGAACGAAGAGGTAGAATATACAATGGGGGGTACTATACTAAGTACTATTATAAAAGAAAAGGACTTAGGGTTAACCGTTAGTGCTGATATGAAGATTTCAGAGCAGTGCGGAATTGCAGCTTCAAAGGGAAATCAAATCCTTGGATTAATTAGGCGAAACATAACGTATAAGGAAAAAGAGCTAATAATACCGCTGTACAAAACAATAGTTAGGCCTCATTTAGAATATTGTATTCAAGCGTGGAGGCCATATCGCAGGAAGGACATAGATATGCTAGAAAGAGTGCAGAGGAGAGCAACTAAAATGATACCAAATCTGAGGGATCTTAGTTATGAAATACGCCTAAAAAAATGCGGAGATTGAGAGGAGATCAGATAGAAGTGTTTAAAATATTGAAGGGTTATGAAAATATTGATAGAAATATGTTTTTCTCAGTTAAGAAAGATAGAAGGACTAGAGGACATGATCTTGCATTAGCAAAGGAGCAGAGTAGATTGGATATAAGAAAGTTTTCATTTTCACAAAGGACTATAAATGAATGGAACATATTACCTGCTGATTGTGTGGGTGCTAGTAGCGTGAATATGTTTAAAAATAAAATCGACACATACCTCAGACGGGCGGGATACACATAAATAAAAAGGTCGGACTCTCGATAAGCCAAGGGCTTCCTTGTCCACCTGCTACCTAGAGTTAATTCTCTGGGTGGCAATCTTGTTAAATCTTGTTAAATCTTGTTATTTAGCAATGTGTGCAACTCAATCGCAACTATATAGGCTGGCAATTATAAAATTAAACGGACGTACCCACTTCGTAACATTTGATGAATACACACAACGGTGTCAGTTTCATGCCTTAGAAAAGTTTTTCATATAGCAACACGTAACAGCATACTTTTCACGTGGCACTCACAATGCACACTAATGTCTATGTATTGCCACACAACAGTGTAAATTTCAGGTAACAGTACACAGCAGTAAGCACGTACACGCCATCTGGGGTTACCAAAAATGTAGGCACTACATTTCATCTGATGCTACAAACAATGTAGGCCCTACATTTCATCTGATGCAAAAAAAAACATGTAGGCCCTACATTTAATCTGGTGCTACAAAACAATGTAGGCCCTACATTTCATCTGGTGCTACAAAACAATGTAGGCCCTACATTTCATCTGGTGCTACAAAACAATGCAGGCTCTACATTTCAAGGGATGGCTTACTAGAGTGTACATACGGTCTAAACGGTATCCACACAACAGTGCCAATTATAGGCTTATATGTGTAGACATACAATTGTGTATACTTTGCTATTTATGGGTATACACAATTGTGCAAATATAATGCGGTGTCATACATGTGATCGTTACATATTGCGATACAGATTATTTGTGTAATTTTGGTAGTGCCATACGAGTGTATGCATTTGTTGTATTGACGTCCAGCATTACACGTCTACCCGCCACAATCCCCGTGGCGTATCTTAAGCCTGGATTCGCATGACGCTGCGCAACAGTGTGCGTTTCGACGGATACGTAATTCGGTAATCTGATTATATTGAAATCCATTTAACTTGATTAATATGAAAGCCGCTTGATATTCACTGGATAAATTCGTGACAACTCAACAATTACTTGGTTTGCTAACTACCGATATTATCCGGAAATTGTATTCTATCGGACCAAGTACACGTATTTCGATGACAAAGTCCATAGCGGTGGCATAATGTCTAAGCACAAGTCTTCTTCGGTGCAAAATGGAAGTCAGATGATATAACACAACATAGGGTCAGTCTTTATTGGAAACGTACGCATGCATACCGAATTTTGAAAACCGGCTGCATGTTGCCGGAATATTTCGTTGTCTTTGCACAGCACAATACGAACGGCCCTACAAATCGAATAAAAGCAACATGTAGATTAGTAGACAGAATGCAAATGCAATATCCGTAAGCATACGATTTGTACGACTAGCTTTATCTCCACAACCGAAGCGGCTATCAACATCCACACAAATATGTGTACACTAAGTTATGTACAGTGTATCTGCACATTAAGATATGTACAGTGTATGTGCACACTACAGTAGGTTACACTCCATAGCGCATACGTAATGCGGCACTCGTGGACTGTTGTCAGGTAACCAATGCTCTTGTAACGCGCACTCACAGTTACAGCTCTCGCAACGTACACATACAGTGTATCAATTGTTCACTTATTCTTCCTCGACGTTCCCTTTTATAAAGGGGTGCTGCCGACTACTTCTCTTTCCGTTGTTCTCCGTAACAGCGTTTCCTTCACCTTTTCAACATCCTCTACCTTTTTACATCCCTCTTCATTGTTCATAGTACCGTGCCAACATTCTGCAAAATGCTCACGTTGGTTCACACATCTATACAGGATATGTTTCTGGTAATATGGATATTAATTAATCGTTTGAACAGTTACACGCAAAGCGAGGTTTGTGTTTGCCGTGGTCCATGGGCAATTATTAGGAGGAAATTCGCTGAATCAGTCGTCTTGAATGTGGGAATCACGTGAACGCCTTGAACATCAAAGGGTTTTGTTATTAAACCAGCCAGCCTCCACAATGGTGTCAATAAAGCGTGTTTAGAATCTGAATGTTGCGAGCAATGTTTCGGTCTTACTAAATGGAGGGCGGTAAACCTTCAACATAATGATTATACACAATTATTTATTGTAATGGTAAGAACATTACAGGCCTATCCTATATTACAAAATGAGGAACATACGGCCGCGCTTTTATAATATATACAACGTATTAACAGACAACCACAATGCTGGATTGAAGAAACGTATGACGTGGTGAGTTCTCATCGGTTCTACTCGTTCATCAGGTATATGAATGAAATACTATGGTAAACGTGAATAATCACCATATGTATACGCAGTGCGGTTTGTTGTACACCTATTCATGTGTTATCTAAGCCATTACGCCGTTAGTTGTTGTTGAAGTAATTCCAACTGGCTATAGGTCTAGCTTATGAAGCCATGTCAATAAACCGCTTGAGATGTTTACTACAAAGACCAGTTTGACAAAACATAATTATTATGTTTTTATAGTAATGGTACTTATATCAAAAATATACTTTTACATAAGGTTAAGGTCGCTCGAAAGTTTTATAACGATAGCATTAATAATACACGCGAACTTATTACGTCACTAGTTTGCACGAATCGTTAAACATGTTACCATTACTCATATTCAAATTTCATCGGAACACATCTAAGTTTATTAATTCCTCAAAGTTTGGGCAAGCTTCGATTGCCTTCTTCTTGCATATAATTGCGGCTTTATTTCTTTTTCTGCTCGCCAGATGTCATGGCGATCAAGACACCCCACGCGTGGCTGGGCCGGTGCCTTTCGTCTCGGTTGATTAGCGGTGTTGGTTTCCGGTTCCAGATGGTTTACTTAAACCATCGTACACTTCTGTGTTTTCTTTGTCGATCTCTTTGGCGCCCTCCCAGTGAATAACTGTGTTAGTTCAGTCAGCATCATCTGTTATTGCCGACTTATATTCTGTTGCTGATTCTCTGCAGTGCTCACGAATAAATCGTCTGGTTGTGATGACCACAAAATTTGTCATCGAGTTATCTATATCTCGCCATATGAAGAACTAAGTCTCCCAAATAAATTCCTGAAAGTTGGCAAAACGTTGCGAAATTAGTAAGCTTTGATGTGTTCAGAAGAACTTCAAGACACAGTTATTTGTCCAACTTCATGAACATTTTAACCATTGTTGTGATTGCGTTATCGACGAGATGACATTCTTGTCATGGTGTGTGTGTGTGTGTGTGTGTGTGTGTGTGTGTGTGTGTGTGTGTGTGTGTGTGTGTGTGTGTGTGTGTGTGTGTGTGTGTGTGTGTGTGTGTGTGTGTGTGTGTGTGTGTGTGTGTGTGTGTGTGTGTGTGTGTGTGTGTGTGTGTGTGTGTGTGTGTGTGTGTGTGTGTGTGTGTGTGTGTGTGTGTGTGTGTGTGTGTGTGTGTGTGTGTGTGTGTGTGTGTGTGTGTGTTTCGAGCAACATCTGTACCGCCAGTTTACGTTAGGACATGGTAACAACATTCGTCTCATTCACTGTAAACTGTCTTGTAGCGTACAATGGCGTTTTACATATATGTAAGAAACCGCTCTACATTACTTTCATTATGCATATTGCATATACACTACGTATGTTATGTTCACCACACACACACGCACACGCACATGCACACGCACGCGCACACGCACGTGGCGTATTCGCATATGACGACCCAAAACGATACCTCTATAAACCCTACATTACCACTGTTTCGTGCAGTAAATTAGTGTTTCGCTATATGTTGCACAATTGGTAATAGTATATAAATTGTCACGCACATTACATACCCACAATACATCTCTGGGGCACACAGTGTAGGTCGTGTCTGTAACTCTCCGTACCACAGACAACTGTCATCCACAGAATGAATGTACGTTTCTGGATAGCGTGTGTTGCACATGGTACCAGTGAATACAAAGTGGTTCCGTGTTTTGGCAGATGACATGTATTTACACAAGTGACATAGGCCTGTCATTCATCGATGAAGCATTGTTTGACTTTCAATAAACCACTGGCTTCTTTGGTCACTCGCTACCTGGAAATCGTTGGCTAGGATGGCAGCCGTGCTAAATCCTTTGGGAACACAACTTGGAGATAGAATATCCATATCGCGACAATTCGTGGTACGAAACCAACACATTTGCATGGTTCGCAAAAATAACCTTCTCGAGAGAATGTAGCCACACACCCGCGAGATTTATAACCGGTGCTGCTCTCTAGTCGTCGTCATCGTCGCGGTATTTCATCGACGTCGTTAGCTGGATGCCGTTGTCGCGAATGGCGAACCTCGTCTCCACCGTCACGTCGTCCGTCTGGTTGGCGCTGCCCGAGGCGGTGCGGCGACAACAGATCACCTTGCGGAACCTCTCGCGGAACTCCTGTGACGCGAAGTTGTAGATGATCGGGTTGACACACGAGTTGAAGTAGGCGAGGCAGTTCCACATGACGCTGATGCCCTGGTAAGCTGCCGAGGCGGGCAGCTCGCCGAAGTAGGCGACGAGGAGATGGATGTGCACGGGCAGCCAGAAGAGAGCGAAGATGGCGACGACGAGGATTATGAGGCGACTCGCCTGCCGCTTCTTGTGTTGCGACTTCGTCTTCTTGTTAATCATGGCGGGGCGCTGACGTTGTATGTGGTGAAGAATGAACACGGACAACACCCCGATGACACTCAGCGGTAGTAGATAGGCGAACGCGAAGAAGGTGGCGTACAGTCGCTGCGCAACCTCTCGACCGTAGTTCTCGCACTCCAGGACTCCGGACGAGGCTTTCTGCACGCCGTAAGACCGCAGGATCGGGACATTGACGACGAGCATAACGATCCAGATGGCGCAAATCATCAGCACGATCCGCGGCTTCGTGCGCAGTCTCGCCGTGCGTACGTTATGTACGATCGTCATGTAACGGATGGCCGATATCAGCACGAGAGTGTAGACAGTCACGTACGCCGTCACGTTCAGTAGGT
The DNA here is from genome assembly GCA_963995525.1 of Escarpia spicata. Lineage (NCBI taxonomy): Eukaryota > Metazoa > Annelida > Polychaeta > Sabellida > Siboglinidae > Escarpia > Escarpia spicata. The sequence continues at coordinate 21,137,723 of OZ023217.1, forward strand.
AGTGCATCAGCTTGCATATGACGTCACCGAAGGGCCAGACAGCGGTGACGAACTGGTGCGCTGTAAACGGCGGACAGATTAGCACGAACGACAGATCGGCGAAGGCGAGATTCAGGAGGAGTAGGTTCGTCACCGTGCGCATCCGGTTCTCGGACAGGATCACGTAGATGACGAGACTGTTGCCGAGAGTTCCGATAAGCGTGATCAGACCGAAGAGGATAGGCACAATGATGCTATAGAGCATGAAGTCGAAGTGACTGCGCTCGTTCAGGTCCGTCACGTTGTCCGAGACGTTGATGCCGTCACGTACGAGCGTCACGTTGTCCGTCCCGTCAAACATGCTGCCGCTCATGTTGATAGTGACCGTACGAACACGATCAATCACACTGATTGTAGCTGTCTAACTGTCGATAGCTCTGTTACAGATGGTAGTTCTGTTACAAATGGTAGCGCTGTTACACCAGTTAGCGCTGTTACATATGGTAGTGCTGTAGCGAACGGTAGCGCTGTCAGTCGGGGAACGCTACAACTACCAAATGGTGCTTTCAGAAATACTGTCGCTGTTGATGGTGACGATGTTGCTGACGCCAACGTCAGCACTGATGACAACGGTCTCACTGACGGTGACTCAAACGCTGACGCTGTTGACGTTGACGATGTTGCTAATACTGACGTCAGATCTGAGGACAGCGGTCTCACTAACGGTGATACAAACACTGGCGACTGCGCACTTACAGGCACTGGCGGTGTAACACCCACGCCAGCAACTGCGCTCTCGCCAACAACTGTACCACACTAGCTGGTGGCTGCGCTAGTACACGCAATAGCGTTCTTCACGGCGGTAGCGCTGTGACCGAAGGTAATTTTGTTGCCGACGGTAGCGCTGTGATCGAAGATAATGTTGTTGTTGGCGGTGGCGCTGGTACTCACGATAGCGCCATCGTTGGTCTCACTGGAGCGAGTTAACTAATCGCCAGCTCTCTCCTTGTTAGAAAAACAAAGCACGCACTGATTCAATTACGCCATACTGCACGTCAGCGGCCTTACTTTTTCAGTATGCTATACAAGTATGCAATTAAACAATTCGTTTCACGGCAGCTTTCAATTTCACGCGAACAAACGGTCGCCGCGCTGGAAACTCAATACGGGCGACGGCGGAAGCGTGGCGTCAGCACGTTGAAGGCTTGGTGGCCGCTCTCTGTCACTGCAAAACGTCAACACAAATGGAGTCAAACGAACACGTCGGGGGAACACATGAACACTGCAATGAACACACGAACATTCCAGTGAATACACGAACACGCCGTTGAACACACGAACGCGCCGATGAACACACGAACACTCCAATAAAGACACGAACATTCTATAACACACGAACACTACGATGAAAACACGAATACTTAAATGAACACACGAACACGTCGTCGAACGGCGTCATAAACGTCCAGCAGGATGAGGGAATACGACAACAGTGCTTCCGTGACATTGTCACCGGTAACGTCAGGGACAGAAAGTAGGCTCCTACGAACGTCGTCAAAGGTTCCGCTAATTAATACACCAGCGGCGTTCTTAGATCTGGAACCGCTTGGATACGACGCAGTCTCCTGCTCAGCGCAGACTGGACGCACGACAATTACCATAAGAATTGTCAGACAACGTAAAAAGACAAATAATTGGCTCAGCGGCTTAATAGCGACCGTCGACGGTGTCCCAATGTGTGCGCACATGCGCGCGCGCGACTTTACTTCTTTGTGTCGTTGCGTCTGTCACGTGGGCACGCCGGAAAATATTCTAATTAATAAGTAAAACAATGTGATGTCCTGTCTCACGGTGGAATAGCCAGGCGAGGCCAAGGGACCGATCTTGATATTTATCCGTAATACCAGCCCCCGGACCCCCGCCAACCATCGCTCGCGGTTCACGAACATTTGCAAATCTACGTATAATATACAGCAAACATTACAGCTATAACAACGATGTGTACTAACAATACAGTGTAATAAAAAACAACCTTGCATAACAGCAATCCAGTGTAATTGTAAATCAGTGTAATAAAAAATCTACGTAGTAAGATCCGCATGTAGTAACAATGCCGTGTAATACAGTGTTACTATAACACTATCCCAGTGTAATAATACACAACAACAAAATAACTTCCAGGTGTAATAACACACCAGTATAAAAACATCCCAGTGTAATAACACACCAGTGTATTCGCACACGCACGCTCACACATATACACACGGACACATACGCACGCCCACACGCCGGCACGTACATGCGCACACACGCGCGCGCACACACACACACACACACACACACACACACACACACACACACACATATACTAGCCACAAAAGAAACTGTGCATAGGAAGAAAGGCACCGAAATGTAATGCAATGGATTGATTTTGTTTAATGTCGATTAACATGAAACAGGGACATGTAGACTCTACCATAACATGACTTTCATTGGAAAGTTACATAAAGCAAGGTCAGGCAAAGTCATTGTGTGAAAACAAAGAAAATGCCCCTGAAAGGTCTTACGTAACAGGCATGGTTACACAAGGCAGATGTTTGGAGAGCTGCTGGTACACCCAACTGGAAAAGCACACGAAGCACAAGCCTGAGATTCCACAAAGGTTCCATACCCACCTTATTTCATAAATGCGGCGCCGATGCACTGCAGTGATCAACTCAGATGGAGGACACACCCGTTATTAATCTTGTGACGTTCAAGTTTGCCGCTGAAACTTTGACCCTAAAGACTAGGCATAAACGTTAAAGCCATCGTGTTATTGACTCGTGAAAATAATGGCATACATGTGACACTTACATAACACTTTTGTGTGGACAATTTAAACCATCTTTTAACAATATAATGAAATTTGTATCATGCACAGTTTATTTTTGTGGCTAGTATCTATTGGACCATACAAAGCATATATTGATCCGGAAAACTGACCAAATCAACGGAAACAATATCGTCAGTGTGCCACATAAACAATATTTGCTGTGGTACTTCGATGATTACAAACTGAAACTTGAACGTAATGTTACGCCAGTGCTGTTTATTATGGTTGTATCACAGTCACGAAAATACACGCACACGTGGGCAGCACGTGCATTATGTCGACACAAAGAACCTGATGGCAAACGTGAAGACGCGTGAGCAGTGAATATGGCAATACGGGTGACAAAAACGAATCTTATCTCTGACACATATTATGTTCTAGTGCGTGCTCGCAACTAGATATGTGTTTTCTCTGGACTTTGTAAAAACCGACATCTAAAACCATTCGTGTGTTCTCGTGAAAGGTTTATTCAACGCCGCGTGCAATATCTGTCACCGAGTTTTGTCGACACAACGAATTCATACAAGCGGGGAATGTTGTGATGTGACTCTATGTCCCTTCTGTTGGTCCCTTACTAAACATGTAGCACGACGTCACCAAACGGTGAGACAAACGCCATAATTGCATCCGGTGAACACGTACAACGGAAGCGAGATGCATTTCGTGCAACGCGAAATACGATTGAACTAGGCGTAACAAGATAGCCATCAGGAGCAAAAACGCCAGATGGCAAGTGGACGAGGAAGCCTTTGTTATATCGACAATCGAACCTCTTGCATAGAACCCTCTGTTTGTAATTCTTCACGCTGGTAATGCTTACACAATCAGCAGATCAGTTGTTCCATTCATGTGTAATTCTGTCTGAGAATGGATAATTGGTGGTATCTAATATATGGTTTTCCTTCAAAACAGTTGTCAACATTTGCATAGACATTTAATATCTTAAAAACCTGATTAGTGTTCATCTTGGTATCCTGGTCTATAGGGTTGTTGAATCTCATTCGTTTAGGCGTTTTTACACAACTGCGTTATTATCTCATGTCTGGAAACATATCAATGCTCTCGTCTGTACTCTTTTTGCGCATATCTATGTCCTTCTTGTGGTATAGTCTGCACATTTGTACACTAGTTTCAAGTCGTAGTTCCATCGTGCGCATAGGCGCGGGAATAGTAGGGGGCGCAGGGGGCAGCTGTCCCCTATAATTTCTCCGGGGGGAAGACATATGGTTCTGCCCCCATTAAATGTGAGCGTGAATGTTTGTTTTTGTGGCGAGCGTTAATGGCGGGTGGATATCTAAATTTTACGAGACGATTAATGTGTATTTGGGTTGACTGTGAAAGGTTTATGCAATTGGAGGGCAGACGTATGGTTCCCCCCCCCCCCCAGTAATAAGCGGCGCGGCGGCGAACATTCTCGTCGCTGGTGTATCGTTCTACTTCTCGTCGCGTTGAGTCGCCGGGTTCGGAGATAGGCGAGGAGCAGAGCGGCTTATTCATACATAGATGATGCAAAATTATTAAACTGATACTTTTGCATAGCCTATATACGGACAAACTGCTGCCGGAGACGCTCAGTCTGAACGAGCCGATTTGGTAGAAGAGTCCGTTGCTGAACTGTGCTTTCATTGTCCTCTTTAATGTCTATGACGTAGCAACACGCTAAAATGCATTCTTTATTCTATAAAAGGGTAACTTAAATCAGAATCTCCATTTTGTCGTCGTGCTCGTGATTAAAATCACAATGTGAACGCCAATATAAATATCATCGTGTGTGTGTGTGTGTGTGTGTGTGTGTGTGTGTGTGTGTGTGTGTGTGTGTGTGCGCGCGTATGTGCGTGCGTGCCAATGTATATGCGTTCATGTGCGTGCGTGCTTGTATGCGAGCGTGCTCTTATAAAGTGCACTGGATACGTACAGTGAATTTTTGTGACAAACAAAAAACAATCGAATGCGATTGTAAACGGATATGTCCAATGTGAATAAGAAAATAAGAAAGCCAAAAAGCAATCAAAATGTGCAATAAAAGATTATTGACTGCGACAAAGGATTTTTATCAGCTATGCGAAATTAGCATGAGAAAGCTCAAAGCCTAACTGATTGACTTTAAGTATGATTAAATTGCGCTATAGCATAATAAGTAAAGGCGTGGTCTCAGAATGGATGGGAACTTTGGCTAGACATTGATAAGCAATGGTGCACTTGGTGCACTTTCGTCCCCACCAGAGAACGCTATAGCATCATTTCCAAAGGTGCTTAAAAAAAACCACATGGTCATGCGCCCTGGAGCCAAACTACGTGTCACGTAGCGTGAGAAGCTATATGTATTCTATAATCCCTCGGTCTTAGCGCAAGAGTTCGGTTCAGCGCTTGTGTGATTTGTGTGTGTGATTACTTCTGAAAATACATACACGGAATCGACGTAATTCGACATTTCTCAATGATTGAAACCGTTTACCAACAAACTGGATCATCGAAATTGAAAAGTAATTTAATGATAATGATGTCTGGAGATTATACAACTTTCTGGTGAAGATGCCAACTCAGAAGATCAAGCAAGGTTTTATGAATGCAACAAGGAAAACCTACTTTTACGACTTATAAAGACTGCAATAATATCGTCTCATGTGAGGAAGATAGAACACTGATCAAACGATTACTACTACTACTATTATTATTACTACTATTATTACTACTGCTGCTGCTGCTGCTATTTCTACTATTACTAATATTACTATTACTACTACTAACTACTACTAACTACTACTACTACTACTACTATATCATTATTGTAATTATTACTACTACTACTACTATTACTATTACTGCTGCTACTGCTGTTACTGCTGCTACTGCTGCTACTGCTGCTACTGCTGCTGCTACACCTACTACTACTGCTGCTGCTGCTACTACTGCTGCTGCTGCTGCTGCTGCTACTACTACTACTACTACTACTACTACTACTACTACTACTACTACTACTACTACTACTACTACTACTACTACTACTACTGGTACTATTACTATTACTGCTGCTGCTGGTGGTGGTGGTGGTGGTACTGCTGCTGCTGCTGCTGCTACTTATAATAATAGGTGGATAAGCGAAGTTATATAGGTTAATTTTAAATGATGTGGGACTGTTGTAATATAACTGATGTAAAATTAAGAGAGAGCAAATTCCAGAGTTGGCGCAGCAACAAAAAAAACCTCGTTCCAATGCTGGTGCTGACCATAGGAACAACGAGTAAATCAGAACTAGATGACCCAATCTGGATAGGCATTCTTACAGGAGTACGCAATGACTGCAATTGGCGGTTGCATAAATAGCAGTGCACGTGTATGGTGTTGTATGAAAGTACACAACCCATTCTCTACGCCGCAACATCCTTTGATAACCTCCGCGCACCTGTAGCCTTGCACACACTAGTCCGAGAGCAAATTTTAATAAACGTTGCTCAAAATCAATGTTCGAAGCGCGCCGTGCTTACGCAGCTCCGATGCGCGCTAACAAACCCAGCCACAGGCACGTGTAGGGCCTAACAGCGGAATGAATCTGCAAGTGGATGCGAGTCGTCAGATCGTAATTGGTCTGCAGGAGAGCCTGGCGCCTTGACGCCATGGAGGAGGAGATCAATACGTCATAGACGGACGTGTTGACAATGTGCATACGCCGCGCTTTAATAAAGCTTCGCGAAGCCCGTGAAACAAACTAAGCCCATCTCAATGGCCTGCTTCCGTTGGTGTATATTCCGATCAAGGCCAGTTAATAGCAGCGTGTGAGCAGGGATAGGTCATGTATACCTTAATTTATTTAGCCGATAATGCGTCTGTCTACCCGCGCATATTACAATCAAGTCGGGACGCAATACACCGGAGTTCTTCTGAAGCCCACGAGGATAAACAGAGTACTACACACATCCCGACGGAGAGGAGACTGAGTATAGTCAGATGCAGCGAGAGGCGTCGACTGAAGTCGGTGATAGATCGACGTGGGGGGAGACACCAGCTAAAACGTTTTAAGCGATGACTTCAGTTCGACCCGGCTTTACCGGTATGTCTATTGGGAGAAACAAACAAGTGAAACGAGACAGTTAAAAGGTTACTCGCGAGATGTCCATCAGAGGGATAGCCGCTGCGGCTAATACTCGCCTTACAGCTTGTCGTTTGGCTCCGGGGTGACGTCACGAAGTCTAACGATGTTGAGACGCCTATCAAAAGACGCATTATGGGATTGTACCACATGTCAATGCGCAAGGTAATCAAGACACGCATCATTCGCAGCGATTCACACGGATCCCGGCTTGCGATTCTGACACTCATCGCATTGATGGAAAAAACCGTCGTTTGCAAAAGGACTGAATAACGGCGAATGCGAGACCTCGAAAGGGCAAGGGTGAATAGTCGAGAGTGAGAGATATTTCCAAAAGATCAAACGGTCAAATGCAATTGGCTCCACGCGGAAAGAGCCAGTAATATCTGAGGTTCTTTTGGTGCGTGAGACAGTGCAGAAAATAGGTCTATCACCGTAGTTTATGTGTGATAAAAATGGATTGCATCTGCAAAAACGGGACGTACAAAGGATTTGGGTTGAGGGTAGAATCGTGGGTGCGAACCGGTCCATTGCATTGCTAGTGCACGTTGTCCTTCCTTGAATCAGCAAATGAAGGTAATCAATGATCTGAGAATTATCTCGTAAACAGTCCTGCACAAGTCCGCTGACCAATCCGTCAATGCATGATAAGTTTCGATGTAACGCAGACGTTGCGATCAGAGAGCAGCTCGTTCATTAGTAAATACTGGGAAATATCTGGCGACCTTCTGCAAAAGGTGTTTGTTTGAATGTGACGCACATGTTGCGGTCGTTGAAAATAAACTGCTTTATGGTATTCGACACTATTATGTCCAATGTCGCAAGACCAGTGACCGTCAACTCAGACAATATTGCGGTTGCCGCTTTCAGTCAAAACCCACACGATAATCGTTGTTTTCGAAATGTCATAAGTTCTTATTACGTTATGCAAACGTTCATTCAGGCGGGGGTTGTGAAACGCATTACCTAAACAACTATCAGACTACCTCGCGACACACACACATACACACACACACACGGACACACACGGACACACACGGACACACACACACACAGACACACGCACACACACAGACACACGCGCACACACACAGACACACGGACACACGCGCACACACACACACACACACACACACACACACACACACACACACACACACACACACACACACACACACACACACACACACACACACACACGCACACACGCACACACAGGGACACACGGACACACGCACACACGCACACACGCACACACGCACACACGCACACACGCACACACGCACACACGCACACACACACACACATACACACACGCGCGCGCACACAGAGACACACGCACACGCGCACACGCACACGCACACATGCACACACGCACACGCACACGCACACAGAAACGGACTGACAGGACAATCTTGAGTATGTGTGAAAGCGAGCTTAACATGGAAGTACTGTAATTACGAACGAGGAAACTTTTGTTCGAACGTAATGAGTTAGTACCCTTTGTCCTAAAATACAGGCAGCTGGTAAGCATATTGAATGCACGAGTAGAACTGATATCTATGTCGGGGACTTGCGCTATTATTAGACACAGGGGCAAGAGAATCGACATTGTATAAATGTGGCGATTATCACACAAGTACAACAGGTAATGATCCCTTTGCTGGGATGATGGTGCTGCGTTTAAGAACATCTGATAGAGCATCGTAAGATAATGTATTGTTCGTTTAACGAAGGCTACACATTTCTGGGAAGAGAGAACAGAGATGAGATTGAACAACTGATGAAGGCAATGACAGCATTAATCATTTAAGCTACATGTGTAGGAGTAGTCTGATCTCGCAGACGTCTCAGATAATGCAAGATGTCAATGACACAATTAAATCGGCATGGAACGTTTAATAAAAAATTATATGTATGATTAAATTGCTGCTCGAATATACTCAATTAAACTGTGCGTGCCTGAAGCCTCGTATACAAGATTAAAGGATTAAAATAACACCGTGGACGTATTATTACATCATCAATAAACATAAACGTAACGTAATGCCAATTTGGGAGTCAAAGGTGAGGTTATTTTGTAAGAAAGATGTAACAAATGGAGTTGAGAAGATGAACTTATTATATAGTGTTTATGTTAACGCACATACACCGGCTTTGAAACATAATTGGAAAGAAAGTGGATTAAGGTCATGCAATGTGGTGCGACATTGATACAGCAGACTCAATATTAATCATAACTATTAGCTTTCTCGTTACCAGGCACTACATCTATGAGGCATAAATCACGATACTCCAGGTTTTTTTCTTCAAAATAACGCATGGTAAATAAAGACATTACGGAAGACAAGAGATAACAATAAACCACTTGGCCATACTAAAAGAGAAAAAATATGATTATACATACCCGTATTTAAAAGGTGTTCAACAAACTAGTACGAACACTACTCATATCTGCTAAATGTCTTGACCAAGTAAGCGTCATTACAAATGCTATTTTGAGACATCTTTGTTTAAAAACACACAACGTGCAGCAACTTTGTACATATAGGACATAGTCCAGAAAGGGCACTTCCAATGGTAAAAAGGTAAACATGATTTAAAATTGCAATTTATTTAAAACAACAATACAAATCCGTGTCGAAATTGGCCAATTGCACCACAAAATGACAACCTACTAGTCACTGTCATGTGTCAAAATTGGGTATTTTTCTGTATTTTGTTTTAGATGGGCTGGATTTTTTAAAGGGCAAACTGCTGGGGACAAAGACCACGTGGCGTCTGGGAAAAACTACAAAATGATTATTCTACAAGCCGCAAACACTTGAGGCAAAGTGTTACAAGGGCCCTTTCTGGTAACAAAAGATACGTTTTTAAATGTACAATTTCCTCATAAAAAGGACAAGTTCAAAAGTTACATTTCATTATAAAAGGCACAAAGTATGCTATAACAGGACAGACTATTAGGGGCAAGGTCACCACAAATGGCACACCAACTAATACGAATTATAGTTTCCTTTCAGTAGTAAAAAAAAAATGTTTGGTCAAAAACCATTTTTTTCGTTGATGGGCAAGTAACGGCCACAATGTTTCAAACTTGCACTTTAATTGAAGTATCCAGTAGGATTGGTCGAGGCGGGTGATGCCCCTCGTTTGAAATGTCTTCTTTCATTTCAACGTTCTGCTGAATTCATCCTGCCGTCCGACGTGGTCGTATTGTATTAAAGGGAATAAAAAAACCTATTGCTTGAATTCATGTTATATTACATCCTGCTAACTATTTCCATGTCCACCAAGCCAAAAAAATCAAAACATTCAATGAATTAGAAATTCCACATTTAATGCTGTGCATCCGGATATTTTCGAATATGCATATTTTTGGCGCGCTTTTCGGGATGCCGAGATGTGACGTCAGATATGACCCATACTCGCATCACGCCGACCCTTTCCATGCATTCAGAGCATGTTTATAAGGATAGCTTTTGGGTCGAAACGAGCGTCAAAATGAGTTATTGTGGTATATTCCGATGTAATACAAACAGTAGTCACCATAGAGGAACAAAGCAGTTATCTTACGGTTCCACATGCATCCAATTGTATTCAAAACAATGAATGCGAATGGGCCTACAAGTCGATTAGGTTTCGCTGAGTATGGGCTCGTTTTCAGAATATTTATATCGAATGCAACCAACGGGAGATAATCTACACCAATAAACATACATAGCAAACATATATTGTATCCAGCTACCGAAAGTAACGTGTATAATCTCATAATGTCACTAGAATATCGATATATGAAGGAGGAGTTGTACAATTTATTATAACAACTTAAATCAGTCAGTTAGTTGACGCGTTGGTTTCTTTTAATTTACAATCTGGCGACGCCGGTTCAATCCTGACACAAAACCATTGATTTTCTTTACGCTTTTTTTAAAAATGTTTTCACGAAGTAATATAAACCAATCATTTTGTATACTACGATGCACTGTTTGTAAATATTAAAAAAAAAATTTGTAATATTTATTTATTCGCCACAAAAATTAAAATATGGTAATTATATATCACGATGTTTCTCAATTTTATTTATCCAGACATATCACAATTTGTTTTCACATATATAATTACAATATATTACCGTACAATATATATATATATATATAAATATATATTATACAATTAATAAATTATATATCCATTACATTATATTTGTTTGGATAAATATCATTTAGAAACATCATTATATAATTCTAATAATTATTACAAAAATAAAAAACAGTGCATCATAGTATACAATTATTTGGTTTATGTTACTTCGTGAAAACATAAAAAAGTGTAAAGAAAATCAATGGTTTAGTGTCGGGATTGAACCGGCGTCGCCTGATTGCAAAGTAAATGCCAATGAACCAACGCGTTTACCAACTGAGCTAGCTGGACCGACAGAAATTCGCTGACTGATTTCAGTTGTTATGATAAATTGTACAACTTCTCCTTCATACATCGATATTCTAGTGTTATTATGAGATTATACTTACTTTCTATAGCTGGATACAATATATGTTTGCTATGTATGTTTATTGGTTTAGATTATCTCCCGTTGGTTGCATTCGATATAATTATTTTGAAACGAGCCCAAGCTTGGCGAAACCTAGTCGACTTGTAGGTTCATTCGCATTCATTGTTTTGAATAAAATTGGATTCATGTGGAACCGTAAGATAACTGCTTGTTCCTAAATGATGACTAGTGTTTGTATTTCATCGGAATATTGCACAATAACTCATTCTGACGCTCGTTTCGACCCAAACTCTATACTTGTAAACATGCTCTGAATGCATGGAAAGGGTCGGCCTGATGCGAATGTGGGTTGTAAGTGACGTCCCGATACCACGTGATAGCCTAGCTCATTAAATTTAAATTTTCCGCGGGAATCGCTACACAGACTGGTTTAAGATCGAATTGATGCTACAAATGTAGTTATCTGTATTTTTTTAATGTTGTTAAATGTTACATACAATGTTAAACTTTGTGTACACATGGAAAAAGGATTTTAGCTAATGCCTTATTTTATTTCCTTTAAATGAATTAGCAGCCGAAGTCGAAAGACTGCACTATGGAGCCAAGTTGTTCCGCGCCGTCAGGATGTTAAATCGTAAACTTCACGTTCAGGCCACGATACATGAAGAAGAAGGTCGAATAATTAGAGATCCGGATGAGTTTGATGCAATGGTTAGTGAACACTTCGACAAACAATTCCGCGGTTCCGTAATTGAAGGGATTCCAGCATTTGAAGGCACCTCGACAACGCTACCTACAGCTGTTACAACTAATGAAGTGTTATAAGCAATGAACAAGCTCAACAACATCAGAGCAAGTGGCTACGAATGCATTCCGGCTGAGCTACTACAGTACGCGTCAAAATATCTGGCAAACCTCATTGCGAAAATATTCAATGATGCGGTGGAACAACATGAACCACTGGAACTTTGTAGAGGTGCCTTAATCTTGCTACGAAAGTCCGGCAAGACAGTGGGACCCATAACGAATTTGAGACCGATCATTTTACTGAATGTCCTGTGCAAAACGCTGTCGCTTGTGTTTTCTCAACGAGTTCCTTTCGCCTGGTTAAAGTGGATTCCGTCGAGTTCAAAGTATGGCTGACGTAGTGTTCGGGTACCGGTTGTTGTGTGCCAAGGCACAGAGGTACTGCGTAGCAGTCGATATTCTCGGCATAGACATGAGCAGAGCATTTGATCCATCCGACGAGACAAACTCGTGGAGGTACTTTCAACCTTCCTTGAAGAGTCGGAAATTCGAATGATAAGACTTGCAAACACACCACACGGACCACGCATATCGGTCGGCGAATGTCCGTTATTTGGTGACAACAATAGGCAAGCATCAAGTTGACAGCTTCAGCCCAGAGCTATTTATCATCTACCTCAAGGTGGCCCTGAAAAGTCTCCGGTCACAGATGCCTCCATAACCACTCAATGACAACGGGCCTGGCAGAGTGGTTTCTCACCATCAATGAATCAACACAGAAAGAGAAATATATCCAGAGACAAACAAACCGTACATCCGAGGAATGGCGGATGACGAAGAAATTAGGATCTCTACTAGGAGATGCAGAGGACGTGGCACGCCGTAAACAGCTCGCAAATGTAGCATTTCGTAAGCTGTGGACAGTCTGGTTCAGGCGGAATCAAATTAGTTTGGCGTTACGGCTCCGCTTCTATGCATCGTTCGTTGTGCCTGTACTGACCTACAACATGGGGTCTGACTCAGAAGGACTTGAGCAGGCAGGAATTATACCGCGCCCGCCACTTGCATAAAATCGTTGGCGTTCACTATCCACAGAAGATGACACCAGAAACCTTGTATCGTCGATGCCAGTGCGAGCCGATCAGTCGGTTAGTCCGGAAAGCACAAAGGCGACTCTTCGGGCCATGTGTTACGTTTGGTGCATGACATCTCACAAATAAAACATTCCCGCATACAGTTGTCACTTTAAAAACTTTGACTTGTGTTTTTGTTATAAGAAACACTTCTGTGGCCAGAATTTCAACAACATATATACTACGTACGCGTCACGTATACAGCATCCAGTTTGTAATGGCTTGACAGGGTTTTTAAACCACGTGGTGGAGAGGTCAGTTGTGATAAGACAACTCGTAGGAAAAAAGATAAAGAGAATGCATGCTCCTTGTTGAGTCCGTCACTTGAAGTAAATATAGGCCTAGAAATTATCTGTTCAGCGTACAGAATGTTCACCTGAACAAACACATTTACCCTTAATTAGTATCACTGCATGGGTAAACATGTCTCTAAACATGTTCACAAATTGGCAAGCCCCGGATGAACGCTTTATTTAGGCATAAACCGGCGCTATATGAGATAGCCTTTATTATTATTATCTGAACTAGCAAATATGCCCGTCCCCGGACGCGATGCCTTGGTAGTTGACAGTCGTGACAGCAATATTTACCAATGTTAGAACACACAACATCGTTACATAGACGCCATAACGCACTGGCAGATACTCGTATGTTCAAAAGGACGAAGGATGGAGAGAATGTGAAATTCACGTCGATTGATAGGTTCTAGTCGTGATAGTGTAGAATGGTCAAATAATATTCGTATTGGCATGATGTTACTTCATGTTGCCAAGTCCATGAAGTATTTGTCACGCGCGCTGGTGCTATTACTACTATTACTACTACTAACTACCACTACTATTATTATTATCACTACTACTACTACTACTACTACTGCTGCTGCTACTGCTATTACTACTACTACTATAACTACTACTACTGCTACTACTACTATAACTATTATTACTATTACTACTACTACTATAACTACTACTACTACTAACATTACTACTACTACTACTATAACTACTACTATAACTACTATTACTACTACTATTACTACTACTAACTACCACTACTACTACTACTATTACTACTGCTGCTGCAGCTGCTGCTGCCACTATTACTATTACTACTGCTATTACTGCTGCTGCTGCAGTTGCTGCTGCTACTACTACTACTATTACTACTATAGCTACTATTACTACTACTACTACTACTATAACTACTATTACTACTACTAATATTACTACTATAACTACTACTATTACTACTACTACTAACTACCACTACTATTATTATTATCATCACTACTACTACTACTATTACTACTGCTATTACTACTGCAGCTGCTGCTGCCACTACTACTATTACTACTACTACTACTATAACTAATATTACTACTACTACTACTATAACTACTATTACTACTATTACTGCTGCTGCTGCTGCTACTTATAATAATATGTGGATAAGCGAAGTTATATAGGTTAATGGTCCCTGCAATTGGCAAGTCACGTTTTACGCGCGTTTTACGCGCGTTTTACATTTTACGTTCCGAACAACTTATTTACTCCATATATGGTGGTCATCTTTACAAATATGGGGTAAGATTGCTATGAATGCGCCGGATAATGAATGCTCCGAAACTATTCATCATAGTTAACGATCCGTATCAATCACGTCTTCCGTCTTTATCGATCAACGCTTGCACTATAAAATGAACGACACAACGCAACCACACCAGGTCCAGTACAATAGGTACTATTGCGTATATTGGTATCTTATTTTTTTAATGAAAAATAGTAATGCAATGTACACGTTTTAATATAAAGCGCCTCATACTGAGTTTGTTGCGTCACGGGGCGATTTTGTGTAATTTACTTAACAGTATCTTTGGTGTTGCGTTATTTTATTTAGTACAACATGTTTTATGAGTATTGTAACATAATGTTGTGTCGTATTGTAACTTGTAACATTATGGAATTGTGTGATTTGGGGCTTTTATGGTGAATGTATGTACAATCCAACTGAAAAGTTGCAAATAATAATAAATTTATTCTTATTCTTATTCTTATTAATAGCAAAGGGAATCTCTGGGCATACACGCACGCTCGCCCGATCGCACCGTACGTACACGCACGCATGCACTCACACACACACACACACACACACACACACACACACACACACACACACACACACACACACACACACACACACACACACACACACTCACACACACACACACACACATCCCCCAACACACCCACGCACACACACATACACTCACTCACACCCACATGCACGCACACTCACACACACTCACACGCACACACGCACGCACGCACACACACACACACACACACACACGCTCCATTATAGTTACTAGTTAGATGTTCACTCTTTAGATGGTCATTTCATTAATACCGTGTACATTTTATCGTGGGTTTCTGAGAAACTGCTAATATCTGTGTCTGTGTCTGAAACATACTCATACACGCTCGAGCGTTTCCAATTATAAGGTGATGATGCAATGAACGCATAACATATGTAGTTGAGCGATCACAGGTGCTCCTTCATGGCTCACCTTAAGTAATTGCACTGGCTCCGTGGAATTGACACGTAAACGAAAATAACATAGAAGGCATGCCTTGGAAGGTGTTTAGATTGTTGGACAGATGGCGGAAGTCACACACTCCGGATAAGTTCACAATCAATTTCGGGAAGGAAAAACGAATATTGACGACCATTAGCAATGCTATGCTCATCCCGGGCATCAGGGATATAGATCAGTGCAACCTAGCAATTTACCTATACCACAAGTTATTTACAGCACATAACTTGTTCACAACTATGCATATATGATATGCATATATATGCACCATGAAAAAACTAGTCACATTTATAACAGATAACCAATGTTTTCCCTTCTGTGAAAACACATATGCTACAAGACAAGGTGGTAATTGTTTAAAACGATCTTATTTTCCCTTCCCTATAGGTTTTACTATATCTTCATAATATTAGAATAAATATGGTAGATGAATATGACTCGTTAAATAAGGTAGAGGCATACTCACCGTTAAATATGGTATAGGCATACTATCCGTTAAATATGGTAGAGGCATACCCACCGTTAAATATGGTAGAGGCATACTATCCGTTAAATATGGTAGAGGCATACTACCCGTTAACTATGGTAGAGGCATACTACCCGTTAAACATGGTAGAGGTAAATATCCGCTAAATATGGTAGAGGCATACTACCCGTTAAATATGGTAGAGGCATACTACCCGTTAAATATGGTAGAGGCATACTACCCGTTAAATATGGTAGAGGCATACTACCCGTTAAATGTGGTAGAAACATACTACCCGTTAAATATGGTAGTGGCATACTACCCGTGAAATGTGGTAGATACATACTGCCCGTTAAATTTGCTAGAGGCATACTACCCCAATATGCGTTTAATAAGCCCGGAACATTGTTAACATATTGAACGTTTCGCCATACAAATGTTCCAATTATATACAAAACATTCAAAAAGTAAATACCTAGTTCCTGGAATTTATCTTTGAAGCTGGCTTATTCACATAATTAACAACGCATGTGCACCTGATTAAACGAATTTGCTGTTCATTATTACCACCTCAGGCGTGAGAATACGATTCTCGGTTGTAATGTTGTTGTGTTTGGGTTGTTTCACTGTGAGTTTGATAACCACCGCACACGCCGTGTGTGAAAAGGATAGAAGCGGAAGTTCCATAATGTATTCAAAAGTAAAATACAAATCTGCGCGTAGTAAACGGCTATATTACATTCCTCCCTGTCTCGGAAGAATACTTGTGACTGTAATAAACCGAAACTAAAACTAAGTGATATACGCATAATAAAGAACAGTAAAACACCTCAAATACAAGGATACGAGTTGCTACTCTAAACGTCCATCACGAAATCTCTAAACCTCGTAGGTGCCTTCACCCGTCTCACAGGTCTCTGTGGAACATTCGCGTGCGCAGCTTTGTCGTTTTGCTGATCGCGAACTTCTCGAGTCTGGTAATCGTCTAGTTGGTCGAGTTGGTCGTCTTCACTGATGTCGTCGAACTTCACGCGCGGCACAGCCTTGAAGTGCGAGACGTTGCGTGTTATGGAGTATTTTCCACGACTCGCAGTGACCATTTTGTCTTTCGTGGCAGACACTTTCAGTGGACGAGGGTCGAACGCAGTTGACAGTTTATTCTTACGCGTCTGTCGGACGAGTACAATGTCGCCCACGCGCAGATGGCTGTCGCTCGCATGACGTCGCTCGTCTGCGTTTCTCTTCATCTTGGCTTTCTCTTGGGCATCTCGATTCTCTATCTCGATTCTCTGTGGATTCTTCTCGTACATTTGGGGTAGCAAGACTTTCGTCTGTCGCCCGTTCAGTAGTTGACTCGGTGACACGCCTGTCGAAGAATGTGGCGTTGCACGATACTGACGCAAGAACGTGTAGAGATCTTGTTTCCAATTTCGTTTCTCAATGAAAGCTGATCCTATCGCTTTACCCAGAGTTTTCATGAAACGTTCCACATCGCCATTGGCGCCTGGCCACAGCGGAGTGACGCGTCTGTGATTGAAACCAAGATATGATGCAAATTTCGTGAATTCATGTCCATTGGATGGAGGTCCATTATCAGTTCTTATTTGTTGTGGAATCCCTTGGCGAGCAAATGTTGCGTCTAGCTTGGGAATTACCGTGTTGCTGCTTGTTGAATTAATGATTTCGACTTCTGGGAAGCGGCTGAAGTCATCGATGACGACAATCGGTGACTCTCCGCTCGAAAACGGTCCGATGAAGTCGATCGATAGGTCTTGCCACGGTGCGTCTGGAAGTTGAGACATTCGCAGCGGTGTGCAGCGCTCGGAACCGTGCGTGGTCGTGGCTTGGCAAGGCAGGCATGCCTTGACTTTGTCGTCTACTATGGTGTCGATTCCAGGGAACCACACCTTCTCTCTCAGTTGGCTTTTCGTCTTTACGACTCCTTGATGCCCACGATGTGCAAGATCGACGGCACGCTCGCGGAGTCAAAAAGGAAGGACGATACGTGTTTTGTCGTAGGACCATGCCTTGGTGTACAGCTAGTTCGTCCTTGAGCTTCAGGTAGGGTGACACTTCCTCATCGGTCCATTGACCGCTCTCTATGGCGTGCAGTAGCTTCTGCATGACGTTGTCTTGTAGATATTGTAGTTTCACCTCCTGCAGCGTCATCGCCTTGGGCATGCTGTTACTACAAATGTAGTTGACCGTATTTTCTACAGCATCAGTTGCCGGTGGTTCAACAGGGTGGCGACCCTGGTAATCCGCCGGGTTCTCGTCATTTCGTCCTGGACGGTAGAGGAGTGAGTAGTTGTACGGCGAGAGTCTCAATCGCCATCGCTCCACTAGTGCAGACGCTTGTCTCTGACTGGCGAATATTCCTAGCAGCGGCTTGTGATCGGTGATGATCTCGAATTCCGATCCATAGACGTAGAGGTGAAAGTGTTCTGCACCCCACACAACAGCCAACATTTCTCGTTCAGTTTGCGAGTATCGTTGTTCGATTGAAGATAGCGCTCGGCTGGCGTAACTAACGACCTTGACACAATATTGCGCCGATGCCAACAGGACTTGCATCGACCAGCACTTTTGACGGTTTCGTCGCATCAAAGTACCGTACAGTGCACACACTGGCTAGCTTCGCCTTCAAGTTGTTGAGTGCCTGTTGATGTTTGCTTTTCCATTCCCATGAAATGTCTTTGTGTGTCAGTCCTCGGAGTGATGCAGTGACAACCGAGTAGCCAGGAATGAATCGCGACACGTATTGTGCCATTCCCAACAACGAACGTACTTCACTGGCATTCTGCGGTGCAGCTGCATTGACGATTGCTGACGTTTTCTTTGGATCCGCCTCGATGCCAGTCGCGCTGAAGATGTGTCCATAGAAGCACACTTGTTTTTGAGAGAATAAACACTTCTCTCTGTTGAGTTTGACGTTCTTGTTTTTCAGTCTCTCAAGCACAGCTTTCAAGCGTGTGTCGTGTTCGCGCTGTGATTTTCCGTAGACGATGATGTCATCAGACATGTTCTTGCATCCAACTAAACCAGAAAACAATTCGCCGAGTGTGTTTTGGAATATTTCAGATGCTGCGTTAATTCCAAACATCAGTCGTTTGTATTGCCATAGTCCCACGTTTGTTGTGAATGTGGTTATGTATCTGCTCTCAGGACTCAATTCTAGCTGATGATACGCAGAGTTCAGGTCCAGCGTACTGAAGACAGATGAGCCATTCAGATCGGTGATTAGCTCGTCGATTGTTGGCATGACATGTTTGATGCGTTGTACAGCTTTATTTGCTTCTCTCATGTCTACGCAGATTCTGACTTCACCCGATTTCTTAGGCATCAAGACTGTTGGGCTGACCCATGGTGTTGGTCCGTTTACCCTCTCGATGATGTCTAGCTTTTATAGTCTATCAAGTTCTTTTTCAACGTCACGTCGGATGTGAAAAGGAATGCGTCTGTGCTGTTGCTGTTTTGGAGTGACGCTCTGGTCGATGTGTAATTTCACTTCCACGCCATCCACTTTTCCAACACCATCAAAGAGATATGTGAACTGATCTACGATTTGTGGTTGGAAAGTGCCATTTGTTGTGACGTTCTGTCTTGTTGCGACGTTTTGAGCGATGTGGAGGATTCCCAAGTCCTGTGCAGTTTGGCAGCAGATTGTCTGATCATTTTGAATGTGCTGTTGTTGTCAATTATATTAACTGACGAACCGGAATCTACAGTCGTTTTGATAGGATTTCCTTCAATCTGCACTGTGCATGTGGGCAATGTGTGGTGCTCGTTTGTTTGTTTGATTGTAGAAAAAACATAATCATTGTCAGATTCAGCTGCCTGACTTTTTGGACTGACTGCGTTGGTGCTTGTGACAGTGTTAGTTTGCATTCGATTACCGTATTTAGATCTGCAGACTTTCTCAAAATGTCCATTCTTATGGCAAAAATTGCACGTTTTGCCTTTTGCAGCGCATTGTTTAGTCGGCGGATGCGGATATTTGTCTCCACAGTAACGACATATTGTTGATGTCTGTCTACTCGCAGTGTTCATTGATGTTGCGTTATTGAACCGCTTATTTCAAGTTGCCTTTTTCTTGAAACGTTTTCTGGCGATGTTAACTTCAGCTTCTCTTGACGTTTCTCCTGATGTTTCCATCCCTGACGCTTGTTTCTCAGACAACTCCATCGCTCTGCCTTCATCCAGCATTTCAGTGAGCGATATAGTGGCATCACGCCACACACGGCGTCGTAGTCTTGACGACGTACAATTCTGCACAATCTGTGTCTTAATTTCACGATCAGTGTCAGTGAATTCGCAGGTTGCAGCAAGACGTCTTAAACGCGTATGGTACGTGTCGAGTGATTCACCAATTTCTTGGTTTTCTTTTCTGAATTGGTACACTTCGTACTCAATGTTCTTCTTTGGCGAGAAATATGCAGTGAGCTTTTCATAAGCTTTGTCAAAATCGTCAGACGCGCTTGTATCTGGCAACGTTTCAAATATTTCGTACACCTGCTCGCCAGCATAATGTAGCAGCAGTGCTCTCTGACGTGCGCGACTACTAACGTCAATCGCCACCATCATGTTTGTGAAACGAGACAACCACTTCTTCCATCGGACGCCCGTATTGGCACTGTCCGTATACACGTCAAATTCGGCGAAATGCGGCAAACCGTTTGAAGCCATGATATCTTAACTCACTTACTGATGCTCGTCGCCAATGTAATGTTGTTGTGTTTGGGTTGTTTCACTGTCAGTTTGATAACCACCGAACACGCCGTGTGTGAAAAGGATAGAAGCGGAAGTTCCATAATGTATTCAAAAGTAAAATACAAATCTGCGCGTAGTAAACGGCTACATTACATCGGTAACGGAATAGAAAAGGTCGCTTTAACTTGCTGTGTACTCGCGCAGTGGTGGTTTTACTTCAAACCCATCACCAAGAACGGGTCGCCACAAAAGATGCTTCTACGGCGTCTCATTCCTTGTCATGGATTGGAGGTAAACACCACCACAGCGCGAGTAATTGTTGCGACTGTTCGAAGAATTCTGCCACACAACACTGCGTTTAGTAGCATAATACGACCGTATTAATCGAGGTGCCAGCACACATCCTGCTGCCCGCCGGATGGACGTCAAACCATGGTTTTAATAACATTGAACAATCAACCGAATCTTATTTAGATTGCGGAAACGCCAGCTGTCACCGTGCAAAGACGTCAAAAGGCAATCTGCAAAACAACTAAAAATCAGATATCGCAGTCTGCATCTGGCAAGATTTAATAAGATTCCCCAAGAGAATTAACTCTAGATGGCAGGTGGGCAAGGAAGTCTTTTGGCTTATCGAGAGTCCAACCCTTTTTATTTACGTGTATCCCGCCCCTCTGCGGTATGTGTCGATTTTTTTTAAACATATTTACGCTACTAACACCCACACAATCAGCAGATAAACTGTTCCATTCATTTACAGTCCTTTGTGAAAATGAGAACTTTCTTATATCTAATCTGCTCGGCTCCTTTACTAATGTAATTTCCTGTCCTATATTCATAACCTCAAAGATATAAATGGGAAGTTAGTGACATAACAAGAAGCAGTATTGAAGGTCTGGGAAAACTACTTCAAGGAGCTTCTGAACCAGGAAGGAAATAACAATGACTTGGAATTACCATCGTATGTAGAAGGGAAAGTGGAGTTAGCTGATATTACTGATATACTAGGGTAAAAGGGATGAAGAAGGGGAGAGCACATGGTATCGATGAGATGTGTGTAGAGGTAAGGATAGCACGGGAGAGTGGAATCAGCTGGACACAGAGGCTGCTGAATACATTCATGAGGCAAGGTAAAGTACCAGAAGAGTGGTTGACAGGGCTAATTATCTCAAATATGGAAGAGGAAGAGAGATGTGCAAGATCCAGGGAAATACAGAGGTATCACACTTCTAAGTCACATCATGAAGCTGCTAGAGAGGATCCTGGATGGGAGGATTCGAAAGAGAGTATAACAGCAAATAGGGGAAGAACAACATGGATTCAGAAAGGACAGAGGGACGAAGGTAGAACAGCAAGTAGGGGACGAACAACAGAGATTCAGAAAGGGCAGAGGGACGAGAGTAGAACAGCAAGTAGGGGAAGAACAACAGGGATTCAGAAAGGGCAGAGGGACGAGAGTAGAACAGCAAGTAGGGGAAGAACAACAGGGATTCATAAAGGGCAGAGGGACGAGAGTAGAACAGCAAGTAGGGGAAGAACAACAGGGATTCAGAACGGGCAGAGGGACGATGGATGCAATGTTTGCATTGAGACATCTGGTGGAGAAGAGGCTGGAGATGCAAGGGAGAATGGCCGTGGGGTTTGTGGACATGTAGAAAGCCTATGACACAGTCCCAAGAAAGATAGTGTTGGCAACAGTGAGATGGATGGGAGTGCCAGAAGCAGAAGCCAGGATGATGGGAGAAATATATGAAAGAACAACAGGAAGAGTTCTGTCTGGATCTGGGATGTCGGAAGAGTTTCCAGTTAACATCGGATTGAGGCAAGGAAGCGCCCTAAGCCCATTACTGTTTGAAGACATGTAGAGGGGGTCATGATGGGCAGAAAAATCTTGAAAAAGCTGAAAGGGAAAGTCCTGAGAGTGTGTGTTACACCGGCATGCCTATATGGTCTGGAGACAGGGGTGATGACAGAACAACAACAAGAAGCTGCAGGTTTGTGAGAACAACTGGTTTAGAAGAATAACAAGATCAAAGAGTGTAAACAGAAAAAGGACGAATGACCTCAGAAAAGAGGTTGGAATGCAATGTAGTGTAACAGGAGGATTAGTGAGAAGCCAAATGAGATGGGCAGGCCACTTGGAAAGGATGGATGCCGGAAAGATAGCGCAGAGAGCAGAGGCGGAACAACATAAAAAACACAAGAAAATTGGAGAGCCACAGCTGAGATGGGAAGACTGCGTGAGGAGGGACATGAGAACATCAGGGGAGGCTGAAAGATAGAGAGAGGAAGCGATGGACAGAAAACTATGAAAGGAATATACACAGAGAGTGGTTCAGCTTTATTCTACCTGACCGTCACCCCTATACAACAGGGAACAAGGAGGAGCGCGACATAATCCTTCTATCTTTCTTAACTGATACAAAATATTTCTATCAATATTTTCATAACCATTCAATATTTTAAATACCTCTATCTAGCTACTCTGAGGCAGTGATTGAGGGGGCATTGAGAAAAGACAGGGTGTTTATGGGCGACGCAATTCTGAGAAAGACAGATAAGACACTAAACGAAGGGGAGGACGTCGTTGTTTGTTTGCCGGGGGCTAGGATAGAACATGTGAATGAAAGGGTAGAGAAGGTATTGATGCATGGCAAGGGAGGGTCTATATTAGTACACGTAGGGATAAATAATGCTGACAGGGAGGGAACAACTGGGGTAGTACAGAAGTACAGACAGTTAGTGGGGAAGTTAAAGAATACAAGAGTCGAACACATTATTCTCTCACGAATTTTGCCAGCAATGGGAGGAAGAGGGGCAACATATAGAAACTGCAAGAGGATGGCGATCAACGCACTAGTTGAGTAGACGTGTAAAGTTGAGGGGGTAGTATTCGTAGATTTATGGGGATACTTTGTTGGGAGGGAAGATATATACATGAGAGATGGCCTCCAAGTGGAAAGGGGCAGCAGTTTTCTCAGAGAACTTACTCCAATATATTGACAGTGGGACAGGCTGCATCTATTTAAACTAGATTCGCGTGGGGGGATTCACAGAGAAGCCTGAAATTGCAGGCATAGAAAAAGACAGCAGAAATAAATCAGCAAAGAACAGCCTGGAAAACTGTTCTGAATCACGATATAAATGTGTTTGTTTAAATGCAAGGAGCATAGTAAACAAACGAAGTGAACTAAACATTATGGTAGAAGATATTGACCCTCACATAATAGGTATAACCGAATCATGGGCCACCACTGATATATCAGATGCTGAATTGGGACTAACAGGCTATCTTCTGATCTCTAGTGTTTTTAAACCACATTCTTTTAGGCATATTTCGTAACTAAGACCCTTAAGTTTTTGTATAATTTTAGTCGCTCTCCTCTGTACTCTTTCTAGCATATCTATATCCTTCTTACGATACGGCCTCCACGCTTGTGTACAATATTCTAAATGAGTCCTAACTATTGTTTGTACAGCCGTATTATTAGTTCTTTTTTCCTTATATGCTATATTTCCCCTAATTAATCCAAGGATTTAATTTCCCTTTGAAGATGTAATTCCGCACTGCTCTGAAACCTTCATATCAGCACTAATGATTAACCCTAAGTCCTTTTTGTTTTACAGTTGTACTTAGATCAGTACCCCGTTTGTATATTATACATTTTTCGATCCTATATCCTGTTTGGAGGCATTTACATATCCCCAATTGAACAACATTTGAAACCTTTCAGACCATTTCATCAACCTGTCAAGATTATCTTGCAAATGCTGACTATCTCCATCACGTTTAATCCTTCTAAACATTTTGTATCGTCCTCAAATGTCAACACCTTGCTTGTTATATCATCGTCCAAATCGTTGATATATATTAAGAATAATGTATGTCCCAATACTGATCCCTGTAGTACCTAGTGGTTCTAGTTTCAAGCCTCCCCGCCAACTACTATCCGTTGTCTTCTGTCAATAAGTAATTTTTCTATCCAGTTAATTATACCATTCCCTATGTCATGGCCCTTTAGTTTAAGGAGTAATCTTTGATCTGGCAGTTTGTCGAAAGCTTTCTGGAAATCTAAGTACATGATATCTGCTGGTAATCCCTCGTCTACCCACTTAGTGATATCTTCCAAAAAACATATCATATTTGTTAAGCATGACCTCGCGTTTAGAAACCCATGTTGAGATGGGTTTATCAATTTATGTTTAACAAGAAAATCCATCATGTGATCTTTAATTACTGTTTCTAATAATTTGCAAAACACCGATGTTAAACTCACTGGTCTGTAGTTCTCTGACTTGTTTCTCGAATCTTTTTTTAAATAACGGTATACTGTTTGCTTCCATTCTAAAGGGACCACTCCCTCTTCTAATGACAATTTGAAAACTGCTGCAAGCGGTATGCTAATTTGCTCTACAATTTGCAATAGTAGTTTGAGCGGAATCCCCAAACTATGATGCTATCAGAAAGGACAGAAATGTCCATTGCGGTGGAGTACTTGTAATAAAAACATATATGGCTTGAATTCATATTATATTACATCCGCTACCTATTTCCATGTCCACCAAGCCAAAATATATATATAAAAAAATTCAATGAATTAGAAATTTAACATTTTATGCTGTGCATCCGGACATTTTCGAATATGCATATTTTTGGCGCGCTTTTCGGGATGCCGAGATGTGACGTCACATATGACCCATAGTCGCATCAGGCCGACCCTTTCCATGCATTCAGAGCACGTTTACAGGGATAGCTTTCGGATCGAAACCAACGTCGAAATGAGTTATGCGATATTCCGATGTTATACAAACACTAGTCATCATAGAGGAACCATCAGTTATCTTACGGATTCACATGATTCCAATTTTATTCAAAACAATGAATGCGAATGGGTCTACAAGTTGACTAGGTTTCGCCGAGCTTGGGCTCGTTTTTTAGAATAATTATATCGGATGCAATCAACGGGAGATAATCTACACCAATAAACATACATAACAAACATATATTGTATCCAGCTACAGAAAGTAACGTATACAAGTGTATAATCTTATAATATCACTAGAATATCGATGTATGAAGGAGGAGTTGTACAATTTATTATAACAACTTAAATCAGTCAGCGAATTTCTGTCGGTCCTGCTAGCTCATTTGGTAAAGGCGTTGGTTCCTTGGCATTTATTTTGTAATCGGGCGACGCCGGTTCGATCCCGACACCAAACCATTGATTTTGTAACACTTGTTTTTGTTTCTGTTTTCACCAAGTGATATAAACCAAATCATTTTTATACTAAATAGCTCCCCTTATCACGCACATCTTCCAGCAGTCGTACAACACATGCAAACTCCCCGACGACTGACTCACTAGTAACTCTAATACACAAAAAGCCACAAATCTGACCCTGCAAACTACCAACCATTATCACTAACGTGCATCCTCTGTAAAGTCATGGAACACATCATTCTAGGTAATATATGGAAACACCTGAACAAACACAACATCCTCCTCCAATTTCAACACGGATTCCAGTCAGGTCTGTCTTGTGAATCTCAACTCATCGCGACAGTTCATGACTGGATGACTGCTATGGACAACAAGACACACGTAGATGCAATCCTGCTTGATTTTGCCAAAGCTTTCGACAAAGTCTCCCACAAACAATTACTATCCAAACTAGTCTCCTACGGAATAATTGGAAACATACAAAATAATTTTGTCAAACCATAAACAGAGAGTTTCAGTAAATGGAGTTCTGTCGGACACAACATATGTTACACCTATCTGGGGTTCCACAGGGCTCAGTCCTAGGACCAGTCCTCTTCATCCTCTACATGACATAAACGAAAACATCCAATCTCCCTTAGCCTCTTTGCAGACGACAGCATTATATATCATAAAATCATCTCCGAAACCGACCATGACATTCTTCAAACTGACCTGATCCAACTCCAAACATGGTCTTACAAATGGCAAATGGGATTTAACATTTCTAAATGTGTCCACCTCCCAATAACAGACAAAATTAAACCAAAACTACCCTCATTTTCATTCTTCGGCATGTCACTCACTACAGTATCCAGCCATCTGTATCTCGGAGTAAAATTAGATTCAAAATTAACCTGGGCAACTCACATCACCGACATAGTTTCCAAATTCTCAAAAGTCCTAGCCAAGATTAAAAGAACCTTTGGCCCATACAAAACCGAAGTCAAAGAAATAGCTTATAACATGCTAATCCGGTCAAAACTCGAGTACGCATCACCCATATGGAACCCACACACTGCCACCCAAATTAAGCACAAAAATGTATACAACACTACGCTGTCAGATTTGTTAAAAATATCATAGATGCCAAACCTACTCAGCAGACCTAGTAACCACCCTTTGAATGACCAACTCTTGAACGACGACGCATTATCAAACAAGCCATGACATTTTATAAAATTTTAAATAACTATCAAGATCAACCCCCAGCCAGGCCTTCTAACAGAGTCAAGAACCCGTAGCCACTATGTAGCCCCTAGGTGCCGCATTAATGCAGCTGTTTTCTCTTTCTACCCCAGAGCAATACGTATATGGAACATGACCCCAAATCACTGAAATAGAAAGCCCCATTGCTTTTCAAACAGCCATCATGAACCTTCCATTCAACACACCCAATCATCTTAATTGCCTTTAAATAATATATTAATAATTTATTAATTTAAGCAACCCACAGCGTATGTGCCAGAACACAATAAACTCCTGCGCTAGCCCAAGATTGGGCTATTTGGAGTACCCGACCTAAGACCTACGTCGAGACGTATTGGCCTCGCTGTTACAAAACAGATTAGCTACAATCGCACATGTCGATTGTTTATTGTTGTAAAAACAGTCACATCTTTATCACTAGCGCGTCTGACAACCACTGTCCCCGGCGGATTTGTTTAATCACGGAACCTTGTTCTGCGGCGCTCGGCGCCAGTTAATTTATGGACTCTTTCGACAGATGTGAGTGATACCGAAATTTCCGCCGCATATACACAGCCTTTTCCTTCTCTTGACGCTAACCATCATGGCTCGATCCGGTCCGTATCTCGTGCCAGAAGTAGGCAAATCGTACTTCGCTAGGGTAGTGAACCATGTGACCTGCTCCTTCGACCTGTCGTGCCAGGTGTAGCCGATATAAGTTTTCTCTGTTTCCTTGTTGTCGAAGAAGAAAAAAACCATGTTAATTTGTTCCAGAAACTAATTGCACAAGTAATTACATTTATGTTTACATGTAGTGTATTCTAACAATTAAAATTGACGAAAAGTGTTATTAACGTAAGCCACCTTAGTTTCAACGCCTTCTTCAGGCACGGTCATAGTGGGCACCTACTCATGGGCTGGACATGGGACTATTATCGGTCCGTGACACCGGTTTGTTATTTACCATTTTCATCACCATAAATTAATTAATTCTCCCACAAACAGCGTTGGAGGAGAGCTCAGTGACCCATTTGCTGTATTCACCTGTCAATCCTTTATCGCATTCGGTCAAGATGACATTTACCTCTTTATTGGATGGCATATTTAGTTTCTACGTAATATGAACTAAGACGCGACGACTCCTGAAAGCGATATGATTATGCTGGGAAAGTATCGTATGTGAATATGTTCTCAAGTGGCGGGCGCCGTGTGCGGTCTGCGGGCTCCTGTTTGATTGTTCCGACATCAGTGATTGTTATCTGTGTCTGTCATCTTATCGGAGAACGTCTTAACGACGCAGTCACAACGGATCGATAGCCTGCTTCTTCTTCCTCTGCCCCGTACAACAAATACACTTGCTGTTGTGCTTGGACTAGCATTTCAGCGCGTTGAAACAAAGGGGCTAAACGGTCACTGATCAGTTTGGAAAGCCAAGTCGTGAACAGTTTGATATGTCCACTGAGGAGTTAATGAGGATAAGCGAGATCAAATAGTTGGATTTTTATGTGACCCCACAATGCTATTGTCTTTCCTGCTGATTAATATTAACAGGAGCGAGTTGCAGAGAGTTGGTGCATCAACCGAAGACTCGTGTTGTTTGTCTTAACTTTGGGAATAGAACGTAGGTCAGAATTAGATAGTCGAAGCTGTTTAAGCTTTCATGCAATAGTGAACAGTGACCGTGCTGTAACAAGAAAACAGTTTCTAAAGAGTTATTAAAAAAACTGGTTATTAAATAGTATCTTGCTATAACAAGACACCAGACATTTAAACAAGTGTTTTGTTATATCAAAATTAAGATATTAACGGGTTTCTTGTAATAAAACAAACTCTTTAATAACTGGTTTCTTGTTACAACAAGAAAGCCTTTGATACCAGGTTTCTTGTTATAACAAGACACTTGTTATTAAAGAACATCTTGTAACAAGAAGAAACTTGTCATCCTAGAAAGAGTGTTTTGTGATTTGCAACATGACGCGTCTATGTACGTGTCAATAGACGAGTTTCAATGTTTATAAACAAACGTGACATATTTGGATGCGCGCGCATACTGGCGGCAGAAGTAGCATCTGTATATGGCGAGAGGCTTGTTAAAAATGGATGGCTCGGCAAATAAAAGCAAATTCGCCACAGAAAATGATAATTATCTGGTCAAACTTCGTCTTAATACCGGTGAGCAGCTTCCAGATACATATACGTTACCAGACAATGAGTGGTCGCTGAATTTGGAGCAGTGACCCGCATTAGTGTTCCCCCAGATTCATCTTTACCTCATTAACACATCGAGCATAATTATATACACCTACGAGAACAAGGGAGCGTACAAGAGTTTGGACGCATACGATCATGTTGTATGTGGTCATGTACAGCGAGTGAAATATCATTTTATAAATAAGAACTGCTTCTTGATGGCTGAAGTCCTCCCAAGTCAGCAAGAGGGAGAACAGCCAACGATGTACGTACAAGGTCTGAGTGTGTGTCCATACGGCTAAGCATCTGGCGAGCATACAGCACACTGCACACGTATGGCGGGGTAAGCAAAGTAAGACGTTGTATTTTTTCTTTTTCATAATTGTATTAATTAACTAAACGTATTACATCCTAATCAAGCACAGTATTATACATAGCGACAATAACTTTCAACTACCATATGCCAAAGCACGGGAGCAGCTTGTAATACAGTTATTTATTTATTCATCTAGCAATACCAATTATGGAACCCCCTACCTCCACAGGATTCAATATAGTTTTAAGCAGAAAGGTCAACAAATTCCTGTTGAATACAGCCATAGCACTGGAAAATAGCAAATTCCTGCATTATTACAATCTTGGACTTAGTCATGTTATCCGAATGTTATAATGACCCGATGTTCTATATTTTTAAAGCCAAACTAGGGTGTATCTTAGTTATTATGTATACAAAACTATACATGTTCTGTATTTTCCGTCTAGTCATCCTATGCTTGGCCCTAGACCTCAAAGGAAATACGCTGCTATGGCTATGGAGTTATCTTAAGGAAATTATGGTGACAATGTCTTTGCCTGAATAAATCAAATCAAATTAAACAAATTGTTTTACTACAATATTTATTAATACATAGAAAAAAGAAAAAAAAAGAAAAACTTAACTTTGTGCATCGCACAATTCCGTGGCAATTTTTTAATGCAATATTTAATTTTTTTATGTTCAAGGTTGAAATGGCAGTTCGAAATGGTATAACCTAGCCGGAGGCCTGTGTATCAAAAGCATCGGCCTGGAATGACATGTCGAGGAGAAAAGTCAACCAAGCACCACGGTCCCATATCGACCTCCGTAACCAAAGAACAGCCTTCAGAGAACAAGATTCAACACATTGAAGCGCCATCTTCCTGAGAGACATGAACATATTTTAATGATGCATGTATTGTAATTGTAACATATATATTCTTTGTTTCTGCCGCCAGGTGGATTTAATTTATGCGCGCGTCATCAGGAAACTCGTCTATTGTATCGGGTACAAGGATAAGGAAGATCACTGTAACTGATCTGGTCCATAAATACAATAATATAAAAGAAACGTACAGTACTTGCAAACGTCTGTGTCTTACGCCTCTAAATAATGCCTCGTGGGTGTGTCGCATCACGCCACCTGGTGGAACACTTCCGGCATTTAGATCTCCGAGTGATCGCCTAATTACAAAGTCAAATGTCACGAGGTAGACCTTGGGGGAAAAGCACAAATATAACTCGCAGACGAAAGAAATGCAGGCGAAGCCAAACAAAGTCTGATGAGGTTAATCAAGGATGAGAGAATTTAATAGCTCAGAAGACACGAAAACATCCTAATCACACTGCGGCAAAGATGCATCTGTTGCTACAACCGATGCAAAGAGGACTAAGTAAATAGTCCTTCGTAGTAGTAGTAATAATAATATGACTTTTATAACGTCAATATCCTCGAAAAATCCCAGCTCAGTGGCGCAGCAAAACCAGAAAGAAAGAAAAAAGAAAGTAAATAATATTGTGTTTTCCAGCCAGTCTCTTTATATGTGTGTACGTGTGTACGTGTGTACGTGTGTACGTGTGTACGTGTGTACGTGTGTACGTGTGTATGCATGTATGTATGTATGTATGATTATTTTTTTTAATGAATAATGTTTGACGAAATATCGAAATATAAATATCACGGAGTTATCAGTGAATAATTAATATTGTAATTCACCTTTTACTTTCACATGCACACAGCTAAATCTATCCTAGGCAAGAGTATATTGTTATGTTTAACTTCTTTCTCGCACCCCCCCCCCCCTGTATCTTAACACAATGTGTCGTCTTTTGCTCTAGCCACCTGTACCTATTGGTTGCCGGTATGAAGCCTTCCCGAAGTGCAACGCCTTCATTCCAACAGGAAGTGATCAACAGAAGCACGTCGACGACTTAAACGTAATGTAATATCTCACACATTTGCCTTTCGTAATATCTTCGATATCGTTTAGATATATAATGGACAATTTCATCGCCAACCAAAATCGTGCGTAGAATATCCTTTGCACCATACCCGACCTTACGAATGAGGTGCAATTGAAACATCCGTTCTGCTAGGCCATACGCGGAAGTCGACCTTTCCCACGTTCTCGATCCCGTGGGATCAATATCCCCGTTGCGTGATGATCGTCACTCCATTTTTTATTGATGATGGTTGTCAAAAAGGGCAGTTCCGTGACATAGTTACGGCTGCGCATGATGAAGGTTATGTGCGTCACCGATTTTGCGAACGCGGCCGGTGCGAGACTCGAGACCCACGGGGTTGCATGTAAGTAAACATAAAAGGGTTGCCTACAAAGCTGAGTACTGCTCTCACTCTGCGAGTGGAAAGGACACATCACCGTCATGCGGTTAGAACACATTATCGTCTGCGTCAGGTGGACGTTGACGAAGATGGGAGCGACGAACTAGTAGATGGTGCACCCGGTTATCGAGCAAGGACACCGGGGTTTAACTCTGCTTGGGTAATTTCGTTCATACCACGTTGCCTGTATCGTTTGGAAGAGACACTAAACGCCGTTGGTCCCTTCTACCTGGTGCCTGTGGCAGGGGAAGTAAAATATTTCCCACATTAGAGGCCTTTATCTCTAACCTACCATGACTAAACTTTGTAATGTAATGTGTGTGTGGTGAATTAGTGCGCGTGAGGGCTTGTGTATGGTGGGCGTGCGTGCAAGCGTGCATGCGTGTTTGGGTATTTGTGAGTATGGAATTTTGTCGGCGAATTGTTTTCTGATGGCCAGATAAGATAATAAGATAACTACCACATATTTCAACAATCGGACCGGCGATCGCCTACTTTAGCAGTGGTCTAATTTTGGTTCGGCAGGTGAATACAACTCGTCTGCGGTGAGAATCGTCTCGTGCACGAATACATTTGATACGAATTCTCTTGAATACGACTCCTCTAGGTATCAGTTTTTTTTCCGTGAAGCTGTGTTATAATAAATTCCAGGTAACATACATACCATTGCCTAGCTACGGCAAGTTAGGCAACATCATCGTTGCTGCAGCACTATTAACATGTATTGTGCATCAACATAATCGTTGCTGCAGCACTATTAACATGTATTGTGCATCAACATCATCGTTGCTGCAGCACTATTAACATGTATTGTGCATCAACATCATCGTTGCTGCAGCACTATTAACATGTATTGTGCATCAGCATCATCGTTGCTGCAGCACTATTAACATGTATTGTGCATCAACATCATCGTTGCTGCAGCACTATTAACATGTATTGTGCATCAACATCATCGTTGCTGCAGCACTATTAACATGTATTGTGCATCAACATCATCGTTGCTGCAGCACTATTAACATGTATTGTGCATCAACAGCATCGTTGCTGCAGCACTATTAACATGTATTGTGCATCAACATCATCGTTGCTGCAGCACTATTAACATGTATTGTGCATCAAGTCAAAGGGGAGTAAACGTAAATTAAAACACAAGTTAAAACGTAAGTTAAAACGAACTAAAACTCTTTTATAAATGAGAAACCAGCCTGAATGGTGTCACAAAAAAGAAATGAGCAGAAATCTCCAGCACAAACGACCACCGACTCACCTTTCGCCGGGAAGAAGATGCTCCGTCAAAGGTACTGACGCCTGCTCTTGGCCGGGCAGCCGTCAGCTCGCGGCAATCCGAGTATAATGACGAAACGACGTGACCTGTTGAAGATATCGATGTGAATGACGACTCGGTCACGATCGGCGTGCCTGATGCCCGTAATTGTTTTTGCCACTAGTAACGATTGGCGTCGCGAGCGGCAAGCATTTCGGGGCAAAAATAATTATGTATACCGCGCGCACATAAGCGTAACTGAGACGGAGGCTAATCTACCTTGTTACGTACTGTGAGGTGCGGAAAAATTACGAGCCGTCTGGCTTCGGTCATTAGGCGTAACGGCACGTCAACGTTTGTACGCGTCTAACTATGCTCATTACGCCAATGCGCTGCACTTGAAATAAACATCGACGACATTGTGTCATGCCGCCGACGCGTCTCCACCGCGGTTACGACTCGCCAAATACGCCGACGCCCTAACCCGCACACACCCGTGACAATGCCGTCTCATCATCTATCAACACAGACGAATACAGCGGTCCGCAATTATCAGATTTTACACTCCGCCCGTAACAAAACGTGTTCCATGGCATGATAACGCTAATTGTGGTGACTTTCAGTGCCGTCGGATTTTCACCAAGCCGATATCAACACATGTTACATAGTCTGTTAATGTGCTACATAACCTGATAACATTTATTGTGGTGAAATCCACCGTCGTCAGATTTTCACTCCGCCCGTAACAAAACGTGTTACATGGCATGGTAACGCTAATTGTGGTGAATTTAACTGCCGTCGGATGTTCACCAAGCCGACATCAACACATGTTACATAGTCTGTTAACGTGCTACACAACCTGATAACATTGATTGTGGTGAATTCCACCGTCGTCAGATTTTCACTCCGCGCGTAACAAAACGTGTTACGTAACCTGATAACGTTGACAGTGGTGAATTCAACGACCGCCAGATTTTTACTCTGCTCATATCAACACGTGTTGTGTGCTGATAACGTTGATTGTGGTGAATTCCATGGCCGTCGGATTTTCACCATAACTCATCATAACTTGAATCTGCCCTTAACAATGTTCGCTACGTAAAATGACAAATTTGATGTGGTAACTTCGGCTGCGACCAGATCTTTACTCCGCCCGAAGCAGTAAGTTCACACCACCTGATATATTTGATGAGTGGTCCGCTTCAGGCAAACTATCTTACATTAGACAGCTATATATAAGAGTGTCGTGTATGATTAGAGACCCCTCAACATAACATTAATCTTCTCCAAGATCAAACGAATAGGATTAACTACAAGTTCGCTTCACACTCGGCAATTTGCTTTCTTTGCAAAAAGGGAACCAATGAAATAGGACAACATTTACCACATCTTGCAACCCTGCATGTATATGTGTGTGTGTGTGTGTGTGTGTGTGTGTGTGTGTGTGTGTGTGTGTGTGTGTGTGTGTGTGTGTGTTTGTGTGTTTGTTTGTTTGTGCGTGCGTGCGTGCGTGCTACGTGTGTGGGCGTGAATGTACGAATGCTTACACCCATACGCGTGCCGTTTCGACTGTCTAGTCGCTAGATCGCCGTGCACAACACTCCTCGCTCGCAAAATTCCAGAAAATGTCAACAAGACTCACTCATCAGAACCTCTACTACTAAACGAATAACGGGTTCCCCCTCTGACTTCTCGCCGCTCTTACCTGTAACATCGCTGGGAGGTTAACTATAGTCTATAGTTAACTATAAATATAGTCGCTGCTTAGTGTCTGTGCATCGTGACAGAGGCTAAAGATGAGGCCGCCAGTGCCTTACCGGTGGCAATGCACCAGTTGTCGTACACCATCCTTCACGCGCCTATAAACCAACGCTGTTCCCACGGAGTGTCGCATCTGGCGGCGCAGACTATATGCAGGTGTGTGGTCGATTCGCCAACACACGCATCCATCGCCAGTTATTTAGCGACGACCCACCGGTGTCGTGGTTGTGCATGCTGCTGTGAGGCCATGCTGCACCGTCAGGTGAACGCGACAGCAGATCTTCACTTGTTGCATGAAACAGACATGGTATCGGATTCTCTTAGTCAACAATATTAAGTTGTCGTTTCGGCGTATGGTCTTCTTTGGTTACCCGTTTTGATGTCGTGTACTGGCGCATTTTTCGAGTGCAGTGCATTGTTCAAAGTAGTGATATAGCCGGCTTCAGGTGCACTGTAACAATGTCTCAGTGCGTCGAGGATCAGGAGTTTGTACAAGTAAGGAAAATACAAACGGCCTCAGAACCCATTTTCCGGCCAGACGGTTACTGACGGCAATACATCAAGGATTCAATGCTTTATTTTAAGTCTCAACTAAAATGGTAATATCAATAATAATCATTATTAATAATCAGTTATAATTATGTAATATAATAATAATAATACATTAGCTGGACGTCATACATGTTAATATGTCGATGTTGTTGTAAAGTAACGTAACAACAATAATACAGACTAGTCAGTTAATAGAACGTTGCCGAGCGCTGGAAACAACCCAGCAACAACTATTAACGAGTTTTGTATACACCATTTCTTTATCGTTATCGTTTTTAGAAATATCAACTCAACATTAACATTTACCACAGGCACTCGACTCGTTGATACGAACAAACAAGTCCACCTTGAACTGCAAACATTCAAACGTTCAAACGTTCTCTTATTATCAATTTAAAACAAATCACCTCGAACGAGTTCCGCGACGGCCGTTACTTAAAAGGCCGTCGCGTCGACTACCATACGCTAATTGCGTTCGTGTCATAAATTCCCCAAATGATATTATAAAATGGCAAGTTTTCGCTGTTAAATTGCTATTTATATGCGTGGAAGCGCGCTGAACAGACCACCATAAAAATAGAATTGTAACGCCGCATGACAAGATTATTTAATGACACCAGATGACGCTAATTGTATGCGTTTTTCTCAAATGTCATGGTACAATTATAATATTGATTGATTTAATGCTCAACAGATTAAAATTGTTTTGAAGGAAAAAAAAGACTGATGTTCATTTCCATTTGTGATGCAAAACGATGCGTTTGCACATGTGTATAATGCAATTTCTCTTAACGTTCTGACTGATGTCATTTTTTACGCAATAATCAAGTGCGCATCCCGGAGCATAGTAAATTTGAAAAGCGCGTCGTAGATATTGTGAAAACAGATATTGACCCACACGGCATCGCATAATTAATAATAGATGACGAATGAACGCTGGCAGGCTACGAAATGTTTAGGAAGGACAAGCGAGAGAGAAGGAGAACCGGAGTAAAGTAACCTATTAAATAATCTACCCAGGCTATGAAGCAAAGCTGACAAACGGAACATATTGCGAAGAAGTACTTTGGTGCAACGAGGTTCTCAGTAAATCAACAATGTATGGTTAATGTATCAAGCACAGAACAAGTAACTAAAAAGGGAAATTCAGCTTGTAGTGACAACATGTCAACAGAACTGATAAAGAAAGGAGAAGTCATGCTTGGTGTCCTGACCATAATCTGCCAAAATTTAAAATCTTAAACTATGTCAAAATTACCGCACAATAAGTGTAATCAGCCTGTTAAACAAAGTTGTGATGAGAGTAATCCCAAACAGACTTGTTCAAGGATGCCGCATGGTTATACTTATAGCTGAGGGTGTAACGATACGTTTAACTGTCGATGCCAGCATGTACCACTCATAGCAAATTTAACTACTGATAGTTATCGCAGTCCAAATTACCAAGCAGTTCAGAGTGCTAGTACTTGTTAGTAGTGTCTGAAGGTGTACGATTTGATCATAATATCTGCACTTTTTGAACTTTGAATGATGTGTTGTGATGTAACATAGACTTAGGAGTAGAGACAAATAGGTAAGAATGCAATTTTGTGACGTAACTAATTTAGGCCTATCTAATACATGTTTACCAAGATTGGTCATAGACTGAGAGATCCACTGATTGTACAATGTGTGTGTGTTGTTCCTACAGCGCCACTCCATCGGCACGACGAGTGTACAGTACGCCCACTGGTTCCTCTGGCGATGTCTGAGGAAGTCAACCAGGCGATCACAGCCATCTGTGAGGAGCAGTGCATGCTGGCTGACAAGGTAAACACTGCACTAGCCTCCATTATCCTGATTCTGTAATGAGGCGCCAGTTTCTGTAGGGCAGGTTGTCTTCCTCTCGCGTTTTGGTGTGGACAATCTTGCAGGTGTTCCACTGTCATTAGAGTCATTAGAGCCGCGCCACGTGGACACAAGTCGGTTTCTCCAATGTGAAGTTTGGTGTGGGTATGGCACTTGAGTCTGCAGTGTCCAGTCATCGCCGCATCATTATCAGAAGAAGAAGATGCAGACAAAAGAACACTTGGAGTGACAGCATCAAATAGTGGACAGAACATAATTTTACAGAGAGCCTGAAGGCGACAAGGAAAAGAGCGAGCTCGGTGGAGAATCATTGTGAAGAAACCGTCCTCGACTGATGTGCTGCCCCGACAACAACCTTTGTCAAAGGAGAGATGTAGGTGAAAGACATATTACACTACAATACGCCAGAAGAGGGAGTGATTGTAAATGCAAATGTTTTATATATTCAAATAGAAATATAGCTGCAAATGACATGTTCCTGCATCGCATTGAAATGCAAATGTTCTGGGTCGTATTTAAATGTTTTGTTTTATATTATGGGTATAAATGTAAAATTTACTATTAATGAATACGAATAAGCTATGCAGATGATACAATCATAGACGCGTGAATTTCTTAGGTTCTGCCCCCCCCCCCCCCATTAAATGTGACAGTCGATGTTTGTTTTTGTGGCGAGCGTCAATGACGGGTGGAAATCTACATTTTATCAGACGATTATTATGTATTTTGTCGACTGTGAAAGGTGTCTGCAAATGGAGGGCCAACATATGGTTTTCTGCTCCCCCCAGTAATAGACGGCGCGGCGACGAAATGTTTTTTCCAAAGCAAACCCTCCTCCGTTTTCGGATGTTATAATTTCAGCCGAGACAGCGGAGTGAAGCTGGAGAAGCTAAATTGACAGTAGCGGCGCGACGTAAAAATAACATTTTCAACAGCACTGTCTCCCCGTGTTCCGATGGCATGAGTTCACAGCCGAGACAGCGGAGAAGCTGAAGTTACAACGGCGCAGCGGTAAAAAAATCTCCAATAGCACTCTCCCTGTCTTCTGGTGTCACAGTCGAGCCAACCGAGACAGCCACAAGGTGAAGGAAGATGTGAAGATATGCGGCGGCGCTGCGGCGAAAATTTGTCAATGGTGCTGGAGCTCCGGTAGCTCCTCCCCCCAATATGAATTTCGTTCCCGCTCCACTGTATACAATATGAGGCTTACTAAGCAATAATAAACCGTTTTAGCAGGTGTAATATTACACAAGTTTATTACTAAGACAATTACACCTTAATTTGAACTGCATTTGATTGGTCATTAACCAAATCTAAACTGTGTTTGCATGTATTTCAATGGTAATTAAATGCAAATGCACAACATTTTGCATAGTCGCATTCAAATGCTCAAAATCCAAAGAATTCAAATAATGCATTCAAATGAATCTTGATTGGTTAACAAGCCTGATGTTCGTCACATATACAGTAGAAAGCATTATAGAGTGTATGGGGGGGGGGGGGGGGGGGGGGGCGGCCAATGCTTCCTATTTCTTATATATGATTGTTTTTCGTACTCAACATGTTTGGAAACAATCAGAAATGAGGATGTGTTGTGTGTAGGTAGGGTTATCTTCTCAAAGTTAAATACTTGACTAAATTAAAATATATAAAACATTAGCTTTCATTATGCATGACTATATTGGAATAATTTATTGAAGAACAAGACGGCAACACAATGCTGAACCTTCCAAACGACAGGACTGTAGATCGTATTGAGAGTTCTCTTTCATAAAACAATTCGAAAATACACAACAGCAAGACAAATACAGTACATGTGGGGGTACAGTACATGTGGGGGTACAGTAGTTGTGGGGGTAGAGTACTTGTGGGGGTACTGTACTTGTGGGGGTACAGTACATGTGGGGGTACAGTACTTGTGGGGGTACAGTACTTGTGGGGGTTCAATACATGTAGGGGTACAGTACTTGTGGGGGTTCAATACATGTGGGGGTACAGTACTTGTGGGGGTACAGTACATATGGGGGTACTGTACATGTGGGGGTACAGTACATGTGGGGGTACAGTATTTGTGGGGATACAGTACTTGTGGGGGTACAGTACATGTGGGGGTACAGTACTTGTAGGGGTACAGTACTTGTGGGGGTTTAATACATGTGGGGGTACAGTACTTGTGGGGGTACAGTACTTGTGGGGGTACAGTACATGTGGGGGTACAGTACTTGTGGGGGTACAGTACTTGTGGGGGTACAGTACTTGTGGGGGTACAGTACATGTGGGGGTACAGTACATGTGGGGGTACAGTACTTGTGGGGGTACAGTACTTGTGGGGGTACAGTACTTGTGGGGGTACAGTACTTGTGGGGGTACAGTACATGTGGGGGTACAGTACTTGTGGGGGTACAGTACATGTGGGGGTACAGTACGTGTGGGGGTACAATACGTGTGGGGGTACAGTACTTGTGGGGGTACAGTACTTGTGGGGGTACAGTACTTGTGGGGGTACAGTACTTGTGGGGGTACAGTACTTGTGGGGGTTCAATACATGTAGGGGTACAGTACTTGTGGGGGTACAGTACTTATGGGGGTACAGTACTTGTGAGGGCACAATACTTGTGGGGATACAGTACTTGTGGGGGTACATTACTTGTGGGGGTACAGTACATGTGGGGGTACAGTACATGTGGGGGTACAGTACTTGTTGGGGTACAGTGCTTGTGGGGGTACAGTACTTGTGGGGGTACAGTACATGTGGGGGTACAGTACTTGTGAGGGTACAGTACTTGTGGGGGTACAGTACTTGTGGGGGTACACTACGTGTGGGGGTACAGTACATGTGGCGGTACAGTAGTTGTGGAGGTACAGTACCTGTGGGGGTACAGTGGCTATATCCAGGTACTCATTCGTACAGCTGAGTGAATTGAAGCAATGTAGAGTAAACGAACTTGCCCAAGGGTTGACACCGGCGCACAGGATTTGAACCCGCGTTCTCTCAATCGAAAGTCCGGAGCTCTTACCGCTGCGCTACTGGCTCCACTAAGGTAGGTAAGGTAGGACCACTGGAAAACAATATTGGAAACATAATACCACCTTGTTTTGATGTGGCAAAGTCCATGAATGCATAGTTCAGCCCACTATCCACTACATAATATGGAAGTTACGGTTTGTTGCATTTATTGAAATTGAGAGAGATTATTCAGATCATTTGGCATTATTTTTATATGCGGAAATCTTAGTAAAGAAAACTAAGAGTTCGAAAAATACTAAATGATAAATATGGTTAAGGAAACTGTAGACTAAATTATTGTATCTCTTGCAAAAGTGCTTTATTTTTCACTGAAAGAGGGAATGGTTCCATTAGTAGGAAAGGAGGCAAACATTTAAACTTTATTACGGTCTCAGTGCTCAATCATGAGCAAATATTGACTGTTCTTTAGGTAATAATTTAAAAACGGATGTGAGGTTAACATAATTGCTATACAAATAACTAGAACCATTATTTACATTATATTAATAATGTTGGTAACTCTCTTTATGAAGCAAAACTGACTACATCCATCTCAATATGGGTTCCTAAAAGCTAGGCCAACTATAGCTAATCGTGTACAGTTTGTGAAGACAAAAAATGGGTAGATGATGGATCACCAGTAGATATAAGAATAGTCTATTTGGATTTTCAGAAAGCTTTCAGTAAAGTGTCATTTAAAAGACCGCAACTTAAACTAAAAGCCCACGGTATAGGGCATAGTGTAATGAACTGGATAGAAAACTGGATGACAGATAGAAAACATATCTAGGCCCAGTAAAGACGAAGAGAAAGAATACGAAGAGTATTAATTGATGAGAGGCTTTCTATTTTGAGTGGGCTCGGAATTCAAAAACAAGCCATAGTAAAGCGTGCAATGCCAGTGTAGCTCTGTGACGTAATGTGATTGTCAATTCAAAATGGACGATGGGGAACGCCAATAAATATAGAAAGTAATTCATAATTATATATATATAAATTATATATATATATATACGCACATATATATATATATATGTGCGTATATATATATAATTATATATATGTATATATATATGTGTGTGTGTATATATATTAAGCATCGTACCTGTGTTTAGACAATGAACAATTGTTTTCATAGTGTTTCATTCTGCGGTTTATTTTATTCCCCCTGGATCAAAATTTAATACATGTACAATGGCCTAGTCAGCCATTAAACAAGTATCAGTGTCAGTGTCAGTGCTGCAACATCAAAGTGTCACATTAAACTTTCACACAAAAATAAGATTACGCAAGATAAAAACCCACGGCGTGTTGAGGATAACGTAATCAACTCGGTTGACAAATGGCTGACAGGCAGAAGACAAAGTGTGTGTGTACAATTGTACCGGACTTGTTAGGTTGCGTTGTGTCGTTCATTTTGATTATATAGTGCAAGCGTTGATCGATAATGACGGGGAGACGTGACTGATGTGGCTCATGAACTCTGATGAATAGTTTCGGAACATTCATTACCCGGCGAACTCTATAACAATTTTATTTACATTTAATATAAATTGTGGTTATTACTTGATTGGTATCGTTGACAGGTAAAGCCATCCCCACCGGTCTCTCAGCCGCTAAGATAGGCATTCGCTTTTATAAAGCCACAACATTGCTCGCGAATAGATACACTGGAAAGGGCAAGCGTGTTTTGCGACAGCAGCTACCGTTGCTAATAGTACCAGAGAAACTGGGAATACATAGTTTGCCCGATTTTGCCAATTATGCAAACTATAATATATAAAAACATGAAGATACGTTTGCGATACTGAGCTGATTGACTGCCTGACTAACTGACTGACGGTGTTTGTGTGTGCGTGGGTGCGTATATGTGTGTTCGTGTGTGTGTGTGTGTGTGTGTGTGTGTGTGTGTGTGTGTGTGTGTGTGTGTGTGTGTGTGTGTGTGTGTGTGTGTGTGTGTGTGTGTGTGTGTGTGTGTGTGTGTGTGTGTGTGTGTGTGTGTGTGTGTGTGTGTGTGTGTGTGTGTGTGTGAGCGTGTGCTAATCCGCACGTTTGCTGGTGATCGCTGCGTGTATATGCTCCTATGCATATGCATGCGGGCGTACATGCTTCTGTGGATGTTTGCTTGTGTGCGTGCGTGACTGTTGCAAGCGGCGACAAGGATGTGAGGTGTGTTGTTCATTTTGATTATTGTCTTAATCGATACGGGTCCGTAGCCAGCTTTTTCACAACGGGGGGAGGTTCACATTTTCCCAATGCAGACTCCAGGGGGCGCCACACGCTCATGTGG
This sequence comes from Escarpia spicata, assembly GCA_963995525.1. Classification (NCBI taxonomy): domain Eukaryota; kingdom Metazoa; phylum Annelida; class Polychaeta; order Sabellida; family Siboglinidae; genus Escarpia; species Escarpia spicata. The sequence goes on from OZ023217.1 coordinate 21,180,832, forward strand.
GGTTATATTTTTCACAATGCAGAGGGCTGTTCCCGTGGGAGTTCACCCACATAATGCACAGGGTAGGGTTTCTAGCTGAAAGGATAATAAAGGTTCGTGGACCGTGTGGTTTCATCTTATATTCAAAAACCACATTAGCATCACCAGCAGGCCATTAGCGAAGCTGTTTCGGAGGGGTGGGGAAGTGGGATTCATATATGTGGTCTGTGGAAATTTGTCACATTTTGCTGCTGATTAAGCGTAATTTATACCCAATTTTATTCATAAAAGCCAACAGTCAATGATATTATATTATTAACACAACTGAATTACTTACTAGAAACACTTCACCACATGTGCAGTTTTGAATATATATATATATATATATATATATATATATATATACATATACACACATAATAATATCATAAACTAGACACCGAGGAGTGTGGGTGTGTCCAAGTTTTGTTAGAGTAAACACTTAGTGTTACAATTTGGTGACATTAACAATGTGGTTTTCAGTAATAATTAATTAATTATATATGTAACTGATCTGCAGCGCAAAATGTCCACAATTTATCAACAACATAATTCAGTTAGTAATTTAATAAAACTTTATCAAATGCGTACCATAAATAGAAGATTAGAAAACATTTCCTCTTGTGGAATTTGAATTAAATTATAGGTATCAAACAATCGAGTACCATAACCACTAGGCCGCAGTAACCGCAATCTGTATTTAGCAGCTAAAAATTAAGGTAATAATTGAGACTAAAGCTTCTTCACCCTTTCTTGCCAGGATTAGCCCCCCCCCCTTTCTGAGATCTATAACTATGCAACCAGCAACAACAGGATTTCGGCAACCACAGCTGAAGCCACATAATTCACGGTTGCTCACCAGCACGAGCATTTATAAATAGCTGCCGTTAAACTTTCTTTGTTATTGTTCAAATAAAATTGATTTGTGTCAAGCTAGATGAATTTCTTTACAGGTGTGTTGCTTGTACGAAATACACTCGTTACACGTCTTAACTTGTTGATTGCTGAGAATGGCCATTTATACTTTGATACTCGGTAGTTAGCTCAATCAGAATACTAAAAACCGCACCCATCATTTGCATTTTAACAGAGTTCTGACGATAAGCAACGAATTAATTTTATATGGCCCAATACACTGTATCTGTACTCGTATTTGTTCTTTAACCAGTGTTAAATCATTGTCACCCCTTTCACCTAGTAGCATTTAGCATGATGCTTATGAGAAAGAACCATTGTCATTATGCAGTGAAATGTCGATATCAAGTGGAATCACTCGCATAAATCCTTTAGAATAACTCTGTGTGTTTTGTCTGCATCAGTCACCTCTGACTGACTACTGTTTGGAGTCATGTACCTTTAGAGTAAAATTGGCTTTTTGTGTATTTCGTATCTCTTTAACATCTGTGTCAATCAGGCAGCCCTGGGATGCTGGGTAATATGTTTAAACAACATCCTGCAGGTTTTAGGAGGGGGTTCACGCTTTTGAGAAACAGGGACTAATGTTAACATAAACAATTAGGGGTTCACATCTTACTGACTAAATTTGAGGGGGGGCTTTCACATTTTGGAGAAATGGGGGTTCACAAAAACGGGGGTTCACGGGGGTCACCTCCCTGGCTACGGGCCTGGCCGATAAAGACGCAGAAACATGAGTGATGGCGGAGTAAACGTTGATGAATGGTTTCGGAACATTTCGTTATTCACAACATTCAGTAGCAATCTTATTTATATCTAATATGAATTATTGCCAGTTCGTATTTAATTCCGCTGTTACTAGATTGATAGCCTGCCTAAGCAAACCATATTTCATGCCTGCGGGCTGTGTTCTGACGCAGAATCAATCCATTAGCAGTGGAATTAAGTCAACATCTTTCCCATATGGCTATATATGTATATACAAATTGCATCTATATATTTTGCAATTCCATATATTTTCTTTGCAGGTCTTTATGTATTTCAAGCTGGTTCCACGTCAAGCGCCAGTAAATGGTAACAGATGTATATTGTTGATTAACGCTGTCATCGCCAACAGAGGGGGAGCCAAGAAATGTAATTTATTTTATGTAGGCCTACACGTCGTTTTGTGCTAAGGTTGTGTTTGTGACGTATTCGGGCACTTGTTGCCTTCGTCTGTCTTTGCACTATACGTTCTATTTGCCTGGTCTTGTTCACTTGTTTAATTTATTGGTAGTTAAGTTGCAAACGGTTAAAATACTTGTTTCCTTTTGTGCAGTAGGAGATTTAGCGCCTAACTCAACGGCCTCGTAAAATGTGGAAAAACAGATTTGATCGTTCGACGGTTTGTTAGTGTAACTAGGGGCAAAACGCACAAACGGGTCAAAAAGGCCAACGTCGTTTACTTGAGCTAGTATTAAAATATCCACTTGATGGCGACGTGAGGTTCCAGACAAATGCATCTGCTGCGCAAATTTACAAATTACGTTGTCAGATAGATTCACGAAGGTGAGTGCGATCACGATATCGCTTTGCTACCTTCACGCTGTAAGCTTCCAGAAAGTTCAATTGTTACCAAGGAGAACACAGTACAACGTTACATTTATATATGTAGTTTTTTATCCTCATATTTTCTTATCAGGTGCAAACATCATCACTGGCGTGGGCGATAATGCAGCATAATACAGATAAGCGCGTCATCTCTACCAGCACTATGCTGGGGCGAAACGCGCATGTAGCCTGCGCGTTTTGCCCCATTGCTGTATACGTTGTTCCAATGCTGCAGACATGTCATCATATATACACTGGGGGTGAGGGGGTACCGAGCGAAAGTAGCACACGAAATACGTTTTCGCATTAATATTGATATAGTGGGGTAAAGTGCACATGGGGAAAAAGGTCTATTTTGATTTTTCACAAACTTGTGTATATTTGTCGTTATGCAATATTTATTGAAAATCGAACATAGCAGAACGATAGACAAGGTGAATAGCTATAAGAACATATGATTGTGTTCCGTCTGCTGTTTATCTTTGCTATTCACGGACCAACTTGCCTTGAGGTGTGCGTTTTGCCCCTAGTTACACTAATGTAGGATAACTTCGCAGCGGCAAAACTGGTTTACAATTCGGCCAAAAACTTAACCGGGTGGCAAATGAAATAAAACTGAATACTGTTAGGCTTCTGAGGCCGTGTCCCGTCATTTCGAAATCATACCTTGAATCATAGCTTTAATGGGTTTGGGACAGGGACCAAACTGGATCATATTATATAGACCCCAATCGGTGGTTAATTTTGATATAACGTTTTGAAGTTGTTTACTCGTAATGCATCGAGACAATTGCTTGGTAGTGTGTTCCATGGCTTAATTAATCGTTGCGAAAAAACTTGTGGTGTGCATCTAATTGGCTATGGTGTCTTACTGTTGACTTGAGAGGCCCGCCTGGACGAGGGGCTTAGTTTTGTTCGAATAGTATTTTGGTGTGAATGTCAGTAAATCCATTAATGATCAAGAAAACGTCAACCATATCAGTCCTTTACTCCTTGTAGAGACAGGAGACCACACTTTGGAAGTCTTAGATAATATGAGATTCCAGTGATCATTTTACTGGTCAGCCTCTGCACACTTTCTAATTTGTCGGCGTCTTTCTGGAGATGTGGGCAATAATGCCTGTTGACAGTTACCAAGGCAGTGTATGTTTTCGACATGTAACGGTATAACCAACGGCGACCTAGAATAGTTTGCCGTAAATATCTGTATCAGGTAATCATGTGACGCAGCGTGCAATACATAATCCAGATAGGTGTGAACTCAGCAAAATAGGTAAATAAACACTGTTTTCAAACCTAGTCCGGAAAGATGTATACAACTTAAAAAAAATCAGATTGCTGATATTTCAATAATGTATTGATAAATTGTTTTAATAATTTTTTTTGTTTTATCTTTCTTTATTTCTAGAATTGGTAAATTTATTGGTGTTTTATAATTGTTTTTATATATAATAATAGTGACATGTTGTGTGTTTATGTATTAACTTTATATGTGTAACATATATATATATAATTATATTATATATATATATGTATATATAATTTTGTATATTTGTCAATAGTATAGTTTCATCTAAAGCTATAATTATAAATGTGGACATAGGAATTTAACGTTTTTGATGTTCCATTGAAAAAAATATGTTGGAATGAGATATAGTCTTCATCGTGAAATAAATATTTTAGGGATCAATATACAGTGAGTTTTCCCACTGGCGACCAGTTAACGTTTTGTCTTATTATAAGAAAACGTGACCTAAAAATATCTTAAACTTCTCACCTGTTATTATCATCATGTCGTTCACATGCTGATAGATTTTTTTTATAACATTGCATATTTCTAGCTCTCATGAAATGCCTGTATGTGTGACATCCGTCAATATTTACGAATGCCGGCAAACAGTACTCCGCCAAAGGGTCAAATAGGCAAATTGCTGCCAAATATCCTTCCGCTTATTCAAATCATCTAGAAATCCACCATTTTACAGTTAACACATTCTACAATCACACCTGAAAATCTGCCTACTCAAATGCACTTATGTCAGAACATGTGAATTTTCTAAAAATTCATTTCTAAAAAAATCTCTGCACTTTTTCGAAACAGGACGTCTAACTGTAGCATGACCCCCAAATAGACATGGCAGTTTTGGAGAACATTGTTGAAACTACCGAATGTTATAGGCGCCCATATTACAAATTTTACTGTGACATTTAATTTTTGGTAATCCCTCCGCGTGTTTGTGTTTTATGCACATTTCAAAGGTGCCACCAAACTTGGCAAGGCATCAAGAAAATCATCACTTCACTGTTGGACAATTTGTTATGTCGAATATGTGTTTTATAATAATATTCAATTACGCCAGTTGTTATTATAAATTCAAATTTATATAGATTTTTTGACCTAGTGCCCTAGTTGCAAAGGTAAATATAAACAAAACGTCACCTTAGAATTCCTCAAAGGGCAGATGTCTCAAGTAGTTTAATTACTTACTATTACACAGCCTAATTAGCAGACATTCAGAAAACAATGTCACTTGCCTGATTGACCAGAAGGTCCAGCCAGTAGATAATATCTGAAAACAGGCTCGGGCTATGGCTAACACCAGGTAGTCGCTGTACTCAGACTTCATTAGGGTCAAGGACAAGATCTTCACGTGTATTAATTACCGGAAGTAAACAAAAATATTGATGAATCACCATGCTGCAAAGCCACTGGTTCATTTTCACACATATTTGCAAATTGAGGCTTATTTAGTGGCATACTCACCCAACCCCCCTTATAAGACATGTGTTCCGTCGCTGTGATTTGGACTTGCAGACTGATGAGAAGTCTGTAATATCCAAAAAACGGTTTGTCCCATTCAACTATAGTTTTGCCATACACATATTTTCAGTAATTGTTTCAAGATATTTGAAGTAAAACGCGTCCTCCATGATTGTGCAGTGACTACAGCGTGCTTCCGTTGCCAGGCTCTCTAATAAGAGTCAATAAACAGTTTGTTTCCCAATGACGACCATGTTAACGGTTTGTCTGATTGTGAGGGAGGGAAAGAGAGAAGTAGGGAGAGAGTGAGGGAGGGAGGGAAAGTGGGTAGGCAGGAGAGGGGGTTAAGCGGGGTGGAGGGCGGGGGAAGGGAGGGGAAGCGTGAGAGATAGAGGGAGTGAATGGGGGAAGGACCGAGGGACGGAGGGAAGAATGGTTAAAACTATTCCGTTGAGTAATAAGAGTTGTATATGCTGGTCGCGCGGTATATGCCACATGAGACAATTTTCCATCGAATATGTACCGACCCAGCGGCAGGTGTGTGTATACACGGCGGGTAGACGTAGCATTTATTGTGGGCCAACACCTTTGGTGATGTTTATTCTGTCATCCACGCTAGGCCAGACCATGAGCTGCATACTGACATACAACGTATACAAGTTATCGAAGAACGCACACAACCGCATGGACCATCATGCTAACGACGAAGGAGGAGACACGTATATTAACGAATCAAGTCCCGTATTCGCAACTACTTATACAGTCATTTGCAAACAGTATTAGAACGCGACTGTTACAGCGGATTTATAGCGAGAAGCCCGAGATAAATCAAGCAAAACCTGCTCCCGTTATGAGCCACGAGTGCCGTGAGTACATCTGAAGGCCTGGCGGGATCGCGTAGATCACGACACCATTAATAGACAATACTACACATGAGCGGCGGAGCGTCGCAGCTGGGGGATGCGTCACGTTGGACGTGCGAAATAGAGCACGTGTCCGTGCTTAACAAAACTGAGAGAGCAAACAGAAAACAGACGTCGAAATTACCGATGAACTACCATGCGTGTCCATGTTGCAATCCATATGCGCGCTCACGAAATGTGTTGCCCACAATAAGCGAGGGGGGCTGGGTGACATGATGGCAGCAGCTTGGTTAATGCTTTTGTCGCAGACGCATGGTTGTTGTTTTCGTTGTTGTTGCAGCAGCAATTTTTTTATGTTCAGTGCTATTGTTGTTGTTGCCACAATTGATTGTTATTGTTGTTGTCGCACCTTGAGTGTTGTGTCATTGTTGTTGCCGTAGGTAGATTTATTTATTAATTAATGTATTTGTTTAATCTAAAATATTAGTGTGAATTGTTTAACTTACGTTATATAAGTGTGTGCATGGCAGTGTATACATGCTTACGGTGCCTACTGAAAATCAAGCTATAAACGTGACGTGGTCTTTGTAATGAAATATAGTTTTTACTACAAGTAAAACATCTCCCACTTGTTTTTGGAGGTCAACAATACATACATACCACTTCTAGGAGGCCACGTCCCATAATTTTTAGAACGAAAGTCCCACCTCCCAATTCCAGCTACACCCCCCAATTCACTCAATCAACAACACGCATGGCCATAGTGAGCGATTTATTCGGGTGCCGGCCAGGATACAGGTTTACGCCAACAAAACTATAAAGAACTGGAACGATCTATCCGAAACAGTCTGCAGCCACAGTGGACACGTTAAAAACAAGACTTTGCAGACACATCCAAAGTTTCTTCAGTGCTATTGCACACCCCCCACATTGGCGTAATGACCTTAGTGTTTTTGTCAATTAATATATAGACGTAGACATACACATAGATACCTCCTCAGGCCACCTTAACATATAATTAGTAACCATTTGAACAGACCTCCTTCTCTTTGCATCCACCCCGTAAACGTGAAGATTTCTCTGAAGGTCCTCTCCGCCAATTAAACGCTGATCACGGGAAGTTATTATTTATTGGTTGCTTCTGCATCAGCAGTTCATTAGTCGTAAATACTGTCTACATTTGTGGCCTCGCAAACACAACATTTACTGCACATGCTGCCGCCAAATGTGAGGTCGTAATTAATTGTATCTAATTAATAGACTTGTCTAATTGTAAGTTGATGTTGGCGTTATTGTTAATAGGCCTACAGTAGCCGGTATTAAACGGGAAAGCATAAACTATTATATATTATATTCGACTTGATTCTATTATAACTAAAAGCAATTGGAACTGCAACTGTGAATAAACGGCTGGAGGCGTAATTTATTGTTACAGATGGTGGGATGTAAACGAAATGGACTAAGTTAATTAAAACTTGAGTTTGGGTGAGTTCATATAGCGATATTGTCCTGAAAAACAATAAAAGAGCAAAGATGGATGGCATCATTGCGGGTCTTCAGTTGTTTTAAAAAACACAATACGTTAGTTTCGAATGTAGCTAATGGCGTATCTAGGATTTCGGAAGAGTGGAGCTGTGACGGCGAAGGGTCAACTCGGCCTAGGCATTTAGTCAAGTAAGTCAAGTGTACCACTGTGTGCCGGAGATGAGGAACATTGGATGTTTGGAACGGTTTCACCAACTTACGTAAGCATACACGTCCGTACACACGTATGTACTTATGTACGTAGGTAGGCCTACGGATTACGGATAGGGATGGACGGACTAGCAGGTTACTGCGGCCGAAGTCCTTGGACATAATGCAGACGGACCGGTTTTGGGCAAACATTGCATCAGTCAAATGGGAAATGCCGAACGAACGAGAGTGGATCGAACGTAGACGCGACTGTTGTCTTTAGAGTCGGTGCCTTACGATGACCGCCTTCAACGATCGCCCCCGTCACTTCTATTAACAACGATAAACGCCGTCAGTTGCAATAACAACGATAAACGCCGTCGGTTCCAATAAGAACGATAAACCCAGCCGCCACCCGTCACATGGCTTTTACTGTAAATGATTTTCTGACGCCTACTGATCTATTCAAGCGCTAAGCAATGCCTAAACGATTTTATTTTGGCGTCAGTGTTCTTTCGTTTGGCTTTTCCAATTGATTTACTGATTTCTCGCTAAGCGTAGGTTCTCTATGCAAACGTACGTTCAGTTTGCATGATGTTGTTGATTGCCGTGGTAAGTGCGAGGGCCGATTATATTGCTGGCGGAAATGGCCGAATGTGTCTAAACGAGAGAGAATGCACGGTTTGTGCGGGACGATGATGGATCACTTCTACTAGTCACACGGGATATGGCACATTAAGTTTTCTTTCAGATGCGTTTATGCAGAGTACGCGAATTCAACCCACCTGAGTGTTGCATCTGATCAAATGAGGCGCATTTAGCTTCCGTTGAAACACATTTATGCAAAGTACACGAATACAACCAACCGGAACGTAGAATTTGATCGAATAATGCAGATTCGCCTTTCTTTTAAACGTATTGTAAAACAAATCGGCACGAATAGAACCAACTGGAACGTCGCATTTAGCTAGTGGCATTTTAAAACACCCGAATACTTATACTGTGTATAATCTAACCGCGCAATATTTTATCCTAGTTTACGTTCGTAGTTTTGCATACGTTTAGTCCAAATGGCCGTGAGGCATGTGACGGAGTGGAGGCTTAATGGACGTTGTTTTGAGTGTTGTTTTAAGGTTTTTACCCAGGGTTAGAGTCGTGGGTTGGACCATGTTTTTGCAAGAACGTAGGTGGATCAATGATCCTTCAGTCCGCGTATTTCATGTCAAATCGCCTCCATGCCAATTCGATTTTTTTGCTCTTCTCATTTCAAATTCAATTTGCAAAATGTCAAAACTATCTGGTATCCACAACAACATGCTAGCTCGTTCGTGTAACCTTTTCGTGTAGTTTAGTTGAGAACACGAAACAAAATAACGTTATTTAGTGTTGGACCACTCATAAATTCAAGTGACTCTCACATTTGGATTCACGTGAAAAGGCGATACGAATTTGCACGTGTTTCTGTGTTGACATTTTTGACATTCCTTGCTCTCCCAAAAGATCCGACAAATTCTCTAATTTAAAGGGTAATTGTCGGCCTGGCAAATGACTCTAGAAAATTACCAGATGTACCTACCAACGTAATTACTTTTGAACATATAGACAAAAAAGCATTTTATTAAACCGAATGTGGATGTTACAAGACATAGCCTGATACTACATACTACATAGTATGATACTATATACCACTTAGTATGATACTACACACAGACTGCGATCAATTAGTGACATCAGGTCGCAGAGAGAGCTGGCAGAAGACCGCACGGGATGGCGAAAACTTAGGGGGACTGATTGTCCTCTGAAGCAGTGAAGAATGCATCTCAACAGCAAACTACAGACTTCAACTAGCACTCATAGAGAAAGAAGTATGGACCAAGAACTGGCTTGTGAAGACCATCGAGAAGAAAACAACGTACACTGACTTCACACTTTCGCACGAAGAGCAAAAGGTCACACTACAAATCAACTCACAGAAACTCCAGGCTGAGGATACACCGACCTACCTTGGAATCACGTTTGACCGTAGACTGACCTGGAAAAGTCAGTTGAACAAGTGCCAAGTAAGAGCAAAGATACGGCTATCCTTCATGATAAACATTATGGCACGAATTGGGGCGCTGACCAAAGAGTACTGAAGAAACTCTACGTGGAAAGAGTCCATCCAGTCTTGGAATATGGCATGACAGCAAGTTGTACCGCTGCCAAATCAAGCACTGACAAGACTGCCAGAATCCAGAATCAAGCCATGAGAATTATGAAAGGAGCCATGCGAACCGCACCTATCATGGAAGTGGAAACTGTCACTGGACTACAAACTGTAGAAGACAGAAGAAATACCAAGGTGCTGATACAAGCAACCAAGTTAAAAAACTGAACGACCATCCCATGCACCCAAGAATGAGCAAGCCAACAAAAGGGAGACTCAAAAGATCCAGCTTCATACATCAGAGCAGGATGCTTGAGAGAAAAGACCCAGAACTGCTGGATCACATGCCAGAACCCATACCGTCAACTGCATCTGTTCGTTTATGGAAGAGGCGACATTTCCCTATCATCAAAGACCACATCCCATGAATCCAGAAGAAGGGAACACAGTCTGGTGAGGAGAGAAAAGGCATATCCCTGGAGTTCATACACTCTAAGTACCCTCGTGAGCAGTGGACGCATGTCTACACCGATGGGTCTGCCACCGAAGCAATCCGAGATGGAGGTGGAGGTGTGTACATCAAGTATGGAGATGAATAAGCACATACAGTCGCAACCGGTAAATACTCCACCAACTTCAAAGCTGAAGCGGAAGCCCCGAAGAGAGCAGCAGTAGAACTGCAGATTAACCGGAGAAAAACAAATGAAAACACTGTCATCTTTACAGATGCCATCTCAGTGCTCCGTGCCCACCAGAACCCCCAAATGAAGAAATTGAATGAACTGACTACTACACTGTGAGAACTGAGTGTGCAGGCAAACATAGCACTATAGTGGACACCGCGGAATCTGGGGAAACCAGCTGACAGGCGTGCAAAAGAAGGGGGGAAACTGGAACAAAATAAAAAAGGAGTATCACACAGCGATGAAAAGACCACCATCAAGACCCTGACAGACAGAAAATGGCGCCAACAGCATCCCAGGCACAACAAGTGTGACAGCTACTACCATCTCAGCAGAGCTGACCAGGTCATTCTGTTCAGACTTCGAACAGGACACAAACAATGAAAGCACATCTATATAACAAAATGAACATTGGCCAGTCCGAGATGTGCTGCTGTGAATCCGCCCTGATGACCAATGAGCACCTACTTCAGCACTGCCCATTACAGGATGGCCACAGGCGGCAAGCGTGGCCAGATGACACGCCTAAATGAAAAAACTACACTGTGATGTCGATGTTTTGAGGACTAAGTGAACGACGAAGAAAAAGAAGATTGCGACACTAAGATGTCCCCAGACTATTTATCGCAGAAATAGTGCATCATCAATCGTTATCATGCGCTAAACCAGTCGAGGAAGCAATGTAGAGTAAGCGCCCCTTCGTTGTTTCGTAGCTCTCTCTTGAATAATATTTAGAACAACGAACTCCCACAGGACCGATGTTCTGCTGTAGTGAAACACGTTATTTATATAAATAGGCACGGTTGCATTTCGTGATATTCCGTACGCGTGTCTTTGGATAAGACATAAGCCAGTAGTGGCGTCCAAAAATATATTTTTGGGAGAGTTCGACCATTGTGTGTGTGTGTGTGTGTGTGTGTGTGTGTGTGTGTGTGTGTGGGTGTGTGGGTGTGTGTGTATGTGTGTGTGTGTGTGTGTGTGTGTGTGTGTGTGTGTGTGTGTGTGTGTGTGTGTGTGTGGGTGTGTGTGTGTGGGTGTGCGTGTGTGCGTATGTGCTGATTATTATATGTAATACAATATTTATTATCACAAAGGAGTATCAACGAATAACTAGAACAGATAATATGCTAATTGTGCATATGCTAGCTGCATGATTATATTTAAAAACAAAATTAACAAATGTTTTGAGTTTCGTCGAAAACTACATCCCTGCGCACAAGGAAACTGCAAATGCAGGCTTAGTACTTGAGGCATTGTTTCGATGGTTCATTGGCTATTTCTACATGATATGCGCTTTTATGCACTATCACTGCACTGTTCAGGGGCAGGTTTCAGCGTTTGTATCATAAGACGGTTCGTATAGGAACGTTTCGCGTAGATGACGGAATTCGGAACAAACGTCAAAGTAAGTAGCGCGTTGCGAACAATTATACGTAACTACGTTAAAGTTCCTTCGTGTGAAGGTTCTTACTACATGTAGGAATGCTTCGTGAAACCGGTATGATGTACAGTATATGAACTGAGAATAATATATCCAGTTTGCAAGATTGTCAGCCAGATGCTAGTTTTGTGGAGGCTCTAATTTACATGACCAGTAAAACGTCAGTTGCATCTTGTGTGGAAAGAGTTCCTTCATTCGGTCATTGATATTTCCACACCAAGTTGAGTTAAAGGATGCTAGTAAATTGCTCAGTGGTGTGAAGAACGTATCAGTGTCATCAAACAATTGCACTACCCAAATACCTGTGCGGAGATAAAGAAGCAAATAATGTTATGATGAAAAAGTGCTATTCTGTTCTACGCTCGTAATTATGCTGAATAGAATTATGATCATCGAGGAATTGGGACATGCAATTAGTTATTATTATCTTTATATCAAATAAATTAATCAATACTACAAAGCACGGTAAAAGGCGGCAGAAAACGAGGAAGAGCACAACAAATGTACATGGCTAACATCCGAGAGTTATGCAATGCAGCCCACAGTCGTCACAGATGGAAGAAGATCACTGTGGACGCCTCCAAACGCGCACCCTGATGATCGGCCCGGTCAGGGGATACGCGAATGAGTGAGTGAGTGAGTGAGTGAGTGAGTGAGTGAGTGAGTGAGTGAGTGAGTGAGTGAGTGAGTGAGTGAGTGAGTGAGTGAGTGAGTGAGTGAGTGAGTGAGTGAGTGAGTGAGTGAGTGAGTGAGTGAGTGAGTGAGTGAGTGAGTGAGTGAGTGAGTGAGTGAGTGAGTGAGTGAGTGAGTGAGTGAGTGAGAGAGTGGTAAGCGTATTATTACTCTAATTGCGCACTTCAATCCGTAGATGTAGGAAGTGTTCCCATATTCCCCACATGTCTTGTTGCCCCGTGATTAAGCTATGCTAGGTATCGTATCAGGTCAAATAAATTGATGGATGAGAAGAATTGCACTGGATTGTTCATTGCCACAAAGGCAAAGCAGATGGAGTTGACATGATAAACCGGCATCTGAAGTTCTTTCCTTTTTCCAAAGGCGACTCTACCTAAAGCTGTACACCAAATGTTGCTTTGTTGGTACAATGAACATACCCACCAAGATTACAATAGTGTGCGTCCACTGTGCTGACATTTTTCCTCAACACACCAATATGCACTCGAGCTTCTGTACGGAAGGTAGTCAAGACAACAAATAACAGCGACTTGGTGGTTGGCAGGCAATGTTTTCTACATAAACACAGAGATGGTAGTGAAGGGTGAAATTCATGCAAGGCGAACTCATAAAAATCCAAATAACGAACTTGACATGAGACGAACAGTTGGTTGAAGAGAGTGCAGTCACTCTTGATGAATTTCATCTACGTCTTCATTTTGGATTTTCAAAAGCAAAATTACGGCATACTTGAAAATATGGGAATTCGGTTGGCTCATCTCTTCTCCGCGGTGCCGCTATATATAAATATTGCGTACACCTTGTGATACATGTTGCTTCAATGCGATTACTTCATTCAATCATTATCAACACAATAAAGTAAATAATTCATACTGTTTCTCAGGCAAAGGTTTGCTCTTAGACGAAAACCTTTTGCACAGTTTATTGACATTTGTTTTAAAGGATCGCTCTGTTGGCAGCCTTTTCCGCTTTGGTCATACCCAATTCTTATATTCAATCTCCAACAAAGCCATCTCGGCCTTTATAAGGACTCCTAACATAACGATACATGTACGAAGAATCAGGTAATGTGTTTCATCGTGTCCATTAAACATTCTTAAAGGAACGAAGATCGGTTGATCAGCCGTCGTCACGTTGGTGTAACGTTTCAGTGGCGGTCTTTGTTATGTGTTTTGCGTGTGACCATTTAAATCAAACGAAATAAAATATAAAAAAAAAGTAGCTTATAATGACTTTGCCTAATTCACCAGAACATTCAAACAAATCGGACTAACCTGATATCTTATAGCAGCATACTTAAAAAAAAGGCATACGAACAGCCAAACAACTGCATTATGAATCTTGTTTTAATAAGTACAGAAATAACATTAAAAACATGTTAAACTATAAATTACATTCTGTATGGAACACGCGAAAAGAAAACTTTCCCTAAATCCTTTATATATAACGACGAAATTATAACAAACAAGACGGTAATTGCAAACACATTTTATACATTTTTGTACCAATATTGGCTAAAATTTGGCCAAACAAATCAGTAATCCTATAAATAGAAATTACAGATACTATCTGAATGAGCAGTAAACCAATTCACTCACTTTTGAACCTATTGACGAAGAAACTATATCTAAAACAATATATAAGTGACAGAATTTAACTTTCTTAGAATAAGGTTTAGTGAACAATGTAACTGGAAAGGACACATTAAAAACGTTTCAAATAGGTTTACAAGAACGCTAGGTGTCTTAAATAGACTAAAATGGTTATTACTTCTTAATATAAAGATCGAATTGTACAACACACTAACATTGCCACATTTAAACTACAGCGTTGCCGCTTGGGGTTACAAATGTTTCAGAATTCAGAAACTTCAAAAGAAACTTGCCCGAATTATTGGTGTAAACGAATATAATGCTCACACTGAATCACTGTTTAAAAGTCTTAATTATTAAAAATAAAACATATTAAAACCGCAAAAACTAAAATTGTATTATAACTTCGTGCATACCAAACTTCCTGTTTACCTTCAAAATGTGCCGCTTCATCAGAACAGCTGCATCCACAATGTCCACACACGTAGACAATACAATATACATACAACAAGGGTACAACACGAATTTGCGAAACAAAGTCTCAGATACACCTTGCTGCATACTAACAATGATGCACCTGATTTAATAGCAAGTAAAATCGACACTCACAGCTTACATGGGTTTGCAATGTATGTTAAACATCATTATTTGCAGACTTATTTACCTGTATGTGCATTATGAAATTGTTACATTTGTCATTATGAGTGAACAACAAATATGCATAAGCTTTTATGTGTACCTCTTTGGATGAATAGCCAATCGTCCAAAATCATGTATGATATCATGTTCTAAGCTTAGTCTGACCTACTCTGTTAACCGATTTATGCTACAATTTTTTATACACCAGGATTTGTTATCAATGTAACTGGTGGCTCCCGTGAGGGCGGCTTTTTTAGCCTTAGTGGGAGTCTCCCTGACCCACACGTGATAATTTGTATACCATATGATTACTACATTTACACTTTTACATACTCACTTATTAAGTGATATATGGGTCTTAATAAAGAACTTTTGTTCTGCCTTCTGCCTGCCCGGGCATCTGCGTCCAGAATGTTTGCTAAGCGCCGAAACAACACGTGTGCAAGATCTGGTGCTTTAGTCCGGTTCATGCCGATCTCATCAAGATGTGACGCTAAGCCCCCGGCCTATTGAGCTTGCAATTCTTCCGGAAGGAGCTTAGATGACCGGGAGCTCACTGGGATGAGAGGCGTCGTGGCAGGACACGCGTGCACGGACGTATGTCTTAATGTCAGCGCTGTTAATCACGCTAATTCAATCAGATTTAATCAAAGTTTTAACATTCCAATCAACAAAACATGTGTGTACGTCGGTGTGTTCGAGTAATTTAAACAAACTTAACCTGGTTTAACTATATTTAACAGGATTTTGCAATATTTAATAAGATTGTCAGCCAATGCGATACGATCAAGATGGCAATCGGACAAGAATAAGGAAGTAATTGGCTTATCGAAAGTAAGTTTTTGTTTTTATGTACACATGCACACACGCGCGCACACACAAACACGCACGCCCGCATGCACACAGACAGACGCACACACACACACACACACACACACACACACACACACACACACACACACACACACACACACACACACACACACACACACACACACACACACACACACACACACACACACACACACACACACACACACACACACACACACACACACACACACACAGATACACACAGACACACACATATACACACAGACACACACATGCACGTACAGACACACACAGACAAACACCCACGCCCACCCTCCCACCCACCCAAACCCACCCACCCACCCACCCACCCACCCACACACCCACCCACCCACACCCACACACACACCCACCCACCCACCCACCCACACACACACACACACACACACACACACATACACATACGCAACAACAACAATACAACGCAGGTCTTAGTAATGATTCCTGTGGGCCCCACTCAAGACGAAAGTGTGAAATCCATTTCCTAACTAAATCGTTTTGTCCGTTACCTCAACAACCTTCTCAACGCGATGTCCTTTTAGTTTAAGTAAAAAAAAATTGATGTGGCACTTTATCGAAAGCTTTCTCAAAATCGAATTAGACAACTTCCATTGATGGCCCATCGTCTACCCACTTACTCACTATTTAAAATAAAAACTAAAAGAGACTGGTTCGACATGACGTAGCTCGCCTTTAAAGAACCAATATTTAGATAGATTATTACATATTTCTTAACGAACTAAGCGATAATATTATGGTATATAATAAACATTTACAATGATACGCATGTCAATGGTATTAAAGTGACTGGTCTGTTTTTATTTAACGTATTCCCGATGTTAGTTTTAAATACTGGTGCAATGTTTGCGTCTTTCAAATGTAAATACAATAGCGTTTCCACTTTAAGTGAGTGGGCGGCTGACTGGGAGATGAGTGGATAGGTGAGTGGGTGAGTGACTGAGTGAGTGAGTGAGTGGGTGTGTGAGTAAGTGGACACGCATGTCAACGTGTCTGCCGAAGTATGTGCGGTTGGTTGGTTGGTTGGTGAACGCGCCCAAGTTGACGTTGTGCATGGATACAACCTATATACGCCTACAACCGATTCACGCCACGTTTCAATGCGGTCCTATATAATCTAGGATTTGATGGATAAATGAGCAATTTGCATTAGTCTTGTAAGCCGTGCTCAAAGCATCAAATACTGCAGATATTTTATTGTGTGTTAATCAGCACGTACTGACTTATGTCAATGTCTAACAGTGATTCCCATTCCATACCAGCGTCGAAATTAATAGCCCCATTGAAGGTGATACGCGTTAGATTTACAACGGCATTTCTCCAGCAATGTTCACGCATTGTTTGGTTTATTGCAGTTTCATGTCTAGCGTCTGCTCGTTTCTAGCTTAGAATCTGTTTGACATTTCAGCAGTGGCGCAAGTAATCGTGTCAATTTGCATACAAAATGGTTTGTCTGTCTGACAACAACAACGTAATATGAATGTGGTTACGTATAAGGCCGATCTCTGTCTCCAGATCAGACACGTTTCCATGGGGAAAACATGAACACACTGCTAAGCACAGCTCAATGTAATGGCCGTCGGCGTTTACCGTTAAACGGTTTAATACTGAACTGGGACTGCAGTTTAGAGCATTGCTAACACATAGTTCACCTATCCTTACAAGAAACACTATTCTTCTAACCAGTGTCTAAAATTAGCACAAAAATGAACTGGCCCAGATTTTTTTGACCTGGCCCTGATCAATTTTTAACTGACCCTGCTGATTTTGAACTGGCCCGACTATTTTACAAATCACATCGACACATTTTCATTTTTCCACATTCTTTAATCATATACGCGGATGTATATCAGTTTAATCTTACATGTAAGGACATAAGATATTAAACGGTAATAGTAATAATGTTAACATTCATGGAAGTCCGTCGCAAGCGACGAAGACATCAGTGACACCGCAGCCCAAAGTCGGACGCGCAGACACGGCCGCACTTGGGGCAGGCTACTGCAGAAGCAGGGTCTGGTCTGCCGTCGTGGCGCTTGTGGTCCAGGACCTGCAGGCGCTTCTCCTCAAAGGCGTGGACGCCCTTGCGCACAGCCAGGAGCTGCGGTTTGTTGCAACTGACTCCCAGCCAAGGTGGGAGGTGCCGCAGGTCCTCAGCGATGCCTTCAAACAGTCTTTAAAGCGTCTGATTGGACCGCCTGTGTTTCTTGTGCCAGATGCCAGCTCAGAGAAGAAGATCATCTTTGGCAGTCGCGAGATGTCCATTCGGACCACATGGCCAATCCATCGAACGCAGACCTTCGTAATGAAGGGCCATATAGTTTTAACATTAACTATATGTATCCTAACATAATTGAGCTAAGTTACACTAACATAATACAACTTTGTATCTATATATATATATACATATATATATATAATTTACACACACACGCACACGCATACGCACACGCACACGCACACACACACGTATCGCAACATGGACCTTACGAAGGGATACGATCTAGAGGAAGACGGTGAAAAGAAAGACAAACTAGACGAGTGCTGGAGGATAGCGCAAAACAGGCAGATTTGGAAACGACATGCTGAGGCCTTCGCCCAACCACCACGGCTGCACAATGATACATACATAAATAATTAAAATTAGGCTTTGAACAATTTCCAAACATTTATGTATGCACACTATAATAATAAAGTGCAAATTATAAAATAATATTTGTAATTCCCAAGCTAGCCTATAATAATAATAATAACTACTGTCCCAAATGTATGTCGGATGTCCTGATTGTTCAAACTTTGCTCAAAGCTAGTATTTAACTGTATTAGTGTTGCACTCAGATGCATGTATACAGTACACCTTCTTTTTAAGTGATTGCCGGTTTGTTCGTTAGGTGACACCACCAAACTACGTGGCCTTAATCTTGCCGATGTTGGTCACGTTACAAAATACACTTATGTCACCCATCCTCGCGCGCCCGCGGTCGCTGCTGATGATTATGTCAGTGCCAGCCAGCAGTAACCCCTGGCTGATCGCTTTGTGAAACTCTGAATTTGAGCTCAGCCTATGAAATAGCTCACTATATCAATGGTTGGCGGCAGGTCAGGTGGTCATAATAAAACTAATTTCAACCAATCGTGGCTCGTGTTACATGCAATGTTTAGGAAGTAGAAGCAATTATTCGAATACACAATACCGCTCAGCTGCTCGTGCTAATTGGCGAACGGGTAATTATATTGGGATTCCCAGAAGTCGTTTATCCGTCTTCAAATTGGGGCGGGTATTTGCGCTGTTCTCACGGGTGACGCAGTCGCGATTGGCGAAGTCAGTTACTAGTTTGACTCACCTAACTTCCGCACTTCGCGTAGGAGATTAGTCTCGCTTGACCGACTCTCGCCTGGCTGCGTGACTTCACCAGGAAGACAGTCTGGCTCAAAGTCTCGTTTTGACTGCCCACTTGTTGACAGCCATGAGAGCTGCCACCTAGTAAATATGCACGTGATTAAAAGGCACTAAACTACGAAACAAAGTTTATCTGATAAAAGTGTATCCTTACTTAATTTGTTCTTTCATAGTTGGCCTGAGAGCCAATCATCGTCTCTACCCGAATCTGGGGTAAAGTC
Organism: Escarpia spicata; assembly: GCA_963995525.1. NCBI lineage: Eukaryota > Metazoa > Annelida > Polychaeta > Sabellida > Siboglinidae > Escarpia > Escarpia spicata. The sequence goes on from OZ023217.1 coordinate 21,200,359, forward strand.
CCCTACCAGTAACATTGGCAGGAGCTTAATAATCAAGGCCGTTGTGAAGGACCAATTCTGCCATCTCACGGCGCCTGGATAACTGAGGCTAGTAGGTTATCTGCTAGGGATAGTTTTGCATGGCAAACAGCCCTGGCTTGCGAGGATGGTGTCACCAGTCAAATGTGGATTTAGGCAGTCTTTATTTGTAGATAAGGGAAAAAAGCGCGCCTAACTCTGACCTACAACCGAGACAACTTCCAAACACCGTAACATTTAGTGCAAAGGAGGCGGCAAAACTTTGATAAATGGCGTCTAGGCTGACTCTTGGAAAACTCCGGTGGCGATGGTGCCGATGTTTGGACTTTTTTAGACTTGGCGTTCGTTGGCTTTGCTATTGAATGCAACCGTTCGCATGATAAGAGTTCAGTTTCGACGAATTATTACAACAGTTGCGCTTACCGTCTCCTATTTAACTGGGTCAGGTCTAAGAATTCTAACGAACTATGCATCGGATGCAGCCTAGCTGTGTCCGCCGAGACAAACCGGTGGCGTTTGTGAACTTGAGCATTTTGACGAATTGAATCGGCGGGACGGATTTCGAATCGGCAGCCGCCGAATACTGCAACTTGTAACCCTAAAATAGTAGTCGTTCAACCCTGGCTGAACATACGGTTCTTGTAATAACCTTACTAGTCCAAATGCACAATCACAACAGTTATGGACCGTTTCCTTAATATGCTAGCACACACACACACACGGCGTGCGCGCGCGCGAGCACACACACACGCACACATACACACAACTATTGGCAACATCACCCTGTTCATACGCACTAAGCGGCTCGCCAGTTTCATATCAATAGTAGTCCAAGCGCATGTGCGAGCGATCAATGCGCTAACCCAATTTCACACATCACGTGTTTGTGCCAACTGCATCGTCACTTGATCACGAGTTTATATAGGCAAGGACTTAAGCCCATAAATATGTAGATGTCGTCTGAATCGCTCTTAAATGCATAACAAAGTGTTCTGGTCTGCGCTTAACCGACTGTCGCCCGGTTGCGTGACATCGTCAACACAAAATCTTTGACCGAGGTTCCACTGTGCCACCTATTAACAATACGAGTGATATGATACAAACTTTAACAATGCAACATTTTAATTTCGGTTTATTTTGTCTTCATGTGACATGTATCAATATAAATTAAATTTTTAATAGCTTCGAAAGCATAGTATTAACTGGTAAACGTTTACTATAATTTAATGTTTTACTTTACAGTTAGCCCGAGAGCCAGTTATCATCTCAACTAGGATCCGGGGCAAGGCCGCTTACCAGCGAACATTCCAAAGTTGTGTAATATTCCGGGTAGATGCGAGGGGCGCAAAAGGTGCTGCCACCTCACGGTGTCTGGGTAATCGAGGGTAATCTGGGTTTCCGAACGCCTCCGTCAGTGACAAACAACGGGAATATATAGAGTAGTAATAACCCCGGCTACAATGCTTTGTGCTCACACACATCCGGGATCCATCACTGATATATAAAACGATATCAAAAGTAGTACTGGCGTTCCGTTGTCGACGGCAGTGCGATGTGCAGTAGACCTAGATATAACAAGAGGGTCAGGCCAAAACATAATTGCAAGTATAGGGCGGTAGTTGACTATACTACGCCTGGGAGTTGTCCTATGCAGTGAAGCAATACGGATGGTCGCTGAATATTGTGTACATCGTCGTATTTTGTTGTCTTCGCCGGTCGCGATTGTGTTGGTGGGAACCGTGTAAACGGTGCATTAGCCAAATCAACCTAATTTGAATGGCAACAAGACAACGAATTGTATTGGACAACGGGCTCAACCAGACTTCCATGTTTCTACAAGTAGTAGGGTGTCTTAGGGAAAGTTTTCCAAACAAAAGCATGAAAATTGGACCATATATGTAACATTTCACGGCGAATCCAATTAGGGGCGGCTCCTTGTCACATTATGTGTCTTTGACTTTGCATTTCAAGATTTTTTTCTCAATACGACCACAAATTTTGCAAGTATGTACAAATGCATGTGTGTAATTATGTATGTATGTAAGTATGTGTGCATGTATGTATGTCCATAACTTTGAATTTCAAGGTGAAATATTTGTTTTTTTTTAAACACCGCTGTTTTTGTATATATGACTGTGTGTACTACTTAAGCATGTATGTATGTATGTATGTATACATGTATATATATATATATATATATATATATATATATATACAGTCATTTGCAAAAGTTTAAGACCAGGCACGATTTTTAAGCATTTTACGATATGGCATCAGATTGCATCAGATAATGTCTGGATTGCATCATCCTATTTGGGCCTTGAAGCAATACGCTTAGTCAATACTTTCAGGTCATTTGTCTGCTGCTGTCAGTATCGATTATGTGTTTTTCAGTTTTGGCTTCATCCCTGAAATGGGCAAAAAATCGTCTTTGACAGAGGTTCTAAGGACACAAATAGTGACTCTACATGGAGAAGGATATACGGAAAGAGACATTAGTGCTAAATTACGTTATTCCAAGACAGCCGTGCACAACGCCATCGTCACATTCAATACTGATGGCACTTTTCGAGACAGTAAAAGGAGTTATCGTCCACGGAAAACTACGCTCAGGGATGACCACGCAATGAGACGCATTGTGATGCCAGTAGGTAAGCGATTTGATGAGAAATATACAGCAGCCACAATGAAACACCCGCCAAGTCAGATGATTTGTCATGTTTTGGCCCTTTTGGTCTGTATTTTATTCCACCTAACACCATTATGAATGGACCTAGGTACGTGGAGTTGCTGAAGGAGAAGCTGAAACTGCATATGGACCTCCACAAATGTACGATTTTCATGCAAGATGGCGCTCCTTGTCACCGATCCAAGGTAGCCACTGATTTCCTCAAGAAGAAGAAAATCTCCGTGCTGGAATGGCCTGGGAACAGCCCAGATCTAAATCCCATTGAGAACCTGTGGACTATAATGAAGGATAGGGTGGCAGACAAACAACCATCAAGCGCTCAAAACTTGAAACAAGCTATCAAGGACGTTTGGGTCACCGAAATCACCCAGGAGTACTGCGAATCTCTGGTTTCTAGCATGCCACGTAGCATCCAGGCAGTCACTGACAGCAAAGGAGGCCACACTAAATACTGAAAAGTAGAGACACTGACACTTTTAGACGACATAAAGTTTCATGTTGTATTGTACTACGTTTATTTGGCGAAATAAACTGATATAATGTTATGTGAAGGCCAAAAAATCATAGTTTTGTCAAATTTCTTAAAAAAATCGTGCCTGGTCTTAACCTTTTGCAAATGACTGTATATATATATATATATATATATGCGCGTGCGTATTCGTGCATACGAACGTGTCTGTATTAGTAGATTTGTAAGTACGTAAGTATTGTTTTTACCTTTTTATTTAATCGCCCATAGTAACTATAATCACGTGTCACCTCATGATACAGGAACATGTGCTAAGGTCCAGTATTAGAGCACGTACTTCGCGCCTTGGAGAATGGAGAATAGAAGAATTACTTCCATCCTCGAAGTTTTACCAAAAATCCGTGGGAGACGTCATATTCGGCCGAGCCGCACAACTCAAAGACCATATGCTTGCTTGGTAGACATTGCGCCTGACGTGTTGTAGAAATGCATCCCCTGTTGGTGGCAGACGATCGAGGTGTAGTTAGTTTTGTGAAAGGTTCTCGTCTTGCGTCGTTAACAGACGTTGCTGCACTTGACTTGGCATGCATTGTGATGACGAGCTCCTTCGTCAGCTTTTGTTCTGTTCTAGCCACCTTTAACTCGGCAAACGGTGCCCTCTCAATGGTTACAAATGTCCCTGTCACCCCAGGAACTTCAGACAAAGCCTTCCAAGCCGATCTTTCCCCACGACATGGAACGCTGAAACGAGACCACAGCCCGTCATGACATGCAGCCTCAGAATTCCCCTGGTTTTCCGCTCTCCAAGGTTGTCATAAACGGTGCTGACGTGTATATTTCTGACAGTCGCTTTCAAACAGTAGAACGTCCCAACAAAGATGACGACATCACCCGTGTCTACAGTGTGCACATTTCCTGTCCTATCCCTTGCTGAGGAGCATGCAGAGAGTGGTACATTACAGGCATATTCGTATCCTCGTGGGAATATAACTCAAGCACGACTGTTCCATGAGCAGCTACATTGTCATCATTTATTTCGCACACCTCCTTGTTTTCTGATCACTGCTCCGTCTGGATTTATTCTCCAAGAAACTTGAATGGTTCTTGTTTTTTGAATCCCACAGTAACTCTGACCACAAAAAGGCGGACACGCGTGTGATGTAGTTCCATGCCATGACTCGCTCTGATGTAGTTTCACTTTCAGCGTTTCATGGCGCGGGGAAAAAGTCGGCTTGGAAGGCATGTGCAATCATTGCGAGGTTACCGTTTGCAGAGTTACACGTCGCTAGACCCAAACTAAAGTTACTGGACTTCAACATCTCAATGTATGACAAGTCTAGAGCAGCAATAATAAGGCAAGACGAGAACTTTTGACGAAGAAAAACTGCGCCTTCGATCTTCTGCCACCAACAGAGGAAGCAAAGTTGAAATACGTCATGCACAGCACCCACCAGGCTAACATGTCCTTGGGTTGTATGGCTCGGCCGGATGTGCTCTAAAGGTGTCCGTGCAAGGACCTTTACACGTATTTCTATGATAAGACGTGTTCAAGATATTTAGGATTTGCTTATGCCATTTCAACGATATATATGTACGTATATATATATATATACAGTCATTTGCAAAAGTTTAAGACCAGGCACGATTTTAAAGCATTTTATGGTATGGCATCAGATTGCATCAAATAATGTCTGGATTGCATCATCCTATTTGGGCCTTGAAGCAATACGCCTAGTCAGTACTTCCAGGTCATTTGTTTGCTGCTGTCAGTATCGATTAGGTGTTTTTCAGTTTTGTCTTCATCCCTGAAATGGGCAAAAAATCGTCTTTGACACAGGTTCTAAGGACAAAAATGGTGACTCTACATGGAGAAGGATATACGGAAAGAGACATTAGTGCTAAATTACGTTATTCCAAGACAGCCGTGCACAACGCCATCGTCAAATTCAATACTGATGGCACTTTTCCTGACAGTAAAAGGAGTGGTCGTCCACGGAAAACTACGCTCAGAGATGACCACGCAATGAGACGCATCGTGATGTGCTCGCCAATGAGCTCATGCAAGACAATTCGGGCTGCTTTACGCGTAAAAGGTACGGAAATAAGCCTCAGTACTGTTTCGAGACGTCTCAGCAAGGAATTTAGGCTTAAATCTTGCAAGCCGGCCCGGAAGCCACGCCTGACACCTGTGATGAAAAAAGAGACTGGACTTTGCCAGACGACATCGCCACTGGACTCTCGCGCAGTGGAAGAAAGTGTTGTTCTCAGATGAATCGACCATGCAACAGTTTATACCTCGTAAGAGGCACGTTAGGCGGCCAGTAAGTAAGCGATTTGATGAGAAATATACAGCAGCCACAATGAAACACCCGCCAAGTCAGATGATTTGGGGTGCCATGTCATGTGTTGGCCCTTCTGGTCTGTATTTTATTCCACCTAACACCACTATGAATGGACCTAGGTACGTGGAGTTGCTGAAGGAGAAGCTGAAACTGCATATGGACATCCACAAATGTACGATTTCCATGCAAGATGGCACTCCTTGTCACCGATCCAAGGTAGCCACTGATTTCCTAAAGAAGAAGAAAATCTCCGTGCTGGAATGGCCTGGGAACAGCCCAGATCTAAATCCCATTGAGAACCTGTGGACTATAATGAAGGATAGGGTGGCAGACAAACAACCATCAAGCGCTCAAAACTTGAAACAAGCTATCAAGGGCGTTTGGGTCACCGAAATCACCCAGGAGTACTGCGAATCTCTGGTTTCTAGCATGCCATGTCGCATCCAGGCAGTCACTGACAGCAAAGGAGGCCACACTAAATACTGAAAAGTAGAGACACTGACACTTTTGGACGACATAAAGTTTCATGTTGTATTGTACTACGTTTATTTGGCGAAATAAACTGATATAATTTTATGTGAAGGCCAAAAAATCATAGTTTTGTCAAATTTCTTTAAAAAATCGTGCCTGGTCTTAACCTTTTGCAAATGACTGTATATATATATATATATATATATATATATATATATATATATATATATATATATGCGCGTGCGTATTCGTGCATACGAACGTGTCTGTATTAGTAGATTTGTAAGTACGTAAGTATTGTTTTTACCTTTTTTATTTAATCGCCCATAGTAACTATAATCACGTGTCACCTCATGATACAGGAACATGTGCTAAGGTCCAGTATTAGAGCACGTACTTCGCGCCTTGGAGAATGGAGAATAGAAGAATTACTTCCATCCTCGAAGTTTTACCAAAAATCCGTGGGAGACGTCATATTCGGCCGAGCCGCACAACTCAAAGACCATATGCTTGCTTGGTAGACATTGCGCCTGACGTGTTGTAGAAATGCATCCCCTGTTGGTGGCAGACGATCGAGGTGTAGTTAGTTTTGTGAAAGGTTCTCGTCTTGCGTCGTTAACAGACGTTGCTGCACTTGACTTGGCATGCATTGTGATGACGAGCTCCTTCGTCAGCTTTTGTTCTGTTCTAGCCACCTTTAACTCGGCAAACGGTGCCCTCTCAATGGTTACAAATGTCCCTGTCACCCCAGGAACTTCAGACAAAGCCTTCCAAGCCGATCTTTCCCCACGACATGGAACGCTGAAACGAGACCACAGCCCGTCATGACATGCAGCCTCAGAATTCCCCTGGTTTTCCGCTCTCCAAGGTTGTCATAAACGGTGCTGACGTGTATGTTTCTGACAGTCGCTTTCAAACAGTAGAACGTCCCAACAAAGATGACGACATCACCCGTGTCTACAGTGTGCACATTTCCTGTCCTATCCCTTGCTGAGGAGCATGCAGAGAGTGGTACATTACAGGCATATTCGTATCCTCGTGGGAATATAACTCAAGCACGACTGTTCCATGAGCAGCTACATTGTCATCATTTATTTCGCACACCTCCTTGTTTTCTGATCACTGCTCCGTCTGGATTTATTCTCCAAGAAACTTGAATGGTTCTTGTTTTTTGAATCCCACAGTAACTCTGACCACAAAAAGGCGGACACGCGTGTGATGTAGTTCCATGCCATGACTCGCTCTGATGTAGTTTCACTTTCAGCGTTTCATGGCGCGGGGAAAAAGTCGGCTTGGAAGGCATGTGCAATCATTGCGAGGTTACCGTTTGCAGAGTTACACGTCGCTAGACCCAAACTAAAGTTACTGGACTTCAACATCTCAATGTATGACAAGTCTAGAGCAGCAATAATAAGGCAAGACGAGAACTTTTGACGAAGAAAAACTGCGCCTTCGATCTTCTGCCACCAACAGAGGAAGCAAAGTTGAAATACGTCATGCACAGCACCCACCAGGCTAACATGTCCTTGGGTTGTATGGCTCGGCCGGATGTGCTCTAAAGGTGTCCGTGCAAGGACCTTTACACGTATTTCTATGATAAGACGTGTTCAAGATATTTAGGATTTGCTTATGCCATTTCAACGATATATATGTACGTATATATATATATATACAGTCATTTGCAAAAGTTTAAGACCAGGCACGATTTTAAAGCATTTTATGGTATGGCATCAGATTGCATCAAATAATGTCTGGATTGCATCATCCTATTTGGGCCTTGAAGCAATACGCCTAGTCAGTACTTCCAGGTCATTTGTTTGCTGCTGTCAGTATCGATTAGGTGTTTTTCAGTTTTGTCTTCATCCCTGAAATGGGCAAAAAATCGTCTTTGACACAGGTTCTAAGGACAAAAATGGTGACTCTACATGGAGAAGGATATACGGAAAGAGACATTAGTGCTAAATTACGTTATTCCAAGACAGCCGTGCACAACGCCATCGTCAAATTCAATACTGATGGCACTTTTCCTGACAGTAAAAGGAGTGGTCGTCCACGGAAAACTACGCTCAGAGATGACCACGCAATGAGACGCATCGTGATGTGCTCGCCAATGAGCTCATGCAAGACAATTCGGGCTGCTTTACGCGTAAAAGGTACGGAAATAAGCCTCAGTACTGTTTCGAGACGTCTCAGCAAGGAATTTAGGCTTAAATCTTGCAAGCCGGCCCGGAAGCCACGCCTGACACCTGTGATGAAAAAAGAGACTGGACTTTGCCAGACGACATCGCCACTGGACTCTCGCGCAGTGGAAGAAAGTGTTGTTCTCAGATGAATCGACCGTGCAACAGTTTATACCTCGCAAGAGGCACGTTAGGCGGCCAGTAAGTAAGCGATTTGATGAGAAATATACAGCAGCCACAATGAAACACCCGCCAAGTCAGATGATTTGGGGTGCCATGTCATGTGTTGGCCCTTCTGGTCTGTATTTTATTCCACCTAACACCACTATGAATGGACCTAGGTACGTGGAGTTGCTGAAGGAGAAGCTGAAACTGCATATGGACATCCACAAATGTACGATTTCCATGCAAGATGGCACTCCTTGTCACCGATCCAAGGTAGCCACTGATTTCCTCAAGAAGAAGAAAATCTCCGTGCTGGAATGGCCTGGGAACAGCCCAGATCTAAATCCCATTGAGAACCTGTGGACTATAATGAAGGATAAGGTGGCAGACAAACAACCATCAAGCGCTCAAAACTTGAAACAAGCTATCAAGGACGTTTGGGTCACCGAAATCACCCAGCAGGTTTCTAGCTTGCCATATCTCATCCAGGCGGTCATTGACAGCAAAGGAGGCCACACTAAATACTGAAAAGTAGAGACACTGACACTTTTGGACGACATAATGTTTCATATTATATTGTACTACGTTTATTTGGCGAAATAAACTGATATAATATTATGTGAAGGCAAAAAAAATCATAATTTTGTTAAATTTCTTCAAAAAATTGTGCCTGGTCTTAAACTTTTGCAAATGACTGTATATATATATATATATATACATACATACATACGTACGTACGTGCGTGCGTGCGTGCGTGCGTACATACATACATACATACATACCAGGGGCGGATCCAGAGAGTGTAGTCTGGGGGGGACGCTAAAACCTACACTGGCGGGCGAAACAAATGGTGAAGACAATTTTTCGCTGCTGCGCCATAGGTTCAGCTTCTCCGCTGTCTCGGCTCAACTGGTGACATCGGAAAACGGGGTGGAGGGTGGGGAAAATGTTTCGCCGCCGCGTCGCCGTAACTTCAGCTTACCCTATCCTGAACGGCGGCACATTTCCAATCGTCTAAGAGGGCACGGTCATTTGAGCCCTTTCAAAAAAGGTCTACGTGCACGCCAAATTCCAATGGTCTAGGGGGGCCTCCCTGGATCCGCCTATGCATAAATATGTACATACTAAACAAACAAACATGCCTAATATACACATATATTCATACATAAAAACAGCGATGATATTGAAATAAATAGATTTATTTAACGTTCAATAATATTTGACCTTGATACTTAAGGTAAATAACATACATACATACATACATACATATATACATACATACATAAATACATACAAACATATAATACACGCATGCGTAAGTACATTCATATATCCATATATATAAAAACAGACGTGTTTTTAATACATACATGTACACGTGCATGCATACATAAATAATTAAATATATATACGTTCATACATGCATACAAAAACAGTGGTGCTATTGAAAAAGTTATATTTTGAGCACAGAAGCTGTTGTAACCAGCAGAGACCCCTGGCGCGTGACGATGGCCGAAAGTATTGACCCTTAAAGGGAGGCAGTCTGTTCGTTTAGCCGGAATTAGCCTGCGTAGTAATTTGTAACAGGAAGTACGCTGCATTGAATATGGGAAAATGGGAAATTTGTGAACATCAAAGGGTAATTCGGCTAACTCATCCCGCCTCAGCATTATTGCCAAAAACTTTGTTTTGAAACTGGCTGTTTTGTTTATCATTTGAACATGCTCCTAGGTCGTATCTTCCAAATTGCGAATATTGTAACGGGTTTACTAACCACACACTGACTGGCAGTATACCTTCAACATAATCCCTATAGTCTTAAAAAACATTATATTAATTAATTATTTAATTAAACACTACAATCAAACTGCCTCATTTTAAACGTTGGTTGTTTGTTCCGTTACCCGCAATTAGCATGTGTGGTAATTATTATCAGGCAGTTCGCTGAATTGTTTGTCTCAAATATGGGAACATCGCGACTGCACTGAATATCAAAGTGCTTTGCGATTAAATTAATCTGAATATTTTGTTTACTTTTTGCTACTAAAATTGCTTATTGTGAAAAAAGTTTCGGGATTATTAAACATAATTTGCTGGGCACTATGCTTTCAACATAGGTATTATTTGACTCTTGCGCACATTATAATAACTAATATATATAAAAAATTACGAACATGCATCCTTCCTAGAATGTGGGAATGCGGGTATATATATATATATATATATGTATTATTTATATATTATATATATATATATGTGTGTGTGTGTGTGTGTGTGTATAATTTGACTCTGTCCAAAATTGTTTCACAGATCCGAAAATTGTATATTCGATTACACAGCTGCCTTTCCGGTGAGCCAACACGCTCATAACAACTAGATTCTGGCTAACACGTTAATCATGAATTTATAATGACGAAATAAAGTATCCTATATTTCGTGCACGTTTTTTTCTGACGTAGTAACGATGTAAATTGATATCATACAACGAAAATACGTATTTTGTCGGCGATAATCATTGTGTCGACGTGACATACTGCAATATAGGACCATCGAACTAACTAGATATGATACAATGAGCAGACGGAAAGCACCCTCTCACCTTTCTCTGAGCATATCACTTAAGTGCGCGATGAACGCCGTCAGGGCTTTTAACGCTACTGCAAAGTAATATGCAGGAGAGCGCTACTAACTGGATGACATCGACCCATCGTATAAGAAATTACGGTTGATAAATTCGCATTGGGATTTGAAGGTCGGCACTCTTTTAATATTTGTCGGTTGAGCTCGGGAAAGCACTAAGACATGTTAAAAAATTAATTGCGGTGCAACTTAATCAACAAAGGAAGTAATGTATTATCTAATAGGCACTTAAAGTTATTAGTGTGTCTTTGATAGCATGTACGTTGGGGTAGCCCAAATAGCGACAGAATCATGAAGGATTGAAGGAAGATGAAACTCCGTTTTTTATAAGTATGTATATTAATTTCTCTCTAACATCTGTACTGGGCAACAATAAACTGTACTATAATGTACAAATTTGTATGAAAATAAAAGCGCCTACACAAGAACATTGGACACGTTTATTATATTATCTTCATGGGATTCAAACGCATCAATCACTGGTGGCACACGAATTATCGAAGGAAAGGCGGTGTACGGGAAGCCGTCTGTCAAACACGGCAGCTAATTGAGAAACCGTGTCTTCTGGAGTATCGCATCACACAACCATCGTAAAACTCGTCTCCTGACGACTTAGCGAGCGTCGAACCTAGACGCACGTGTTGACGCCGGCGACGAGCGATTCGTCATGACTTCATGACAGTAATAAGACGTGTATGCGTGCACACGCACAGTCTGCATGCACATAGAGTCACGCAACCTGAAGTCTGGGTACAACCGTTGTGTCGGTGTGGTTGTGTTCACCAGTTTGATTTAGTGAACGTAACACAAACGTTGGATAAGGTTTGTATATATATATATCAGGTTTGCGCGGTTAATTCGTTGGTATACGTTGCTGCAGAGCTGCAAGTGCTCGAGATGGAAACACGCTAAACAGTACTTACATGTAGACATATATATATATATAGTCATTTTCATTTAGCATACACATAATTGAAAAGAAATCTCCATAAACCAATGGCTTCGTTATCCACAGGTTGCTATTTACAACTTATCGCTTTGCTTGTCAATCTTGTTAAATCGTATTATAAACGAGTACCCGGCGTTTTCAATTCTGCATTGTTCAAGAACTTTACAATTATGCAGTGTCCAAGAGCTTTACAAATCCGAACTGTTCAAGAACAATACAATTATGCATAATTGAAGAGCTTTATAAGTTCGCACACTTCACGAACTTTATAATGCTGTACAATTCAATAGCTTTATAATTCCGCACTGTTCAAGAACGTTACAATTCAGCAAACCAACATGGCTGTGCAGTGTGCACCAAGTATAATCCATGTCCGCAATCAAGATGGTAAAACTGAAAAAGGCAACGCATTGTCTCTTTCCAGACGATGAAATTACAAATCAGACAAACACAACATAAATCAATCACCGCGAGGACGTATATCAAAAACGCTCCATCCGTAAATTCTGCATTATTTAGTTATGAGAAATAACGACGCACTCAGTGCATGCAATATTGGCAATAGTGATTTATATATATATATATATATATATATATATATAACGCAGACTATAAATGTAACATCACAATTCAATCATAAATTCATTCTTGTAAAATGCAAGATTAGTCTTCTTTTATAGTACTTATTCACAGTAGGGTAAACACATGTGGTGATTCAAAAACAGTAAAAGCCTACGCAGTGTAAGATGTTGGTTACATGTAAGATGGCCGTTGTGATTACAAGAGTAACTAATTCCCCGTCGGATGTGTCAAGTGGCTACGTCTGTGATGAAGACAGATGTTCTTGAACAGTGTCGAATTAGAAAGCTGTGAATAATGCAATACTGTAAAGCTCTTGAACGGTGCGGGTAAAGTTCTGAATTGTGAAACAAAATGTACGAAGCCATTGGCTTATCGAGAGCCACCACTTTCATACAGCTGTATATGTGTTTAACCCGCCCTTATCAGTGAATTTAGTCATCTTCCTCCGGGAAAATTCGTATTTTCTGAAAAATATAACTGATATGACTGTACTGTTACCAATGCTGTTTTGTGTCATCTAGTTTAAAGAAAGCATTTTAAATATTATATATTTTCATAACTAGTAAATATATATTAGCATGTAAATTGCTTCCGGACTGGGTTACATTCATAGTTTTGAAAATATGGTAAGTTACCTTTCCGAGTCCTAAACAGCACATGTCGGAGCAGCGCTCGGAGCCAACAACTACAGAGCGTGGATGTTCAACATCACCAAGAAAAAGAAAAAGACACCAAGTGCAGAGAAACAGACCAGCCAAATACCGAACATTCCTTTACCATACGTGCGCAACCTGTCAGAGAAATTGACCACCATTTTCTGGGAACATGGAGTGGGGACGTACCACAAACCTTACAACACCATAAGATCCATCGTAGTGAACCCCAAGGACAAAACTCCCAAGAACAACATGTGTGTGGTTATATATGAGATAGGATGTCTGGACTGTCATCAGACCCATCTAGGCGAAACCAGCCCGACTCAAAGATAAATATATAATAAATATATAATAAATATATAATTAAATAAGCAAATTTCTTAATTCACAACTATATAAATTCGACTCACTTCGACGTTTCAACCGCCCCCCATCTATAGTCATTGTAGTTGTAGTCTTTCTAATCCAGATGGCCTCTTTGATCCATCGCGCACCTCTGTCTGTCTCTCTATCAACTACTCTTGCACCCTCCCAGTCTATGACACAGTTGTGTCTGTCCGCATGGTCAGTTAAGCCCGACTTGTGTTCAATGTTTGTCGAGTATTTCTTTTTTTCCTCGAGTGAAACGTCTGGTTGTCACGGTTTCATATGTTCTTCTAGTCTCGTGCCAAGTGTTCTTCTCGTTTCCCCAATGTTTTTCTTGTTGCGGGTCTTACACGGGATTTGGTATACAGTCGGTCTTCTTTCTGTCTTCCACTTTGTCTTTTGGGTGTACTAATATTTTTCTGAGATTTCGGTGTGGTCTGACAGTGGACGCTACATTATGATATTTCAGTATGCGTTGTACCGGTTCTGTCACGCCTTGGACGTATGGTAAAGTAACCATGCCTATGGATTTGTCTCTGTTATTCTTGTCTTTCTCCTCTGGTTTTGTTGTTGTTCCTTCATTTTCCTTATGGTCCAACTTGGGTACCCACACTGATGTAGCGCCTCCTCCTTCTTTCTGTCATCTGGCTCCGTTACGATGTTACTGCATTTGTCTAGCAATGTTTTGATGACACCCAGTTTCTGATGTAGCGGATGTTGTGAACTAAAGTTCAGATACTGGTCGGGGGGGTCTTCTTCCGATAGACTAGGAGTTTGACCGTTCCATCCCCATTCCGTACCAGCAGTGTGTCTAGGAACGGCAGTGACCACTCACTCTCTTCTTCAAACGTGAACTTGATGTTGCCTGTTGCATCAATGGTGTTGAGGTGATCTGTCAGTTGTTGTTGACACCCCTTCCTCACAATATCCATTATGTCATCTACGTATCGCTTCCATAGTCTTGGCTGACATGTTACTGGAGCTGTCGCGATGGCATGTTGTTCCAGCCATTCCATGAATAGATTGGCTATTACCGGTGACACCGGGCTGCTCATCGCTGTGCTGAACTTCTGTTGGTAGATTGTGCCCCTGAAGCTGAAGTATGTTGTTGTTACAACAAACTTCAATAGCTCCATAACGTCATCCACGTGTAGATTTGTCCTTGGTTTCAGTGTCGAGTCCTCCTCTAGTCATTTTCTGATGATGTGCAATGTTTCATCTATTGGGGTGTTGGTAAACGACACTACATCATGTGACAAGAACATTTAATCTTGTTCGATTATCACACATGCAATTTCATTAGCTAAGTGCATATAGTTCTTGCTGTTGTGTGTGGTCTTCCCTACGATGGGACTTAGAAGATCCGCCAGTGATCTTGATACATTGTACTATATGGACCCTGTGTTAGTCGTCCACGATAGTCTTCGTGGGTTGCCTGGCTTGTGGATTTTGGGAATACAATACATCCTTGGTACATTCTCTGCTGTAGGGTACAGGCACTTTACTGTTCATCTGTGATCTTGCCCTCCTCTTTCAGCTTCTTTATGATGGATACCAACTTTCTCTTGTATTTGGGAGTAGGGTCTTTCTTCAGTTTTTCATGTCTTGTCGTCTGATAACATGGTTATGACTTTCTGTTCATATTCGTCAGTGTCCATTACTTCTGTGGCTTTCCCCTCGTCTGCTGGCGGAATGATTATGCTTTTTTCTTTCATTACTTAAACATATATTTTTTAAACTTAGAAGTATTAATTGTGATCTTGATATTATGTGTGTCTCCTTCAGCAGCGTTCTCTTTATTAGGAACACTGTGTAACTAACTTGTATCTTTGACACATAATAATTTCAGTAAATATGATGGGGAGTTCGTTCCAGTTTCAGGGCGAAGGTACAGAAAAGCGAGCAAGTTGTAGGAAAGATGGTGTGAGTTGTTTGGGCATAACAGAAAGACGCAGGAGACAAACCAAGCAATGTATGTGTTCTACAGACAGTGCACGATGTGTAAGCGTTGTCAATTTATACAAGACACAAAACGTACCTGTTTCTCCGAATAGTTAACTATATCGGTCTTCCGTAAATCTGGAGCAACTGTTTCGTAATGCGTCGAACGCTCTGTGCCTCTCCACCAAGCGGTAGTGGATTCACAAACAACGCCAGTCTCTCTCCTCGTGAGCGCCACGCAGCGAACAAGCAACAAAGTCGTCGATATGGATCTCCGTCAATTGAAGATACGATTCTTTTCCAGTATTTTGCATCTTTCGCGCTGAACGAATCCAAATTGGAATCGATCTAGCACAGCGGTGACATTAAAATGCTTCGACTGCTCCAAGCATAATCTTGACCCACCATCAAACGCGGCGAAATTTGTGCACATTTAATTTTCCCAGCACGCCGTAGTTGATCAATAAAACACGGCTCTGTCACTCGGAGCGAACTTGAGCATATTCACTCATAAGACGACAGCTGGGTGCTGCAGCGGATTATGCTATTATCATAGGCATTACCTGATTTATATACCCTAAACACTGCGACAACGGCAACACAAATAACCATGGCGCGCTGCAGTAATGCAATTGTTGATGTCCGTCTCCGGAGGAGCGAAGACAACACCGGAGACAATTACGCGGGTGCACTTCGTTCGTTGTCCAGGTCCCAACGCAGCGTGTACTATATCAGCCGGCAGGGAAGCCGGTGCATTACCACATTGCAAAGTTTGCGTAAATTCCCGCTTTCCCGACGGGTATCAATTGTGTGTAAATGTCCACCAGGCCGCTCAGAGGTACCGCCACCTAATCACTTCGGCGTGCGTGGCGTGACATGCGCTTGATCTCATGGGCTGGTGTTTCGTCAAGCATACGGGGTCAGCACACTGATAGTTTTCCCATTGGCGACCATGTTACGTTTTGTCTGATTGTAAGAAAACGTGACCTAGAATATGTATTAAACTTCTCACCTGCCGTTGTCATCATCTCATTGACATACTGGTCGAGTTAATCAAAATCTAATATTTTTAGTTCTTACAAAATGCCTGTATGTATGACACCCGTCAATATTTACAAATGGATGCAGGCAGTAATCCTGCTAAAGTGTCAACTGGCCAAATTGCTGCCAAATACCCTTCCGCTTAGTAAAATCAGCTAAAAAGACACCATTTTACTGTCAACAGCTTCTACAATCACATCTAGAAATCTGAGTACTCAAATGCACTTATGTCAGAGCAAGTGAATATTGTAAAAAATCATTTCTAAAAAATATACTGCACTTTTTTTTCGTCTGTAACCAAGCAGGAAGTCTAACAGTGTCCTGACCCCATACACGTGTCAGCTCGATCCTACGGCCGTTATTAGATTTGACTGTCTTTCACGGTCACATGAGATATTACTTATGGTGTTGTGCAGTTTGAACAACGATTTTGATTCGATAAGGCCCCAAAGGGGGTTGTTCGCATTTGTCAAATCGCATGCTAATGACAAATTGTCAGTTCAAACACGTTCGACTGCGACACTCGCGAATATGTTAGCTTTGATCCTATCGAGATGTATCAGCTTGTACTGGGCGTGTTTAAGCTTGCGTCGCGATACAGCAAAAGTAAACAACTCTGCGGGCTCGTTTGTAATTTTACGGATTTCTGTTGCTAGTCGTCATGTTACACCAGCGATTAATTGTCCGATTTTTTTACAAAACGTGTGCGTCATTTATTGATTGTATTTTTATAAAGAAAACACATGTCCGAGTTGTCGGGCCGATAATCGGACAATTCATCGCTCCTGTAAACGGACCACGACTTTTGGTCACACTATTTTAACGTTAATTGTTTGTTTTGATAAATCAAACGCTTACATATTGTTACAAGTTGTTAGCTTACAAAGTAATTCCATCAGGGCCAGTAATGTTTCTCTCGTAAACAGCCTTCGATTATACGTAATTCCACTAGCTACGCATGCAAAAACCTGGAATTGCATAATGCAACAGCCCCGACGGAAAAATAACAACCATTGCTGACGCGCATTACACAGAAGTACAAGTATAATGTTTTTTTTAACGAATGCTCGAAACAAACAAACAAACAAACAAACAAACCGCCGTTTCCCCACATAAACTACGATGCATCACCCGACACGCCACTTTATCACGAAAGCATTTGCCCAGCGAATGGCATTTCGCGTCGCGTGGATGCTTTCCGGAAAGCGATATATTGTGGATCTCATAAATTGTTGGTCGCCATTTTGTTCGTTATCATAAATCACGGACGTATTAAGAGCTTGTCAGCGTTATCAAGCAATTTAGCTACAAAGCTAACAGCGCGACGCTAAAGAGGCAAATAAATTGTTTTGTACTGAAACCTCGTGATAATGTTTCGTGTTCGTAATGATAATCATTCTAAATATGAACCGTCGAAGGATTGTAATATGCAGCTCGTCATTATTAGGTTAATGTCAAAAGGGGAGGTAGTGATTTCATGATTTGCATTTACTACAGGAAGGCAGGGCAAGATGAACCACTCAGCTCACAGAATATGAATCAAATTAAACTATAGATCAATGTATTTTTTTAATATTCTATGGAGGTGCTTTTTATACACAAAAGACCAACCGCGCAAAAGGAACCACCTGAATGCAGACTACAAATGAACATGATTCAACTGTTAATGTTGTTGTAGTCCCTTTGAAACATCACAAACCATCTGTTATAACATGGTTACGCTATTTTTGGTAAAGATATTGACGAAAGTGTGCAATTCGATAATATCTTCAAAAAAGGTCGTCACGTAATGTTTTCGCGATGGCGATACATCTAGAAATCGTCAGGACTGCAAACTCTAGATGTGCCTCAAATATCATGTTTTTGTGACTAAATGTACAGTTCATTGATATTATTACACCGATCGCATATACCCCGCTTGCCCAAACATGGTTCCTCTTGTCCGGTTCCTTTTGCCCGAAACTCGGGATGAACATGCGACATCTGACGACACCAAGTTCGAGTGTCTGACAATGATGCGTTGTCCTTGCATTGCCATTTATACCAGCAAATAGTAAACAGGTAAACTAATGGCATAGTATTCGTGATTGTAGCTGCGAATTATTAGTTTTTTATTAACTCTTAGATTCACATAAGCTCTCAAAATGCCCTTCGTTTTAAATGGGGACGCGTACTATGAAATCACAGTAATGAAACTTTATTCTAAACATTATTTGAAATTCGCAGTATAATCCCAACAGTCAAATAATGCCAATAAAATCGGGGTCCTATGCATCTGTGTTGTTTCACTTTAATAATTGCATTTTTTATTAAATGAAATAGTGTACCACTTTTCTTTCAGTTTTATCATGACATTGTTATTTCCCCACTTTTCCTTTCAGTTTAATCATGACATTGTTATTTCCCCACTCTTTCCTTTCAGTTTAATCATAACACTGTCTTTTCCATTTAATAGTTGCATTACTTTTAATCGAGTTTACTAAAATGGCAGTACAAAGTTTATCTTTTCATCGTGATAATTACACCATTACTTAACAGTTTTGTTGATATTTATGATTGTATGTATGTACAATCAATGTGCATATGTATTAAACACACACATTCACAGACACACACACCCACCCACCCAATTTGTACACAGTGGGAGTTTACAGTGATTGTTGACTTAAACGTAATTTCTGTGAATAGCATCATTTGAAATGACAGTAAAACTCCCAAATAGTCATGCACCATTATGAGTCCGTTAACCGACGGAAATATCATTGTTCATTCCCTTTAATAAAGTGCAACAAAAACACCAACACAAATACTATAGTTTCTTGGTGACATCGATACCCCATAGTCCTGTTAGACACATCCATTTTAGATGAGCACCACTTTCCAGGAGGTATCAAGCAGAAATTGACACTGCGTGAACAGCTTTCTTGAAGAAATTGGTGCAATAAATCTGCTTGACAGTCGAACAACAAAGATGACTGATCTTTGCGATGCCTGCAGGTTATGCCCGAGTGAATATTGCATTCTCTTCACATACCACCAATCACTCATTGCAGCTGGAATTGTTATTAATGATTTTTTTAAGGATTCACAAATCTTTTGAAATTGACCAAACTTGATGGTTAATAACAGACCGTTAACAGACCGAACACGAAACAGGAGTGGCATGTCTTGCCCAAACACTGCCTTGCACCGTCCAGGAGTGGCATGTCTTGCACAACCACTGCCTTGCAGGAGTGGCATGTCTTGCCTAACCACTGCCTTGCAGGAGTGGCATGTCTTGCCCAACCACTGCCTTGCAGGAGTAGCATGTCTTGTCCAACTACTGCATGTGCTGTGCAGGAGTGGCATATCTTGTTCAACCACTGTTTTTTCTATAAATTAATTAATTCCACTACATGATCAATCTTGTCTTTTCCACTTAAGTCATACTTTTATATTTGCAATACACTTATTAAACACTGTACAATTTACAAGAACATAATTTAGTAAAACATCTTATTTATTCTCTACTGGAATCCTATGCAAGCAACCATCCATTTGAGAGATCAGTGAGAAATAAAAAAAGTCTGAAGAAAACCTGCTCTGAAAGCTAAATGGAAGACTTGCCATATAAAACGAAGACATGGCACATAAGTTCTAAGAACTGATCCATTTCCACGACATGTTGGCTCATTTTCAACAAAATGCAAATCCAACGACCGATACTAACTCGACCACAATCACAACTGCTATGTTTTTGTACAAAACCTTCCCTTTCAAGAAAACAGTCACACGCATTGATGGACAGCTATTGTTTACATCCCAGTCATTGCTATATCTCACTCACGCCGACCTGGCTGCCCTCAGAGTGACGGAGCAGCACCAATAAAATCAGTCATGCTCGAGCGGTTGCAAGGCTTGCTGTGAGGGGGCGACACTGTTCATTAGCACCGGTTGAGTGAGAATCACTGTGGCAACGCTGGGCTGTCCCGTCATATTATACGGCTGCGTCTGAAGTTGATTTGCTGTAGTACCAAGCGTCAGTGCGGTTGTTGTCGCCGGCGTGGGATTGGAACTGGCTAAGGTGACGGGCATCGTTGCTGCAGTCGTGCCCTGTCCGAGCATCACCGTCGGTGACAACAGTGAATTACCCACAAGTCTCGAGTTCTGCATCGACACCATCTGCACGGACACGCTCGCCAGACTCGATGGAGGGTTAATACGCTTCTCTTTCTGGCGGCGATTACAGAACCACACCCTGACAACCTCCTTATCCATCTGTAAGCTCTCTGCCAACATCGTCACTTCCTCCGATGTCGGCTTCGAGTTCACTAGGAAGCTTTTCTCCAGGGCGACACGCATCGATGTCTCGATGCTCGTTCGCTTCTTCCGCCGCCTACTGGCGCCATCTGGTGACACCTGGGATGAACTAAGCACGTTGGGGTTGGTCGTTACGCTGTCTGCATCTTCCAGCCACTTCTGAAGCAGGGGCTTCAGCTTGCACATGTTCTTGAAGCTGAGATTCAGGGCCTCAAAGCGGGATATCGTTGTCTGGCTGAAGTCATTGCCGTACAACTTGCCCATGGCCAGACCGACGTCACCTTGCGTGAACCCTGACAGAACAATTAACACACTGCTACACAGGACATTAGTGCAATATGCATCAACCAACCAACTGACTAAATATGTAAACATGTTCATTAGGAGAACTAGTAAAAATGCCTATTTACAAAGTGTACATACATACATACATACGTAGAAGTCGATTTCCAGAGTAATCATAAACAACATTGTTATGAGGTGATTCACAATGGGAGTTATGTACAGTAAAATGTCCAAATCTGATCGGTGAAATATTCGTGTGGCTCAGAACAATCACAGGCGCCAGGTATAACGTCAAGAACAATCGATTTACACCCATCTAACATCCAGTACAAACCCTAAAACCAATCAAAAACCTTAATGGGGAATTTTGAACAAAACTAAGATGTTATTTTTCTTCCTAGGGGTGGGAGATTAACCTCCGAAAGGTTGGCACCTGAGGTGAAAGCCATGTAGGAGGAAAAGACTAATATACCCACATATACCACACATGTTTGCTTGATCATAGTCTGATTATGAACAAATATGATGATGAAATTTGTTTTGTGGAGTCTTGTTTTGAAGGCAAGGGAACTACCCTAGGTGGAACCAGGGGCATCTGGGGGGCATGGAATTTGGCCACGCTGTGCCTGAGCTACAGCGGCGTGTCTCCCAGACCTTTTTAATGTGCTGCCATTACTGTAGTTATGTCATCAGTCAAACCGAGACACCGGAGGAGCTGAAGTTACGGGGGCACAGCGGCCAAAAATTGTGTACACCATTTGCTTCAGCCGCCTGTGGAGGTTTTTGTGCACCCCGCTAAACAACCCTCCCTGGACTCACCCCTGACTAGCTAAGGGGAAAATGCACGGTTTAGAAGCTTTTCATGCAGCAATTACAGACAATCAGCTGGACGGAAAGAAACAAGTTCTGGCATTCACAGATGAGAACCTCAATGAACATAATATAAAGACAGAATAAACTGCTTTCCATGAAATGCACGTTTTAGGAATACAAAATGCAGCATTGACAAACCAATAACATCAGCACATTGTCTGATGATCGTAGATGGAAATATAAAGACATACCAAGTTCTATTCGTCTCCTTTTGAAAGTCTTAGCAAACTGCTCCAGTTCTTCCAAGTCTATGTTTTCTTCAGCCTGAAATCACAAAACTTGTAATTACTCAGCCACAGACATGTACAAACTCTGGATACAGGAAATCACCAGGAAGATTTTGGCACTAGACACATCATTTAAATGTTACCTTTAACCGGCATCACTTCATTTTGGCAATAAACCCTGCATTTACATGTAAAATTAATGCTGCATACTAAGAGTTTCAAATAATGCATCACGCGATTCTAGTGGTTTTACAGAAAACAAAAGGCATGCTGAAAACGTTTATTATTACATGTATAGGATTTGAACCCACAATCTATACATTATTGTTTTTTACCGTGTGACTTGTTGACAATGTAGTCTAAAGACAGCTCTAATGTTTCGTATATATTGACAAAAATGTAGTCTGGATAATGTAGTCTACCATAGACAAGCTGTTGCTACATGTGCACTTGTGTTATATTTTCAATAACCACACGTAGCGTAATTATATATAGTTATTAGGGAGCACTCTGCTTAGCAGATCCAGAGCAATTTGATTCTATTAAGCAGCTGATTCACTTAAAAATAATCCAACTGTTGCAGATCCAGAGCAATCTGATTCTATTAAGCAGCTGATTCACTTAAAAATAATCCAACTGTTGCAGATACGAGTGCATGATGAACAATTGAGGTTTATTTTGTCCATATTGAATTACTCCAAACAGTGGATATGAAATTATGGAAACTGCTATTATTGAATGACCAATTTTCTTAGATACACTGTTGATGAAAATAACAACTTAGTTATGTAAATCTGGAGAGGTCTAGTCCAAAGTGCAAATGCCAGAATAAAAATATTTCCATTTATGTAGTTTTACTTGTATAATTTGTTATGGCAAAGCACTGATCTACTGTAAATAAGGTAAGTTCTTATAAATGCAGTATCCAGTCCACAGGACTGCTCAAAGTGCTCTACACTTTACTCCCTAGCAGACCTGTTCAATCGTACACCATCTCGATTTCTCTGGGAAGCATTCAGCCATACTGCAATTAATGCGTGAAGACTATTCGTACACAAATATCCACCACTGCCTATAGCCAGGTACACATTCATTCAGTTGAATGAACTGAAGCAACGTAGAATGAACAAACTTGCCCAAGGTTCGACGCTGCAACACAGGATTCGAACCTTGGTTCTCTCGGTTGAGAGTCTGAAGCGTTAGCCACTGCGCTCCACAAACAGCTCAGTCAAATGACTTTGAGGTTTCCCAGGAGAAGCTGTTATTACGGAAAGCACAATAATGATAAGATGGATTTTTTCTTAATTTCAAGCTGAAAATACAGATGCCAACCAAGAAAATATGGCATATCTGATTTTCACTTGTAATGATATACTGAATGTGGTAGTAACTCACTTCTTGCAAGGGTGCTATCGTGATCTGTTGTGGTGTTGTTGTAGTGGGCGTGGCAGGCGTCACTGACGTTGTGACATCCTTTGATACATCGTTTGATGCGAGCAGAGACGACTGACTGGAAAAACTTCGCTGTAACTGCAGCTGTTCTACTGGCAGCTGCAATTGCTGTGACTGGAGCTGTTGCTGCTGCTGCTGCAGCTGCTCCTGCTGCTTTTGCAGCTGTGCTTGCTGCTGTTGTTGCTGAAGTTGTTGTGTTTGTTGTTGCTGCTGCTGGTGCTGTAGCTCCAGTGCTTGCTGTAGCTGCTGTGTGCTTGCTGCTTGTGGTACAACTTGCAGTTGTGGTGTAGGTCGAGTGACCACAGCTGTGGGCAGCACCTGTGGAACAACCAAACGTCCTTGTCACTAGAGCTGTCACCATATGGTGGTATTTTTATGCAGTTTTGAAAGTGGTACTTTTATCCACATGGTCATTACGTTATCAATTGACAATACTTGAAGCTTCCATACATAAAAAATATTAAAGACAATGTTTGGTCATATATTCCATACTTCAAAGAGTGTGGACTCAATATAGATCTGCCAGTATGGCAGGAAAAGGGTAGGGAAAGTTGATTCTAAACATTAGTAGGAAATGGTAGGCAGGTCCAGAAAAAAGGTGGGAGACTGGGTGGCTTAGACCCCCCACAACACACCCCTTAATAAGCAAGTGTTTTCATCCACATCTTAACTGTAGCCTGTTGCTACAGATGTCATAACAATCTTGTCAAACAGCAGCTAACACTGTAACTGGCGCCATCTGGTGAACACAGATGAATCTACATCACTAATAAAAGACGGAAATGTCTGCATGTTGAGAAGGGTGGATTTGCATCAGTGTAAATAAACATGAGCTGTGCAGACCTGTACCTTGCTTAAGCGGAAGCAGTACAGGCATGCAGAGACAGTACAGTTAGAGACTTAGCAAGAGACCTGTCTGTCTGTCTTCAAGACTGGCAGATGACTGGCCAAAACAGGTAATTACAAATGATAAGTCTGGTGGAATTTAGAGCGGGCCAGTTGGCCATTAGCTTAACTAATAGTTCCAAGTCTAGAGACCCACATTAATGACTATCATTGGCACACCTGGTAGTGAAACTAATTGAATGGATCAGTACTAATTAAATAAATGGTTCAAGTGACACTGGTTTGTCATTGAAAAAAAACGAAACTGGCCAAAAATGGCGGTGATTGACGTGAATGTCTACCACACAAGCCATCCGTGCGCTAAAAGGCATACCTTCGATTAATTTAAGACTGGCAAAAAATTATTTCTGGTTATGGTACGGGCTTGCAGTTAGACAAACGTGAACCGTACCTGGTTAGGCAGCAGTATCGGCTGCTGTAGAGTGGTCGAACTCAAGAAGACCACCTGTGGTTGCGGCTGCAGATGACCGACTGACTGGATAGCGGTCGTCGTGGGAATCAGGTGTTGAACATCCGGCAGAACCTTCTGTTTCACTTGTGCGTCCATCGAGCCCGTTAGTATCTGCGCCGATTGCAGCAGGGACTGGGGCAGCACCTGTATCGGCTGTACTTGCGGCTGCGACCCTACAACAGCTGTTGCCATCGCCTGCTGCTGCGTGGGGTCCAGCTGCTGTGGTACAGCTGGTTGTTGTTGCTGCTGCAGCAGCTGTTGCTGAGACGCCAACTGTTGCAACAACTGGAAAGAGAAACATCCAGTGTGTACATCAGTGAGATGAGAGCTGATACTGCTCACAAACTCTGCCTTGGTCAGGTGTGCTAACTAAATGGTGCAGTTATCAGGGGCAGATCTAGGATTTAACAAAGGGGTTGTACCCATCACCCCCTTGAAGCCTATCAAAAGCCTCCAACCGCATGCCCCTTACGGAAATCGAAACCATCCAATTGTACCCTCTTTGAGGCCAAAAAATGGGTGTGCCCCCTACACCCACAAAACACATTCAAATACATCCAACTAATCCCCCGTTGATGCTCGTTCAAGCAAAACATGGGGTATATACCCTTATGGATCAGTGTCTGGTTATGATTTCATAATCAAATGGGTCATGATGTGGCCAATGTGAACAAAATGGCACATGAACATCTGAATTATTTAAAAACCGAATGACAACTGACAGTGACATTAGAGAAAAAGTGCTCAAACTTTGAACTGACAGGCATCATTCGGTGTGTGTAATAAATATAAAATAGTACAGTGGAACCTCACTATTAAGACACCATTTTGACTGGACAAGTGACCTGAATAGTGAGGTGATCATATTAGTGGGACTAACTTTCTATATCATGTTACTGTACTGAAAATCATTTGGGACTGCCCTAGCGTGACCTTAATTGCGAGGTGACTGTATTACCGATGTGACCGTAAAGCGAGATTCGACTGTACGTTTATAAAAGGGATCTGTGGCGCCACCTATGACAATGACATGGCCTTTGGTCAATATGTGACTATTTGTGTTACTTCACCACAATCGCTGTGATTTGAAGGGGCTATGTCAGAATTATTCCATTGTATGTAAATATAAGATATTGTTATTTAAAGGGAGGTAGCCTATTCCTCTACCCTGAATTAGCTACCGTAGCAAATTGTAACACAAAGTCTGCTGTGTTGAATGTGGGAAAATGGAAAATTGTTGAACATCAAAGGGTATTGCAGTTAATTCAGCCCGCCTTGGTATTATTGCCAATATAGCTTGTTTTGAAACTGGATGTTTTGTTTAGCATTTGAACATGCTCCAATGTGTATCTTCCAAACTGCAAACGTTGTTATGGGATTAATAAACACAATATAGCAGGCAATATATCTTCAACCTAGTTATCATAATTTTAAGAACATTATATTAATTAATAAATGAAAAAAATATGAACATAATGCCTCCTTTTAAGGCAGGTACACTTCCTGCACATTTGAAGTCTCACCTGGGCCTGTTGGATCTGCTGACTGAGCTGCTGCAAATCTTGCTGTGTCAGCTGAAGTCCAGGGGGAAGCTACAACAGGAAACACAGCCACTTGCAAACTGAAGGTCTCTGCCTCTACTAATATGTTAAGTTGTCATTGTCTTACAAGAAAGTGTGATCAGCCAGTCCAAAATGAGACACTTCTCGCTGATGCTTATTAGGGGCTATGGGCCAAAACACTACTGCAATGATTCTTTTTGAAAATCAGTTTCCATCATGAAACGATCCAGAATAGACTAAGCTTTCATGTGTTAGTTGTGTAAATTATATACATGTTACACAAATGGGTTTATTTTGATGGATGAAAATATACACCATGCCATAGTTAAACTTATACACAACACAGATTTAAACCCATTTACAAAACGCCCAAGTTCTATACAACACAACACAATGTAACCTAAAGTTATAAATACACTGCAAATGATGGCAGTTCAAAAGGTTGACTGGTATTGGTCTGTATGTTTGATATCTCTCACCTGTAGAAGTTGTTGTCCAAACTGTCCCTGGATGATGAAGCCAGTGGCTGCTTGTGACACTTGAGGGGTGGCAGTAGCCATGGGGGCTTGCAGGACATGAATCCCTGTCATCAGGGGCTGCGTGCCTATACCCCCAATCTGTGGCATGTTTAATAATAAAATATAGTAAATTTATTTTTAGCATAACGCATTTCCTTGCTAGTTCAAAGTGCTTTACATAAAAAGCATGGAATAAAAACAAACTACACCCATCTATAATATATATATATATATACATAAAAACTGATTTATAAGTTGTGCTAAACAACAATAAACACATTAATTTAAATATCAACTGAATACATGTGTATGTAATTAAAAACAATTGAAATAACAGTTTAGCCACTAAACTAGAAGATCTAATTTAACTAGTTTGCCACCAAGAGAATTAACTCAAGGAAGCAGCTGGCTTATCAAGAGTTCAAAATTTGTATCTACATATATCCTGCCCTTCAGAAGTATGTGTCAATTTTTTTAATAAACATTCATGCTTCTAGTAACCACACAATCAGCACGTAATCTGTCCCATTCATTTATAATCCTCTGTGATGTTCATACAACACTGGTAGAACTTGTTCATAAGAACTATCTGTTCATTAGCAATCACTGGCAACTATTTACATTGAGTGAATGATCTAGGTATAAAAAATAACTATGTTTATTAGTTGCCGTTAAGTATCTTGCAACAAAGGGCATAAAGGACACAGTGTTTCAATGGAGATTTTATGCATATTTTAATTTGTGGTGAATGCTACCACATTGTGTCATTTGTGACAAATAACTGTCAATAAACAAAAAACATTACAAGATGAAACACTACCAGGTATTTCTTACTACAGCTGTACATATATGCATGCTACAGTAAAGGTGCGTGCATTACAAACTGCTTATGTTCATGAATCATGATACATAACAGTAAATTATATAATGTTTCTAAAATTGGTACTCTGTGTGATCCAAACCATCACAACATGTCGTACACAGGCATTGTATTGTTTCATCACTTATGTTAACATCTCTACTCACCTGAACAATAGGTGGGGGTACTTTAGTGGCACTGGCAAGGTTGAGTGCCTCTCCCTCAGCATTCTTCCCTGCCATGCTTCCCTTCTCCTCTTTAATAATGGCTGCAAACATCACAACAATTCTTCTTTAAAAGGAGTTTTTCGTTACTTGTTATCATAAAGTCATGTTATTCTGTAGAAAATATATCTACTACAACAAACAAGCTGACTGCACAAATGTGTTTTAATGTTCAAACCGTTTTGTACTGATGAAATTTAAGTGTATCTGAAGAAATTGTTTGTTTACAATGCAGTGTGTCACTCTCAAAGATGCGGCCTCAGGTCCAAAGCTATGATGACAGTGTATTGACATTCTATTCTATTGACCACAAAGAGAGTTTTGTAAATACTGAAGTTGACTGAACAGATGAATTCAAAGGTTGTTGCTGCTTCAGTAGAACATATATTGGTGGCCAATAAAAAACTTGATATGTTAGAATAAACAATCTGTTCTACAGAATTTATACTGTATTATCTGTATTCGTATAACATGATTTTACATTAAAATTGAACAGAAAACTTCCCCTTAAAATTGACACTAGAACCCTGCCATGTTTATGACAGGAGTCGACATACAGTTTGGGTGATCAGCACCAACTGACCGTGGAAGGTAACAAGATCATTTAACAAGATTGCCAATTAAAATTACAAGCTTGCTCAGATGGCATGGCCCAATTTTGACTAATTTAAATAGAATAACAGTCAGAGAACAATAGAACATAGTACAAAATATATATTCCTATGTTAGGGCAACTTTAAATAGTATAGTAAACATTGAAAATGTTCCTTTCATTTCCACAAGTACCTTGGAAATACTCTCAGAACTAGTAATTCGATTTCAAGTAAAGTTAGTAAAAAGTGTATTGCATTAACAAATAATTTTGGTAAATTTAGTTGTACATTATGTTCCAACGGAGATCAATAAGTTGAGCACTAGACTGGTGCCACCTAACAAATTAAAACGTATTAATGCAAATTGGCACTAATAGCAATACTGGATTATAAAAATAATTCTTAATTTTGGTAAAGGTGGAAGAAAGGGGTTTTGAACCAATGCTAAATGCATGCTAAATGATTTTTTTTATTTTGCTTATGATGCCGTCCTTAAGATTGGACATCAGTGATGTGATGTTTTAAAATTGTTTTTTTATTACTTTTAGTTTATTGTGCTATTCTAATAGAATTTCTATATTATGGTTTGTGTCAATGTATATTACATGTATACCAGGTCACTCATATTCACTTTTGTGTGGTCATTATATATATATATATATATGAATAAATCTAAGAAGTTGAAATTATTTCATATACAGCTAGTTGGGCCTGGTTTAATAAGTATTGTTTTATTCATGTTTCAATATAAAGTTTTATGAAAGTGAAATAGTCATAAATAATTATAATAAAAATCATAATATCATAATAAAACATTATACTATTTTTAGGCAATGTTAAATATCCAAATATGCGAAATAGCATGTCGCGTTATGGATAGGATTGCCATTCACCCCATTGTGTGTCATCCGATATCACTGGTCTGGACAGTGGAGTGTGGTTAAATAATAAATTCCAACACTAGAAAGTTACAATGTCGTCAATGATTATTGATTTGTAAGTCAGATCACTGAGTTACACCGCCCAGTCACCAGTGTCCGATCACTAATAGTAATAATACCATTATTGCGCCAAGTTGTGGACAATGCACAAAAGTCACACACAACTGACAAAGTCAAAGATCTCTGCGTCGCGCCGGCTTAAATTAATGATCTTAAAATGCAGATTTGTACATATTCTGCGGAAGAGGCATTCACGTGCGATTCACATGTGCGTATGAACGCACATGCTATTTGCCTATTCATTAAGAAGAATATAATATGCAAATATCCGATTAGTACACCACAACAAGACAATAATAGCGGTAGCAAGTGCGCGGCCCCAAATGAATATGCATTTTCCGGTTTTGTCCTACTTACAGTCTACGCCTAAAAATGTATGCTACCTGGTTATCTAATGACTTTCATTAAACACAACATTAGACTATAACAATAGTAGGACCAACGAACATTTGGTAGTAGTATACATTATGCTAAAATTAAAATATGAATATGTAAAAATCTTCATTATTACCTTGCTTTTCATTTGGGGAGGCAACGCCTTCCGCCATTTTGAATAATAAAATCTATCAATTATTCTCCGGATTTTTCCGACAACTAATAAGAATGCGGTCTGCAAAACGTAAGCTAGTATTTTTGACGCAGAAAACATGTATACCATTAGTATGTATAGCTTTAGGCGAAAATATTGCGAGCAACTGCAATGTTTTACATAGATAAACTTTTATTTTTCCAGCAGGTGCCCTTCTAATCCGCGAACATTTCCGATCTATCCCGAAATTGTATCCACAAGGTGGCGCCAGCACCTTCTCAGTGGGGTGGGCAGTCTCGTTGTATGGCGCCACTGGCACGTTGGCTTGGTTCTCCACAAGCAGTACTTGTGACGCAACAAAACAGTCATAAAATAGGGTTTCCAGATAGCAGACCCGGCCACGTTGAGGCAACGTGGGCATTTTGCGTTGGCATAACGCTGGCAACACATGTTGGGCCAACGTAATTTTGCTCATCGGCCCCAAGTTGGCCCAACATGTTGGCCCAACGTTGGTTTAGAATACACTTCAGTTGGGCCAACATTGGGCCAACGTTGGGCCACCTACGTGTGTTTATTCCGGGTGTGATTTGTGCTGGTATGCTTTTGGTCTATACATTTGTTATATAGTACAAAATACATATGTGATAACATTGCATGGTCTTGGTTGTTAATAATATTTTTTTTATTAATATGGAGCTACTTATCACATGAAACAATCATATTATTACACTTAAAACACACAAACACACACAACACGCACACACACAACACAACACAACACAACACAACACAACACAACACAACACAACACAACACAACACACACACACACACACACACACACACACACACACACACACACACACACACACACACACACACACACACACACACACACGCGGACACACACCACACACACTCATGCACACACAAGCACATACATACGTACACACACGCGGACACACACCACACACACACACACACACACACACACACACACACACACACACACACACACACACACACACACACACACACACACACACACACACACACACACACACACACACAAACACACTCACACACACACACACACACACACACACACACACACACACACACACACACACACACACACACACACACACACACACACACACACACACACACACACACACACACACACACACACACACAAACACACACTCACACACACACACACACACACACACACACACACACACACACACACACACACACACACACACACACACACACACACACACACAAACACACACTCACACACACACACACACACACACACACACACACACACACACACACACACACACACACACACAAAACACACATACGTATACACACACATATGCACACACGTACACACACCATACATATACACACATGCACACACACGTACACATGCACACACACACGCACGCACGCACGCACACACACACACACACACACACACACACACACACACACACACACACACACACAAAACACACACACACGTACACATGCACACAATACACATACACACACACAAACACACGTACACGCACAAGTATGCACATATGTACACACACAATAAATACACACACACACACACGCACACGCACACGCACACGCACACGCACACGCACACGCACACGCACACGCACACGCACACACACACACGTACACATGCACACAATACACACACATACACACACACACACACACACGCACGCACACACACACACACACACACACACACAAAACACATATACGCACAAATGCACACAATACACACACCACACACACACCCACACTCCCTCATACATGTGTACACCACACACACACACACACACACACACACACACACACACACACACACACACACACACACACACACACACACACACACACACACACACACACACACACACACACACACACACACACACACACACACACACACACACACACACACACACATATGCACACACGTACACACCATACATATACACACACACGTACACACACGTACACACACGTACACACATGTACACACGCACGCACACACACACGCACACAACACACACACAACACACACAACACACACTCACGCACACACACCCGCGCGCGCGGAAGCACCCACACACACACATATGCACACACGACACAACACAACACACACACACGGTTACTGCGTTACCATTCGAGCCTGTACTCGAGGTTGGTCAGCAGGAAGCTCTGGAGTTTGTGACCCTATACAGTCATATCCATTTAATTGAATAAGTGATAAGTCATCACTATCAGAGAGCCATCTCTTTGTAGACGTAGTATGCTAAATTTAAAATTTAAGGAAGATAAGTCATTTATAAATGCCTCGAGTTCACTAAACTTTGCGTTAAATGACTGTATGTTTGAGCTTAGGAAACTGAAATGTTTATTATTGTTTTGAACTAATAAGTTAAATTTGTCAAAATCATAATATGACGATCGGCGTATTATTGGCAGTTCATTATTTTCATCAACAGTATTACTGATGCTTAACATATTATTTAGACAGTTTTTTGTAAAACCACCTGTAAATTGAAGAAAAGTTTTGTCAGTTATCATTTACCTGTATTTTAAATTTTAAAGAGATCAACAGGTTTTCAATGTGCAGTAATGTTTCAGTAAGAGTGTGTGCCTTTAATGTTCGTGTTATAAGATTGTTTTTAGAAATATTTGTCTTTTGTTCATGTAATTTGTAAAGCTAAAGCGGTGCATGATAAGTAGCTACTTAAAAAACCCAGGTTATGTTTATAAAAAAATACAAGAAAGAAAATGGTGATCGCCATGAACATGTGGCTGATTACTGTGCGATGAGAGCGTATATATATATATATATATATATATATATATATATATATATATATATATATATATATATATATATATATACGAACTCCCATCCCGCTGAGATAAGAGTAACTTTGTCAATAACAAAATTAACACACACAATATTATTGCGTACACATGTAAAGTTTACATGTTGTGAAGTTGTTGCGTAAAATCTGTATCAATAACACAGTAGAGTACATTAAAAAGAAAAAAATAGACATATATCTCATAAACCAATAATTGACTAAATGCAAATGTTTACCGAGCATACAAGGGAACAAATTGCATTGTCAAAAACAGAGTGTTAAGAAATTATGTAAATAATGCCTCATACATGTAGAATAAAGAATTACACGATTTAGACTATTTTTGGTGATTCGGAAGGGGATGCAGTTGGAGGTTTCAGATGTAGCGGCAAATCAGTTGTGGAAGAGACGATTGTATAGCAGAAATAATTTTGGCTAAAGCCGCCGTTTTCATGACGTCGACACAAATGCCGCAACTACGCGATACCGGATATTTATTTACGTCACAACCTGTTGCCTTGGTTTTCGCCATCACAACGCAACGACAGGTAATGAAAAACGCGTGTAATAGTGAATTTTATATTGCTTTATTGGGGGAATTTCGTATTTGATAATAGGCCCAAGCGCGGGGTCCCCGATATGTATTTGTGTGTGTGTTTGTGTGCGCGCGTGTGAGTTATAACGATAACTGTTTATATATATATAAATAAGTCGATGTATATAACAATACTTTATTGCCGACTTTGTTTCGTTTACACCGGGTCAACGCACATCATGGCGACAACACACAATACCACGTTGGCTTTTGTGTAGCCACTGGCATGCTGATATACACCTTATTCGCCAAGTGGCGTTTCAGTTTATCACTTTAATTGTGATATCGTCACATCCCCCTCTTTTTACAGTCAGATGTTTAACTTTTCACTTCATTTTAAAGTCTTTGAACTTTGCTGGAAGTTTCAATGGACGCCTTGGTCATGCTACAGTCGCCGGCACACTGCATGGTGAACTTATAACTCTCGTGGTGAATGTACCACCGTGGATGGTACATTACGTTGTGGAGACGTTTCGGCTGAACGTTCACTGCTTGGAGGAGACGTGACGTTGTCTTGACCTCTCTGTTGTGCGTTCTGGTTGTCTACGCACGTTTTGTCTGAACACATTGGTCTTTTCATCGTATTGTCAGGTTCATCTTGTTGAGAGTACCGTGTCTCATCCTTATACTGCTCTGGTGTGGCACGTAGCTGTCGTCTATTCCTTCGGTATGTCGAGCCTTCACTCTCAATGATGTAAGATCTGACGCCCGATGGTTTCTGAATGCGTGCTAGTGTCCATGTTCGTGAGTCATTTGAGGCGTTTGGCTTCTTGAACCGCACAACATCTCCTGGGTGTAGTATGCTGAGATTCTTGCTCGTACGATTGTACAACCTGGCTTGTTTCTCCTTTCTACGTTTGAGTTGTTCAAACATCCGTTGAGCGGACGATGTGTGCATAGCTTCTGTAGGTGTGTTTCGATAGTCCAGAAACGACAAATACACATCCGCCCTGTCATCAATTGCTTTCCGCATGATTTGCTTTGCCGTCTTGACTGCGTTTTCCACTTTTCCGTTTGACTGGGGGTAACGAGGTAACGACGTGATATGTTCAAATTTCCAACGCTCTGAGAACAACTTGAACTCCTCACACGCAAACTGTGGCCCATTGTCAGAAATCACTTTGTCTGGTGCACCGAATCTCGCAAAGTGAATACGCAGTTTGGGGATAACCTGTGTTGCACTGGTCATTGACAGCTTGTCAACTTCGAAGAAGTTCGAGAAGTAGATCACCGTTATAAGGTAGTCCTGTCCATGAAGGTGGAACAGGTCAACTCCAACTCGTGACCATGGACGTGACGGTATCTCATGTGACAACAACGGCTCTCTACATTGTTCTGGTTTGTACGCGTTGCACGTACTGCAGGCACTGATGACATTCTTCACTTCTTGGTTCATGCCTGGCCAATACATCACTTCACGTGCTCGTCTAAGACATCCTTCGACTCCTAAGTGCGAGGAGTGGAGTTTCTTTATGAGCATGGCTCGCATGTCACGGGATATGACGATTCTCTGCCCCTTGAATAATGCGCCATCCTGTGTGCTGAGCTCGTCACGGCAATTGAAATACGGTCGCGCGAGTGGATCGACTGCTTCACGTCGACCCGGCCATCCCTGAAGTGTGTAGCGAACTGCAGTTTTCACTTCGTCGTCTTTACGTGACTTGCACATGATTTCGTGTATTCCGTTGGTCGACAGATGAACATCTTCTGTCATGTCCATTTGTTGCAGTTCAATGACGAACACATGATCCCCAGGGTCATGTGCGTGGCTGTATGGAAGGTATGCCCGAGATAACGCATCTGCGATATACATTTCGTTTCCTTTCGTGTACACGACATCTGTGCTGTACTTCTGCAGGCGGAGCACCATTCTCTGCAGTCTCTTCGGTGCATCGATCATCGATTTCTTTGTGATCGTCTGAAGTGGCTTGTGATCCGACTGCACGGTGATGGGTCTTCCGTACACATACTGGTCAAATCGTGCACATGCAAAGACAATTGCTAAGAGCTTTTTTTCGATTTGGGCATAGTTCTGTTCTGTGTTTGTGTGTGCTCGAGAGGCATAGCACACTGGTTTTCCCTCTTGCAGGAGCACTGCACCCAAACCACTTTGGGATGCATCACATTGGATTGTGATTGCTTGCTTTACATCATAGTATGCAAGCACTGGTGCTGCTGTGATCAATTCTCTGATCTTGTTCAAAGCATCTTGATGTTGCTCAAGCCAACACCACTTCACATCTTTCCGATCTAGTTGTCTCAGTGCTTCACAGACTTGTGACAGATGTGGCAAGAATTTCGCAAGATAGCCAACCATGCCGAGAATTCGCTTCAGTGCTGTGACATCCGTTGGAGTAGGCATCTTCATGATGGCCTCAACCTTGGATTCGTCTACCTTGAGTCCCTCATCAGTGAGAAGATGTCCAATGAATGGTACTGATGTGTTTCGCAGTTGAACTTTGTCTGGATTCAACACCAGGTGGCACGTTCTCGCTCGATTCAGTAGTGCTCTGAGATTGGCATCATGGTCTCGTGTTGCTTGTTCGATTGTGTCTCCGGACCCAATGCACAGGAAGTCATCTGCTACGACTTCTATTCCGTTGAGTCCTTCGGCTAGTTCGTGCGCTCGACGTTGCCACTCCTCTGGTGCTGAATTTATGCCAAATGGCATTCGCAACCACCGGTAACGACCGTATGGTGTGTTGAACGTCGTGAGGTAGCTGGAATCATCGTCAAGTTTGACTTGCCAGAAGCCTGTCTTGGCATCCAATACCGAAAACTCTTTGGCATTAGTGAGTCGTGTTGCGACATTTTCCAGTGTAGGAAGCGGGTAGTGAGAACGTTGAATTGCCCTATTTAGGTCTCGAGGGTCCAGATAAATCCGCAGTTTGTTTGTGTTCTTCTTCCTCACTGTTATCACATGCTCGAGACCCATTGTGTTGGGTCTGTGACAGGAGCGATGATTTTGTCCTCTACCATTCGTATGAGTTCCTTTTTCACGACTTCTCGTACCGCACAAGGAACTCTGCGGGGCGGATGGACAACAGGTTTGACACTTGGACCAATCTGTATTCTATAGTTGCCATCGAGGCAACCAAGTCCCTCGAATACATCTGGGTATTCTCTGAGTACAGTGTCCTGTAACACTTGTGATCGCTTACTCATCACAGAAATGTGCACCGTGCTTTCGATGGACATGTTTTACCAGTCGTTAGTAGTGTTTGTGTTGTCTCCATCGTTGTCTGTTGGCTGTCACCACCTCTGTCACGGTTCCGACTGTATGTTCTCATGGTCACTGCATTTATTGCATCACAGTCGTTTATCTTAATTAAGTCAAGGTCCAGACATGACTGCAAACTCAGAAGTGGAACAACACTGGCACGCACAACAACGAAACGCATCTGTCTCTTGCGGTGAACTTGCAAACGCGCCAGTCCTATCGGTTTCACTACCGACTTGTTGTGCATGACGAGTCTAATGTTCGTGTTCTCCAACTTGCTGCATGAGTGATCTGCTGTTGCACATACGTAGTCCTGATATGGCAGGATGTCCATCGATGACCCTGTGTCCATGTGAAACGACACATTTGTTTTGTCATTTATTGTCAGTGTTACATGTGCTTTCGTCTTACGTTCACTGCCCACTGTGTATATGATCGCTTGTTCGACCATTTGATGAGTAGCTGCGCTTCTGCACATCTTAGCGAAGTGATTTAGTTTTCCGCACACATGGCAAGTGGCGCCACGAGCAGGACACTTGTCCTTCCCTTTTGCATGTATACCACCACACCTGCTACATCCTGATCGTCCCTCACCAGAAAGTTGTGCATACCTGTTACTGGTGGGTGTGTACTTGCTAGTACTCGAACGTCTAGATCTGTTGTACTTTCTTGCAGGATTGCCATAATTTGCATTGTATGGACTTGCAGCTGGTGGCTTGACTGGCGCCGCCTTGTGTCGAACTAAGTGAGTGGTCATTTCTGTACTTATTTCTTGTGCACGTGTGTGTGTCACTTGTAATGTTTTAACATGGCAATGCAAGTTTCCAGATTTAGGTCTTCCTTTGCAAGTAACTTTTCTCTTGCTTTATCGTCCTTTATACCTATGACCAACCTGTCTCAAATCAGTATCAAAGTCCCAAATTTACAAGTGGCTGACAGCTTGTATAGCGCTGTTATATAGGCTTCCACCGTCTCACCTGCATTTTGCGATATGTTGAAGAATCTGTATGATTCATAGGTTTCATTGGTCTTGGCAATGCAGTTGTCATCAAATTTCTGTATGACAACATCGATCTTATTCTTGTCTTCGTCCTCTTGCCACTGGAATGTTTCATATAGATCTACTCCTTCCGTACCTAATACGTTCAAAAACGCAGCAACTCTGACCTCGTCGTCTTCTTTCGCTATTTTCGTCGCTGTTTCATAGTATCTCCATTCCCTCTTGAAGATCCGCCATGAGTCTCCTCTGTTTTCCAAGGAGAGCTGATTCGTACAAACGCGTCTTCTTCGGTTTCTTCTGTGGCTTGTACTATCCCATTACTGACACCATATAACGATAACTGTTTATTTATATATATATATATATATATATATATATATATATACATATATATATATATATATATGTCGATGTATATAACAATACTTTATTGCCGACCTTGTTTCGTTTACACCGGGTCAATGCACATCATGGCGACAACACACAATACCACGTTGGCTTTTGTGTAGCCACTGGCATGCTGATATACACCTTATTCGCCAGGTGGCGTTTAAGTTTATCACTTTAATTGTGATATCGTCACATGAGTGGTGGTGACATTTAAGCACCGACGTCAACCAGTTTCACGATGACTTGCGCTGCAAGACAATTATGTTTGTATGACGTTTTGTTTTTGAAAGAGTACTGAATATTGCCGACATTACACCACCAGGAATGATTATGTCTTCTATCATCAACCACCTTTTGTTGGTAGGTTGTACGGAACTTTTTAATTTCATTATGACATACCTGCTTGCTCTCCCGGAATACAGGCAAATCTCCCGCATTTTAAAATCTCCAACAACACCCCTCCACCAGTCTTCGAGACGTGCTGATCAAAATCTCCAACAGCCCCCCCTCGCCGTCTTCGAGACAGCGAACCGGTGAATTTCCGGCGAAAAATTCGCAGAAACAAACATAATCCACATCTTCAGAAATACAGTTACATTTTTATGTTTAATCTAACATACCATTTTATAAAAAAAATATTTCAAATGATCAACAGTACGCAAACAAATGTCCACACCAAAATCAATCCTTGTAGGTTGGAATCGATGACATGAAGTCTTCGTGCAAGATATAATGCATGGTGTGGATTGATCAATAGCATCTTTTCTGAAAACAAGAAGGCATACACAATGTATGATCATTACACATGTTATTAATAACGCGGATCTAATCACAAATCCCACAATGATGTGGCTTCAAAAACTGACTTACAATAATCCTAACTCTAAATTAGCAATTACTTCATCGATGGAGTGCAACATTTAAAAAAATATATTTTTAAATAAAATATTACAGGATTGCCATCGAAAGCAAAATGTCAACAAGATCCATATAGCATATCAACAAGCCAGCCACAGACCTGTACAGGCAAATGCATTAGCTTTGGAGTTGGCAATGGCATTGCATTAACATAATTATGAAAGTTCAATAATGTGTCATCGACCCGACAAATTTCTGTCAAATGTATTTGATTACAAATATGGTCACACTGCTATCGGCAGTCAGTGCAGCTTGATCATCGTTATATGTATGACCCAAAATAGCTATATCATGACAACACGCAGTTTCAGTCTTTTAATATAATAATACCTTAATTAACATATGCTTGTAATATATTACACTATATATATACACACTGCATTGGCTACCGCACATCAACCATGGACATCAACTAGTGACTTGATTGATCTTTCAATAAAAATCGCATTTTACGATTATCATTGACGAAAATGTGAGAAGCTACGCGGAGTTTTCTCCAATTTAAAACCAATATTTGTATTTTTGACCTCCTGAAATTTGATCAGGTTTTAGTAAAAATGGCAAACATGATTGGACCCACGATTATTGCCCACAACAGTATAATATCTATATCCCCATAAATTATAGTTGACGCACGCGCTAGCTTCCCAAATGGCGGGAGAAAAAACTCCCATTGTAGACTACCGTGATCTCGCTCAGTGACGCCTCCTGTCTAAATATAGGCTCCGTGGCCACATCATCGCTGACTATTCGACAACTGCGGATCGCGGCTCACGTTGTTTTTAAAACTATTTACCGGGTATGTATTAACCACTTTTAACTTTCTATGACTATTGCGCATTTTATGATCTGCCGCTGCAGTTTGTGTTCGTTGTTTGTTGGTGCATGCAGCAATGTATGTTATGTGTAGTTGTCTATAACACTGATCCGGCGTCTTAAATTTTGTGTATGTCTCTTCTTCAAGTTCTCTTGTCGACGATAATCATACTCATGTGTCATGTTATGTAAATAAATGGTAAGAAAAGTTGGTTTTGGGGGAAATACATACAGTTTCCGTACGAAAACAGCGCCGTGTGAAACGTTTGCTACCAGCGTTTAGCGTGCTAGCGGTTATAACCAATGAAGAACATATTATGTTGACGCACGTGACGTAATTGCCTTGGGAAGGATGTATCCACTGCCAGTACGTCGCGGTTTGCCTGTCACTATCGCATTATTGCGCGTGACTTCCGTCAAGCTTTGCCTTTACCGACAAAGTTGATGCCGGTTATATACGTGAATCTCATAAATCAAACATTTCTGCATACAATTGTCACTCTAAATTATGTTTTTGTCATAAAGAAACACTTTGTCTGACCAGAATTTCAAAAAAATATAAATACTCATCAGTGATATTAAATAATAAATGTTGTTACATCCACAACCCAATCAGTCAATATATTTCTCTTGAAGCCCAATTAAGTCATCGAGGAGGCACAGCTTCAACTGATTGTTGTCAACAAGTTGTATCATTATCTTTCGCAGCAATATTATTCTTAGACATACTGATTGTTATTGGGTTGCGGATGCAGCAAGTTTGTCTCTGTTTTGTTCTAACACCGCAACTATATTGTCCGTTGTCGCTCTGCCGCAGTTACTAAATGAACAAGAACGGTTTGCTTTCTCCAAAGAAGATATGGAGCGTGTCGCACTAATTTGCAACACAAATATGTACAGAACAATGACGTTTTATTGCCATTAGACACCATCACAAAAGTTTAGATTTATCCTGGCAAAGTACATTATGGAGTCAAACAGTGTCAAAGTCTGTTACACCAACAACTCAGAAATATAGCAAGCATTGCTGTTGGGACTTTGTAATGAGTATACTAATATCACATAATAAGTATGATCATAATATGTTTTAAGTATCTCGGTCTGGGACGTGTTCATACTTTTTATGGTCAAGCGACAACGTAATGGCTACGGCCTCTCTTAATTGGTGTATTGGAATTGTAGTAGGAATAATGAAAAAGGCATTACATTCTTTCAAAGTATGCATATGTTGGTATAAGAAATTGGTGTCCATGTTACACCCACGACCGACGTGTTGGTAATCCATTTGCATGTTGAAAATAAATAGATAGATTTGCGTCATTATCTCCTTGTATCTAATCAATTAACGTATACATGTTTCTACACCATACAACAGGAAAGAAATATTGAAAATGTCAGTTTGAATAAATTTTTCACAAGGATGTCACACTTGTGCTTCTTATCTGTGCTGTGTAAATGTATACTGATCTATAGCCAGAGCGTGTCACATGAATCAGTGCGAATCAGTGAATTCGGGCAGTGTATAGGCTAATAGCGTTAGAACACGAAATTTTAGTGATAGGATTTTTGACCTGGCACGTATTTTCTGGGTATAGGATCTAGGTTTCGAAATAGCGGCGGGCCGCAATAGTAAGATTGGAACCCCGATCCCTTCGACTGACAGTGCGTCGCTCTACCGCTCTACCGCTCTATCGCTCTACCGCTCTACCGCTCTATCGCTCTACCGCTTTACCTACGCTCCTATGTTTGGTCGTTTGCCTGGTCATATGCCCTCCTGCCAGACTTAGGCAGACTAAGCAATGTGCACCGCTAGCACACGGTGCACCAATTCCGTAACGTTTAACGCAGATATAAATATATATATATATATATATATATATATATATATATATATATATATATATATAACAGCGTTCGAAATAGCACTTGTCCGTTTGTCCGGGACAAGTGATTTTTGGCCCGGACAAGTAAAATGACTCTACATGGTTATCCGGTGGACAAGTGAAATTTACAGTAAACAAATGACGCGTGCAACATTGCAACATTTTTATTTGAGGAAATTCAAACGTAAATGAAGTTCGCTAGCAATCGCGCTTGTTGCAATTTTGTTGGTGTGTCGGCGTCTTGTCGGTCCGCCGCCAGTGTGTCGCACGTCAGTGTTCGACCGAGTTTAGTGCCTGCGTTAACAGGGTCATGCGCTTAGCGCACCGACCTAGCTCTGTCATACGCGTAGGACAGACTCCGCATCAGCCATCGTTGATCGAGGCTGTATTTCACACAATCGTTCAGTTTAGCCGACGTACAAATTGCTTCCGCGCACGGATCTTATTTGACGAACTTTAGAAATGTATGTATCTTTGTATCGCTTCCGTGTTATTTGAATAAGTATATACAAAGTTTTACCCATTATTACGCCTAACCCACGCGGACTCGACAGTCTTCCAAGACCACGTCATCGAACTGTCGTTAGCCGATCCAGATCGGTAACAATTTTCAAAACTTGTAACTGGCTCTCCGGTAAATCTATAGTGCTGGTTGATAAACGGAATATTAATGACATTTCATAAATGTTGTTGTATCTGTGTAACATTTATATTAACCATAAATTGCCAGTTTTTTAAACCGAATTATGCAAGACGCGCGGCCGGGGACGGTGTGCCAACCGCCGTTGACATGTCGGCTTCCGCCAACTACGTTACGACGTAAATTGTAACTAAATCTATAAATTAGATTCCGCCTGGTAAATGTAATTCGGGCACCGTTAAAACTGTTTTATCATCATTGAAATGGTAATATAACATTTAGGACATTTTGTTTGTTTGCTGATGATCAATTGAATAGTATCTTCGTTTGTAAAATACAGAACTATGTTAATATTGAAGTTCATGGAGGTTGAACAAAGTATTCTCATATTAGGTCTATATAGTTTATTATGATTTTTTGACAACATCTCCTGGCTTTGTATTGGTCATGTTCCTGGTTGAATGGCGTCTTCAATGACAAACTGATGCAACAATTTTACATCAGTGTTATATATATATATATATATATATATATATATATATATATATAACACAATATATACCATATTAAACATAAACAGTTTTTGCAACATTATAAAACGAAAATAGCAAGGAAAACAATTGTCTAATTCCTATTATCGTAATAATTATTTGTTATTAATAAAAGCTTTCATATCAGTATCACTAAAATATTGATATACATCATGTAACGTGTCTACTTTTAATATTCGTGATGAACAGTAATGGACCGGAAAATAGTTGCAAATATAATTTTGCAATTTCAAAATTTGCAGATTAAATCAAATTGTGTCATTAATCACAAGTCACTCAGATGTAAATGCAGCAAAACAGCAGGAACATTGTGTTGTTGTCATAAAAATAAGACAGACTTTTAACGTTTTTTCCAAAGCTTCGATTCCCATTGACAACCACTCGGACAAGTTAAAATTTTGCGGACAAGTAAATATTCTGGCTTATTTCTATCGCTGTAATATATATAATATATATATATGTGCTGGCCGCCGGGATCTGCGTATAATTTATATATATATATTATATATATATATATATTATATATATATATATATATATATTATATATATATATATATATATATATTATATATATACACACACCACGCACGGGCACGCACGCACGCACACACACACACACACACACACACACACACACACACATATACGGAGCCTGCTTAATCACGCCCTATACAAAGTAAAATTATTCAGTGAACAGTAGAACTGTTCCCTCGTTGATCGGTGCCTCGTCGTTGTCGGTTGTCTCATCTTTACTTTACGCTAACCATTCACGCTGTAGTTTGCTTTAGAACGAATGAGGGATTGAAAAGTTAGACATAATCAATCTACTTCTACGGCGCGACTGAATCTGAATTCGGAGAGCGTAGCAATAACACTGGGCGGAAATGTTAGCGCTAACGGCTCGATCCCTCGGGTTTCACGAGTTCAAGAAAGGACGCTTCTATCGGGACCTGCTGAGCGAAGTCGCCGGGACCATGATCCTTGTGTTTGTCAGCTGCGCGCTGAGCGCGCATTGGGGCGGACAGCGTCCGAGCATCG
Source organism: Escarpia spicata (assembly GCA_963995525.1). NCBI lineage: Eukaryota > Metazoa > Annelida > Polychaeta > Sabellida > Siboglinidae > Escarpia > Escarpia spicata. The sequence continues at coordinate 21,244,620 of OZ023217.1, forward strand.
TGCAGATTTCGCTGGCCGCCGGGATCTGCGTCGCGACGATAGTTTGGTGTCTGGCGAACGCGAGCGGCAGTCACATCAACCCGGCCATCAGCCGTGCGTTCGCCATTGCCGGTCACATCACTCCCGTCCGGGCCGTGTGCTACAGCATCAGTCAGTGTGTTGGCGCTCTCCTCGCCGTTGTCTTTGCCAAGGCTTTGACACCAGCGTCACTGATCGGACCTTACTTCGCCGTGAACCGTCTTAATCCGCTGCTGACCCCGGGTCAAGGGGTCGGGATGGAGGCTGTGTGTACATTCCTGCTCACGTTCACCGTGTTCGCCACGATTGATCGGAGTCGACATGATCTACACGGATCTGGACCACTCGCAATCGGACTGTCTGTCATGCTCACTCACACCTTTGCAGTAAGTAATGTTCGTATTGTCCGTGCATGCCACCCACAACTAACCTAGTGATACATTCACACAAGAGTCTACTTTATTGAAAAAAATTCCCTCCATTTAAATCAAAACCACAACTCGAAATTGGCATATAATTATTGAGTCAAAGTTGTTAAACAGCTAAACCCGTAAACCATATACGGGGCTCGAAATTCGTAAAATTATTTATTTGTTCAGCGGACAAGTAGAACCAAACGTTCACTTGTCCATACAACAATTCACTTATCTCACGAACAACTTACTTTCAAAAGCTACTTCTCCGTAATTAATTTTGTTTTTTGCAAATTTAAATCATTACTGTGACACTATTTGCCAGAGGTAGCCACGCAATGCACACTAGTATTCCGAGACACATACAGTATTTACAGTTGAATAGTGCACCTTAATCGAATTCTTATCACGATTTGACGAGCCATGGTGGCGACTTTGACTTTGTTGACAATGACAACTATGCATTCTTTCGCCCAGTACGACACGTTATTGAACTAATGCATATTTGTTAGTGATTGCATGCATTTAGGTAACTTTCAAGATATAAATGGTTACCGAACTGTTTTGAAATAACAACTTATAACATTTTAATATTCGCTGTTTTTATGACAAGCTATACATAATCCAGTTGCATCTCGTTTTAACTCCCATTTCTTACATAATTGTTAATCATGTTATGTAATTCATATGTTATATTTCATATTTTAATACGTTCTGGTTCTTGTTACATTAACTAGCTATTATTATCTATTTCATTTAGACAAAACTAATTTCGGGATCAAACAAAATGTCAGTATGTGACCGCCGTCGACTGCTGCCTGGCTCTTTCTCTTTAATTTCCCTGATGTATAAAACTACTATAATTCATATAAATTGAAGTGATATTCCGCAAAGCTAAAATCGGTGGGCAATAATCACGTGGACTCTCGCCATGTATCGTGACACGCATACATGCCCTTCTTCTTCGTCGTCGTCGTTCACTTAGACGGGAACGCCTGTCGCCCCCACGAATATGATGCCGTCGTCCTCGAAGCCTCGATATCACCATGTAGTTTCTCATTTAGGGGGTGTCATCTGGCCACACTTGCCGCCTGTGGCTATCCTGTAGCGGGCAGTGCTGAAGAAGGTGCTCACTGGTCATCGGGGCGGTTTCACAGCAGCACATCTCGGACTGGCCAATCTTCATTTTGTTATATATATATGAATGAATGAACGTTTATTCAACAACAACAACAACAACAACATAATACATGCACAGTATGGTTTTCTGCTGCTGCTGCTGAAAGGACATAGCTGAAGTCATAGACTTATGTGTTGCTATGCCCTACTCGAACTATGAAAACTGAATAAATACAACAGGAATTATAAATAAATCACAAAATAATATTCACAACTCATGTATAGACTGTTTACTATAGTGCTTGTGTTACTATTACATGGGTTTAACAAAACGTCACCTTCAATTAACAATTCACAAATATGTAGAAAGTAATGACAACTTGATTGCTTTTTTAAATTGTGTTAAACTTGGAAGCTGAGTCAATTTATTTGGTAAATTGTTCCACGTTTTTATACCCTTGACGGTGATTGACAGCAGTCGGAGGGTGGTGTTTGTCTTTTTAACATAGAACAGTTTGCTTTGTCTTGTATCATGTATGTGTATAGCTGCGGTTGGTTCAAATAATGCTTGAACACGACCATTTAAAGAATGGTTATTTGCTTTATAAAGTATGATCATAGTCTTGTATTTAACTAAATCATGAAATTTAAGCATGTTTGAGAGATGTATGATCATGGTAATTAAGATTATAAATAATCCGTATAGCTTTTTTCTGTAACATAAATAGTTTTCTGAGTCTAGATTGATCAGTATTTCCCCAGATCTCACAGCAATATGACATATGTGGTTCAACAAGTGAATTATATAATGTGTGTAACGCTTGACAATCAAGAACATGCCTAGTTTTATACAAAACTGCTATGTTTTTTTATTCAACCATTTTTATGTGTTCTCTCCATGTTACGTTTTCGTCAATGGTTACTCCAAGGAATTTAGTATATGATACCTGCTCAATGTTTTTCCAATTCAAAACTATATGCACATCTGTTCTAGGTTGCTTTTTATTGTTGAACATTATAAAATGTGTTTTGTTCACATTAAGTGATAATTTTTTCGCTCGAAACCACAGGTCTAGTTTTTTAGTTCGTTGTTAATAACAGTGCTTACTTCATCTGTGTTACTAGCGGAATAAAAAATGTTTGTATCATCAGCAAACAAAATAATATCAAGCAATTTTGAGACTTCACACATGTCATTTATGTACAGAATAAATAATAACGGGCCAAGGATTGAACCTTGCGGGACTCCACACTTGATTTCCTTTTGTTCTGAGTTACTGTTGTTATAGCATACATATTGTCTACGGTTGGTTAAGTAGCTTTTTATCCAGGCCAGAGCCAGACCCCTGATTCCGTAGCATTGCAATTTACTTAGCAGTATGTTGTGGTCAACAGTGTCAAAGGCTTTTTTTAGGTCGATAAAGACCCCAATCGTGCTTTGGCATTTATCCATTGCGGATGTAATTTTTTCGACAAATTCTGTTAAAGCTAGTGAAGTTGAGTGATTATTTCTGAAGCCATACTGCCCATCTGTCAATATGTGTTGTGTTTCAATGAAAGACCTTAGCCTTTTTTTGAATATTTTTTCAAGTATTTTTGAAAATTGGGATAAGAGAGATATAGGTCTATAATTAGAAAATTGAAAACGATCTCCTGACTTAAATATAGGAATGACTTTTGCTAGTTTCATATCATTTGGAAATGATCCGCTGATATATATACAGTATATATATATATGTGTGTGTGTGTGTGTGTGTGTGTGTGTGTGTGTGTGTGTGTGTGTGTGTGTGTGTGCTTTCATTCTGTTGTGTCCTGTGCAGAGTCTGAACAGAATGACCTAGTCAGCTCTGCTGTATGATATTCCTTTGTTGTTTTGTTACAGTTTTGCACGCCCGTCAGCTGTTTCGTTTCCCCTCATTCCGCAGTGTGCAGGGATCCACTGTAGTGTTACTTTTGCCTGCGCACTCAGTTCTAAACGAGTAGTAGTCATTTAATTTAATTCCTTTCTTTCGGGGGCTCTGGAGGGCATGGAGTACTAAGAGGGCATGGAGTACTGAGAGGGCATGGAATACTGAGAGGGCATGGAATACTGAGAGGGCATGGAATACTGAGAGGGCATGGAGTACCGAGAAGGCATGGAGTACTGAGAGGGCATCTGTAAATATGACAGTGTTTTCATGTGTTGTTCTCGGGTTGTTCTGCAGTTGTACTACAGCTGTCTTCAGGGCATCCCCTTCTGCTTTGAAGTTGGTGGAGTATTTGCCAATTGCGAGTGTGTGTCGTGCTTCTTCTTCTCTGTACTTGATGTACACTGCTCCACCTCCATCTCGGATTGCTTCGGTGGCGGACCCATCGGTGTAGACATGCGTCCATTGCCCACGAGGGTACTGAGAGTGTATGAACGCCAGGGATATGCCCCTTCTCATCAGACTGTGTTCCCTTCTTCTGAATTCCTGGGATATGGGCTTTGATGACAGGGAAATGTCTCCTCTTCCATAATGGAACAGATGCAGTTGACGGTGTGGGTTCTGGCATGTGATCCAACTATTCTGGGTCTTTTCTCTCAAGCATCCTGCTCTGGTGTATGACATTGGATCTTTTGAGCCTCCCTTTTGTTGGCGTGCATGGGATGGTCGTTCAGTCTTTTGACATGCCCTATTTGACATGCCCAATTTCACTTGTCCGGTGGCAAATCCAGTTGTCACGGGCTAACGGACAAGCGCAATTCGAGCCCTGTATATATATATATATAACAAAGTTCCTAGCCCATGCGAACCTGCACCAGAGTTCTTAAAGAAATCGCAGAACAAATAGTCTTACTATCAGACACAGATTTCAACATTCATACAAGACATGCACATTTCCTACAGAATGACTGCAAGTATAATTATTAGTAAATGTGACATATAAAAAAAAAAAAAATCTTACACTGCACAGTACATACACATATCACTAATATGCATGTTCTGTAAAGTCACGGAGCACGTTATTCTAAGTAAACACGCGAAGTCATCCACAGAAACAGAACCTTATGGCTTATCGTCCACGTTCAAAATCGATTCCAGTTGCGATTCCCTTGCGAATCTCAGATGACTGCAGCTTAGACAGCAATGCATAACTGGATGCAATGGTACTTGACTATGCCATTTTGAAGCTTTTCACGTAGTCCCTCAAATGCCTCTATATAAGCTAACTTCCTACGGAATCACTGAAAATACCATAATCAGACCCTTTCTTTCGACAGGTAACACTCAACATTTCCTTTAGTTGCATCATCTTCCGTCACACCAATTGTTTCATTGTTAGATGATGATATGAAATAGAGTATGTTTTGTCAATGTTTTTCACATGAATGTATACCTCATTTTTTTCTTGGAATCCAAGATTTTATTATTAGCGGTTCAGCACATTTCCCGTGTCGCGCTGTGTCGTCGTGCTGTCTGACTCTGTATTTTCGTATGTTTCGCTGCCACGCCGCCGCAACTTCAGCTTCTTTGTTGTCTCGGCTCCACTCATGACATCGAAAGACGAAGGAGATGCAGTTGGAGACTTTCAGCAGAAATCTGGGAGATTTGCCTGTATTCCGGGAGACCGGGACACACACCCAACATCAGGGAAACTCCTGGATTTTCCGGGAGACTTTGCTGCAGATATATGTGAATATGTGTTACATAATCCAGTGGATGGATGCAATGGATAAGCCAACATAGGTACAAAGACGTGAATATCACGTTCTGTTGTAGTTCAAGTACACTGGATCAGCGATGAACCCGGCCCGATCTCTCGGACCTGCCATCATCGCGAACAAGTGGGAACACCACTGGGTAAATATCCCTAAAGGTCGGAATACACTGGCATTTTAGTCCGACCCGACCAGACTTGACCAGACTCACCCCGACTTCAGTTTATATGCTACACGGACTGACACTGACTGCGTTACACCAGAAGCGGGTGTGACGGCAGAATCATGTAAACTTAAAAACATTCAAATACGTCAGACTGACACCGACTAGCCCCGACTTAGTCGAAAGTTTTCAAGTTTATGTGATTACGACGTCACGCCGACTTCGAGTATAGCACACAACGTGTCAGTCGGTGTAGTGTATACACTGCAGTCGGGGTGAGTCTGGTCTGGTCTGATCGGACGAAAAGTGCCAGTGTGGAGCATTACTGCTATTTATGTATTTTCATAATATATTTCCTGGCCATTTGGTCTCGTCATTTTGTTAAAGTAGAAAGGTCAGGCAGGGGTTGCGTAATTAATTATAGACTAGCGCAGGTGTTTAGGTGTGTCCACTGAAGCGTGGCAAGTGTGGTTATAATTAATTAAGTGTTGTGCCCACTGAAGGTAGGTAAGCGTGGCTATTATTAGCATTTAATTAACTGGCGTCGTCGTGAACGAGTACATTATTATAGTTATAGGGGTGTTTTCATGATGCATAAATTAGGCATGGCTCATTATTGCATTCTTGTTGTTTTCATTTGTTCAATCCGGTCATGTGTTATGCCTTTTGGACTAGGTATTTGTACTAGGTATAAAAGTCTATGACAGGTAAAAAACATAATCTTTGGCAGAGATAGGGCACGTGTGAATTTGGAAGAGATAACGGGGCTGTAATGACATGGTGTCACCCCGGTGCCCAGAAGGGTCTTGCAAAGATTGGAGCAGGTGGAGAAATTTAGAAGAGATACGGGGCTGTAATGACGAGTTGCCACCCTGATGCCTAGAGGTAGGCAGTGTTAAATTTAGAAGAGATACAGGGCTGTAATGGCGAGTTGCCACAATGATGCCTAGAGCTAGGCATATCAAAACTATTTTCATATCTTGAGAATTCTTGATGTTGTGGTATTTTATTTACCACATCTCAAAATGCAATCCACGGCATTCAGGTTTTCAACAAAAAGCCACTTAAAATTCTGGCTAATAACCACATGTATCCTCATTCGAGTTTCTTATTGCACCAGAATGTTGGCTTACATCCCTAGATATGGAAAATATGTCATAGCATTGCAGTACATACATTCTTTTGTGTGAAATCACTCTTTTTTTCTTTGCTCATTTCTTCGAAAACTATTGTTCTATGGAAATTGCTGAATAATTTTGACATGTATGGAAAGCATGACATTTACACCACATGGTGTCCAATGTTTGTTTTACTGGGATGTATAGGAAATATTCCATAGTAGTTTGTGTATGGGCACCCCATTAGCAATTTCATAGAAAACATGTCGCGAATATGGGGATAGTATAAAAAACATGATTTCTCACAGAAAGCTGGGAGTGCTGCAATGCTATCACATATTTTTCATATTTTGAGATGTAGGCCTAGCCAAAAAACACTATGAGCACACATCCCTAAAAATGTACCGGTCGCAAAAATGTGGGTCCTAGCTTAAGGCCTATGTAGGGAAGTGACAATTCAATATTATATCGTGCTGTCAGAACCGACTAGTCTATTGTGAACTAACTATTATATTATATGTTATTAAGAGATTGTCTCACTGTATTCTGGGAATAGTATAGATTCCCGATCTATGAATGAAATTAATAGGTTAGTCTTCCCTATACGGTGTAGATTCTTCCAGGCTATTTATCTGAGTCCGAACGGACTAGATCTTGAATTGGGTTGACAAGTGAAATTCTCTTGAGCGAAATAAATGTTCCCTCACAGTGATGACGAGACAAATATGAAATTGGCGGCAATGATGACGACTATGGTAATGGTGACGATGATGATACTGTTGATGGTGCGATGATGATGATGAACCAGTTAAATGAATGGAAAGAAAACTACTACCAATTTAAGGCGGAGAAACATGGAATGGAGTATGAATTAATGTCGGGAAAACGTCGGTGAAGAAGTCACGACGAGCGGTGAACCAGCTTCACCCTGAATTGCAACCACTGCGTTAACAAGATATTTTGTGCCTCCAAGAGCATTAACTCCTGGTGCAAGTGAACAAAGAAGCCTTTGGCTTATCGAGAGCTCATCTTGTTGTTATCTATGTGTATCCAACCCTTCGGAGGTATACATGCCTATATGTTCATTTTAAGTTTCTAGCACCTGCACAATTAACAGGCAGCGCCAGGGGACACTCTACCCTACATTTTGGTGTATCTGGAAATTGGATAGGACAGTATGTATTATTTCATTAAGTTGCTAGGAAAAATTCGTTACTTTCTGTCATCGTTTCTCGTAGTATCGCTTAACTGACTCTCTACCGGCTGCGTAACTTCGCCGGGAAACAGAGTTTGGCTGAGAACACGCGTTATGAATGTACGCATCTAGGACCGCTCCTGCAGTGCTCCCATCTCGCGGCGCCTGTATAATCGAGGCTAGTGCTACTCGGGAATACATTTTGCAGCAAATGTTTTGGGCGAGCAGCCAATCAACGTCGTTATTGAGATTCTTAATTCAATAATAAATTAGAATATAACTTTTCTGTTGATCACTTGTGTCATTATGCGTAGCATAAACTTATATAAGTTGACTCTTATTTAACTTTTAGTTTTATTGGTAGCCTGAGAGCCAATCATCGTCCCTACCCGGATTCACAGTAAACCGGGATCAGTCGTACAGTGAAAACCAGTGTTATCTTCCAGGCGGTAAAACGGGAGCCGTACGGTGCTCCCATATCGAGGCTACATTTCCCAATATTTACCGTACAATCCGAAATAACCTGATTCTGTGCAAACGCAGAGGATCCTACCGTCATACGAACGAACGAACGAACGAACGAAGAAATTTATTTACCCCATGTATATAAAAAGTACAAATTGTTTTTCATACTTGATTGTAGAAAAACAATAAAGCATATACAAACACAAATATATATTCTACGCATGATACATAAGTATGTAATTCAGTAATTTGCAGGAATAAAAAAAATGACACATGCATGCAGGGCGTCTTTTATTGGATTTTCACTGGGGGGGGGGGCATTTCCTGAAAGGGCACTTCTAATGGGTAATAAAGGTAGTTTATACATACATTATTGATTATGTACATAACCCTTAGGCATGTATGAAAGCTTAATGATTATAATGTTGTCATATCTTTTTATCCACATAGTTGTGGGGCCTACACTGACGAGTGACGACTGCATATTGGCAAGAAAATAAATGTTACATATACATCCTAGAAACATGTTTATTACAACCAATACATGCAGTAGTCATAGAAACATGAGACTTATCCTGCAAGTCAGAAGGTTTGACAGTTGTCTCAATTTGACTAGACGAGTCCCTTGTCGTGGGTGAATTTCCTAACGAATTCACGCTGTTCGTAGATGTTCCAGTCTGGAGCTATGCATCTTCTTGTCTTCTCCAAGAATTCGACGACACCGGGTCGAGGGTCATAGTAGGCGGTGCCCACACCATTCAGTGCCACCATGAGTCGGGCGTTTCTCGTGTCCTCACTCATACTGATGCGGTGATTATCGACCTAGCGTGTGGTACATTCGTCATGTTTTCCCACTGCTCGGCTGCCTCGTCCGCAAAGTCAGATGCCTCATCTGGGAAAAGGCGCCTGACGACGCGCACACAATGCTCAACGAATGATCTCAGACTGCGTGACATCACTAACTCCTTCATGTCTTTGATGACGTCCTCCTGCTTCGGGTCCAAGTGTTCAGACAGGTATTCGTGCGATGCTTGCACAACCTCCAACCTGATTGCTCGTCTGTCGCGCCGGTTTTGTACAAACGAACTGGTGATTACACTTTCGTTGTGTTAGGTCCTGTTTGTGTTATCGTTTTGACAACTCACTTTCTCCTCCCTTCTCCCGGGAATGGTCCATCACTCATTAGGTTCAACTTCTTGATTGCCGCATCAGTCACAGTGAGAAGATCGCCGATGAACAATTCACTCCTTTGCAACTTCTTCTGGAATGTTTCAAATATATCCAGGATGTCGCCCACCAGTGGGGTGATCAACGTTTGTTGGTGGTTCCGGGTTCTCAGGAACCCTTTGGCTTTAGCCTTCTCCTTTCTGGCACTCTTACTTTCTGGCGCCTGCATCTGTTCCCACAGCACAATGCAAGCTTGTAGGTTGTTCAGCACAGCGTCCGTCAGCTGCAGCTCGTGCTGGGCAAACCTGGGATCGTGGTGCCGGGGAACTGTTTGACATTCCCGGCCTACGCTGACATCTTCATCTGTCTCGGCGTCCGGAAGAATCGTACGAATCCCAGTAGATCGGGCTTCCAGATTCCAAACTGAGGTACTGTGCTGATGACCGACTCAATGGCAAAGTTAGACCGGGGCACAGGACACCAGAATGTTGACAAACCTATCTGCATTTGGTCAGCAAGCAGACGCCATTGTCCACCTTGTCTGTCGGTTTTTTCCGCCTCGCCGTCAGTGGTGACACCAACCAGCTTCATCTCTTTACTTCCTGTCAGATCCAGAGCTTTGTTCACCGTTTCATATAGTCCAGGGGCGCCGTTCTTATCTGGCAAATGTATGACAACAAACACCCTCGTTACGCTGCCACCACTGTTAGTTATCCGTCCACTTACAAACTCGTGGTCCAACATTTGCCTGTCACAGCTGCCATCGATCTGTACACTGAAGTATATACATTGGCTTAACATTTGAGACAGACGTACTTTCTCTAGTTCGTATATGACATCCAACATTTGCTTGTAATAGTTGGGATCCCTGTAGTGCAGGTCGCTAGATGCAGGTGTAAATGGAAAAAAATCCACATCTGCACCATATTCACGCATAGCGCCAATATGTGCATCGCCCACGACCGGGCGGAAACTGTTTCGAGCAGACAGTCTTTGTATACATCGACGGCCATTCTAAGAAGCATTGCAAAAACAGTTTTGTTGTAAGCAGTGAGTGCCCGTTTTTCTTGTCTGTTGCTGATCTGGGCGGTTCAGAGGACATGTGGTCAATTATTCTTTCCAGCCTTTCTGATGCCGCTTGCGATTGCCATACTGCCACTTTTAGACGTTTTCTTTGTTAATTCTCCTCATACTCCTGACATGTTGTGCGTAGAATGTGAGCCCTCGTTCGGCCACATTTCTTTGCTGAAAATGAGCGAAGATCCGGGAAGTTGCTGACAATAGCTGCAATAGTTAAAATAATTCCTTTGTACATCGGTGCAGGGGAACTTGACGGTTTCTGACCTGAAGTTTGCTTGCCGGTTTCCTGACCAGGTGATCTTTCTCGTTGGGTATATCGTCAGATGTGATGGCAATGGACGTATCATGGCTAAAAATTAAGCTCTAGAAGGAACTGGTTTGGGAGAATGGAGGCACACCTGGAGGACGTTTGTCTGACTGGGGGGCAAGCGAAAGGGCTGGGGGGGGGGCATTGTCCCCCCTTTGTACGTTAAAAAACGCCATGCATGTATGATCACAAACAACCAAAATTAGCTTTTTGCTCAACATTACTTTTAGTGTCCTTAAATATGCAAATTTTCCTGTAAAACATTTAAAAGTGTAAACAAATCCCGGAAAAGGACCGTCTCAACATCCCTGGCATATTATTCGTCTGGGTACATGTGCACGTGTACATGTCAGCTACTGTATGAGCTTTTGATTGTAATCTTTATTATGACATGCTGATGCATTATTAGCTAAATTACTCTGTAAACATATTATTATTATTATTATTATACTATAATTATTCAAGGTGGCTCTCGTGGTAGCGATATGTAGATGTCTTAACGGGAGTCTCCTGGCCTGTTGTATATACTCAATTATAATATTTACTGGTAATTATTGGTCTAATAAATTTCATTCATTCATGTATACATGTCTGGTTCGTTCAGAGGAAACTGGGCATGTGTTATAAATATAACCTAGACCTTTTTTATAATATTATACTTTGGATATCACAGACGTTCAACACCACAGACGTCGGACCGTGTGAATGTTGACTCACCCAAACCCTCCAACTGCACCCATTTGAGACTCGCCAGAAACCTACAACTAAACCCCTTACCAAACTATTGGGTGCTAAAAATCCCCAGCTCCACCAAAAATATTGGAGGCTCAGCCCACCAAGCCCTCCGGTTCCGACGCATAGTATTATTATGCACGCATAACTCCTGAACTTGCTAGATGTGTAGTCTGGGAGAGATTCTTTGAGCAGTAACCTGTTTTATTCCTTTCCTCGCATTCTCCCTCTCGCTTCGTCCCACACCACACATTGCTACGGTAGTAATTGAGATAATTATTCATGTTTCCTACAGGTGTACTGGATTGGTCCGATCATTGGCAGTGTCGTGGGAGTTCTATTCTACGAATACGTCGTCGCCGGTGACGCATCGCTTAACAAGTTATCGGCCACTGTTTTCTGCGACCACAGCTACATCACAAAGACACCCATTAACTCCGCGGAATATAGAACGATCAAACGAGAGAGAAGACCCAGTTTGATGGCGCATTTCGAAGATCGCCATTACTCGGAACACAGTCACGAGAACGATGTGTTTTATCCGCTACAAACTGGGGACGGCGAGAAACCCGTCTGTATTCTCGAAATTAAGGAATGTGGGTCCATCAGCTGAACGCGTCACCGGAATCGGAAGTCCGGTGTTTACACCGAGCATGTACGGAAATGGGTCCGAATCACCACCACCGAGGTATTACTATTTTGTGCCATAAGTTAGGGAACCAGTGATGCCGTGAACAAAATTCACGTTACAGATAAAAGGACATGGTCTGGGTAAGAAAACTCATTGTCCAAAATGTATATCTATAAATGTCTAGGAGACGCCGACAATAGTTGAATGCGGATTCAATAGCACCGTGCTGACATTATAATTACTGGAATGAATGTCACCATCACATTTACTATGCTTGTGTGGATGACGCTACTAAGCGACAGCTTTTTATCCGGACAGTTAACCCATTTGCGCAAACTAAAGTACAATTATCAATGTTTCTATCCATATAATAAAATGTATATCGCTTCTTTTACAAACTTATACCTGCCTTGTTACTTACAGCAAACGAATCATGATTCCCAGTCATAACTCCATTACATTACCAAGGAGTCTTGTCCCATATAAAACTGTTATTGTTTAATGACGTTCAGTTTATGTTTTGATGGCTTATCGAGAGTCCAATACTTTTTTTATTTACGTGTATCCCGCCATTTTAAGGTATGTGTCGATTTTAGTTTTAAACATTCACGCTACTAGCACAAACACAATCAGGAGATAAGCTGTTCCATTCATTTACAGTCCTTTGTGAGAATGAGAACTTTCTTATATCTAATCTACACTGTTCCTTTACTAATGTAACTTCATGTCCTCTGGTCCTTCTATCTTTCTTAACTGAGAAAAAAATATTTCTATAAATATTTTCATAACCATTCAATATATTAAACACTTCTATCTGATCTCCTCTCAATCTCCTGGTCTCTAGTGTTGTTAAACCACATTTTAGGCGTATTTCTTAACTAAGATCCCTCAGTTTTTGTATCATTTTAATTGCTCTCCTCTGTACTCTTTCTGGCATATCTATGTCCTTCCTGCGATATGGTCTCCACGCTTGAATACAATATTCTAAATGAGGCCTAACTATTGTTTTGTACAGCGGTATTATTAGCTCTTTTTCCTTATACGTTATGCTTCGCCTAATTAATCCAAGGATTTGATTTCCCTTTGAAGCTGACCTACCGCACTGCTCTGAAACCTTCCCATCAGCACTAATGGTTAACCCTAAGTCCTTTTCTTTTACAGTAGTACTTAGAACAGAACCTCCCACTGTATATTGTACATCTTCGTTCCCATGTCTTGTGTGGAGGCATTTACATTTCCCAACATTTCCCAACATTTGCCATTTTTCAGACCATTTTATTAACCTGTCAAGATCATCTTGTAAATGCTGTCTATCTCCATCACGTTTAATCCTTCTAAAATGTTGTATCATCCGCAAATTTCAACACCTTGCTTGTTATATCATCGTCCAAATCGTTGATATATATTAAGAATAATATAGGTCCCAGTACTGATCCCTGTGGTACCCCACTCAAAACTGATTTCCGGTTTGAAGCCTCCCCATCAACTACTACCCGTTGTCTTCTGTCAATTAGCCATTTTTTTATCCAGTTAATTTAACCCTTTCCTATGCCATGGGCCTTTAGTTTAAGCAGTAATCTTTGATGTGGCACTTTGTCGAAAGCTTTCTGAAAATCTAAATAGATGACATCTACTGGTGATCCCTCGTCTTCCCACTTAATTAGTGATATCTTCCAAAAAACATAACACATTTGTTAAGCATAATCTCGCATTTAGAAACTCTTGTTGAGATGGATTTAATAAGTTCTGTTTAACAAGAAAATCCACCATGTGATCTTTGATTAGTCTTTCTAATAATTTGCAAATCACTGACGTTAAACTGGTCTCTAGTTCTCTGACTTGTTTCTGGAACCTTTTTAAATAACGGTATAATGATTGCTTCTTTCCATTCTAAAGGAACCACTCCCTCTTCTAATGACAAGTTGAAAACTGTTGCAAGTGGTATGCTACTTTGGTCTACAATTTCCAATAGTAGATTGGGCGGAATCCCATCCACTCCAGGTGATTTACTATCCTTCATAGCCCTAATTTTCTTAGCTACTATTTCCGGGGTTACAAGTAACTGTCCTAAATAGTCTGATTCTGCCCCCTTGAACTTAGCCTCTGGTATTGGCAGTGAACTAATATCTTCCCTGGTAAACACTGAACTAAAATACTCATTCAGGTCTTTTGCCATTAAGAATCCCCCTGATATTATATTTCCAGCACTATCTTCTAGAGGACCTGAACTTTCTGTTTGCTCCGAACATATTCATAAAAACTCTTGCTGTCTTGTATCATATTACAAGCTATTTTTTGTTCGTAGCTTCTCTTCGAATTTCGGTTGTAGCTTGGTTTAGGGCTTCTTTATAAATGTTGTAGTCTCCGTCATTTCCAGTACGTCTATATGACTTCCATAACATTTGTTTGTACTTAATTTTTTGTAATGGCTTCTTTCGATAAGTATTTCTTTCTGGACCGTTTCCCTTGTTTTTCAAGGGAACACATTTATTGATGATGCACTCTATTTCACTCTTTAAGATATTCCAACATTGTGTTGCTGTCTTATTCTTCAGTGTGTTGTTCCAGTCTATCTTTGCTAAATATTTCCTCATTTCCTTATATGTTACTTTGTGAAAATTTCTCCTGAACTGCTTTTTATTATTTCTTTCTGATTTTATTTTGATGGTAAAATGTATCCGGTTGTGATTACTACTTCCCAGTGGCTCACATAATTTGACATTGTCAACTAATTCATTCTATGAGGACAAAACTATGTCTAACACATTTTCATCTCTGGTTGGCTCTAGCACATGTTGAGAAAGGAAACTGCCTTGTACTACAACTAAAAACATGTGGTCCTCACTTCCCGTGCTCTGTAGAGATTTCCATTGTATATGACCGTGGTTAAAATCTCCCCTAATAACACAGTCCCGTTTGCTAACTTCCCTTAGCGTTTTGTACTTTCTCATTCTCTTCTACGCTTATGTTTGGACTTCGATAAACTAACCCCACCGTTAACGTTGGGTTTCCTGTAACTATGTTATATCAAACACCTTCTTCGCAATCTGCTTCTCTTTCTACTTTTATATCTGTTAGATCCTTGATCGCGGAACCGTTTACCATGCCCCGTTTCCTCTTTTCCTTTTACATCTCAATGTGTCACAATAAACGTGTTCATACTTTCTCTACGAGAATCTTCATTCTATAATGTCGCTGTACGCACAACCCACGGCCAGTACACGACATTAATTGGCGACGAGGTAAACTGACAACTCTACGAGTTACTTTGAACTAGACTACGTCTAATTTCTGTGTGAAAATGGAAACTGTCGCTGACGTCGCACATTTTTCGCTGGAGCCGACTGACAGCGCAGGCCATCGCTGGGAGCGTTGGGTGAGGCGCTTTGAGAACTTTGTGGTGGCTAAAGACATTCAGAACGATACATCATATAACGTTGCTTCATTATGCTGGTGAGGCAGTGTTTGAATTGAGTGAAGCAGTGGGGGTGACAGAAAATGATGATTTCGCAGAAACCAAGCGGAAGCTCGCTGCTTACTTCAGGCCGCAGTGCAATGAAGAATATGAAATATTCAAGTTCCGACAGGCTGAACAGACGTCGTCAGAGACACTGGACCAATTCAATGCACGATTGCAACAACTAGCCAAAAACTGTAAGTTCCATGAGAAAGACAGAGAAGTGAAGTCGCAAATCATCCAAAAATGTGCGATGTCAAAATTGCGTGACAAGGGGTTAAGTGAACCTACAATCACGCTAGAGAAGTTACTGACGTTCGGGCGCACACTGGAAGCTACGCTACAGCATTCGAAGATCATGAGAAACCCTTTAGTCCGTGCCGAGGCCTGTCCACGCCGTATCGAATGACGAGGGGCGGCGCAACTCATCACGTGGAGGTTTCAGCTTTGGTCGCCAGGTGGCGAAACACAGATCGCAATCCACCAAGAAAGCGTTTTCCGCCTGATCGCCAAGGGACGCCACATCGAGACGATCGACCAGTCGTGAGCAGTCAGCAGCGGTACAGACGTCACAAGGGGGCAGCACCGGCATGCTCAGGCTGTGGTGGATCGCCACACGACGATCGGCGAATGTGCAAAGCTTGGGGCAGGAGATGCTACAAGTGTCAAAAGCTAAACCACTTTGCTAATGTAATCTGGCTACTGTGCTAACGCGACTACAAGACGCAGGGTTACGCCTGAAGAAGGAGAAATGTGCGTTTCGTCAGAAATCGTGCACCTATGATGCTGAAGGTATTCATCCTACGGAAGACAAAGTGCGAGCAGTACAGAACGCGCCTGCACCGTAGAATGTACAGGACTTGAGGAGTTATCTAGGACTCATTCACTACTATCACAACTTCTTGCGCAATCTCAGTACGCTGCTTGCTCCGCTGCATGAAATGACACGCCAACACACAAAGTGGAAGTGGGGTCCGACGCAACAAAAGGCTTTCGATGAGTCTAAGGCACTGCTTGTTTCTTCAGATGTGCTTGTACACTACAACCCTGAACTGCCGATCATCTTGAGCAGTGACGCATCTCCTTACGGGATTGGAAGCGTACTGTCACACAGATTGCCCGATGGCAGCGACAAGCCTATCGCACCTTTACGGGAGGGACTTCACGTTGCAGACCGACCACAAGGTCGGGCTGTTGAAGGAAGATCGTGCCATCTCCGCAATGGCTAGTGCACGCATTCAGAGATGGGCAGTAACACTAAGTAACTATCAGTACCACCTGAAGTACAGACCGTGTACGAGTATCTGTCATGCAGACGGATTGAGTCGCTTGCCGCTACCAGACACTCCTTAACGAGTACCAGTCCCGGAGGAAGTGGTTCACTTACAACCATGAACGATACACCCATCACGGCAGAACACATCGCTAAATGGACAGCAACCGATCCGATGTTGTCACAAGTTCTACGGTTCGTGGAAGGAGGATGGCCTAGCGATGTACCACGCGAGTGGGAGAGTTACACTCGAAGGAAAGACGAACTGAGTGTCCAACACGGGGTGCTGATGTGGGGAGCAAGAGCTATAGTACCACCAAAGGGTCGTGACACGTTTTTGAAACTACACGAGACGCATCCGGGCATAGTGAAGATGAAGGCGTTAGCCCGAAGCTACCTCTGGTGGCCAGGTTTGGACGCTGATATCGAGATGTGTGTTAAGGACTGCACGACATGCCAAATACACAGCAAACAACCACCAGTGGCACCACTGCATCCATGGGAATGGCCGGGACGAACGTGGCATCGAATACACATTGATAATGCGGGACCGTTCGAGGGACGTATGATCCTCATCATAGTCGATGCTCACAGCAAGTACATCGATGGACACGTTGTATCAGCTGCGACAACCAGTGCAACTCTCACGAAGCTAAGACAGACGTTTGCGATTTTGGGTCTACCAAGCACAGTGGTATCGGATAACGGAAGCTGTTTCACCAGCGAGGAGTTTGAACAGTTTTGTCGAGCTAACGGAATCAAACACATCAAGTCTTCACCTTATCACCCATCCAGTAATGGCTTAGCTCAGACCTGCCTACCATTCCGGATTGTCCGGAATCATTCTGGAAAGTCACCTAAAATTACGGTATTACGGTGAGGGATGAAAATATTACGGACTGTCACCATGTTCGCCAATCACTCAAATTTAGCTTTCACTATATTCAACAGGTGGCAGCATATGTATGCAGCATGTTGTGACATGGTTTTTCATTCGATAAGTCTGGTCGTAATCTAACCAATAGGAAACAGCGTTATGACAAATTCGCATTTCCGCGATCAAACAAAACGAAGTCACGCTGCACGAAATGATGGCTGACAGCGAAATGACGCCACCGCCAACCAAAAAGAAATGTGTAATGCAAACATTTAGTGAGTGTTGTACTTGTAGTGTTAGGCCAACTGACTGTACTAAGACTAAGTGTATTTATTGAGGAGTTTAGTCTATCATTTACAGCCTATCATACAGTCACTAGAGTATAGGCGATGTCGATGACAGTGTAATGTAATGGTTTTGGTCCGTCGCTACCTCCCCCCCGTCTATCATTCTAGAGTTGAGTATGCTAGAGTGTAGGTGATGTTGGTGACAGTGTAACTAATGGTTTTGACCCGTCGCAATCCCCCCCCCCCCCCCCCCCCCCCCCCCGTATATCAGTTATCATTCTAGAGTTGAGGAGTTGAGTAGGCTAGAGTGTAGGTGATGTTGGTGACAGTGTAACTAATGGTTTTGACCTGTTGCTACCCCCCCCCCCCCCGTGACAATATCTCACACGGTTCTGAATTACTGACAGGAAGCCTATATTCCTGAAAATCAGTGTAAATGGGAAGATGGATTACTGACAGGAAGTTTTTGGGGTAGGCAGGTCTGCTTAGCTGAACGCACCGTTCAGACTGTAAAAGCAGGGTTGAAGAAGACAAATGGCAACCTAGAAGATCGTCTCTACACCTTCCTAGCACGCTACAGGGTAACTCCACAAGCTACAACCGGCAGAGCTCCAACAGAGTTTGTGTTGAAGACGCCACCGAGCACACGACTGGATCTTCTACGACCATCCATTCAGAACCGAGTCTTGCGCAAACAGGAAGAAGACAAAGAACGCCACGACCAGAGAGCAGTGGAGCGAATTTTCATGACAGGAGACTGTGTCTGGGCGTTGAACTTTCAGGGACAACCGAAATGGGTCGCTACGGTGATAGAGAACCGGCTGGGTCCGCTGACCTTCGCGGTACGTCTGCAGGATGACAGAGTGTGGAAGCGTCACCAGGATCATTTGCGCGAGAGAAGGCCGATCGAGGCGACGGAAGAGCGTCTGGTACCACTGAGGGTTGAAGAGCTTCAACTTCCACCGAGGCTAGCAGAGCGTGAAGTACTACCTCGGTTCGAGCGAACAACATCGACACCACCACTATCATCTGGCAACTCGGACGTGACTACGGGTACCGCCACAGGAGAGGTGATCTCAAGACCAACAGTTGAACGGTTGCAGTCCTGTGTAGTACCAGACGTGGTAGTACCGCTGAGAAGATCACACAGAGTGGTGAAGCCACCGGACAGATTGAACTTGTAAAGTCTATATTACTGTCATAACGGACAATGCATAGATCAAGATAGCCAGAATAGACTAGGTTTCGGTAGCTGTAGTTAGTCGCGAGAGCACTAGATTAATACTATAAACAATGGCATACTATCTATCTTAGATATGACATTGATACGTATAAGGGACTCTTGTTTGCGTTAAAAGTTTAGATTTTTATAATTATACTAATTATGTTTTTCTTAAAGGGGGAGGAATGTTAGATCCTTGATCGCGGAACCGTTTCCTCTTTTCCTTTTACATCTCAATGTGTCACAATAAACGTGTTCATACTTTCTCTACGAGAATCTTCATTCTATAATGTCGCTGTACGCACAGCCCACGGCCAGTACACGAAAATATCATAAGCCTGGATAGATTCTTTAACATGTAAAATAACCCATACCATCCAGTATATAACATCTGGGTTTCGCTCCACATGCATATATATATATATACACACACACACACACACACACACACACACACACACACACACACACACACACACACACACACACACACACACACACACACACACACACACACACACACACACACACACACACACACACATTCAACAGATGCGTATATTCCGATGCAGAGTTTGTAGCTACACCAGTCGGCAGTACAGGAGAGCTGGTACCATCCTTGTCCTGTGTCACATCAGCACCAGTTGGCAGTACCAAAGAGCTGGTACCGTCCACGTCCGGTGACACACCTGCAATACCACCCCCAGAGCGGCACCAAGAATTATTAAAACTGGTTGCCGAGGCGGGAAAAGACGTGGTAAGACAACAATCCTCACCAACACACCTGAGCGAAACAGGATTAACATGTGGAGTGAGAAACGAAACTAAAGTTGATGGCAGAGAAGCAGACCACTTAAACGTGTACCAACACGGCTTGTCAAAGTCACAACATATCACAGAAGAAGACATATACATCAGACTTGGCGATGCCTATGACGGATTCGTTTGAAGAAGAGTCAACATTACCCATGCAATAAAATTAAATCCAACGACGGGAATATACATTCGAAACATACATGCCACAGGGGATTATGTTATTGTAAAGTTTGCTGGCAAAGCTAAACTGCATTACTACATAGAACGATCTGACAGAAGGGAAAGATGATAGTGGAGATTTCGAAGGGCGCGTTTCTTACAAAAGGGAAATGGAAAGGCATATATATCACGGTAAATCAACATTTGCATTCAATAATGAAGACAAGTGCTGTTTTCCTCGAGAAGACATCTATATATATAATGAAACAGCCTCAACCAGAAAGTGTTTGTGGCACCGCTCATAGGCAGATGCAATTCATCTTCCCGTGCACATTCGGGAACTTAATTGGACATCCACTAGCTATACAGAACAACGTAGATATCTTAATTGTAACAAGTATATAAATAAAGAACTGTGATTCAACTTACGCTACAATGTGGGTCAACTTACCTCACTCTATGGCTCAACTTACCCCATATCATGCAAGTATACGTGCTAGTTGGGTCACTTTATTTGAATCATTTTTAAAATAAAATTTATGATCTATATACTAACCAGAAATATTATTTTGTCTAAAATGATATATGAATAATCACAGATCTTGTGAGTAAATTGGGTTTTTACGGAATTTTTTAAAATTATTACTTAAATATCAAAAAGAAAGCAAAATGGCTCAACTAACGCTGCCTTCCCCTATACCAAGCATGTGCGGCACAACGGAACTGTCTGCCAGAGGTCCCGCTAGGTGGCCTGTCTGTCACTGTCTTGCTGTAAATCCAGTGTTTGCAGTAAAATAAACAGGTGCGCTAATTGAGCAAATTACATTATGTACGAGTTATATTAACCAAATATCTTAAAGTGAAAATATGTCGATATTGTTTTGACAGGCCGTAGGTTCTGGCGAAGTCACGCAGCCTGGCGAGAGTCGGTTAAGCGAGACTAGGCACTGCCAAGTTTGTTATTATATTATCGCCCACCATTTCATGTATTGACGCATCTTTCAGTCCAGACGGTTTCTTTCTACGTTTACACTGATATCGAGATGAATCAGGAACAGTTCGCTATATAATCCAATGGTCACTCATCAGCATCAGAGAGCACAAGGAAATTACCGTCCATTGGCGACATATCCAGTTGAATTGGCCTTATTGATTATATTGGGCCCTAGCCTGGGGTTCTAGTTCTAGTTGTTTCCAGCACTCGGCAACGTTCTATTAACTGACTAGTCTGTATATATTGTGGTTACAGTGATCTTATGAGGTCTCATTCAACTAGTCAGCCTTTTTCAGAACATTATCGCCAAGCCGACCTTTCTATGCTGGCACTGAGGGTGGTCACTGCCAGGGTGCTTGTCGTCCTCAGTGGTTCTTTTACGTCCCAAATTGAGACGGGACCGACATTAACGTGATCTCCGAGTCACGAGGGATACACAGTCCCCAATGTTGAGAGCCAGGTTTTTACACCAAATATACCATACCTGCCCGGTTCGGGTTTCGAACTCGGGGCGCCGGCATGTCAGGCGGATGTGCTAACCACTACACTATCGCGCGCGCGGGTTTGTCAGTTACCTTTTAATGATATTGTTTTAACCAACTGAATGAGTCTAAGACTAAGTCTTAACAATTAAATATTGTACACATTTAAGTTCTAACATCTTTGTAATGAAATATATGCATTCAAATTCTTTCAATTCTTAAATGTGTTGAACACTATATCTGGTAGTGAATTTTTTGTTTATGATCATTATGTTGTCATGTTCAGTCAATATATGTTTATTTTTTCAACACATTACAATTTATAGCAATTAAAGTAATACAGAATGTTAGAAAAAAGGGTATATGGAAGAAATATCTTATGAGAAATATCTTATGTATAATGCTAACATGTATTGTAGGAAAGAATTAATGTCTGGCTATAAACTTATAAAGTGTCACTGTTCAAAACAATGTTTCATATTGTTGAAACCATTTGAAATAATTTGTTGGGTTTTTATGGAGGTAATCTTTCCGTTAACCAGAATCAGTCACGGTTGTACTTGTTAACATAAAGTTTGCTGGCTTGGTTGTCTTGAATGTGGGAACGCCATTGTATTATAGTAATTATGTTTTAACAATGTAAAATTTTAAGTGGCTTTGAACAGATGTATATATCCAGAGACATGATGCTATACAAATAAAGTTTATTATTATTATTATATCAATACAATGTGTTTGCAGGACGTCGGTCTGGCAAAAAAAGCCGTGAGTGGACATAGATGCAAGCATGAAGCTGCGGCATCTACGAATGTTCAAGAATCAGCAATGTGTCCAGATGAGTCATGGAGCTATCATAGGCATACTGTTGGTGACAGCCTTCTATGCCTACACTTATAACATCTATGAGTATCTCTTGACCACCCCGTTCTCATATTTCCAATACCCACTCGAGATTGATATGCCTGCTGTCGTTGACCAGGTATTGAGCAGCGGAAAGCCGAAAGTTGCACCGATAAACTCGCTGTATTACCCATATGTGTTGAACGCTGAGTCACAGTGCAAAGTCGATGGTGCAGAGGAAGACGTGTATGTCTTGTTCGTCATCAAATCCACGATCGATCACTTTGAACGGCGGGAGATGATCCGTAAGACATGGGCGATGGCGAATGTCGTTCCCGGATATGTCACAAAGCGCGTCTTCTTACTAGGGGTGTCCAAGAACCGGGATAAGACTCTTCAGCATCGCGTCGGACTCGAGTCATTGCGACACGAGGACATCGTACAGCAGTACTTCATTGACAGTTACTACAACAACACTGTGAAGCTTATGATGGGTTTCAAATGGGCCATATCGTATTGCCACAATGCAAAGTTCCTCGCGTTTCTTGATGACGATTATTACGTGTCACCCCACAATCTCGTCAAGTTGTTGGACAAAGTGTCCGTTTCCCAGATGCGTGATACTATAATTGGGCACATCTGGAAGACATCAATGCCGTTCCGAATTAGAGGTGATAAGTGGTATATATCACTGAAGGAGTACCCCTATCGCTACTGGCCTCCCTACCCTACTGCCGGCTCATTCTTTGTGCCCATGGACACGGCAGAACGGCTCTACATAGCTATGCAGTATGTAAAGATGTTGCGGTTTGATGACGTCTTTGTTGGCATTGCTGCTTGGAAACTCAAAGTTAACCTTATCGATGATCACAAACGCATCGCATTTTATCAAGTGCCTTACTCCAAGGAGGTATACCGGAATATGATAGCTGTGCACGGCTTTGAAAATGCTGAAGAACTGTATAAAGTGTGGCATGAACAGGAGGCTAACAGACGATTAAGGAACAGCTACAGTTTATGACAAAATGGCAGTGAAGTTCCAGTCAGAGTGACTAGCCGCTTGAAATAAATAATTTTTCGAACATTAAATAAAATCGCAAACGATTGTATTTTACTCTAAAAAATGTTTTCCTGCTTACTGACACTGCAGGGGCTATATATGTACAATTGATGTAATGTAGTATAAAACAATGCAGTATGTGACTTTATTTATTGTAAGTGACTGTTTGTTTTTGTGATATCTATGCAGAGAAATGTAGAAATTTAAGAAAAGTGCAGACGTGTGAAACTGGGGAGATTTATAAGTTACAATGCCATTTTACTGCTGTCTATTTATTTAGATTTTTATTAACATTCTGGTGACGTGTTATTCCTACTGACCAGTAACTGGAGAAAAAAAAAAAATTCAAATGCATATATATGGTTGTAGTATGAACAAATAGTTGGCACCATACTCGATATTAGTGGACAGTGTGCACACAAGCGTCTAAGAATGATCTGTTTGACTGAAAAAGCAAAATGAAAAAAATAATTCACTGGAAAGATTATATTTAAGATTCTTCTCAGAATACTTGTACTTCAGAGAAACGAATACAGTGATTCATATGAAGCGTTTCAAAACAAAACGTATTAAAAAGTCATAACCACGTGAGTTACACCAACTAATACTATATTTTAATTCCAACACAATTTGTCAATACCAATTTTGTCATTCTAGAAGTGCAATTTATACATTGAACATTATTGTTATGTTGTTTATTAGGAGTACCGTATGAACAGATGATTGATTTTTAAACATGTCATGTATAAACAAGCCATAATAAAATTGATTAAAGAGGCTATATTTTTCTCAGACTGGTTTGCAGAAACAAGCACAATATTTTAGCTACCCGGTAGTCTTGCTTAACCGACTCTCGCCCGGCTGCGTGACTTCGCCGGGAAGATAGTCTGGCTCAGAATCGCATTTTGACTGCTCACTGCCAGTTAGCATGTCTATCCCACATAATGTTTATATATTATGTATGTTTTCGATAACGAAATGAAATTACAAAACAGTGCCCAAAACAGTATTTTACAAAATAAAATGAATCTTAAACTAAATGAACACAAACAACAGTTTTTAATACTCTACGGGATTCAAACCGAGGACTCTAAAAATAGTTGCTCTACCAACTTACCCACTAAGAACTACACGCTTTGGTTGTACTTTGGCAACTACATGTATTAGTTAGCGGTCTGACCATTGCACGCAACATCAATTGCACTTTGTTTAGTTAAATTTGTCCTCATTTGGTATTTATATCATGCGTATTCACACTTAGTCGTTTGTTTCTGCTCAACCATAAGCAAGACACCGTCAGTACGAAATTGTTGACAGCCATAAGAGCTGCCACCTAGTGAATATGCATGTGATTAAAATGCACTAATCTACAAAAAAATGTAATGTTGGTTTATTTTGTGTATGACATGTTTTAATATAAGTTTAATGTTGCATATTTGTTATAGTATAGTATTATCTGATAAAAGTGTGTCCTTATTTAATTTGTTATTTCACAGTTGGCCTGAGGGCCAATAATCGTCTCTACCCGAACCTGGGATAAAGCCCCTTACTGGTAACATTGGCAGGGACTTAATATTCCAGGCCGTAGTGAGGAGCGAAAAAATGCTGCCACCTGACGGCGCCTGGGTAATCGAGGCTACATTTTAGCTCCTTTTGGATTTGTATAACCCGTTAGGTGGCAGTACATATTTCGCGTGAACATAATTATGTTAGATGACTCGCTACATGTCGCCACCTGTCTCGACGGAGTCCTGTAGAGGGCTCTGTAAGGTGGTAAACCAAAAGTTATCGTTTGGAGCATTACTATATGATTAGATAACATTTTACAATCATTGTAGACAGGATAACACATTGGTAAACAATCCCCATTGTATATCCAGAACAGCTACATCTGGCATCAGATGTAATTGTTTTGATAGTAGAAATAACTGAACAGTCTCTCTTGCAGTATCGCAGCTGAATAATTTATGAACATTGGTGACCTCTTTGGGGTTCGAGTATGACGCTGTGAGATTGATGTCGTCTGCCATGTATTGAGCTGAGAAGCACACAGCGAGTAGCAAGATCATGGATGGGCACGGAAGGCTTTGACGCTGTAACTGTATAGCTTTTTGGCAGCTCTAGTCACCATGTATTACATCAAGGCGTATTTGCTGCTACCCTTCTGCGCCTTATGCGTATACGCCGTCACTGACGGTAAGTCGAGTGTTTGTTGTTCCGTCGACATCAACATACTCACCTCTAGCCTAGGCTGTTGCCGTACTGAGTCTATGATGTAGGAAGTAGATCAAATCGCCGTGGCGTTATCGAACTCGGAGAGTCGGAGTCTTTTTAAGTACTACAATAACCATTTCTCTAAACGACCTGTGACTGTCAAACTGTCACCAAATCGTGTGACATGTCATATGTCGGTCATGCATCCTAATTAATGTTTTTGGTGTCGAATATTAAACAAGATTCGTTCAGCTAAAGATTCCCAAGACTGCCCTTAGCCTTAGCTTAGGCTTAGCAAAAAATTCTATAGCAATCTATAAAATGTCTGTAGTATTCCATAAACATTGATGTGACCATTCAAATTATATAGATTTTCTATGCAATTATGTAGAATATATATATGTTATGGTCATTGCAATTGCTATAGAATTAAAAAAACTTGAATTTTTTATTGCCACATCAATTTTTATAGAAATTCTACATAAGGGATACTTTGAAACAGTACGTACCCTAGGTCTAGGATGATTCTAATTGCAGGATCCACTTAGTTTTCCAATGGTTACGTCTACTTGATGTACACAAATATTATAATTCATAATTTCTGGTTCCACTAGTTAGTGTTTGTGGTACTTGCTATTTATTTTAAAATACTGACCGGGTAGACCAGAATTTTCCTAGGTGATTTTTAAAGAGTTTATCAATCTAGCTTGTATAATTGATTCAGGGAGGCTATTCTATGATTCATGCACTTAGAAGGTATGTGTTGTTTCTTAAATTTAGTTTAAATTATAAATAATCTGCAATGCCATTTCAGACACTCATATTTTGTCAAGGCAGCTGTAGTTATACATCATGATAAATAGTCTTAAAATTTATTTTGTTATCGAAGGTACAAAATACAACATTTGGTGAAATTAAAGTAGTTTGTAAGTTGTGTTTAATCCTGAGTTTTCCAACTTTGAAAAGTGTACAATTTTTTACATTAGTTCAGTTCCATATGTATAATAATAATTATAATAAAACTAGTTTGACACCAACAAATCTGGGGCTAATCCATGGATGTTTACAAATTGGTGTGCAGAGAAAACATACACATATATATATATATAATATATATATAAAATAAATACAGTGGAATCTCACTATTAAGGTCACATTTGGG
Organism: Escarpia spicata; assembly: GCA_963995525.1. NCBI lineage: Eukaryota > Metazoa > Annelida > Polychaeta > Sabellida > Siboglinidae > Escarpia > Escarpia spicata. The sequence goes on from OZ023217.1 coordinate 21,271,553, forward strand.
ATTGGACAAAAATGACCTGAAAAGGGAGATGAATTAGTGGGAGTCATATCCTATACTTTACTGTATGTGGAAATGACTTGGGACTGTTCTAGGGTGACCTTAATTGCGAGGTGGCTGTATTACTGAGGCAACCATAAAGCGAGGTTCCACTGTAACGGATTGGAAAAAAGTGAAAAAAGCTAAATCATATAATATATATCTGCATAGTAAAACTATAAAAAGAAATAAAACTAAACATTAATTAAAATATGTGTGGCGACCTAGGAAAACCAGTCGGAAGTTGCCAGGCGTAATTACCCGTAAACACGTCATAAAGTTGATTTTGTGTCATCGGGTTGATTTTAAGATTTCGCTGCGATCTTTTAGCTAACATACTTATTTATTTATAAGTTCACCAAGTAGTTTCCTGATTACCTAAGTGAAAGCTGTACTTTTTGGTGTTTTTGTAACCATGAAGTTCGTACTAGGTTGGAGGGTTTTAGAATTAAAAGCGCTCTATTTTGCGAACGCTTAAAACCTAGAACAGAAGTTCCCATGCCCATATATGACATACCGTTTGAAAGCTATTTACAGCACGCAGTTCCCTAGCAGCAGTACGCATGAATACATTGGAAGAAAATTGAGTGCGTAGTGAAAGTTAACGGAATTTTATTTGGAAGTAGGATTGGAGTTGTTTGTGTACCGGTAGTTCGATTAATTATTAGTTTAGTTTGATGTTGCTGTAGTTTATATCTGTACATATTTCTTAACAGTTTAACTTGTTATCGAACCGGATTTCATTGAAAATACAGACTACGGGACGAATTTCGTTTCGTGTTTACGATCTTCGAAAAATCAAAGATGGCTACGCCCATAACCATGGCATGGATGGACCAAAGACGGCGAAGTCGAACGATCTTGCTCGGTGTTTCAATGCATTGGCATTGGTGAACATGCAGTATATCGCAAGTGGGGACATCCTCAACGAACTTGTGAATGACTACTTTGTGACAAACCCGATAGGCAATGATGACAATGATTCAGACTTGTCTGATTCGAGTGAGGACGACTTTGACCCGGAGCTGGCAGAGGAAGTGAACGGATCTGTCAATGGTGACAGTCAAACTGTTTATGACGACCCGAGGCACAAGATGAGAACACAAACGCCTCTCTTCAGACCCAAACAACAACAGTTCTTTTTAGAGCTAACCACGTATTCATGGAAGAGTTTGCTACCTCTTGCGTGTTGATTAGTAATATACGTTTTTGCTAACAAACTACAACTTTTTTGACAGGTGCTCTCTTTAAATTATTGGAACTTTAATAGTAACTATCAGAATTTGATAATAGTTTTAGTGTTCCAAAGCTGAGATACATAGTTACATTTTCTTCACTACATTGGACATGGTGATAGCACTGGATATTTTGATATAATATTAATACTGCAGCAAGATTTTATTTTGACATGAATTATGATGATTCCAGACACTACAAGTACTTTTTTTCCTGCAATAATGTTTGATGGGTGCCCTCTTTAAAGTCTTGTAACTTTAAAAGTAGCCATCAGAATTTAATAATTATTTATGTAAGCTAAAGATAACAAAAACAGCTACATTTGCTTCACTGGATTGTATATGGTAATAGCAGCAGATATTTTGTTATACCATCATGAAGTTTTGTTTTCATGTGAATAATGACTCTCGACTTTAAAACTTATTTTTCTCCTGAACTAATTTTTGATAGGGGCCCTCTTTAAATTCTTGTAACTTTGTTTCTGGTGGGAATATTTGAATACAGTAAACTGTATTGGAAGTAAAAATAGTGTTGCTTTCCATTTCTTGAATAAAAATACATAGTTTTTTTTGTCAATGTGACTGGTTTTCCTAGACCGCCACACATATATGTGTCAATAATACAAGTGTTTAATCAGGTTTGAACTACCACGGGTACATCAGTTTGAAAACAAAATGTCTTTAATAATTTCCTAAGCTGCCTGATATTCTCAGTACTTAGCACTCAGTTCTAATGGAAGAGTTTCACAATGTGGACCCAACACAAACAAATCAAAATATGACTTTTAAATGATGAATTGGCTACCTGGGTTCTGTTATTACTGTATAACTGTAATTGTTTTAACCTTCTGACTCACAAGAATAACAATGCATCCTTATTCTCTGATTTCTTGGAAACCATCAGAATCATCACCTTGAAGTTGATCTCAGTGAGATATATCTGCCCCTGTAGGTTCCACCATCTCCCAGTTGAACGACTTAAGATGTGCCATATCACACCAGAGCTTGTGACCTGACAGGGAAACTAGCTCGGTTAATGCTAGAAACATGCTAGGATGTGCCCTTAATAGCACTGTATTGATTTTCTGAGCGTTCGTTCACGTACGTTTACCATAAACTGTGCACTGTTGGCGGTGATAATGAGCCGAGCTCATGTATTGTTAATGTAAATGCTGTGGTGTGGTCCACAGTGGCTACTCGGTGCACTTCATCCTCCCACCCCTGTCAAGGTGAATCTGACTTAGTCATAGTTTCTCTTTAATCTGGGCACTGCGTGAACAACTAGATTGTCAGACCCTGTTAACTGTGCATTCCTGGGCCTAGTAACCCTCTTATTGACATAAGTGCCAACATCAGGTTGATTGATTGATTCTGATTGTATAGTAATTGACACCTGAGGGTTTTTGTAGTTTGCCAGTCTATTGTGGTAGCAGCAGTTCAAACTAATATGTCATTGACAATGTTATGTAAGAATTGTTTTTATCAACAAGTTTGTTGATTTTATTTTTCCATAAAGATATATATTTTTAGTTGAAGTGTCTTTGCTGTCTGTCTGCTTAGAATATTGTAAACAAGATTTAAAAAAAAATTGTTATATATCTTGATTCATAAAGAAACTGTTGATGCTCATATTTAATACCTGCTGTATAGGGCAATAAATTGATGTGTATATTCCATGTTACATATATATTTTTAAACTGTTCAAATTGTGCATTTGAAAGGTGTAATCATAAAAGTGTCGCAGGAAACGTGAAATAAATCCATTTTCATCATGCTTATGTTTACACATCATCAGTGAACATGCATGCATGTGTTGTCATTTCACACTATTGACCACTCATCAATTAATCAATGTACTCTAATTAATTTAGCACACCTACGGTAGGTCATAAAGCAATTAGCTTGCCAGGTGTAAATATTGATACAGAATGAGCAGGCAACACCTTACCTTGCTATCTACAGTGTATCCTAGCTATTGTCAATATGTACCATTGGAAGAAGGCAACTTCAAAATGACAATAAGTTTACAATTTGAATATTTCATAGATGCAACTTTAAAACTGTTGACACTATTTCAGGCTTGTTAATTAAACATAATTAGATGGGAAATATTCCTTTAATATATTTATTCTTGTATTAAGAACTGTATATAGATACATGTTAATAAAGGAGGAACAAACATTGTACCATTAATTTATTATTAATATCTGTACTGCCGAAATTATGTGTTTTAGTGTAAAATCACATTATTTAAGATATAATTTACCATTATCTGTTTATAAATTGAATACCGCCCATTCAGTACACTTACAAACAGCTGTCATGAAGCCCTGTCAATAATGTCTTATACCTCCATGGAGAATGAACAGAGTTTAATGGGGGTCAAGCATTCACAAGAAATATGTGAAGGACATATTAAATTATGTTCCCGTCTGTTACATTTGGTTCAAAACATAAACAAAATTTATTTATAAATGGTCACAGCATATATTATGATTTTATAAATGTGTAGTTCATTAGAATAAATTCAAACAATCAAGATGTTAGATGTTAAAAAAGATCTGTATACATCGACTAGTTTATTACTTTATACAATTATCAATTTTGTATCAGAACAGATTCACTAAAACATGATAATTTTGTATCCACTATGAGTATGACATGCTAGCTCATTTAGGCAAATTATGTTTTATTTAGTTTTGTTGACAAAAACTTGACATTATCCGTTTCTTTTGGTCTTGGTAATTTCAACAAATATATCATTCAAATTTCTTATCACCGCTATTGCAACCAAGTGTTTATACATTTACAAGTCAGAAATTGTGTGGAAGAATTCTCGGAGAGCAGGCATGGGTCTGATAATAAACTTGAAGTTTTAGTTACATTTTATGTAGATCTATGTACTTTCTATAATGTACTGTTTGATTTGTAAATTATATAAATAAGTACCAATTGAAACACAGCTACACAGTTGGGGGAATAGATTTTATACTAGTTACAGAACTCAACACATTTTTTGGCAAGAATATTTGCAGGGTTCCATTCTCCAGAGAATGAAAGAAAAGAGAATGAAAAATGTGAATAGGTAGCAATTTAATACTTCTAATAAATGAAAAATTGCAATGAGAAAGACCATCAATTCAGAAAGCTTGTTACACACATTGTTTCTGCATTGTGATGGATTGAGTAATAATGATCCATCTGTGTAGGTGTTGAAAGTAGGCCGAAGCTTTGGTGAGAAGACCGTTAACACTATACATCTACACCAATTTAGTTTGGTGTCACATTAGTCAGTTTAATTGTTATGTGTTGTGACCTTGGTAGAGGTTACTGTAAACCAGCTGTTATCATTACAATGAATTGTTCTTACATTCAAACAACATTTTAACAACGGATTGTATAATATGATTTTATCTAAAAATGTGTGAGATAAATTTAATGATTTAGTTGATACAGAAATTGTTGAAAAATCTTAGGTATCAGAGTGTTCATGCAGGTATAAATGGTTGTTTGTAGGAGGATATTTAAATGCTACTAGTTTTAGCTACTTTACAGAGCTTTTATTTTGGAAATGGTTGTGGAAATGGACAGGGTTAGCCTAACTGTCATACATGAAAGCTGTTTCTGCATTAATTTATGTTTACATGTACCGGTACTGACTCTACTGAGTTACTGGAAAAAAATCAACAGCGGTTTTGTGAATAACACCAACCAGTTTCACTGTGTTAACCCTAGCTCCATTTTTCATTCGGATGGCCTATAAGACAAGGGTTAATGCTGTTAAATAAAATGACAATGGATAGCTCCATGCCATATAGTCAGTTTAACAAGTAATGAACCTGCAATAAAATAGCATATGTGCAAGTAATTTATTTTAAACACTTCATATGGTTATTCAGCAAATGGTTCAGCAATTCTAAAAAAAGCCTTGATAGCCGCAAATTCCCCATAATGTATATATCATGCAGGTTGGCCTGCTTCAAGCAAGTGCTGATTGTCCTGTGAAAGCAGGAATCTAGAACACTAAGTGAGTACACAGATCATATCAGTATTTACTTCCTAGTTCATTGTGTTGGCTGTTCCATGCGGCTTGCTCTGACGTCAATAGTTAGCTGCGCAACACATATCTATATTAAGATTAATACTGCGAAAGCGATTACCAATGCAATAACATTGTGTGGATTCATGCAAGTATTTGTCAATGCCGAAGGGCTCGGTTTCTGAGGCTCTTTCTTATCAGCTCAGCTTTTCCTGTAGTCTTCTGCATGTATAGAGTTACTTGTGTGTTAGGAAATAGTAAATTCAATTCAGTTACATGTTCTTGTGGGAAATATTGTTGCTGTTTTCTTGTGATGTCTCTTTGATAGTATGTTCAGAAGGATAAAGCTGATATTGTGTATTAACATTTGAAAGTTTAGTTTAAAAAACAAAGTTAAGGATTTTCTTTGAGAAATAACATTATCAAAAAAGTTACTTAAAAAAACTAGTATAATGATACTATAATCACAGCTTACAAGAATCACCACTTATTGTTTAGATTTGGGAGAAGTAGCGATGTTGATATTTATATGAATAACCCATTAGATGTATTTTAAAATGTACGGTAGGCACAATGGATATTTTTCTCACTTTGCCGTACTGTGATTATGGGTGTCTGTCTAAGCCCCTGCCCCACACCCCTTCGTAATGGCTAATATTTAAACCCTGAAACATCAGCGCATTTGAATGCATCGCAGACTATCTAAAATTTGTCTTTCTTGCAGGTCAAAATGCTGACCAAATGACTGCAGATCTCGCGGACCAGTTGCGTCAGTGTGACTCCAGGTGTGGCCTGCGTTTCCGCCGGAGCTGCTCGAATAACCCGCCTCTTTGTGGAGATTGCATGCCAGGGTTCCGAGAACGAGATGGACTGTGTCTGTCTATCCTGCGTCCAGGTACTTACATTACCCTCTCATCTGCTTGTCTACTATGAAAACTAAAATGATTTATTTATTTATTCGACAAAAACGTGAACTTTTCTGCTGATCCATCATTTAAAAAAAAATGGAATCATGAGTTTGGGATTTAATTTTATGATGCATCAATAATAACTCGATGAATAAAAAATATTCATTTTTTTTACTTTCTAGTTGTTTCCAATGCTCGACATTATTCTATTATCTGACTAGTATTGTTGTAGTTCGAATTTGATGGTCTTAAGGGGTTGCACTATTACAAAACCAACCTTTCTATACTGGCACTGAGGGTGTTTGTCGTCCTCAGTGATTCTTTTACATCCCAAATTAAGACAGGACCGACATTAGCATGATCAACGAGTCACAAATGCATCTCAGTCATTCACAACATTAATGGAAAAACTGTTGCAATAAGCTATTAAAATGTTGATTATCGATAGTTTTTATTTTAATTATTTATATTGATGTCTACTAAATCCACTACCATCACACATGACAATAAACCGCACTCAGATTGGACAATAGATCAAGATCAACTCGCACACTGCGACTAAAGCTGTTTATTCTGAACACAGATTTCAAATTACTGTCACATCTGCTACTCTGGTTGCGTTTTCAACTATGTACTCGCTACTCCTGGTTATGACTCATCACTACAGTTTCCACAGATCTATTGCACCTGCAGAGGCTTTTTGCAATGATGTAGTGCATCATTTAAAACAGCACGATTCATTTAGCCCTTTGCAAACAAGGTTCATTGATGTTAAAGTGTGTATTATCTGAATAGTTTAACTAAAATGCGCAGTTGTATTACATGATAAGAGAGTGTGTAATGCAAGTGTAAAATGATTTCTGTTATACAACTTATAGAGGCAGAGGTATGTTTGCCTGTTTTGCCGAACATTGACCAGTTGAAGATAATTAAATGATTTATCTGATTGTGATGTTTTTATAGAAACTGAATTTTAACACACTATCTGTAAAACAGTTAAACACCATGAGCAGTATCATAACACTACACAGACAGGTCACACTATCTGTAAAACAGTTAAACACCATGAGCAGTATCATAACACTACACAGACAGGTCATACTATCTGTAAAACAGTTAAACACCATTAGCGGTATCATATATAGTTATAGACCTATTTCTAATCTCAGCTTCATTTCCAAAATACTAGAAAAGGTTGTAGCAAGTCGTCTAAGGTCTCACATTAGCACAAATGTGTTAACTAATGTGTCACAATCAGCATATAAGCAGTTTCATTCAACAGAGACTGCCCTTTTAAAGGTTCATAATGACATTACCTTGAACATTAATAATGGTAAAGTGACTGCACTTACCTTACTAGATCTCTCTGCCGCGTTTGACACGATTGATCACAGCATTCTCATTGAACGCCTATTAAAGTGGTACGGCATATCTGGCACAGCTCTAAGCTGGTTTTCTTCGTATCTAACTGATAGATACCAAACTATAAAGATTGGGAACTGCTTTTCGGCTGCACTGCCGGCTTTATTTGGTGTTCCCCAGGGTTCTGTTCTTGGGCCTTTGCTTTTTACTCTTTACACCACGCCACTAAGCTCTGTTATACAAAAACATAACTTAGATCATCATCTTTATGCTGATGACACTCAGATTTACATTTCGTTGGCTACCCCGGATACAAATCGCTCCCTTAACCAACTTAGTGATTGCCTTCAAGATATCTTCCATTGGATGACTGACAGCAAGTTGAAATTAAATGCAAATAAAACTGAATTGATCATTATTGGTACTCGAATGCAGCGTTGTAAACTGGATGGTTTTTTCCCTACGCGTATTTTGAATCAGTACATCACGCCAGCAACCTCGGTGCGTAATCTAGGAGTAATCTTTGATAGAAACTTCAATTTCCGACAACATATATCTCAAACATGTCGCTGCTGTTTTTATCGTATTCGTGATCTTCGCCGTATTCGCCGGTATATGTCATTTTCTGTTGCTAAGACTATTGCAACAGCGCTTGTTAGCAGCAGAATTGACTATTGCAATTCCCTCCTTTATAATATCGCTAGCAAGGATATCACAAAACTTCAGCGTGTCCAAAATTGTCTAGCAAGAGTAGTTACAAGATCTCCTCGTTTTTCTCGCTCTGTGCCACTTTTGAAGTCTTTACATTGGCTTCCTGTACGATATCGTATAATTTTTAAGATCTGTACCATTACATATCAGGCACTGTCCAATAAGCAACCATCTTATTTGCATTTATTGCTTACTCCTGTAAGAAAATCTATCCAGCTTCGATCATCTAGTTCTGACCTACTTTTTGTTCCTAGAGCCAACACTAACATTGGAACTAGGGCTTTTTCTGTTGCTGCACCAACTCTTTGGAATATGCTTCCTCTTAGTGTTAGATCAGTTGAAAATATTACAAAATTCCGTCGTCATTTAAAAACGTATCTTTACAACCTTGCTTATCCACCTTAGCTCCCTAGCGCCTTGACCCATCTGTTGACAACTGGAAAACTACTTATGGACTTTGAGATTGACCAACCTTTTTGTTTTGATGCGCCTCTGAGCTTGGTTTCCAAGGATTTAGGCGCAATAGAAGTTATCTTATATCTTATCTTATATAACACTACACAGACAGGTCACACTATCTGTAAAACAGTTAAACACCATGAGCAGTATCATAACACTACACAGACAGGTCACACTATCTGTAAAACAGTTAAACACCATGAGCAGTATCATAACACTACACAGACAGGTCACGCTATCTGTAGAACAGTTAAACACCATGAGCAGTATCATAACACTACACAGACAGGTCACACTATCTGTAAAACAGTTAAACACCATGAGCAGTATCATAATACTACACAGACAGGTCACACTATCTGTAAAACAGTTTACTTTTTGATGCATTCATTTGGATCCCGAAGACAACAGATTCATTGCACTTCCTGCTAATGATTACCACCACTGGCTGATTCCAGGTAATAGAACAGACAACGATAATTGAACTGAGTAGTGCATTGAATGACGCATGGAGCAGCATCCTTCTCTGTTCATTTGCTTTTACTTATGCCACGATTGAATGTCGTCTCTTGTGGCCGAGCATCGCCAGAAATATCGCTGCAGTTAGCTGCGCATTGATTTTCTCATTGTGGCAATGTCCAGTGCAGTAGTCAGTCTAAACTCGAGCAGCAAAGGTGTCCAACTGTGTAATGTTTGGTCTCACATTGATTTCTCTACCGCACATAACTGAACACGTTGACCCTCCGCTTTGTGTCTGCAGAACACGCAGATAACCGGCTGTCCACGATCTACAGTAATGTCTACTTTGATCATAGCTGCAAATGTGTTCATGTGTGTGTGCTGATAATGGAACTAAATGGAAATTTGGCGGTGAACAATGAACGTCAGTGAAGCTGTTTGTTGGGAGGTCTTGGTGATCAATTATTATGGGAGCTATTGAACGATATACCTTCCCCGCCTCATGTTTCATGTAAATTTATGTGATATTGGTTATCTCGGAAACCGCAGTGATATCTTGTTTATTTATTATTGTCACCTTATTTGAACTTGGACTGATATAAATACTGCATTTTTAATAACTTTGGCATTGTGCTTCGGTCATTTAGGTCATGTATGTGTAGCTTTGTTTGTGAAAACATTTAATCTATTTTATGTCCACTGAGATTGAGTAGATTTCTTCTTTTGTCTAGATTGTAACCTGTCGCAGTCAGTAGTAGTAATTAAAAGATTTGTCATTAAAATGTAGTGGATAGTCCTACCAATAAATGAACATCTAGACTACAGCAACATGCTATTTTTTCCTCAAACTATATGTTGTAAAGTATAGGACATAAGTCCCACTAATATGATAACTTTGTAATTCAGGCCAATTCCAGGGATGCCCTCAGAAATGACTTTCTACTATATTACAGTGACCTTATCTTAATAAAATCACTTTGGGTCATGGGAGTTATTACTGCCGATTCAATTAAGCATTGTGGTTTAATACAGTTGGAATAGAGAATGATTCCAGCCAATATATGTTATGCAGTTAAACAGTAGATTACACAGTTCAATAGTAATAAAGGAATAAATTAAAGAACAAAGTTGCACATGCATTGACATTGTATTGTTGTTCAGAACTAATTATAAGTTATTAAAGTATGTACCATAAATATGATTAAAGAATGGGGAAATTTAAATAGATTTGTAATTTATAATTTTTTTCATGTAAACAAACTGCGTACATAAAAAGTCCAGTACAGTCGAACCTCGGTTTAAGGTCACCTCAGTAATAAGCCACCTCACAATTAAAGTCACTCTAGAACAGTCCCACATTATTATTTTTTTAATAGTAAAGTATAGGAAATTAGTCTCATCAATACGGTTACATCATTATTTAGGTCATTTTTTTCAGTTGCAAGATGACCTAAATAATATATTGATCTATTTCAGAACTTTACAGTTTACATAGTTTTTGTAGCATTTTAAAATATCAACTTCACAGCAATAAGACTATTAATGTAGGAACCTCATTATAATAAATACCTGGACATTGTTTCTTATAACCATGGGTCCGTTTTGAACACACTGCATGATATGTCTAAGTTATCATGTGGTACGTCCACATCTCAATACATGTCTGGTCTCATTTATTGAGCCATCTCTCATAGTCGACCTTCGGCTTGGCTGCCTCCAGCATATTCTAGTAGAGCAGGTGTGAAGACCCAACAACAGGCTAGCTAACACAATTATCTCTAGCAGTGCTGGGTTCTCATTGTCTGATACTTTGTTGACCCCAAAGCAATGTATGCAATTCATAGAACAGGAGAGAGTTGCTGCTGAGACAGTCATCTTCCACTTATGTCTCAGATACATTTAAACAATTATTTAAATGCTGGTTTATATATATTATAGCACACTTAACATGCGTACATTTCATTGCAGTATTGTGCATGTACATTTATTTAATCATTAACCTTATTAAACTCCTGTGTTTACATGAAATGTATTTTCTTATGAACACCAGCTGATATGGTCAATCATAGGTCTTCCTTTTCTTCTTGGTAGATAATAAATTAATAATTGACAATCCCTTGAAAGCAGGATGACTTCAAGCTAGAGTCAATGGTGGCCCTGAGTGGACTTTGGACTCTTCAGCCCTGGTGTTCTTCTCCTGTTAGTGTAATGAGAGCAGCTGAGTCTACCTGTGGTGTCGATTGACATAGCAAAATTAGATGTTATGAAATTATTAAATATTATAAAAACATCATCGTAAATATTCTTAAACCATTAGATGTTCTTAAATCAGTAATAAATATTATAAAATAATTATTGTAAATAGTGTAAAATCATTATTATGAATATTCTTAAATTGGTAAAAAAAATTATAAAATCATTATCAGGGGTCGATTTTAACGGTATTCCGTTACTTCGTGCACCCCAGATTTTGCAACGGATTACCAGACTTGACGGTAACAGGGATCCGGCCGGATTACCGCTATATGTTGGAAAATAGGGGTCGATTTTAACGGTATTCCATTACTCCGAGCACATGTCTATATTAAATCTACTTTGTAGTTAGCTAAAACAAATTTGATTAAAATGTGCATGATGAATAGGGATAGTATTGTGGTGAGCATTGTGTGAAGTGCCAGTCAGCCTGCTGTTGTTTATTTAGCAACTCAGCCTATGACTGCATGGAAGCTGTGACTGTCAATTACAATTAAGTGGATCAGTTACCTTTGTACTATTGTAGCATGCATCATCTGGTATGAATTCAGTGAGCACAAATGAAATACACAAACATTGCTAAAGAAGACAGTGCACTGCTATGAAATCAAAGGCAAAATTGCAAATGGCGGTGGCCCGACTTAAAATATAATAATAAACATTGTTTATTCACGATAACCTTATAAAATGTATTTTTTTTATCTTCCTAAGGGGTGTGATTGTAAAATATTAGAGTACAAGTAAATGTTATAGAAATGCTAAACAAATTATTTAAATAAAATAGTATATTGCATAATGTAGTTAAGATATACTTAAATACATATTAATTTTTTTTAATTAGAATTGCACAAATAATATTTGTAAAATATGTAGCATAAATAAATAAAATAAAAAAACGCTGTGTTAAAATGTTCATTACGTTGTTTGTCCCTGTTGTCTAATTAAACACGTTATGCAAATATGCTCTCTTAAACACACTTAGAGAGCTGCATTTTCTTATTTCTGGATTTAAAGTATTCCATATTTATACGCCATTAACAGCTATAGAGTTCTTGAAGATGTTGGTCCGTGCTCTTGGAACATACAAGTCCCCTCTTGAATTTGACTGTGTTGTTCTTGTCGAAACGTTCGAGACAGATTTGAATAGAGCACACATGTAGTCAGAAGCCAGTCCCTTTACTGCCTTGAACATCAATTGAGATTGTCTGTATTTCACATGCTCTGGTAGTGGCAGCCAGTTTAGTTGTTTCAATAGTGGAGCACCTGGAGCTCTGTATTTAGAGTCTGTTATGATTCTGGCAGCACGTCTTTGTAGTTTGTAGATGCGTTCTGATGAATTTGAGTGTGCTGCAATAGTCCATGTGTGGTAAAACATAGCTGTTGTAGAACGTCTTCCATGCTTGGTATGGAAGGTATTTCTTTATTCTGCAGAGAAGTGCGAGGTTTCCGGCAATCGTGTTGTGTGTCTTGTGCACATGGGCGTTCTAGGCGGGCCGAGACATCGCGGTATTTAACTCTTGAAAACCAATTTGGGCACACGGGTATAATAAAAACAGCAGGCCGTATGAGTCCACTGAGCACATGTATTTTTTTATTTTACATGAATTTGATGGATTACCAAATTTCTAGATGGATTACTGAATTCTATATGTTGGTAATCCGTCTGGGTTACCAGACCTTTTACCTTAAAATCTACCCCTGATTATCGTAACTATTCGTAAATCATTAAAATAAATATTACTAATTTATTAATATTCTATGACAACAGTCAACAGTGGCAAAGATAATCCAAGATTGTTATGATGAAGGTTGTTGTTCACCTCTCGTTTCCCTGTCTGTCAGGGGTAAGGCTGGCCTTGATTCCGGTACATTATTATGAAGGGTGTGTTTATGTCACCCTCCTTCTGTGTCTCAATATGTCACTCTCTAACACTCAATTCTCCCTGTGTCTATATTCCTTTTCCTCGCACAATCTCTTTCCCAAATGTCTCTCACAGCCAGGACATCTTAAAAGGAATAATCAGTCGAATTCGGTTTGTCAAGTAACTAGGTGAATGTAGCCTTGATCCACTCGTCACTGGTGTCTATTACTCATCCTACTTCTTCTATCATCTCTCTCCAATCAATTTGCATCCATTAGCAGTTCCGACAAACAGAACTTGATCTAGGATACTTGAGAATTATTGATTAAATCTTGTCAGTTTATAGCATCACTGCATGGTTGTGATCAGCGGTAATTGTTGTTTTCCGTTTTAGTTTGGCTACCTGTCATACACGTTATTAAAGAAATTGTGTCTTCCTGAATTGCATATTCAGTTTTTTCATACCAAAATAAAACAACTAAATAAAATGTTTCAAACTCAAACAAACTCGGCTTTTGCCTGAAAGTACCCATGTAATTTCTTGTATGTATTTTTAATTTTCAATGTTAAAAATATTAATAGTAAATGCTTTTTGATGAGTTAATAATTTTGTATGGTGTTTTTTCGGGATTAAGACATTGAGTACGTAAATGAAAGTACAAGTGAGGAGAGACTGACAAAGCATGGAAACAGAAGAGGGTGGTAGAAGAAGAAGAGGAAGATTGAGATGGGTCAAGTGATGAGATACTAATAGAGCATGGAAACAGAAGAGGGTGTAGAAGGAGGAGAGGAAGATTGAGATGGATTGAGTGATGAGAGACTGACAAAGCATGGAAACAGAAGAGGGTGGTAGAAGGAGAAGAGGAAGATTGAGATGGGTCGAGTGATGAGATACTAATAGAGCATGGAAATAGAAGAGGGTGTAGAAGGAGGAGAGGAAGATTGAAATGGATTGAGTGATGAGAGACTGACAGAGCATGGAAACAGAAGAGGGTGGTAGAAGGAGAAGAGGAAGATTGAGATGGGGCGAGTGATGAGAGACAGACAAAGCATGGAAACAGAAGAGGGTGGTAGAAGGAGGAGAGGAAGATTGAGATGGGTCGAGTGAGGAGAGACTGACAAAGCATGGAAACAGAAGAGGGTGGTAGAAGAAGAAGGGGAGGATTGAGATGAGTTGAGTGATGAGAGATTGACAAAGCATGGAAACAGAAGAGGGTGGTAGAAGGAGAAGAGGAAGATTGAGATGGGTCAAGAGATGAGATATTGACAAAGCATGGAAACAGAAGAGTGTTGTAGAAGGAGAAGAGGAGGATTGAGATGGGTCGAGTGATGAGAGATTTACAAAGATAATGTGGTGTTTGGAAACAGGAGAGGGCGGTACAAGAAGATGAGACTAAGAGGTTGAGATGGATAGGTAGTGTTAAGAGATAAATCTAAGCCAAGAGAGTAGGAGTAGTAGGCAGGAGTTTGATATATGGAAAGAACGTAAAGGGAGGACAGAACAGGTGGAACACCCACTCACCCGCCCACCTCCACCACCCTTTAGGGGAGGGGCAGTGGGAAATAGATGTGTGTTAACAGCATCTCACCTCCTACACATTCTGTCACCTCCTTCAGTCGCCTCATCCATTTTAAAGGCGAACATTTCACCTAGTATAAAACAGCATTGCCCCAAGGGAATGAACAAGCGAAGACAGGCTTCCAAAACAAGAGCTGCTGTATAAAAAGGATAATCTGCAGCTTCCTGTCTCAGCGCAATGATGTAGGTCTAATGTTATTTAAAATCGATTAAGACTTGCAATCCTTTCAGATTGTTATATTGGTGTCATTCACCTTGAATTGTGCAGAAAGTTTTTATTTTTATACACAGTTTTTTGTACGTGAAACCCTTTGTGACGCCTTTTATTTATTAAATCAGCTGATTCAGCAGAGAATGGCACAACTAGATTTGTGTATCATAAAAAATGGGTGATTTGAATAAACTGTTTTGCCAGCAGTACGCAAGTTGCAGGTCAAGATATCATGGATACAAAAAATGCTAAGTTAGTAGGGGTAGTGTCAGTTTGCAAATTTTAAATATATGTAACATTACCTATTGATGAGTGGTGGTTTGGTTGTCATCAGGTTTATAAAAAATGGCTCAAATAGTACCACCTAATGAGTGAAATTGGTATTAATGCACATTGGTGTTGTGAATACCAGAACCAGACAGCATGGTGGATAGTGACTTGGTAGTCGTGTCACGTCAGAACTAAGGAGAACACCCCTTAGCTAAACACAATGCTGTCCATGTGATTTGAAATGTCAGTTACATGAACTGAATCATCTTAATCGTAGTGATGTACGACAGGGAGTCAAAAACCTCAAATGCAGTTGAAAGGGCGGAATAATGTTTTGCTTTATAGTCAGATGTCAGTTAGTTAACGAAGCCAATGACATATTTCTCCTTTATTCCAAATTTGATGTGAGACAAAGGTATTTCAGTAGCAGGCATGGCGCCCTCTATCTAGAGCATATATCTTGTATTAATGCAATTTCTTCTGATGAATCCCTCTCATGAGGAGATGGGACCATGCTCACTTGCAAGACTTTATGCGCGTGTCTCAAGTTAATGTGTCTTTGGCCAGTGTTTGTGGCTAGAATGTACAGTTTATTGATTCTGTGCCCTGGAGCACATTTTATCAGCGGCTGCATCAAAGACAGATACAGCATCTCGGTGGACCCACAGTGCCATTCTGTGTGAGACAGGAAGGCATTTATTGCTAGAATACACAACGCAAGATCAGGGTTTCTGTGATTTAAGGTCGCCCACTGGGATTTGCATAATATATACATAAATACAGAGAACCATTGTATATCAGAATGAATTGTACGTTGGGCTGGTATTATAATTAATAAAGAAGGATATGTTTATAACTTTATACCATCTGTTCAAAATATTATATAAGAAATACATAATAAAAAGATTCCTAAATCTGTCATCACCGGTATTTTGCTGCAGCATTGACAAAATGAAATAAGGATAAGCTATTGTAACAGTTTAAAATAGATTTATTCCAGCTAATAATCACTACATCTGCCTTCTTTTGTTGTGAGTGATTATATCATTTCCATATTCTCAAGCTGTACAATAGACATCAAGGGGAGTATTACTATTAGCTTAATGAATAATGGCTGTATTGTTTTCATGAAGTGGTGAGATTGACATAATCTGTAAGACATGACTTAGTAATGGTAATCTCAGGACAACATGATATAGCAATGTCACTGTTATATCCCATGGCAACGTCACTGGTGTATCCCATGGCAACGTCACTGGTGTGGCACATGTACCTAGCCTTCACATCACATTCCTGGTCCACTTGTTTCTGTTGTTGGCAATTCTTCCCATTTGTTATTCATTGCCATTTTGTCTTTCTATAATTGCCTAGTTACTGGCATTTACAGCTAAAGCAGTCAATAAA
This sequence comes from Escarpia spicata, assembly GCA_963995525.1. NCBI lineage: Eukaryota > Metazoa > Annelida > Polychaeta > Sabellida > Siboglinidae > Escarpia > Escarpia spicata. Next base: position 21,288,341 of record OZ023217.1, read on the forward strand.
TACATTAAACAGAAATAGGGTTTTAGGCTGCCTGGTTTAAAAAACACACAAGAAATCTTAAATGATCTTACAAATAATAATTCTGCAGTGCCTAGAAATCCTCAGGATGATATAATTATTGGAATTCTTCCTAATGTTTCCATGTCAAAATGACTGGCTACCTCAGATGTGTGTTAGCCATGTACCAGTAGGCCCTATGTGCACTTGGGGTGTTGTTTGCGAGTTGATCCTTTCATTGTTTCTCTTAGGAATGGAGCTAATCATAATATATCCTTGGGAGGGCCATTTTTATGTTCACCATCATTATTTTGTTCTACATGTGTATTTATACATCTCTCCAGACTGTGAACCGACAGTCTGATGTCTGGTCTGTAATTCTGTGGGTCAAGTCCTCTGTACATTGTAATGTCCTCCATATATTTTAGTGTCCTCCGTATGTCATAGTGTCGTCTGTACATTGTAGTGTCCTCCATGCATATAGTGTCCTATGTACATTGTAGTGTCCTCCATGCATCATAATGTCCTCCGAAGTGTCCTCCATACATTGTAGTGTCCTCAGTACATCTTAGTGTCATCTGTACATTGTAGTATCATCCATACATTGTAGTGTCCTCCATACATCGTAGTATACTCTGTACATCATAGTGTCCCATGTACACCATAGTGTCCTCTGTACATCGTAGTGTCCTCCATACACCGTAGTGTCCTCAGTACATCATAGTGTCCTTTGTACATTGTAGTGTTCTTCGTACACCATAGTGTCCTCCGTACATCACTGTGTCCTCTGTACATCACAGTAGTGTCCTCCACACACTGCGATGATGTATTGTCTTCCTTTTGATAGCCCAAGCCTATGTAGAGCACAAGCCTGTGAGTCTTCACATAATGCACATTCAAAGATTGGGTAATTTCCTGTCTTTCCTTCTGTCTTTTCCATTTTGTTGCTTCTGCCTGGTGTCTAAGCCAGCCTTGACAGGGGATGTTAACAATTCCTCGCAGGGAAATGCAAAAACCTGCTGTGGACTCACATAACTGATAGTATCGATCTACAAAAAACATGACTGTTAATAAGCTGTCTCAGATCAATTCCTTGTCAAGGCAGATACAAAACCACACATTATTATTGCAAGTCAACAGATCGGTAGATCCTGTTTTGCAATGCCACTGTGTACATTGTGATCCTCAGTAGATGTCTTCAGATGTGCGCGTGCGTGCGTGCGTGCGTGCGCGCGTGCATGCGTGCGTGCGTGCATGCGTGGGTAGTAGATGTAGTAGATCTCTGTCATCTTTAGTACCATGTGAGCATCATGTGCTTGACTGAGTACTCAAGTTACTGCTGGCACTGCAATCAGGCTTTAACCATGTCAATCAATATCCATCACTCTACTTCTCCTTGATCCCTTGTGAGGTGGAGCCACATCAATTAAAGATCAATGGAACAAGTTTTTTAACAATTGCGCATATGTTTTAGTATTGATCGTGCTTATGATAATGAAACTAACATATATAATTTATTATTATTTCTTTTAAATATTGACAATTATTTTTACTCTCAAAAGGGACTTTGAGGTGTACAGACTTCCAAAAGGCCAGTTCGTATGTTTCTGGATGTTTGCATACTTTTGACGCAGCCATTTTGGCTAGCTTTTCTTGTTCCATACAACTGTTTGCAATGCACTGCGTGTCTAATACTGTCTACCATTGCACAGAGCTACGTAAATCTCCATCAAATGTCTCGAGCAGGAAACATTCAATGTATCGATTTTGTTCCGTTAGTGGCTAGCACGTATTCAAAGTGCCATAAAAAATTTTGAGTAGAATCTGTATGTTTTATGGTGTATTTTTGTGAAACATTGTCCTTATTTGTCTATTTACTCAGATATTGTTTAAAATAACAATATGATTGACCTTTAATCTGTTCCACCCTCTCTAGGTCATCTCAGCCTATCACCATCTCGTATTTTGCCCCAGATAGCTTCATTTAACATCCTTTTTACAACCCTGGAATAGTGTCAGAATGGTTGGAACGTTGAATAGTGTTCATATGAGTGGGAACTCCGTGTACGATGACGTTACTGGCATGTGTAGTCGGATAATTATATAATAACAATGCAACTTTTCACCAATTTAAATAATTGACGCAATTTTATGTAGATCACCGTCTTTTTTTTCAGTTTATTTTTTATTCATCGAGTTATTTCCAATAAGTGGCAACACTAGTCACTCGCTGGCATCATTGTTGGTTGGATACAACCGCCCGGCACCTAAATTGAGCTATTCCGTAACAGAAATACGTACCTTAATTGATGTATATAGTTGGTGAAACATTATACTATAATATAGATTATAAATGCCACTATCTATATGTAATATATAAACACATGCCTGTTATGCCATAATTAAACTTGTCATTGTTCCACCCCATTCCACATAATTAATACGGAAGTCCAGTATATTATAACACTTGGCAATCAACTTCTTTGCCATTTTGACAATCACTGTATATTTACTCACCTTACACAGCAACTTTAAGAAGTTTCAATTTCAATACAGTTATATCAGTTGAAAAACATGATTATGTTCAGCAATATAATTTAATTTCCATGACCCCCTACGTTCCATGCCAGACTGTCAAAAACTATAAATCTGTAAGATAAGCTGCCTCCTAACATTTTGTGTGTAAGTTTACTGTGCGGTATTATTATTGTCATATACGTCTTCCCCATAGCACAACCCTGGCTATTTCCTATCAATGATGAATCCCATTACTCGTCGGCATTAAGAACTGAGCTTATCGACTTTTCTGATGTAGCAAATAAATTATTGGATTTATTAATATAAATCATGGCGGCTGAAATGCTGTTATTATAAACACAGGTTTTGACTGTTTGCTCAAATTCCTGGTAAAAATAGCAGTGTAGTTTGTTCCTGTGGAGTGTTTAATTAACTCAGTAGTCAAAATATATATTATTGTTTATCGTAATATAATATAATCAGGTGCAATTGACAGTAGTATAAACACAAGCATGCAAAACATGGATAAATATTTTAAAAATATAACACATGCTAGATACTATATGATATTATATTTTTACACTGTTTAGTGATAAAAATTATTTGATTAATAACTAAATATATTAATAATATCAGTTGTACAGACTCCATCTGTACAACTGAAATACAGAGAGTTCACGTGTCACATGAAGACACTAAGCTTTAACAAAATCCAGAGCAGGTCACAACAAGTAAACAACTTATATCCTCAGTGTACCCATTTTGCTGCCAGATTCTCTACCAAAACACCCAGTAATTAAACAGCAGGATAGTATGGAAGTTAGTGATTAAACTGATTTGTTGAACAATCATGCATTTTTAGTCCTTTGGGCCGAAGGTCCAACGGACTTAATGCTATCACTCTGCGTCTGCTGTCTGCCGTGCACTATCTGCCGTTAGCTGCCATATCTCAGAAACTGTTCAGCAACTTTTTCTCTAATTTTGCATAGACATATCTTAGGGTACTTCCACTACGCATGAAAAATCTGTATTTGATTGAATCATTCTAACCCCCCAGGGCCCCCCAAACTGGTAATTTGTCACATTTTGCCTATTTTTTCAAAAACTCTTCAGTAACTTTTGTCTGATTTTGCATAGACATTTCATGTGGTAGTGCCACTATACACAAGAAATCTGTATTTGATTGAATCATTCTAAGGGCAGCTCAGGACCCCCCAAAATGTGATGTTACATAGTGTAGTGTGTTTGTGTAAGAGACTGCAACCTATACAGTAGACACTACACAGGCGTCATGGCATTGGCCAGATTAATGATGTGTCATTGAGGGACACTGGATTCTGCCTTAAGGGACTGATGTACTGTAGTAAACAGGCAGTTGCTGAAATAAAGTAGCCCTGTGAACTAGTACCATTGTTGAGTATTGCCTTCATTGTTATTGTATGATACAGCGTTACTGCGTAACAAGTGACCATGTAACACTAACAGCAATGAATATTTTGTTATACCATGTTGAATTTTGTTTTTATGTGAATAATGACTCGACTTTAGAATGTACTTTTCACCATAACTAATTCTTGACGGGTGCCCTGTTTCAATTCTTGTAACTTTGGTTATAGTGCGAATATTTCAGTAACTTTTTCTCTGACTTTGCATAGACATTTCATGTGGTAGTGCCACTATACACAAAAAATCTGTATTTAATTGAATCATTCTATACCCCCAGGGCCCCCCCAAACTCCAAACGACTTCAGGGCCTCTTGTCCCATTTTTTTCATCTGCCATCATTTGGGCGGTGGCCATGTTGTTTGTGATAGAGTGAGTGGCTTTCACCAACTAGCAAGCCCGCTAGCTATATTTAGTCTGGTAAATGTGACCAATTAAACTGCTGGTGTGGTCACGTCCTGACACTAGGACAGGTGACTGCCCAATAAGTAATGACCTGTCTTCTTTCAACAATTCATCTAGTTTACAACAAATGTCAAACTGTTAACCTCTAACATGTTAACAAATATGGAGGGGTGTAGCACTGTTTTTGGACTCGGCAACCCTACTCCCACCTATTTTTTAGGGGGGCGGCAAACCCACAATTGAGAGCCCATAAAACCAGCATTCCACAAATTTTTAGAACCAATCTCCCCCTTACTTCCAAACCCCTTCCTAGTGTAGAAGATTTGTTTTACTGATAGTGTGCACATTCAGGAGTAATCTGTGATTGTGTTGGGTGTTCCAGGGATGGTTTGGTGCAGCAGTAGTTTTCAATGGCTGCCGTGTTTGTACTTGTACTCAAATAGCACCCTCTGACACGTTTCATTGACTCATTCATTGACTGTCCCGGTAGAATTCTACCTATTCCCACGAGTCTTGATATTTTGTGGTATTGTGATGCTGCTGATAATTTAGTTCGCTTGGTTAAAATGTCCATGTTATATTCATATTGCACCTGCTAATTTGTGCACCAATAACGTACAGGATTTAATAAAATAGAAAATAACAAAATGGTTTGAATCATTTTTGTGACTCAAATTTGCAAACGATAAAATAAATGATTTGGTATTATCTAGTTATTTCTAATATATATATATATAATATATATATATATAATAAGTTGTGTTATTTGAATAACTTTAGGATATTTTGTATATTGGAGCAATTTAAATCGAACAACTGGGACTGAAAACGACACACATATATATATATATATATATATATATATGTATATATAATAAGTTGTGTTATTTGAATCATTTTTGGATATTTTGTATATTGGAACAATTTAAAACGACAGATTTCAGTCTGATTATGGGAGTGCTTTTAGTTAGTTTATTATGTTTTGTTCGAGGGCCTAGTAACAGGACTAATAAAAGGCACAACAAGCATGATTCATGTAAATATATACAGATATAAAATAATACTAAAGTTTTATGTCACTGTGTTCTGTTTGACAATCATCATGGTGAGACTGATAAAAGCACAGCAAGCGTGACAGAAAGAGTAATGGATGTAGATACATACAGATGTATAATAATACTAAAGTGTTATGTTCCCATGTTGCATTTTAGAGTCGTCATGGGATGAACAGCCAGATGAGGATGTAGACCGACTCTCACTGGCAGCCAGACTCAACCGCGAGGAACAGTCGCTGTCAGATGAGTCGGCTGATGGGGATAGCAAAGGTAAACCATGTTCTGCTTTCCGACAGCGGAACATTTGATAATTTTAGGTGTCCATTATGGCACATACTATGAAACCCCCGGCTACTGTGATTTTAAGTTGACTAATTTAAATATTGAAAATCATAACAGGATTTATTTTTTATTTTTTTGTGGTTCTGTCATACTTGTGTGATTTTAATTGATTTAGTAATGTTATTTATTAATTTTAAATGTTTACAATTTATACATTTTAAATGTTTACAATTTGCTAATTATTATTATTTATATAGCTGTTTTAAAACTGATTTATGAAACATTGTATAGTGGCTCAGAATAATTATTTGGATGAACTGTATTAATGTCCCACACAATTCATGGAATGTCACCAAATCATTTGGTACAGGGCTGTACTGTGCTACCCCCAGTTACCCACTGGTATTTTTATTGTACTGATTTAAATATTATAAAACTGATGTGATTTTAGATAATTTAATATTTTTAGTTATGATTGATATATTTTAAATGTTTACGATTTGCTAATTATTATTAGACAGATTTTAGTTATCCCATTTTCTTTTTAACCTCAACATGGACAATTTGAGTGTACAACTACACAAACAACATATTGGTTGTAGCCTGGGTACTATGGTTGTTAATCACCTGATATACGCTGATGACCTACTTTTATTCACTCGTTCTGCCAAGGGACTACAAGCTTTACTTGACACGTGTTACTCTTATGGGTGTGAGCATGATGTTCAATATAATGCTGGTAAATCCCTGATCATGTACTTTGCTCCTAGAAACTCAAATCTTGCCAGGGAAATGACTTTCGGATGAAAGAAGTTAAACTTCGCCATCTCTTGGGCATGTCATTTGTAACGACTTATCGGATGAGGCTGATATTCAAGCCAAAGTGAGACTTCCTTATGCCAAAAGTAACATGTTGTGGCAACATTAACATTTTTGCTCCACTGCTGTAAAGAATGAGCTGTTTACTGCATATTTCAGTAATATTTATATGTGTGCGCTATGGGTTAATTTTAGAAGCTAATTTTTAGCAATTTGTTGTTGCCTATAACAATTCATACATGGTATTGAACAATCTGCCGATGAGATGTAGCACTAGCCACATGTTTGCTACAGCTAAAGTAAAATCATGTAAATGTATTATCAGAACATCTATTTTACAGGATTTGCATGTCGGTTAATACAATTATTTAGAGTATTGTTACAGTAATGTTACTAGCGACATATACAGTAAATCTGCAGTTTTTATATGGATGTTTTTATTAATGTACTTTTTTCTATATGGACTCAATGCTTGTCTGAAATGAAAACATTATTGTTATTGTTATTATTATTTATGAAGCATTGTAAAGTGCCCCAGAATAATTATTTGATTGGAATGGTATATATATATATATATATACATATATATACATATATAAGAAATTTATTATTATCATACACAATTCATGGAAGTTCCGTGAATCATTTATACGTTGTTCCACTTGCTGTCACCGTCAGACTCGGTTCTGCGAATGTGTAGAGTAACTACAGGAAATCCCCACCACACACGCCAAAAAAGAAAGAACAAAATTTGATTGGTTAACACTGCAAGTAAGAAATACATGTTATGCTGGTTGGTATGCCAGGGGTGGTGATGTATTCCACAGCTTCTCTCTCCCAAGAATGCATCTATCTATTGTTCTCCTAATCACCCCACCCACAAGACATGAAACCTTGGAATAGCTCATGGATGTTAAGGCTACAGAAGTTATCTTGATCTTGTATCTGTGACTGTTCACTGACAACAGTATCAGTTCCAGTGGAACCACACTAATGACCTATGTTAAGATCTCAGTAATGCTACTACTTTGCCCAGCCCATAAAATACAGTAATGCTGGATCCTTGAAAGAGACAGCTAAGAATTCAGGCATATTTTCACTTGTCCCTTTGATGTTGTTTTATTTTATTATACTGCTTGGAGTACCACCGGGCAGTTAATGTTTTTCTAATACTGCTGCAATTGATGCTGTTCCTGCTACCAAGTCACCTTAATAAAGAAGTGTTAACTGTAAGTTGGAGAAGACCTGAATTTGCATGTGTATTTTCCCAGTGCTGGGTAAATTGTGTGTAGATTTTGTTAGAAAAATACATAAAATGTGCTATGCGAATATAAATCACAGTGGTGTGTTTCTGTATAAACCTGGAAGTCAAAAGTCAAAATTGAGATACTCAAGATATTAATCATAACTAATTTGTGAGGGAATTATTTGGCATGAAATAATAATTGTAGTACATTTTTATCAGTCTACATGGAATACAAATAAAGATGTGTAGCTGATTTGAAGAAGAAAAATGTATCTACAGGGCTGTATAATGTTTAACTTAAAACTTTCTGTTCAGACAATTTTAAACCAGACGCATTCATACCAAGTCTGAAGGAAGTCAATCATGGCTCCAGAGTTTGGGGTAGTTGATTTGAAAAAAATTGAGAAATGTAAAGATAGAAGGTAGACAAACTGGTGGTAAGGGAGCAGTCATTATTTATCAGAGAAAGTAAGCTTTTCAATACACATGATTTTGGCTGTGGGTCAGATTTCAGTGTCGCACATTTGAGGGTGGGTCAGTTTTCAGTGCGCTGAATTTTGCCAACAATATTCTTATTTTACAAAATGGTGTCAGATTAAACTGCATGTGATTCGAGGTGTGTCCCCTGGTCCCCCCCCCCCCCACGTTAAATCATTACCACTTCAAAAACAGGCATTTTGCGATCTGTTAGACCACTCCCTGTGCTCATGACAACATGTCATTGTCACAATGTCATGAAACGGCTGGAAAACTGCTGCATTCAACGTCTTTCCACATGACACCTACAAATGACAAATTAACCAACATCAATCACGGGTGAAACGTTGAAAATATTCCGTGCTAGAAGTCATTTTGGACACATAACCTTTTATTTGAAACATTCGTCTGTGCAGGTGCCATTTCTGAAAGTTGTGCACGACTCGGCAGACTGCTTTGCTTTGTTCTCTTCCTTTGTGTGAAGTTTGATGACGTGTGAAACACGTATTTAACACCTACTTTTGAAATGTCAAAAGGCCTCTTGATGTGAAACTTAAATGCTCGGCTTTTGTTGGTATTGGCACTGGGAACTGCTGTAAAGTCATGCTGACTACTTTTATGTTGCGTTTTACACCTGTGAGGCTTCTGGTAATCACTTATGCACCAACAGTTAGGCCAAGCCAGCAGGTTCTTTGCCACCAGAACATATTCTTTAAGCATGCAGCAGATACTGATTTTGATTTGCCGCATAAGCATGCAGAAAAATTGTCAGGATCATGATTTGATTTTGATTTGCTGCACTATCTGTAGGGTTATCTGCAGGTTATTTTTTATGATTTTGTGAATAATGAAATTTTGCCATTACACTGTCCAGTGCTGACTGATAATTGTTTTTGTCAAAGTTGATAAGTAAAATTATTGTAAAAAAATGTAGAGATATGTTTCTTTGATTTGTTCATTGATTGTGTAATTTTTATGTAGTGAATTCTGTTACTTAGCTGGGTCACATGCACTTCCCAATCAAATACAAAAATTTGTGTGATGTTCTAATTTAAGTACTGTTAAAACATTTGGCAAACTGTTGAACAGTGAACACAGTGTGTGCTTTAAAAATAATGCAAAATTGATTGGCGGAAATATTTACAGTTTAATGGGTAGAATCATTTAGCAAGTTTATAATAAAATGCTTGGTACAGCACAATCTTTCATTACGGTTGCCATGGTAACACAGCTACCTCAGAAGTAAGTTCAGACAGTCCCAATTTCTTTTTGTTACAGTAAAACAGGAAATTGGTAATATGGTCACCTCGCTGTCCAGGCCACATGCCCAGTCCCAAGGCTGACCTTAATAGGGAGGTTCCACTGCATTGAATTTTACAATTTACTTTATAAAGAGTATCTTAATGTTGGAAGTTATGGTGTTGGTGTTTTAATTCTCTAGATGAAGACTGTTTTATGTATAACAAATCTTGCTAGGAAATGTATGTATTCACCACCGCCAGGATAATGTTTCAGTAGAGTGTGTTAAAGTGCAATAAAGTTGAAAAATGTAGATGGGGGTGAGTGAGACCGTGTAAATGATCTCCTGATGTGTTGGCCTGAATACAAATGTATCCAACTAAATTGTCATAATATGACAAAATATTTACCTGGTTTTATTTCAATGAAACACATATTGTCTGTTGATTTTTTTATCTCATATGGTTATAATTAAAAACTGATTTCCTGTTGAACAACTTGAAACCAATATTGTTAATTTGTTATGTAATTCACTGATACATACTGGCATCTATAAAACGATATTATGAATATTGCATTTTTAACAAGATTTAACAAGATTGCCACCCAGAGAATTAACTCTAGATCGCAGGTGGACAAGGAAGCCTTTTCGCTTATCGAGAGTCCAACCCTTTTTGTCTATGTCTATCCCGCCCTTCTGGGGTATATGTCAATTTTATTTTTAAACATATTCACATTACTAGCACCCACACAATCAGCAGATAATCTGTTCCAATCATTTACATTCCTTTGTGAAAATTAGAACTTTCTTATATCTAATCTGCACTGCTCCTTTGCTAATGTAACTTCATGTCCCCTAGTCCTTCTATCTTTCTTAACTGAGAAAAAATATTTCTATCAGTATTTTCATAACCATTCAATATTTTAAAAACTTCTATCTGATCTCCTCTCAATCTCCTGGTCTCTAACGATGGATTAGTGTTATTTGTTACAAGACGGGACTTTTTACAATATTATCTTGTCATTCAAACAAAAATTATTGACTTGATATTTTTACAAAATATACCATGTACACTGTAATATGGTTCTAATAAATATTAGTGCAGTCTAACATTCCAGACGGGTGGGAGGGGACAGTGAAATCAGGGATGGACTCAGTTTTTAGTGCACAGTCACATTTTTAAGGTAGTGTTGGATCTCAGTGTTGGTTATTTAGGAGTATGTCAATTTTAAGTGCCAAAAAAACAGAATACAAAATGGAGGTCAGATTTCAGTGTACGTGATTCCAGTGCAAAGGATTTTGGGGGGATTTTAAATGAAGGAGTGTCCCTCCAGCCCACCACTCCTAATAAATAATGGCTGCTCCCTAAGTGAGTGTAATGTTGTTTACTTTAACATGTCAGTTTTATATCATTTTAACAAAGCTGTCCTGACATTTACCAATGGTTTTCAACTGATGATATATTGTTACTTGTATTTGTGTGGTTTAAAGTATGCTGGGGGTTGCATAAAAAGAATGGTAAACATTCCCATAACTTACACCACCGTAATACAAATGCCTTTTTTATTTGATTTCACAACCGCCATTATACTATGTTTGGACACAAACAGTCTGATTATAAATCTGGGAGAATTTATTGTTCTGTACTTTTGGTACATTGGGTGAAAGCACAGTATTCACTCATGTAAACTGGCTACTGCAAATTAAATTAATTGTTATAGCTATAAACGTGTAAAAAATTTAATCTAGAATTGATTCATCCAATAATTAATCATTGGATTTGAATACAATGTACATCAGACTGAAAATATTTCACAAACAGTAGTTTTTTTGACTGTGCTTGATGGCCTAAAAAGCTATAATGCTAAACATGTATGTTAATTAATTACTAAAGATTAAAAGTTTTTACCTAATTCATAGAAAACCTGTAACTTGCCCTAAAAGGTAGCAACAAAGAATGCAGAATCCTAAATTGTGACGCTTTACAAATCCTGTTTTTTTAAACTTACACCAAACACTTGGGTTGGACATAGTACAAAATGTAGAGTATGAGAGAAATACAGACATGTACATAGGTAGGGTAGACAGTGAATGACCTTGGATGTTTGCAGTAGGGATGAAGGGTACTGCCCCCCGCTACACCATACAGAAGATTCACCACACACCTCATCAGCGCCACAAAGACAAACTCGAACAGGTGAACAGCATCCTGATGGCCGAAGACGTGACCACAGCGCCACCTATTGATGCTCCAGTTGCACTGCCGTTCTACGCGAAACCGAAACCCGGCCAGAACATTGGCTCGGAAGCATCGATGGCCGATATATATTTCATTGGTGAGTTTACCATTGTTGTTCTCATTGTTGTTAATTATGGCTGTTGTTCTTTGTAGTTTTCTCAAGGACAGACGAGTCAAAAGGGAACAGTAGTGAATTGTTCATCGCTGAGAAACCTACCAGGGATCGTATTACATTTTATGTCTTCATTTGTAAGTGTCTTTCACGTTTTTGTGGTGGCGGTGGTGGCGGAAAAACAGGTGACGTCGGTGTTGGTGACATTGTTTGACGTGTCAGTGACACGGCAGAGCTGACGCAAGTACATGGTGCGAGTACATGACAGTATTTGTAACTGTGAGGTCACAGAATATCTAAATCGTAAAGGTACTGGAATCAATACATTTATTAGTACAAATTATATTTGTTTCTTAATTTTTGCAAAAGCTTGTGAACTATAAGAGTTGTTTTATTAATGTAATTTAATATAATTAATAAATATTTTATTTTAATGTTCTATATCATCATATTTTAAAATGTATATATTGTGTTGAATATAAATGTATTATATTTATTCATGGAGAATCTGTGCACCGTTGTACTCAAACTCCAGCACTGTGACACTGTTACGACAACACATTAGTGACACTAATGTCATTGGTGTTGCCATGGCAACAGTGATGACACTAGTGACAGTCATGTCACTGACACTGCCATGGACACAGTGACAGTGGTAAGGGTGCACATGCTTAATACTTCGGGGACACCGGGGCTAGTTGTAACAAAAATAGCATTTTTCTTTCTTTTATAAGATTCTCCCCTAATCAAAACTTTGTGAATGTCAACAGAACTGCAGATCTATTTTGCAGTGAGCAGTACATAATTAAATGCATAATTTGTGCAATGAGAAGTTTTATGAAGTCTTCAAATGTGTTAAATTTACCCCATTATTGGGCAAATTGTCATGTGGGTCCACTGGATTGAAACGTGAATTAATTTGCACTAGTACTTTTGTCTGTAGGGTATTTGTTACAACCTACCTGTGTTACAACCAACTCCGGTCTCCCCATCTGGATATTTGTTTCTAACTTTAGATTTGCGGTGGTGGCTAACTCACAGCTTATGGTTGGTACTGTTCAAAATTTACACAATTTTAAACTGTGTTATTATAGACATACTAACAGATAACTGGGTATCTGAGCATGACGTGTCATTGGGTACTAAACTTGGTCTGGGCTCCAGTACAACACTGTTCTACACTAATAATCTGTTCTAAATCTGTGTGTTTCATTTTGTGTTTGCATTGGAAACATGATATATGTATGCTACAGTTTGCTGATGTTGTTGATTTTGTAATATGATAACAATATCCTAAAGTACAAATCAATATTGTTCTACTGTGTACTGACAGCCATGTCGGCACAAATTTTGTTGAAGCTTCCTTTGTATAAATAATAAATGCAGGAAATCTGTAATTACCCAGAAAGCAATTTTTTCAGTTTAATCCGTCTCCAACTTCCCGATTACCAGTTCACCAATTTCTGCCTCTCTGTAATCTATGTCAGTAGAAGACGTATAAGATGATCACTCCAGTGCCACCGTCTTAGTGTCGGCTCTGTAATCTATGTCAGTAGAAGACGTATAAGATGATCACTCCAGTGCCACCGTCTTAGTGCCGGCTCTGTAATCTATGTCAGTAGAAGACGTATAAGATGATCACTCCAGTGCCACCGTCTTAGTGCCGGCTCTGTAATCTATGTCAGTAGAAGACGTATAAGATGATCACTCCAGTGCCACCGTCTTAGTGCCGGCTCTGTAATCTATGTCAGTAGAAGACATATAAGATGATCACTCCAGTGCCACCGTCTTAGTGCCGGGTGTGCTAATCTTAATTATCTTTTCGTGGAACTGATTTTGTGTTTCCATTAACATCCCCCCACTGTGACCAGTGCCTATGCCCCCGGCAACCGCTGTCACTGGCGTTGACCATGCCTCGGGAATACAGCGGAATAGCAAATAGGATATTGACAGTGTGCCAAATTAGGTTCTGCTGCCGACTGTAGAGTGGACTGAGAGACTGACGTTGTGTGCTAACTAGTGACATTGTCAGCATCTTCAAGGCAATCTCTTATTGGTCGTCTTCGTTGCTGTAATTGATGGGTGTCGGTCGCTTTGACGCAGCCTAGTGACGCAGTCGGCAGAAACTGACCTTTCACTTAGGAGAGCCAAATTAGAAACCCGATCGATTGCTGCCGTTACGAGCTTCGTTTTTTGTTGTTCCTTGGTTCATTCAACTTTATTGATGGCTGTGGCTGGGGATTTGTTTGTGATATATATTATATTACCTGATAATGCAGTATCAAATTGAATGTGGTTTGATGTGTTTGTCAGAGAATGCGGTCACCCATATAAGGAGTCATGAGTAGTTCTGTCAGCAGTAGTAGTTGAACAAAGCTGAAACATTACCATATAAGAAATCATATGTATATATATATATATGTATATGTATATATATATATATATATATATATATATATATATATATATATGTAGTTGTATATTTGTACCAATTGAACAAAAGTAAAACATTACCATATAAGGAATCATATATAGTTTTAATTGTAGTACTAATTAAACATATCTTAAACAATGTACTAGTCATAATGTCATAGAGTTTGTTAAAATGTGAATAAAAGTAATACTGTCTCTAATTTTGCATCAGTAAAATACATTGAAAACATGACCAGTTTTGAGCTGCTTGGGATTAAATGTCATAAGTCAAAGACAAACACATTGGTGACATACAGCCTATGTCAGGACAAAGACGTCAGTTCTGTTACATATATCACATGGCTCTGTATTCTGGTCAGAAGGTGTCAAGAGTGAAAACGTCGACCATTACACTCGCTAATTGGTTTATCTTCTTTCCCCGAGACCAAATAGGTGAGAGCTGGGAATGCGTAGTGACGTACAGTCCGCCATTCGTTAAGTGGTGCAAATGGCTGCTGCAGAGTGGTCATCTTGATTGACCTTTAAGTCCACTGTGTGGTCAGTGGGTGGTCAGTACACAGGTGTGCAGTGGTCATTCCTGCTTTCCAGGTCAATGCCCATGTCATGTCTTCATTTTCACTTTGATATTGCCTTTTTTCCTTATCGCGATGTCATGTTTAACTGGCGTACATCCACCCAAAGAGCAACAAACCAAATGCAACTGATATCATCATTACACCCACCCAAAGAGCAACAAACCAAGTCAACTGTTATCACCATTACACCCACCCAAAGAGCAACAAACCAGATGCAACTGTTATCACCATTACACCCACCCAAAGAGCAACAAACCAAATGCAACTGTTATCACCATTACACCCACCCAAAGAGCAACAAACCAAGTCAACTGTTATCACCATTACACCCACCCAAAGTGCAACAAACCAAATGCAGCTGTTATCACCATTACACCCACCCAAAGAGCAACACACCAAGTCAACTGTTATCACCATTACACCCACCCAAAGAGCAACAAACAAAATGCCACTTATCACCATTACACCCACCCAAAGAGCAACAAACCAAGTCAACTATTATCACCATTACACCCACCCAAAGAGCAACCAACACACCAAGTCAACTGTTATCACCATTACACCCACCCAAAGAGCAACAAACAAAATGCCACTTATCACCATTACACCCACCCAAAGAGCAACAAACCAAGTCAACTATTATCACCATTACACCCACCCAAAGAGCAACCAACACACCAAGTCAACTGTTATCACCATTACACCCACCCAAAGAGCAACAAACAAAATGTGACTGTTATCACCATTACACCCACCCAAAGAGCAACAAACAAAATGCGACTGTTATCAACATTACACCCACCCAAAGAGCAACAAACCAGATGCAACTGTTATCACCATTACACCCACCCAAAGAGCAACAAACCAAGTCAACTGTTATCACCATTACACCCACCCAAAGAGCAACAAACCAAATGCAACTGTTATCACCATTACACCCACCCAAAGAGCAACACACCAAGTCAACTGTTATCACCATTACACCCACTCAAAGAGCAACAAACCAAGTCAACTGTTATCACAATTACACCCACCCAAAGAGCAACAAACCAAGTCAACTGTTATCACCATTACACCCACCCAAAGAGCAACAAACAAAATGCGACTGTTATCACCATTACACCCACCCACGGAGCAACAAACCAAGTTAACTGTTATCACCATCACACCTACCCAAAGAGCAACAAACAAATCACCTGTTATCACCATTACACCCACCCAAAGCAACAAACCAAGTCAACTGTTATCACCATTACAATGATGTTGTGATTTTAAACTCATTCCCGCTGACCATTTGGTTTATGCTGTCGCCAATTACGGCATTGTACGAAGCCAATAATAACTAGGTTCCACATTTAGCCTCTTGTGAGATCTGCTACTTGATAGAAAGGCCCTATGGCTTTTGGTGGCTCATCCAAAAAATACTGGAATGGTTGACTTGAATAGCAATGGCCAATCTGGTGGTGCAACCACAACTACGTTCCCGGTTGGTAGGACACTGTGAAACTGTCCAGTGTCCGTGTTTTGTAATTTTTACAAATATGTCTTCCTACTCAGTAGGGATGTCGCTCATGCTAAAGTTGAGTCAACGAGACTGAATGGGTACAGTTTTATTGCACTTTCTGTGATGTGCCAAGATACTTTTTTACCAACCCTTTTGTTTAGGCAGGGTTTCTTTATCAATGTTTTCACATAAGCATCATGAGTTGGAAGATTTTACAAAATGTTTGCAAAACAACTGTGGCATCATGATTCAAACCTATGGGTGTTAGTGGTAAGCGTCATCCACCAGATAGTGAGAATAACAATGCTGGCATGATATCTAAATAAATGAAATTATAACTAACTAAAACCTTTAAACTCTGTATAAATGAGTAAATAAAATGTACTAAAATTAGGTTCTCTGTGAATTACAAGTAATTAATAGGAAATGAAAAATTTCTTCTTGATTACTGTCAGTGATCCAGTCCATATGTTATATTGTGATTAGAGTTCTGCGTAGCATCTCCCTCTGATCTGTCAGCGTTGGTAGTCTCACATATATTTATACAACCACGAACTGTTACACAGCGTGAACCTGACATTTCCGCCTACAGCCCAGTAACGAACTTATCCCACACATTGCTGCATCATTCAGATCCTGTTTCACATTTTACCTGTCACACTCTCTTTTTCCCTGTGATGTCATAACATGTCAACAATTATTGATGTTCTGCCCCAGTGGCATCATAGTGCACTGAGGTAATGGGGTAATACTTACAATAACAGATCAAGTTTTTGTGTATTTACAAACACATTATCATCGCCAGCAATGTAAGTACATTATAAATAAAATTGGCAGATATCTGTGAAGGGAGGCTAGATGGCAGATATCTGTGAAGGGAGGCTAGATGGCAGATATCTGTGAAGGGAGGCTAGATGGCAGATATATGTGAAGGGAGGCTAGATGGCATGTAGAATAAAAATAGTAAATTCTGGAAAACCCTGTGATTTCCTTGTGCAAAGTAACTTTTAGCTGAAGGCGATAGTCTTTCAGATATTTCTTGACTTGGGAGGAGGCAGACCTGTGAAAGGTAGTGCTTGCTAATTATTTTTAGGCATGGCTGTTTGTCTATGAAGGATGAAAACTTAATATTTTTAATGTTCCCAGTTATGATTTGCATGAAAGTTAAATAGTTTTGCTAAAAGGTAATGGTAAGTTCTTATACAATGTGGTTTCCAGTTTTAAGACTGCTCAAAACACTATACTTCACTCTCTGACTTGTTCATTCAAATACCATCTTAATGTTTCTGGGAAGCATGCAGCCATGGTATAGTTACTACACAAAGACTATTCGTACACAAATATTCACCAGTTTCTATAGTCAGGTACTCTGACGTCTGGAAAAAGTAGATTTCCTCTACAAAGTGGGCATTCCTACCATATGTACTTTGAATTTTAATCCAATCTGGGTATTGGTTGTCCCTATATACCCCCATTTGTCTAAGGATCTGGCCATATTTGTCACAGCTAACTTAATGCATATAGTTATGTATGAACAACTCATTTCGTTATGTACATACTAGATGGTTTATAATAACACAACAATGGTAAAGTTGTGTATGAACAACTCATTTCGTTATGTACATACTAGATGGTTTATAATAACACAACAATGGTAAAGTTGTGTATGAACAACTCATTTCGTTATGTACATACTAGATGGTTTATAATAACACAACAATGGTAAAGTTACGTATGAACAACTCATTTTGGTAAATTTTTCACTTCAATTATAAAGACATTTTTTATTGGGTTATCAACCATTCCAATTCTGATTAACTGTCACCATCTGTCAAGCTGTAAAATCGACCTACGTCATATGCAATGAGCTAGGCTTTGTCAGAGATCTGGCTATCCATCTGCTTATCTGCAAGGCAGATGAAGTAATGCTATATTTCACTGTCAGGTTATGAAATATGCCATGTTATTACTTGTCAGTAATTTTTTTTATTGCGCACGCTGACAGTTTTTCTTAAATTAAATAAGATTTCATGTAAATGGGTCAACACAAGTTTTCTAGTTTTGGTGATAGTCTACTGAAGCAATAATAATTGTTATGTCTGTTCAAATAAACCTGTGTCCAATGATTGCTGTGGTAATGTGTGGTTCTTGCCTTCTGCTTCTGCTGAGAGTGGTCTTTGCTGTGGTTGTCTGCCCATGTCTCACACAGGTGTGGTCTCTTGCAGTGGTTGTGGCCGGGTGTTCTGTGGCTGGGCTCGTTGGACTCGTTCTGGCTGGATTCTGTTGGTACAGGTAAGTGAATAGTAGATGCATATGTATGTTGTATGTATATACCCATGCATATGTGCATATGCACACATGCATGCACAAACAAAACCTACCAGCCAGGATACATTATAACCAAAACTGCGCACAGCAAGAGTACCTTCTAATAAGTCTTGGGAGAAATTAAATAATTATTGCACCGTTGGTTTCACCTGGAGCGTCAAGATGTGACACAAAGCACCTGCATGTCATACATCAACGGTGACCTCAATACACCTGCAGGCCAGTTGACATGGCCCATACCTAATTAGTAATTGATTAGTAATTAGCAGGATCGGGAGAAATTGAATTCCTTCCTGGTATCCTGGCAGTGTGTAAGTAGAGAGAGATGAAGAAGATTGGATGTTCTCGTGCGGAGTTCCAGGAAAATAATCGGAAAGAGACTTTGTGATAAATACTTCTTAGAACAAAGGGCAGTTCTTGGGGGGGGCCATGTCATGTGTGGATTCTTGTTGGCATGTGTCTGTTGTATTGTGAAATTGTCATTTGTCGCATTTCGTTGGACTATTGTCCAATGCGGTGGTGCAGTGTTGAGTGCATTGGTCTGATATCCAGTGCATCGGTCAGCACTCTGATGTCCACTTGATCAAGCTGCCCTTCCTCTCTCGACGAGTAATGAGTTTGACATGATTTCATATATCTTTGTGCTAATCTGCCATTCCCTGATTAGTGACGTCACAGGATCTGTTGACATCACGGACGCTGTTGGAGTAGCGACGAGCAGTCTATGTTGGCGACATTTTATTTGAGTCGGTTCGCGTTAGCCTAAATATTATTTAGACAGATAGTTGGAAGATGTTATTACTGCAGCGGTTCGTGCTGCAACATGTCAGCAGATTGCACGGACTTGCAGAATTTTGCTCTGGAAAGCAACTTTTCTGAGTGGAAAAATCAGTGGAAGCATTAGTGAGTAGTGGGAATACCATAAGTGAATAGCAGGAATACCATAAGTGAGTAGCAAGGAATACCATAAGAGAGTAGCAAGGAATACCGTAAGTGAGTAGCAAGGAATACCACAAGTGAGTAGCAAGGAATACCATAAGTGAGTAGCAAGGAATACTATAAGTGAGTAGCAGGGAATACCATAAGTAAGTAGCAGGGAATACCATAAGTGAATAGCAAGGAATACCATAAGTGAATAGCAAGGAATACCATAAGTGAGTAGCAAGGACTGGACTGGATACAGTGTTATATAAGAACTTTTTCTTTCCTGAATAAAATAACGTAAAGGGAATACTAACAGGGGGGAAGTTCCATCTCAGATAGTTTCAGTTGCAATGTTTATCTTAACTCTGGCAGCAGAAAGTAGATTCGAACAAATGATCAAAGCTCATCAGTCTTCATGTTGATGTCAACAGTGAATGTAAATACAGTCGAACCTCACTTTACAGTCACCTCTGTAATTCAGCCACCTCGCAATTAAGTTCACCTTGGGACAATCGCAAATTATTTTTGTAACAGTAAAGTATAGGAAATGAGTCCCGTTAGTATGGTCACCTCGCTATTCAGGTCACTTCTGCCCAGTCCTGTGAGTGACCTTAATAGTGATTGGCTGAAATGTGTCATGTGACTGTTGTGTCGCAGGATCCAGAAGAACGTGAAGGCGACCTCAGAAGCGGAGTATCCTGCGTACGGAGTCACGGGACCGGTGAAGGGACATCCGAGTCCACCAGGGGACCGAAAACTGGCCCAGAGTGCTCAGATGTACCACTACCAGCATCAGAAGCAGCAGATGCTTGCCCTTGAGAAGTACGTACCATACCTCGCCTCTGTTTCTTCTAATTGTATTAACTAGCAGAAACGCCTGTTTTCCAGAAAATGGTTTCCTGAAGTATTTGTACTGGACGTTTGCAAAGATGTCAGTTGTTGCAGCATGCGCAAGGTTTCTATGATTATTGCAAGTTTGTTTTTGTTACAAAGCAATGACTTAGCCTGTCTATGTCCGTAAATGGGTTATCAGCTTCATAAGCCCAAGAGATCTGCTTTACATTGCGAACAATTGATTTACATCCAGCTAACATCCTGTACGAACCCTAAAAACCTTTAACCCGTGGGGGAATAAAAAAAGTAAATTTGTTACATTTTTTCTGTGGCTTCATAGATTACTTTGGCGCATGCACGCACACACACGCACACACATGCTATTCTAGCTTGATTATACTTAGATATGCTAACTTTGAAGCATTGTAACAGTAACTCCTACCAGGTGCCGAGGTCCAGTCGTCTCTTCCTATATTCACCCGTTTCCTTAGACCACCGGTCACTGGTCTGTGATCTATAAAGGTGGCAATATATTTAGAAAAACAAAACTATGTATGGTAAATTACTTCCATGTTTGTGATATGCTTTTCTTTTCTAGAGGGCCTTTCTCTTACCTGAGAACATTGAGTGGTGAACCATTCTCCTCCAGTGGAGGAGAATAATTACTAAAATATCAAAATAAAATGCTAATGACAACTTTGGTTTATTACCCCCAAGTGACCTGTTCAGAGATAGCCAATTTTTGCGAGTGCGCATTTGTGAATTTCGAATTGTGGGGAAGCTTGCAGTGTAAACAGAAGAATGTATAGCAAAAACTTTTGTTTGCGTCGTGTTTGGACTGCTGATTTATTTAAAGTATTTGTGTGTTACTTGTGCTATATCAAACTCACTTAGTCTGCAAGCATCACATTAATTTTGTTCTTGTCACTGCTTACTTAAATTTAATTTTGCACTATGTAGATGAAGGCAATAGGATACTTTACGTAGAGCCGAAATTAACCAATCTCTGAACAGGTCAATGGGTGGGTGTAGGGGATCATCATAGAACGTCGATGTCCGATATCCGACGAAATAACTTTCATTTGGGGAGGGGGTCTGAGGCAGTTTCACCTGTCGTCGGACATCCATATTTTACACTTCTGACCGTACTGTTTATATATTGGTATTGTCATATCAATGTTCACACACTTTCAGTTGAGGGGAGGGATGGGAGCTGAGGCCAGATGAAAGTAATTTTGTCTGATATCGGACATCGATGTTCAGAGATGATCCCTGAACCAGTTATATCTTGTTCAGACTACCTGTGTCCAATATTGAGTGTGTGTTTGTCACTAGGGCACAGGGCATGATGAACAAGGACGGGTCGGATGTCGACTCTGACGAGGAGAATGAGGAGGGTGACTACACGGTCTACGAGTGTCCCGGACTCGCCCCGGTAACTACCCCTCTACCCCCATAACCTTACGCAGTTCTTTGACATCCTGCTTTTGGTTGTTAACCGCTCTCATTTTGAGAAATCTCTTGATGCTGTTGGTCCTTTTTTATTTTGGTCGTCTACAATGCTGTGTATTCTGTTGGACATTATTTGAGGATAAAGCCACACCAATTTTATTGTTAGGATTACACATTTTTGAGACAGTTTTGTTAGGGAATAAAATAAAAGTAATTGCACAAAAAAAGCTTTTGTGTAAATACATGAATTATCATATGAGCCATACAGTACATTGCTAAACAAACATTTAGTCTTGTATCAAAACTTACTAGACACATACTTTTATGAAAGTTTAATAAAAGTTGAAAACTATTATTTAGAATAATTGATAGAATTTAGAATAACTGATAGAAGTACTGATAACAAGACTTGGCAGATACTATTATGGTGTGTTAACATTACTGCTATAGATGTGTAGATTAGAGGTAGGATATATCTTGCTGTGACAATATTAATTTGACTGGCATAATTAGAATTTGAATGATTATACAGGCATTGAAGAGAGTGTCTACAACCCATTTTCCCTGCATATCAACTTGATTGGCCAAAATCCGATGTTCAGATTTTTGCATGTAGACAGAATGAGTAGCACGTTAAACATGTGCACGTTACTTTTTCGCCTGTGTTGCACATTCGCAGTTTATTTTCTTTATTGCTATTTTGTATTGTGTCTAAAATGTCAGCCTTTGGGTTACTTTTTCGCTTCATTTCGGTGGAACTAATGTGGTCCTTGTTCAAGAAAATAAAAGTGTTGCATTGAATTGCTCATGTAGCATCCACAAGGACACTCGCTGTCAGTTCAACAACAATCAGCGCATTCGATGCCAACACATACTTTCGATATCAGAGCGGCATCGCTACAAACACAGGAAACGACATTGTTGATCATGTCGGATAATTTAAATTTTGTTACTTCGTTTTTGGAAGCAGTGCCAAACTTCAGTTTCTTGATACAAAACCACACTGCAGCGTCTGGTTCGTATGCTCGATGAATCGATAAAAAATCATTAGTTCTGCATTTCGATCAGAAATAAAAGTTCAAAATTGCAATTTTATTTTTATTTCCATTTTGTAAAAAACAATGGCGGGTCCATAATCCGAATAATAAAATTGGTGTTGCCTAATCTCTAGTTTATGCTGTGTACCAATGAAGAGTTTGTATGTCCGTGAAGTGCAAAATGAGACTAGCGTCCCTACCAGTTCTCAGTGTTATTGTTGTCCTTCTCCATTTCTCTCACACTCTCATACCAAAGCACTCTTCAAATTGTCGTCACATTCCGGTAATGATCTTCCTTGTCGCCTTCTCCCTTCCACACTGGGTTAATTCCCTCTCTTCAATAACTGTTCATGCACTCATTGGCTACTGGACCTTGGTTTGAAAAAAATTGCCTATGTTGGGCAATATTTTCTCATATGTATAATTTGTTGGGAGTTCAAATGAACACATAACTATACTTTGATTATATCCTATGTCCCATCTCAGAATCACATGACAAAATAATCCTTGGACATAATCTACCATACAAATGGGTAACAAAATCTTATAATAAAGCCCTCTTGCACACATCTCTGTATCTTACATTATAACGTAAGTCGAGATACTAGTTCTCTATGATGAGTGACTCACACGGTCTATCTTCTGGTAGTAAACCTGATATTTGACTATAGAAACTCATCACACACTAAGTACTAATGTACATTTGTTGTTGGCTGTGAAAGGAAACATGAAATTATTATGTTTCCGTCATGTCTACTTTAGACTAGTCTTCATCAGTAAGTGTACAATGCCTTTGTACTGTTTGTTTACAAACATCTCAAGGTCCTCAAATGACATAATTTCATGTTACAAATATGTCGTACTGTAGGTGAAACAGTTTGCTTTGTATAAGCTTTGTTTGCAAATGAAAGGGATAAGTAACTTATACCAAAGCAATCTTCAGATATTTTCATTTAGCAAATATTGTTCTTGAACCCCAAACCAGAACATTTTTCAATGGGTAATCAAGAAAATGCACCACCTTTATAGGGGTATTGCAAATTTCAGTACAACTATTCACGTTCTGAGGGTAATCATTATGTTCCAACGGTTTTTTGCAACATCGTTTTTGTTTCAGACTGGTGAAATGGAAGTAAACAATCCACTGTTCGGAAACGACGCGGCACCAGCACCCCCTGCTGGTGAAGAAAAAGTCACACCGCAGCCAACTGAGTCGAAGTAGGCCAAAGTTCATCAGTGTCGGACGAATATACACATGGACACAGACAAATACTGGCTTCTTCACAATCTGACTGTTGAACTTTCTCTCTTTGTGTACACCTGACAAATTATGTCGGACGGTTTTTCTTTGAAAATATATTTAAGCAGCTGGTGTATGCTGTGTGGTTTATGAGACTATGTGCCGGGGATACACATATAGAAGGAGTATCATTACCACAGACTCATCTTGATTAATACTAATACTGCACACATGGTCTGTCGGGTATAATATCACAATGCCCTGCAGTTGATACACTAGTTAGCTTGATCAAATCTTTCACTACATTTCAACTCTAACACCACATCATATTCACCTAACTTAAATTTTTAACTTAGTTAAAAATTAAACTAATCTTGAAGGCAAAAGAGAGGGAAATATCGCCTCTCCGGTAGCCAATAATTAGTTTTAAAAGAAGCAGAAATCATAGTGGACGCATGGCAGAGATCTAAGTGTCCATGATTGACAGGTGTCAGAACTAGATGATGTCACAGACTCGGCTCTAAGAGCAATGACGTTATTTCCTTGATACTCAATCACATCATTTTAAATAATTGCGTATATGTATATATTATATATGTATAATTACATAGACATAATTATATAATATATATATGAAACGCTGGTAAGGAAACTATGTTTTAAACATATTTTTATTCAGCCATGCTGGGTTGTCAGCGATTATTCACATGCCAAATTAGGCAAGTATAATGTAAGTTTCCACTAAATGGCAATTTTGAAAATCACTAATCGGAAACTACAAATAAAAAGTTGTCGGAAGCAGTTTAAAATTAATTATTTTACTCCTTCAGACACCAATTTCACATCATGTTGAAGACAGAAAAATTTACATTTTGTTTAGGATAAACATTTGTTTCTGTTGAGCATAAAAATCTGATTTTTTTATCAATTTTTGCCTGATGTGATTTATAAAAGCCATCTTTCTAATTAACAGCTGACTGGAAAATTATGTGGGTATGCCAGCATGATCAGTTTGAGAAATTATATGAGGTAATAATATAAAGCAGTTAGCTAGGAGGGTGTAGGGCGGGTTTAAGGCTGCAAACAGAGGATGCAGTAAACAGAGGATGCCATGCCTGGTTAAATGTTTGTTGTGAAATACGGACAATTCTCCTGTTTATGACCTTGTTGTGTTGTTATTATGATTAGTGATGTTGTTGTACAAATTTATAAACATAAATATATATATATACATATACAAAGCACATGATATATTTATTGAGGAGCAGATCTATTTTTAGTGCGGAGGGTTACACTAGCCGCAGAACCCAGAGTCTTGCCTGCCATACACGAAGTTGGTGACACCGCTAACTGAACCTGTCAAAATTAAGTTATTCCTGATGTTTGACAAACCGTGTTGTGAAAATATAATTTGGAATGTTGCATAATGATTATAATTAACAGATGTTTTGTTAAGTTGACATAAAAGATAGCGTATTATTTGTCATCAAATTCCAAAATGGTTAACATCGTAAATGTGATGTTTTCATCGTCTTTCTCACAGAAATGTGTACACCCCTGTATCTAGATTGGCAGTTTTTCAATGGGCGGACACTGGTACTGATTCAGCGCGAAGAATCGTTGGTAGATGAAGTGAATGTGGCCATATTATTTGTGTGGTAACAAACTGGGGGTAATGGAAGTATTACTGTATAGATCGATGGTCGTATAAGTTCACAAAAACCATATGACATTATAAACGGGTGGGTGAGGGTTTGTTCATCGCCATCGAAATAATCGATACACTGACACCACCTGTGGAGTGGAACCTATATCAGTGCACATTGACGCTAACA
Source organism: Escarpia spicata (assembly GCA_963995525.1). Lineage (NCBI taxonomy): Eukaryota > Metazoa > Annelida > Polychaeta > Sabellida > Siboglinidae > Escarpia > Escarpia spicata. The sequence continues at coordinate 21,314,335 of OZ023217.1, forward strand.
TGATCATTTTGGATCGCTCAAAATTGCAAGCATTGGTTTGGACTCTGTGAACTCACAACAAGACCCATAAAGTAACAAGTGGAGGTAGAAAAGCAGCAAGACCGATCATGACAATATTGTTGATTGGTCAACACATCACTATCAGCATGAATAGGATTATGACGATATAAGTAAATCTATGGTGAGCGATGGTTTATATATAACTATGGCGGTCGATAGTTTATATAAGCATAACAGTGGTGGGCTATGATTTATATAAACACAGCTATGGCGGGCTATGGTTTATATAAGTACAGCTATGGTAGGCTATGGTTTATATAAGTATAGCTGTGGCAGGCTATGGTTTATATAAGTATAGCTATGACGGGCTATGGTTTATATAAGTGTAGCTCTGGTGGGCTATGGTTTATAAAGTGTAGCTCTGGTGGGCTATGGTTTATATAAGTATAGCTATGATGGGCTATGGTTTATATAAGTATAGCTATAGTGGGGCTATGGTCTATATAAGTATAGCTATGGTGGGATATGGTCTGTATAAGTATAGCTATGGTGGGCTATGGTTTATATATGCGTATAGCTATGATGGGCTATGGTTTACATGTTTTTATTGCATGTGGCACCAGTGTGCTAAACTGTCAAATAGTTCAGAAATCTTGTTTCATGCCATGCAACTAATCTGTTTTGGTAGGAATGGAACTCGAGGGAATGAAAGACGGAGTTACAAGAGAGGTTGTGGGCATTGTATGCTGCTGTAGACTGTCTCGGTAACTTTGTGTGTAGCAACTACAGATAGCTCTCTCAGTGGAGGTGTGTTAAAGACACACCAACACTGTGTTGGTTTATCTAGTAGACTGTTAAACATGAAGTTGTGTAATACTTGTGTGCCAACAGGTTATTCATTCTGGCACACAAGTCTGAGACGATCTGATTGTTATCCATTGTTAAGCTGTTGAATCTAGGATATGTTAGTCCCTGTTTGTGAACAGTATACAAAGCTTTCAGGCATTACGCTGGTTATATACGCTTGTAGAAGCACATGTAGAAAGAACAGACGGTATTAACGACCTTGCTAGACTGTGCAGTTACAAACCATTGTTTCTGATTATTCTCTCATAATTTGGTAATTGGAGTTGTGTGATTTATGCACCTTCCAAGTGACTGGCTTTAGTTCAAGTTCTGGTGGTTTTCGTACAGAAACCAGCGAGGAAAGGATGAAGAAAACATGTTTATAAAGTCATGTAAGTTGGGAAATTCTTGGGTAGATATAATTTTGAGCAATTATTTCTGTACTGCTCGGTCTGGTGCAATATTTTGGTGGGGGGGGGCAAGGAATCATTGAGGCTAAGAGTCAATACAACACATGTGCTGATGGTGTTAAGTATCGTACGGTGCTTGTGTTAGTTTCTCAGTATTAGCGTTAAGTAATATACATTCCACAGTGGAATACAATTGGCCAGAGACTGTATTAGCGTGCATATCTGTCCTTGGGTCATGTGACTTGTTGCCTGGGTCATGTGACATGCTGCCCAGGTCATGTGACACATTACCCAGGTCAAGACGAGACGAAATATTATCAGAAATATTATCAAGAAGCATATTTTGCATAACATTCCCAGGTAGATCTTGTATGTATAGTTAAATGTCAGCTACGATTTGTTCCCCTCGTACATGTTAATTGGCATCATGAATAATATGTTAGCTTATTTTCATGTTAGATTACATTAGACTACAGAACAATTAATGTCGGTCGAATCAGCATGGATGATTCTTTTCTCATAAGCGAATCGATGACACTTGAATATTTACACCTTTCTATATATTCACATTTAAATAAGAAACATTAGCTGATGGTTATGGTTCATACTAACTGTTCTTCTTAGATATTTGGTGAAAATATAAATTTTTTCTATTTGTCTGCTTCTTTCTAGGACCCTGGAGATATGCTACAATATATTATGGTATTTGGTCGCGTTGATATTGGTGGTGTTATAGTACTCATGTGGTTAAAGTTATGTATTTCTCAAGTTATGTAATTATGGTGCACCATTCTTAGTAGCTAAGGCAGTTACACATATTAACATTCATTTCAATAATTTGTTTTTATCTGCTTCAGATTATGTGGGTCTTCTATGAACCGTAAATCAACTTGGATCAAGTAAAAATTATGTCATAATTGCTGTCTGATTAATGCTTTTGCTGTTACCATGATCTTAATGTCAGTAAATCTTGATGTCACATCTAATGATGTGTCGATGCAGATCTCTCCCTATGAAAATTGCCAAAATGCGCAATGATGTAGCTCTTTAAGAAATAAAATTTCTGATTGTTGTGCACCGAAACCCATGTTTTGTTCAACGTTCATTACCAGGTGACATCCATCTTTGGTCCTTTATTCACTCTATATGTCGGGATCTACCAATGACTGAGGCAAGTTAGTATATCTGTGCCTGAGATATGATGGGGTGACCGAGGCATGCTGGGATATATGTGTCTGATGCATGATGCTCATGACCGAGGCATGCTGGAATATATGTCTGATGCATGATGGGATGTCCATGACTGAGACATGCTGGGACATCTGTCTGATGCATGATGGGATGTCCATGACTGAGATATCTGTCTGATGCATGATAGAATGCCCATGACCGAGGCATGCTGGCATATCTGTGCCTGATGCATGATGAGATGCCTATGACTGAGGCATGCTGGGATATCTGTGGCCAATGCATGATGGGATATCCATGAGCGAGGCATGCTGAGATATCTATGCTTGACGCATTATGGGATTTCCATGACCAAGGCATGCTGGGATGTGTCTGATGCGTGATGGATTGCACATGATCGATGCATGCAGGGATAATTACGACCAAGTAGTTAGTGCAAATATTGCCCTGTGTACTAACAGTGTGTGTAGCGATAACTGCATTAGTATAGATGGATAGTATGCTCTTCATTATTCCCACGGACTACATCCACTCAATTATATCTCCTACATTGTCCCATACAATTGAGCCGCATCCTAAGCTTGATTTATCATTAGTTTAAGCAACTAATATCTGTCTGTTGATGCACTGTAATGTTTGTGGTGATTTCAGTTCTCAAGCAAAAGGCCCTCTGGTAAAGCAGAACATATCAAAAATGTGTAAGAAAATTACTCTAAATAACTATTGTTGTCTTCCTGAAATTCATCACCAATTGACAGATCAGAGGCCAATGGTCCAAGGAAATGAATAAAAATAGAAGAATGCGAGTGGACCATGATACATTGGAGGAGATGCACTTACAATACTCCACAGTTGGCATATTAATATATACCAGTAGATGCACTGCACATTACTGTCACATGCAATATATCTTGATGACTGACTTTACGTTTGAACATTTAAAATACATATCCTCCTGTGAAGGCGATATTGTCTAGGTCTGGGGTAATTGACATGGGGATATTATCAGGGTGATATCGACTAGGGGACATTGTCTGGAGTGATTGACTATGGGATATTATCAAAGATAACGACAAGGGGATATTATCAGGCTGATATCGACTAGGGGATATTATTAGGGATAATGACTACGGGATATTTCAAGGGGGATATTGACTAGTACATACTTTCGGCAGGAGGACGCAGCATTTGGATGCAAATGAAAAATAGAAGAATGTATCCTTTGGTGTTCCATTTAATGAAAGTAGTTATCCATGTTGGTTTTATCACAGTGCACAACAAGAACAGTCGATACAGTCGTATTATATGTTTGACAGGTTTACTGTCTTCAAACCTCTGTAAACTCCCTGTACCCAAGACTCACCTGCTCTTCGTGAATGATTAAATCCTACATAACCCTGGACTGTTACACATCAGGCCTCATTGTGATGTAGCAATTATTAGTACACACCACTAAAGATGGCCGCCGAATTAAACCTAACAAAATACATGGTCATATCACACATAACAAACCAGTGGACATATGAACTGTCCAAAGAGTGACCATTACTGGCTACTCATAGAAAGCGATTCGCGTGTCGATGTTTAATCCTGGGAAACTTCTTTCTCTACAGGAGGTTGGAATGTTCTGGTTCTTCACAATGGGAGAAGAATCACTCTCTCTGGATCAGACAGTTTGGATGATAGACCTACCACATATGGAATTCCCATACAAAATACAGATTTTATGAGGAATATGGTCATGTCGTGTTTTAATGCTGATCTGCTTCAAATGAAAAAATCACATCAAACAGGCATCAAACCAAATTAAATTTTGTTTACACTAGGCAGATTTTCAAAAACTCCCGGTGGATTTTGATTGATGTGGAATTTCATAGCTTTATGGAAAGCAATAGAAGAATATATCTCACTGCTAGCAGAAAACATATCTCAAGAGTGTGACATGGCAATGGCACCAGGTAGAACAAAGACATCACAAATTTAACAGAAGTGCAAACAATGTGTTGAACTACATCTCTGACAACATCTTGTGTGAACTTAACTTTAGCTTAGTCAAACAAACAGTGGACGGACTAGTTGGTCAACCTATGTCCAGCAAATTCCAACCTACTGACCAGATGGTAATCTGAGTTAATTCACAAGATGCCTGTTATGTGCTTGTTAATTCAGGAACTGTTACTAGAAAAGACTGTGGTTTTCTAGACTATGTACAAATTTAAGATTCAGGTGCTACATTAAACCACAACAACATTATTCTTTCATGCAAGATTATTTACCACACATTGAGAAATGACAAACCACAGACGTAATGCAGTTTTCCTGTACACGTTCACAAATGTTGACAATATGTTAACTTCAGTAAATACAGGGATTGCTGTATATATGGACATATATCTGTGATGCTGTATTTTACCATAAACATAAAATGTGAATATGGCAATTAGAAAGCACATTTCTGTACAATAGTTTACTATTTATAAATACAAGATTATACACACCTAGATGAATCTTATTAAAAAGATATTTTAACTGGCAATATGCTCCATATCGTGATATCGTAACTACTATAAACATGAACTTGCCCAATGAAAGCATGGTTGTATTATCGACATGTCATTCAGTGACAATAAATTCCAATCACTCCAACAATATTTCTCAACCAATTACTGTTTTCAATTAATCTCTTTAGGATAAAATGATTTACTGTAGACACACCCATGCGATATGCAGGTAATCAAACATAACAACATACAAACAACACTGCTATTCAACAAAAGTTATTAAAACTATTCACCATTCACTGAGGGCTTATTGCTAAACACTGAAGTTATGCAGAAGTCACACCGAACTTGGTCACAATGCATTGCTCTCTGTCCTTCAAACTAACAAACACAATGATGTTAAATATAACAGGTTTTCAGAAAGCGTTTTTCCTTATTGTCAGGTTGACAACATAGATCAGTGGTGGGCCAACATTTGGTGTTTGCTGCCATATTTGAAGTGTTCATTATAATCTAGAACTGACTAGTATTATATGCAGCCCAGTTTAAGCATTGTCTACCCGAACTATGCCGTATCAACATTGCATATTAATTTTGCCTACATACCTACAAAAGTATTCTCTCATGAATAAAAAAATCCTTGCATAAGATAAAATCCTGAGGCATGGAAACAATTCTTATTTAAATAAAAACTGCAATAATACAAATTAATAGCCAGTGTTCTTTAAAATATTTGTATACATAAAAAACGTTTCTACGTAATTCTTCAATTTGATTATGACGTGCCATATTAATAACCACAACAGCAAAATCTCCCGCATTTTACACCGAAAAAATTATTAAATGCACCACTGAATTGTCTGAAAATTCCCAAATACAATATCAAAAACATTAGCATATTTTTATTCATAATTACCCCTAAATGGTGGTGTTAATGGCATGCTCAAACTTGTCCAGCCCCGATTTTTAAATGCTCATATATCAGAAAAACAAAAAAGGGAGATAACATGTATTGGTAATCGTAAGTTGTACAACACAAGAGAATATGGCAAGGAGGCAATGCTACCACAGGCGAGTGTGGTTGTAGTATTTTTGGCTGCTGGCATATCGTCCAATGGCAGACGGCTGATCAATCGCTAACTTCTTCCATGAATGGTCCGCACTCCTCTGAGACCATGATCCAGGGATTGTGGAAGGTTTCCTGCAAGAAAGAGACACTTACTTACTCGCTAATACAGACACCTCGCAATTAAGGTCACATCGGTAAGGTATTCTCGGTAATACAGCCGCATCGCAATTAAGGTCATCTCGGTAATTCAGCCACCTTGCAATTAAGGTCATCTTGGTAATACAGCCACCTCAAAATTAAGGTCATCTTGGTAATACAGCCCATCACAATTAAGGTCATCTTGGTAATACAGTCACGCCACAATTAAGGTCACCCTCAGACAGTCACAAATTATTTTTGTAACATTAAAATATAGGAAATTAGTCCCGTTAATATGGTCACCTCACTTTTCAGGTCGCCTTTTGCCCAGTCCCGAATGTGACCTTGTTAATGAGGTTTCACTGTATTTGTCAAACTTTTTCTTAACCATATTCACGCTGCTAACATTTCCACAGTCAGTAGGTAATTGGTGTTTGTCTTTCATAGCAGATTCCTACACCAACACTACCATATGTCCTACAATTTCCTGTTCCTCAGTGATAAGAAATGCCATCATAACCATTCTGTACCCTATAAATGTCTAACTCATCTGAATGAATGAATGAATGAATGAATGAATGTTTATTCAGAACATTGATAACAATATATATATACAAGACAAGACAACCAAACAAGTTTAAATATAATAAAGTGAGAATATACAATGTTTGAAGGGGGTAAATACGAAGTCATTGACTTTTGTGTAAATTTACCCGACATATATTTATATATAATTATATACTTGTACGTATACACACATATACATACATATACACACATACATACGTACATTTATATTGAGACATCAATATTATATTAATCAAATTTGCTATTCATCTAACCATCTAGCTACAATAATTGAAAACATGTAATGAAATATGTGTATAATTCAACATTAAAAGTGTGTGATAAGTGCACATCTTTACACATATTTTAGTTTCCTCAATGGCATGATTATATTTGTGTATGATTTTGTCTAGATTTCCACAACCAGATATTTCTCAAATAAAAAATTTAGTAATAGTATTAGTAATTTTTAAATGATCACATAGAGAATTCCATAATTGCAATCCCTTTACACAAAGAGACATTGATCGCATGGTAGAACAAACTCTCTGTCGTTCTAAGTCATGATTAGCTCGCATTGAGTATGCTATTTCCCGTCTAGTAAACAAACACTGAATATTTGATGGCAAACAGCTGTAGTAAGCTTTGTACATAAATAATGATGTTTTCAGTTCTATATCTGGAAATTTTAGAACACGTAATTGTTGGAAAAGTGAGTTTGTGTGATCCAACAGTCTTGCACCAAATATAATGCGGATTACTCTTTTTTGTAATAAGAAAATACAGTTAATATTTGTTGGGTACGTGTTTCCCCATATCTCTGCACAATAATTTTAATACGGCAAAAAGAGAGAACTGTATAGAATACGTCTACTATTTCTATCAAGTAGATGACTGCATCTATGCATTATAGCAGTACTTTTTTAAAGCTTTGATTGTATGTATTTTATATGCGCTTTCCAATTTAGTAGATCATCAATAAACACACCCAAAAACTTGGTGACCCTTACTTTTTCGATATTAACATTTCGTATTTTCGCCTCTTAATCTCCATGTCTCTCGGTTGATAAAATGTGTAGCGCATTGATGCAGTGGCTAGAGCATCTCTCAACCAGGAGAAACAGGGTTTGAATTCAGTGCTGCCGTGTTGAACCTTGGACATGTTTGCTCACTCTACGTTGCTCCAGTTCACTCAGCTGTATGAATGAGTACCTGGCTATAGACATTGGTGGATATTTGTGTATGAGTAGTCTTCGCACATTAATTGCAGCATGGCAGAGAAGTCGAGTGGGTGATCGAATGAACAAGTCTGCCAGGGAGTAAAGTGTAAAGTGCTTTGAGCAGTCCTAAGGACTGGATACTGGGCGATGTAAGAACTTACCATTTTACCTTTTAAAGATTGTAAAGAAATAAAATATATATACATACAAAATACTTCGAGACACACAAAATATGATGACACTGTGTTACCTGTCATTTGATTGCAATACGTCAGAATCTGTTGTTGTTTGTGGGGCTGAGTCTTGTGGAATGTTTGTCTTCCTGTTGTCTTCTGCTGATACGACTGATGATTGGTTCAGTCTGCTAATTGCCAACTGTGTGAACTCATCTGTTGGCCCGTTGCGTCGCCGTAGCAATGGGGGTGAATACACTGAAATTATTACATATGTGTCATATTTTAAGTAACTTATTATTATTATTATTTACTAATTAATTTATATATTTATATACAATATATATCACTAGTTAATTATTAATATATATATATATATATACGTATATTTATACTTATAATTACTATTACACTCATCATATTGCCATAGTTTCCATTAAATTGTTTATAAATATTGTCTTACGACACATATTTTGCAGTATTGACAACATAGTAATTTTTAATACACATTTACTTTTTTATTAACAAATTGGTTTCCAATAATAGTTTTTAATTAAAACTATAGACACCTTCTCTTCTTCCTGAATCGTTCGATTTATTATATAAACTGGAAACCATTTATTAAACATCAAAACATGATACCTTTTGTTGCATCGACAACTATTTCGGTGACTTCGCTGTGTTTACTCGGGATTGGTGATTTAGATGTCATGTGACGACTGTATTGACTGCGCTGGGCGCCCATTCCTGTTGATCTACAACAGGGAGAGGGTGAATGAGTATGTGTGCGTGTTTATGTGTTAGTGTGTGTGTGTATGTATGTGTGTGTATATGTTTGTGCATGTCTGTGCATGATAAAACTAATAAACTAACTTTGGCATATTTTATGTACCTGCAGTTAAAATTGATGACGACTGGATTTTGCTGAACTGCTTGTTAATCTCTGATGTAGCAACGTTTCCTTATAATAACAGCAACACAATTATAATAATAAATTAGCTGAGTATCCTGGCTTTACACGGGAAAAACACTTTCTATATAAAGCAGAATGTATGCTAATAAATATCTACAAATTCAATGTTAGGGAGTGGTCCTCAAACCCTACACTGGGTCGTAAACCACCCCACAATCATCTGCATTTAAATCTAACTCCCATTTTGCATACAAAGAATTACTGTTGGCATAATTATGAACACTGCAAATTGATCAACCTCCAAATCTCCAACTCAAGAATCCAGCCCACCCAGACCCCCGAAAAATTTGTCTTGCCCACTACTTCATAACTAAGCACTATTTATTTGACCTTGTTTCCAAAAATCCAGTTCTTGCTCAAGGTTAAAAATGCCACAACCTTTTTGATGCAATAAATGTATAATTTTTGTAACAACTATGTATCTTCTGTCACTTATTATACAACGTCTTTTCGTAGCAGTGTTTAGTTTTTGCCAGCATGTTGCATTCACATGCAAACTGCAATAACGTGAAAAATATTTCAAAAATTTCACCCAAAATACACACAGATGGCTTATTTGTAGATGGCATTGTTATCTTTAAAATAATATTAAACAAAAAGTTTAAATTATGTAATTATGTTGAACCTGCCACGATTCAAATACAACATTTTCAAACTGCAATAATGTGAATACTATTCAAAATTTCTGTATACACCCAGCAGCATATTTGTAGATGGCATTATCATCTTTACAATGACATAAAAACATATTAAATTCTGAAACTGAAATGTTGTGCCCCCAAGATCCCATCACACATATGAAATTAAGTAAAGTATAAATCTGTGAACCATGCTAATGGGTCATTTAGCATGCTTACAAAATGTCAACCCCAAACATGCGAAACTGATTAAGATATTCTCAGACGGACATACAATAAAATATCAAGTACCGTGGGTGTTAAACAAACAAACCAAGAAAGAGAGAACCACACTGTTAAATATCAAAAGATATTTTGAAAACACAGATGTACAACATATACATACACATGCCATGCATTAAAAATACAAATAAATAAAGTTGTATTAAAATGTGTTAATATACACAGGTCATTCATTAAAAGTACACGTAAAATAATCTATATTAATATAAATATACATGCATTAAAGTTACAAGTGGTAAATATATAAAAAATTAAAGTATATAACTGATTAATCAATAATTAATCATTGGGGTGGTAAGATGCATAAAAATCAATATGCAAATATTTTACAAACTGAATTTTCTGACCATTCAATTGGCATAAAAGGCTGTATATAAAGATATGTCACCCACAATGCAAAATGAGACACTTCTCATTGACACTCATATTGAGCTATGAGCCAAAACACTACTGCACTGATTAAACAAAAATTTCTTTGTGAAATAATCTGGAATAAACTTATTATTCATGTGTTTATTTTGATGTTTTGTGACACATATAAAATTGTGTTTTAATTACTGGCAATGTTTTAAACTACAGCAGACAGTGTGAAAATCAGAGCCAAAACTGAAAATCACAACTGACAGAGTGAAAACCATAGCTAACAGTGAAAATGACAATCAACAAAGTCAATGCACTGTGTGAAAACCACAGTTGACAGAGTGAAAACCACAGTTGACATAGTGAAAACCACAGTTGACAGGGTGAAAACCACAGTTGACAGTGTGAAAACCACAGTTGACAGTGTGAAAATCACAGTTGACAGAGTGAAAACCACAGTTGACAGAGTGAAAACCACAGTTGACAGAGTGAAAACCACAGTTGACAGTGTGAAAACCACAGTTGACATAGTGAAAACCACAGCAGGCTAAGTGAAAACTTAGGCTGTTTTTTTCAAAACCATACTTTTCGCATTTCTGACATTAAAACTGCTGTATCTCTGGAAATATGTACGTATTTGTACATGTATTCATACAGGACCCAGTGGGCTCAATGAAACAGTGTATTACACTGTCTACACTGCCTGCTCAGCGTCTCTCACATGCCGACCGAGAAGCTCCGGTCGCTGGGAGCAAGATCCAGTGGGTTAGAGACAGAGACCACCACTCTGTGAGTCCATGACAGCTTACACGTTTACCTCCTGTGTGGGATCTTTTACTTCCCCTGGCATAGATGCCAGGTAGAAGGGACCAATGGCTTCTAGTGTCTCTTCCGAAAGGCAACCTGAGGTGAACAAAATTGCCGAAGTTTCGAAATGGCGGCTGGTGGAATCGAACCACTGTCTCCTCGATCGACTGTCCAGGGCTATACCATCCGACCACTGCTCCACATGGAAATAACATAATAATATAGGTAACACTGAGGTACCATTTCTTTCCTGTGAATGTGCTCTATTCGAATAAGCAATTAAAAACAATTTTTTTTAGAAGCGTCTCATTTTGGCATGGTGGGTTATGAATGTGCACATAAATTTGTTTTTAAATCAGTCTTAGCTAACATAAAACTTGCAACATAATGTGGTGACAAATTGTGCAAATTATAAAAGCTGCTGTTGTATGCAACAGTGATTAAGAGAACTTTAGTCATACTCGACTACTACTTACAAGACTGCCTTGTTTGTTGTCAGGATGTCCGGTGTATGACTTCCAGCCTGTTTAACTCTGTCACGCAGAAGCCATAAGTGGGGAGGTCATACATAAGTTTTGTTGAATTATTTTGAAATTCTGATGGCTAATTAATATAACAATTAAGGTTTATTTGTTTTTTGTCAGATGTATTTCCATATCTATTGTGTTACACATAAACAGATCACTATGGACCACACTTAGCTGATCTGAGAAGAAAAAAAAAGTAAAATTTTAAATTTTTTTAACAAAAAAACAATTTACTACCAGTTTGAATAAAACTGTGGACTGCGTTTTCTCAAAATGTGAATTCTTTGGGTGGGTGGGTCAGTTCAACCACCTATAACTTCAACATATGACACTGATACCATTATAAAACTGGAATCTTGGCTTCTAACATCGCACTCGTGATGCCATACTGCCAAAATGTACCTTAATTTAAATGTACCAGAACTGTTACACTTGATCAATAGAATAACTGTTAGTTATTTACAATATTGATTTCTTTCGCAAAAGGTTTTTTTAAAATTTGACCTGTTATCTTAGCAGACAATCACCTCAACCAGTTTGTATGAAGCTTGGTTGTATTATAGCCCACTAGGGCACTCCACAGCAGCACCAGTTCACCATGTACATGTCATTCTTTCAGTCGTTTTTACATGATGTATTACTGACATACTACTGAAAATAACACTTGAATAGCTGCAGCTTGCTGTTAAATATCAACAAAGCAATTTTTCTCCTGCTTCAATATTTCCAATGGTGATTACTGGGATTGCAATAAACTGTGACAATGACTTTGTGAAACTTGCAGATTGTCGCTTACAGTTTCTGATCGTGCATGAGGCTGGTTGCTGACCCGAGTTGGACGTTGGACGCTGGCAGTGTGACGTGACTAAGTGCTTCCTTCTGAAATGTGCAAAAAATTGTGGAATTTAAAATTGTTTTCATAAGACGTACACAAACACCTATCATTTTAAAAAACTGTCACAGTGTTAAAAGTCACACAACTCAGGTTTGCTAAATTGTTTCTTAGAAAATATTATTAATTTCAGCATGGATAACATTGTGTTCATGAAACTATTCTTAGTAACTTAATACCTGCCTCTTTAATAACATTTTTTATCAACATTTTGTGTAAAATTGTGTAAATGTGACTTACTACATTTCATGTTAATTAATCTTCATTGCTAACCTGTTCCTTAAAAGTAATGTTATCTTATTATTATTAATAACACTTTCATTGCAACTTTGACACATTTTGTGATAATAACATACAAAAATATGTTTTCTTATTTTAATACCTACCTCATTAATGAAGTTAATTTCTTGTGGACCCCGGCCAATCCCATGGGAATTGCGGTCTAATTCTTGTGTCCCAGTCGGGTGACCTTCAATTAGACAGGTCAAGGTCATATAAGCCTCTCTCCAGAAATATATCAAAGATCAGATTGTTATGATTATATATTTTTTATTTTACTTGTAGCACTTACTAGCTGAATAACCCTGGGTGCCCCCGGAGAAAAAAGCAGTCTTGTCTTTTCTAATTTTTAAAAGCCACACTATAAAACAAATGGTATGACTGAAAGGTAATTATTATTTTAAGTATACATCTTGTGTCATGAATAATAATATAACAAAATTTTGTGTCGAGTCCGTGTATCCAACTCGGTAACCGAGACATACTAAATAAGCACCCTACTCATAGGGGAAATGTGACATGGTCTTTATATCATGTTCGTTTGAACTTAAACATGTATGTCTTATATTGAGTTACCAATATAACTTTTAACACTAATCTTTGACAAGTCGTGATTTTCTTGGTTGCATTATATCTGAATACAGTAACTTGATGCTATCAGTAGCTCTTAGGTGACAGTTGGGACACTGAATGGCATGTAGCTCCATCTGTAGTAACCATGTCAATTGCAACAGTGGGCGCTACTGATATGCTATGTTGCTGAAACTGCCATTTTAAAATTGTGATCCCAAAATCTTCACTCTGGACGAATTAAAAAAAATCTAAATCCCATATATGCAAAATTTATGGAAATAAATGCCACAGACAAACAAATAAAAAGAACAAACAGACAGAGAAATGTATTGTTTTATACTATAGATGGTCCTTTTGATCTGATTCTCCGAAGTTCCATCATCACTATTATTAACCACACTTATACATAATTATAAAAAGACATCACACATCTTGAACGAACTCATTTAAAATATTATGCCACACACCTGAAATTAATATTTGGTTTAAATAAGATGTCATACATCTTGAATTAATATGTTTTAAATAAGACACCACATATCTTGAATTTGTTTTAAATAAGACATCACATATCTTGAATTACTTTATTTTCAATAAGACATCACACAAGTCTGTGCATTACTACATATTGCAGGCAAAAATTGCTAAACTGGCATCACCTAGTGTGTGAAATAATGCAAACTGATGCTCATAGCTATTTTTTATTAAAAAATTACAATTTCCTCATGTATTGGTAGGGTGGGGTTGGTTTGAACCAATGCAAATGCATATATAGTTTTTTTTAATACGCAAACATATGAGACCATCCCTTACATGTAGATGAAAAACATTGAACTCTTGATATGTATAAATTGTCTCATCTTGGCAAGGTGGGATAAAAAGAACAGTCTAAGCCTCAAAACAGCAGCTAGATGACTCTAGCCCCAGTGCCCTTGGTTGACTGCCCAGTGCAACAAGCCACGAGTAGTTCCATGCCAGAAGGAGGTTTTTGTATACTGAACATGTGTACCTCTGACCATCAAATATGTTGCTAGAAATGTATTTTGGGGGGATTAATTTGACTTCAAATAATTGTATAGTTTATCAAATTTTTGTTTATACATTACATAATGTATTCTAACAATAGAAATATTTATTTAAATTAGAATGTTTTACTGGCACAAATTACCATAGAAGTAGCTTCTATTTTTGGCAAAGTCTTAGTGAGTGCATACTTATGGCCTGGGGACTATTCTTGGCTCATAATACTGTCCCCCAACCATTGGACTATTACACCGTACAAAGAGAATAGTTTATTCATATTCAAACCAACATCACTTAACATCTTACGAACCAACCTAGAAAGACGTTATATTTCAGTAAACACCACCGTTAGTGGCCAGTTTTATATTGGACGATGCCGTCTTTCAAAGATGATTCTTCTTAGCGGCCAGTTTTGTATTGGATGATGCCGTCTTTCATAGATAATTCTTCTAATTTACCTTTCGAAGAGCAACAGTTTGTGTATGACTGTAACCTGTTTGGTTGGTTGTACGTCCTCCTCGATTGGTCTTTGTCAACTACAGACACAAGAGATGTTTGATGTATACAAACCGATCTGACAAAACTATGCAACTTCCCCCTTATGTCTTTGAAGCGATGTGTGATACCACATCTAATAAGTTAGGTCTGCCTTGAAATTTACTGCTCATAAAAGCACAACTTAATTGCACATTAATTATTATTATAAAATTACACCCACATTTTCTCAAACTTCAATGTAGTGTGTTGAATAAAAAACATAGTTATCTTATCTACCATGTTGGTATAATAAAATCATTTACAAATATACCTTACTGGGATTATGTAATGCATTAAAAATGTAATATAAAAGCGATGCTTGTTCATCCATGCAGTCATACAAGAAGACAGAAGAATTAAGAGAAGAGATTGGAATCTGGAAAAGAAGGTAGTTGGGAGCAGACCGAGATGGGCAGGTTCCTCATTGTAAAGACAAAGCTCTTACCATTGGTGGTGAAGAATCCCTCAAATATCACAAAGTTGTTCACTTGTGGAATTAACACTTTTAGATTGTAATGCTTCGCAAGAAATGCAAGGAACTTTGGTGAAGGCCGATCAACTGCAAAATCCATCGGTCGTCTTTGTTCTGTCTGCAATGTGAAATGTAGAACACGTGTATCAATGAATGTACAAATACTACAATGTACACAATATGATACAAATACCAACTGTGGAATGTGTTTACTGTTATGTTACTGCCGTGTCCGTCTGTTGGCTTCCTTGTTCACTATTATCGCTCCCTCCCAGTCTATGATATGATTTTGTGTTGTTGCGTGGTCTGTGAGGCCGGATTTGTTGATGGTTGACATTGATCTCTCTGAGAGTCCCTCCACATATGGGATGATTACTTGGTTTCTGTAGGTCTTGCTCATTTTCTTTTTTTCAGTCTTTTTCATCTTGTTGCTATCTGTCACCCTTTTCAAGGCCCAGGATGGATAGTCACAAAGTTTCAGGGCTCCTCTTAGGTGCTTCTCCTCTTCCTTCTTGTCCCTCTCTTCCAAAGTTGTCGTCTCACACCAATTCATCAGGGTTCTGACAACTCCTAACGTTTGGTGTTTGGGGTGGTGGGATGCAAAGTTCTGGTATTGGTCAGTATGTGTCTTCTTCCGAAGGCCAGAACACCAATCACTGTGACATTACTTAATCATTTGAGGAGGAAGTTTTAGCTGTTAATCTAAAAAACAAATAATATAAAACAATATTAAACTAGTAACCCTACTTAAAAAAAAAAAAATTATGAACCCTCACCTGG
Source organism: Escarpia spicata (assembly GCA_963995525.1). Taxonomy (NCBI): domain Eukaryota; kingdom Metazoa; phylum Annelida; class Polychaeta; order Sabellida; family Siboglinidae; genus Escarpia; species Escarpia spicata. The sequence continues at coordinate 21,330,590 of OZ023217.1, forward strand.
AGCATAAACTGGAAGAGTTTCTTCCCGCAGCCGGTGCGTTGTCGAGACTCATGGACGTAGAAGTCCAGTACACACAGCGGCTCCAGTTCATGATTGCTGCCTTCGCGATCGTAGACAAACAACTTCTTGTGGCCGACCCGTAGAATGCCCACGGCTGCCCCCTGTCCACTGAAACACAGTACTGGACCTTCAGTCATGGACATGAAGGGGTTGCTTCAATTTTATTTACTACTAAAGATAATTTTTCCTGATCAAAATTTCTCAATTTCACCCAGCTATGTGATTTATATTTAACACTCCCAGTTCTTCTTCTGTGGTGTTTGCTCAGACTGCAACTCTGGTTTCTCATATGTAGGTTGCTGTGCGTTCCAGAGGGCCATAGATCTAGTCTTTCAACGATGTATCTGTGGGCCAGGTTGTCTTTCTCTTATTCTGGCAATCAAGAAGAAGGTGTTTCACAGCCATTGTCTGTTTCTCTGATGTGTAACTTAGAGTGCATATGGTGCCTGAGTCTGCAGTGTCCAATCCTCAGGCACACTTCTATTACTTGGTCTTCTCTGGAGAGCTGGTAATAGTTGTCGTTGCTGTTGTAGGTCGGCTGTTGTGTCCACTATTGTTCAAGTTTTGTTTCAACCCCCCAGTTCCAACTACATGACTAGATGTCTAATATCCCCCATTTAATATACATTGTTCATGATCCTCTTTCATGAACAATATTATCTACTACCTCAACTGTCTTGTAACACAAACGTCCAATGGTGTTCACAAAATTCCACAATTTTCTTGACCACAATTTAAAATTTAATTTCAAACCTTACTGATATTCCACAAGTCTTCGACTCTTTGTTATTACACAACAACATAGAATGGATCAACTACCGTGTAATGTACTCACCCATTTATTTATTAATCTAACTGCAGCATTAAAGAAAACCAGAACATTTTGTGGACAAAATGTTCTCTTATATAAAGTCTTACTTGTTGACGTCTGCATCTTTTAGCACATACAAGTGGTGCCCTGACATTGTAAGACGACTCGCACTTGTAATGACACTATTCAGTCCCTGCGCCTGTAAGCATACAGCATTCATCCACCATTGTAATATTTAATATTACACCCACCCATGGATAGCGCAACAAACCTCATTCAACTCTTATTTGATATTACACCCACCCATGGAAGGAGCACCAAACCACGTTCAACTCTTATTTAATATTACACCCACCCATGGAAGGAGCAACAAACCACGTTCAACTCTTATTTAATATTACACCCACCCATGGATGGAGCAACAAACCTCGTTCAACTCTTATTTAATATTACACCCACCCATGGAAGGAGCACCAAACCACGTTCAACTGTTATTTAATATTACACCCACCCATGGAAGGAGCAACAAACCATGTTCAACTGTTATTTAATATTACACCCACCCATGGATGGAGCAACAAACCACGTTCAACTCTTATTTAATATTACACCCATCCATGGATGGAGCAACAAACCACGTTCAACTCTTATTTAATATTACACCCACCCATGGATGGAGCAACAAACCTCGTTCAACTCTTATTTAATATTACACCCACCCATGGAAGGAGCACCAAACCACGTTCAACTGTTATTTAATATTACACCCACCCATGGAAGGAGCAACAAACCATGTTCAACTGTTATTTAATATTACACCCACCCATGGATGAAGCAACAAACCACGTTCAACTGTTATTTAATATTACACCCATCCATGGATGGAGCAACAAACCACGTTCAACTCTTATTTAATATTACACCCACCCATGGAAGGAGCACCAAACCACGTTCAACTCTTATTTAATATTACACCCACCAATGGATGGAGCAACAAACCTCGTTCAACTCTTATTTAATATTACACCCACCCATGGAAGGAGCACCAAACCACGTTCAACTCTTATTTAATATTACACCCACCCATGGAAGGAGCAACAAACCACGTTCAACTCTTATTTAATATTACACCCACCCATGGAAGGAGCACCAAACCACGTTCAACTCTTATTTAATATTACACCCACCCATGGAAGGAGCAACAAACCACGTTCAACTGTTATTTAATATTACACCCACCCATGGAAGGAGCAACAAACCACGTTCAACTGTTATTTAATATTACACCCACCCATGGATGAAGCAACAAACCACGTTCAACTGTTACTTAATATTACACCCACCCATGGATGGAGCAACAAACCACGTTCAACTCTTATGTAATATTACACCCACCCATGGAAGGAGCAACAAACCATATTCAACTCTTATTTAATATTACACCCACCCATGGATAGCGCAACAAACCTTATTCAACTCTTATTTAATATTACACCCACCCATGGAAGGAGCAACAAACCACATTCAACTCTTATTTAATATTACACCCACCCATGGATGGAGCAACAAACCTCGTTCAACTCTTATTTAATATTACACCCACCCATGGAAGGAGCACCAAACCACGTTCAACTCTTATTTAATATTACACCCACCCATGGAAGGAGCAACAAACCACGTTCAACTCTTATTTAATATTACACCCACCCATGGATGGAGCAACAAACCTCGTTCAACTCTTATTTAATATTACACCCACCCATGGAAGGAGCACCAAACCACGTTCAACTCTTATTTAATATTACACCCACCCATGGAAGGAGCAACAAACTACGTTCAACTCTTATTTAATATTACACCCACCCATGGAAGGAGCACCAAACCACGTTCAACTGTTATTTAATATTACACCCACCCATGGAAGGAGCAACAAATCATGTTCAACTGTTATTTAATATTACACCCACCCATGGATGAAGCAACAAACCACGTTCAACTGTTATTTAATATTACACCCATCCATGGATGGAGCAACAAACCACGTTCAACTCTTATTTAATATTACACCCACCCATGGATGGAGCAACAAACCTCGTTCAACTCTTATTTAATATTACACCCACCCATGGAAGGAGCACCAAACCACGTTCAACTCTTATTTAATATTACACCCACCCATGGAAGGAGCAACAAACCACGTTCAACTCTTATTTAATATTACACCCACCAATGGATGGAGCACCAAACCACGTTCAACTCTTATTTAATATTACACCCACCCATGGAAGGAGCAACAAACCACGTTCAACTCTTATTTAATATTACACCCACCCATGGATGGAGCAACAAACCTCGTTCAACTCTTATTTAATATTACACCCACCCATGGAAGGAGCACCAAACCACATTCAACTCTTATTTAATATGACACCCACCCATGGAAGGAGCAACAAACCACGTTCAACTGTTATTTAATATTACACCCACCCATGGAAGGAGCAACAAACCATGTTCAACTGTTATTTAATATTACACCCACCCATGGATGAAGCAACAAACCACGTTCAACTGTTATTTAATATTACACCCATCCATGGATGGAGCAACAAACCACGTTCAACTCTTATTTAATATTACACCCACCCATGGATGGAGCAACAAACCTCGTTCAACTCTTATTTAATATTACACCCACCCATGGAAGGAGCACCAAACCACGTTCAACTGTTATTTAATATTACACCCACCCATGGAAGGAGCAACAAACCATGTTCAACTGTTATTTAATATTACACCCACCCATGGATGAAGCAACAAACCACGTTCAACTGTTATTTAATATTACACCCATCCATGGATGGAGCAACAAACCACGTTCAACTCTTATTTAATATTACACCCACCCATGGAAGGAGCACCAAACCACGTTCAACTCTTATTTAATATTACACCCACCAATGGATGGAGCAACAAACCTTGTTCAACTCTTATTTAATATTACACCCACCCATGGAAGGAGCACCAAACCACGTTCAACTCTTATTTAATATTACACCCACCCATGGAAGGAGCAACAAACCACGTTCAACTCTTATTTAATATTACACCCACCCATGGAAGGAGCACCAAACCACGTTCAACTCTTATTTAATATTACACCCACCCATGGAAGGAGCAACAAACCACGTTCAACTCTTATTTAATATTACACCCACCCATGGAAGGAGCAACAAACCACGTTCAACTCTTATTTAATATTACACCCACCCATGGATGAAGCAACAAACCACGTTCAACTGTTACTTAATATTACACCCACCCATGGATGGAGCAAGAAACCACGTTCAACTCTTATGTAATATTACACCCACCCATGGAAGGAGCAACAAACCACATTCAACTCTTATTTAATATTACACCCACCCATGGATAGCGCAACAAACCTTATTCAACTCTTATTTAATATTACACCCACCCATGGAAGGAGCAACAAACCACATTCAACTCTTATTTAATATTACACCCACCCATGGATGGAGCAACAAACCTCGTTCAACTCTTATTTAATATTACACCCACCCATGGAAGGAGCACCAAACCACGTTCAACTCTTATTTAATATTACACCCACCCATGGAAGGAGCAACAAACCACGTTCAACTCTTATTTAATATTACACCCACCCATGGATGGAGCAACAAACCTCGTTCAACTCTTATTTAATATTACACCCACCCATGGAAGGAGCACCAAACCACGTTCAACTCTTATTTAATATTACACCCACCCATGGAAGGAGCAACAAACCACGTTCAACTCTTATTTAATATTACACCCACCCATGGAAGGAGCACCAAACCACGTTCAACTGTTATTTAATATTACACCCACCCATGGAAGGAGCAACAAATCATGTTCAACTGTTATTTAATATTACACCCACCCATGGATGAAGCAACAAACCACGTTCAACTGTTATTTAATATTACACCCATCCATGGATGGAGCAACAAACCACGTTCAACTCTTATTTAATATTACACCCACCCATGGATGGAGCAACAAACCTCGTTCAACTCTTATTTAATATTACACCCACCCATGGAAGGAGCACCAAACCACGTTCAACTCTTATTTAATATTACACCCACCCATGGAAGGAGCAACAAACCACGTTCAACTCTTATTTAATATTACACCCACCAATGGATGGAGCACCAAACCACGTTCAACTCTTATTTAATATTACACCCACCCATGGAAGGAGCAACAAACCACGTTCAACTCTTATTTAATATTACACCCACCCATGGATGGAGCAACAAACCTCGTTCAACTCTTATTTAATATTACACCCACCCTTGGAAGGAGCACCAAACCACATTCAACTCTTATTTAATATGACACCCACCCATGGAAGGAGCAACAAACCACGTTCAACTGTTATTTAATATTACACCCACCCATGGATGAAGCAACAAACCACGTTCAACTGTTATTTAATATTACACCCACCCATGGATGGAGCAACAAACCACGTTCAACTCTTATGTAATATTACACCCACCCATGGAAGGAGCAACAAACCACATTCAACTCTTATTTAATATTACACCCACCCATGGATGGAGCAACAAACCTTGTTCAACTCTTATCATTACACCTATTAAAAGTACATAAATATAGAAGTTGGTGTTGCTGTAATTATGAATTATACATACTTGGTACATATATTATCCTGTCAATTATAAACCAATGCAGATACCGGTACAAGTAACAAGTGTAAAATTTATGTATATGCATAATAGATAGGTCATTCACAAAATGACCTTAATTTCTGTGGGGTATACAGGTCAGCATTATGAAGTATCACAAAGGGGTTTCCTCAGGTGAGGTCTTAAAAAGTCCTAATTTAGCATGACATACTTTATAGATAGCCCCAAATGTAGTGGATAGGTATCAATAATGGACAGCTGTCCATAGATCATGAAAACATTTACGAGGTACCAGCCTTGCCTGTTATATACAACCTTTTATACTATTAATATATTATGTATTAGTACGATAGTACATAATACACACACACACAGGTTTTACTGATCTTTTTGGTTGCCATCAGTCATAGTTGTCTCACCTTGGAAGAAGCTATGCCCATCTCATTGATCACTGAAATAAGCTGGTCCTTGATATGCCTGAAAAAGACAGTGTTTATTCTGATTCAGTGTTTGTAGGGAAATGGTATCCTTACCGTAGGATAATGCTGATTTCAGGATCCACTTGGTTCCTAAATGATCAGATCTTCTTCTTCAGAAGCTATTATTATGAGTTAATAGCTTTTGGTTTCAGTAGTTAGTGTTAGTGGAGCTTCATTGTCATATAATTTCACCAGGGTAGACCAGAACTGGTGTAGATGATTTTTAAACAAGTTTATCGATCGATGTATTACAGTGATTTTCAAACAATGCATGATCATTCTGGAAAATAAGTGGCACCCTATTTCAAATATTTACTCAGAGACTCTGAAATGGGGAAGGATGAATAGTCAAAGGTGAAAGAAATTGGTAGAAGATCATTATAGATGGAAACAATTAACTAGTCAAGAGGGTGAACCAAATTAAATTATGTGACATCTATCCAATGTGGGATCAAAGGCAAGACAAAGAAGAAACTCAAGACAGAATTGTCCAAAAATATCTGCACCCAAATCCCAATCTGATCCGTAACATCTGTATTAGAAACAATGTTAAGTTAGTTCGTCAATTACTGAATTAGGCCTATGCCTAGCTATGCAACAGTCAACAGATAACACTGACAACAGTTCACATATTAGACATGTATACTTCGATTAACATTCAAGGCCGATAGGCCCTATATGTATACAAATTGTGTATGCTTAACGGACATTAAATGTTACAGCCCATTCAAATAACAGATAGTAACTTCTTCTTGCGATACTTTGAACGTCGTTTGAATGGAATGAGCGATAATCGGTCTTTGTTTATAGGAAGTCATTGACAACATACCTAAATTCGTTCGAACCATTCTTCCCAGTGGTTAGACGATTATCTAAGAGTGTGATTTCTTTGGGAAATATGGAATTGATGTTAAATGGGAAGTCCATGTTCTTCTAGGGTAATCCCATCGAACTAAAAGGTCGAATTCAACCTTTAGTTACTCCACCCTTTTTGTTGATCGAGATGTTTACCGGAAGTCGTACGTTTTAAGCAGTTAACGTTATTTTATTTTTCGTCAACGGTTATAATAATTTTACCTAGCCGTTAATAAATGAATAATAAATTAATAGCCTTATTTACATTCATTTTAATAGAATAATATATAAAAACAACGCGACAACAACGAGAATTTCCTCTTGTTGGGGTCAGACCACAATTACAATATTTTTACCTCGTGACACATCGAATGCTCGTTTTCCTCGAAATGTATACCGTCATTTGGGACCACTTTTCATGATAAATTGCTTCATACATTTTGTAACTAGGATGTTTGTGTCATTTATGCATCGACATTATATATATATTTACCATAATTTATGAGTGTTACCAGTTTAACATTTTTGAAGCATCTTAAAATATAGTAGCTAGGGAATAAAAACACCTATTGTTTGAATTCATATTATATTACATTCTGCTATCTATTTCCATGTCCACCAAGCCAAGACAAATAAAAAAATTCAATGAATTAGAAATTCCACATTTTATTCTGTCCAGCCGGATATTTTTGAATATGCATAATTTTGGCGCGCTTTTCGGGATGCCGAGATATGATGTCACATATGACACATACTCGCATCAGGCCGACCCTTTCCATGCTTTCAGAGCATGTTTACATGGATAGTTTTTGGGTCGAAACGAGCGTCAAAATTAGTTATTGCGCGATATTCCGATGTAATACAACCAACGGGACACAATCTACACCAATATAAACATACATAGCAAACATAATTATATTGTATCCAGCTACAGAAAGTAACAATCTCATAATTAGACTACAACATTTATAAAGAAGCACTTAATCAAGCTACAGCTGAAATTAGAAATTCAAAGAGAAGCTATGAAAAAAAATTTGCTAGTAATATAAAACATGACAGTAAGAGTTTTTATGCGTATATTCGAAGCAAACAGAACGTTCAGGATAAGGTCGGTCCTCTAGAAGATAGTGCTGGAAATACAATATCAGAGGGATTCTTAATGGCAGAAGACCTGAATGAGTATTTTAGTTCAGTGTTTACCAGGGAAGATATTAGTTCACTGCCAGTACCAGAGGCTAAGTTCAAGGGGGCAGATTCAGACTATTTAGGACAGTTAGTTGTAACCTCGGAAATGGTAGCTAAGAAAATAAGAGCTATGAAGGATAATAAATCACCTGGAGTGTACGGGATTCCGCCCAAACTACTATTGGAAATTGTAGAACAAATTAGCGCACCGCTTGCAACAGTTTTCAATTTGTCATTAGAAGAGGGAGTGGTTCCTTTAGAATGGAAAGAGGCAAACATTATACCGTTATTTAAAAAAGGTTCGAGAAACAAGTCAGAGAACTATAGACCAGTGAGTTTAACATCAGTGATTTGCAAATTATTAGAAAGACTAATTAAAGATCACATGGTGGATTTTCTTGTTAAACATAACTTGATAAACCCATCTCAACATGGGTTTTTAAAAGCGAGGTCATGCTTAACAAATATGTTATGTTTTTTGGAAGACATCACTAGGTGGGTAGATGAGGGATCACCAGTAGATATCATCTATTTAGATTTTCAAAAAGCTTTCGACAAAGTACCACATCAAAGATTACTCCTTAAAGGGGAAATGAAACGATTGAACAACTACAGCCCAAACATAAGAACATACCATTTAGAGTACATGTCACCATGATTTGACAAGTACAGCGTCACGGTATATTTTAAATAATTTTTCAAGCGTAGCTACTATCGGCACAGGGCGCCGCCATCATGCTCTAGGAGCGTGTGGTTGTACATCCGGTTTGATTGGCGAGATGTCTCCCAAAGCTGTATACAGCAATTCGATAGGCGACGCAGCGTAGCTCTCAGAAAAACCGACGAAACGCATACAAACACATAAAAAAAGAAAAATTTAATGCACTGCGTGGCTACTAGATATACTATAAGTGTTAGTAAGCAACTTTTCACATACTTCCACAGAATGATTCCAACAGAAAAAAAAAAGTTATAGATGATGAATTTGACGTGTTCGCCGTCGGCAAGATTGGCAAAAGTCTGCGGTGGTCACTTTCAAACGCCGATTGCAAGCCTAAATACGAAAGTGACGAGCATAAAAAGACATTGAACGTCGAAACATAATTCTTGGTTAAAGTCACAGGTCCATCTTCAGTCGATTTGTTTACATATAACTATGCACCGATGAAGTAAAATTAAACGTAATCGACCTGGAAGCTCGACATTATTGCCTTATTTGGAGGGTGAAGCGGCGCGTAGGAAATAACAAGCCGAAACCAGCTTGTTGTTGCCAAGGTGACTCGGCACTCACGAGTTCCGTCAGGTATCATTACGACCACTATATAGTCCCGCAGTTCTAGTTCAAAGTCTGCATATATACAAATATAACGTATTCAAAATTGAAATGTAATAAGAAATGTGAATGTGATAAAGTACAAATACGTGTGAATACTATGATATAATTGGGAATAATGAGTGCTTGTAATCCGCCGATTTACTTATTAGTTTACGGCAAGTCGTGCCGGCGTGTTGCTACGTCTGAATACCGCAACGTCTACATCTACGAGTCTATGTTATCGACTTAGTTGCTGGTGGGGGGAACAACCTTCAAAATAATTACAAAAATAAATGTCAGCTACCGTAGCCAGTATAACGTTTTGCGAAATAGTGTCGTCATCTATTAATCAACATTAGTCACAGTCCGGATCAAGCCCTGTCAAAAATGTATTGTAGGCATTGTCATTGGAATGTATTAATTTAAAAGAAATAGTTAAAGACAAATATTATTGAAGTTGGACTGCTCAAATACTATAAAATGTAACCGCATTTAATTAAGTGACATTACAAGTATTTAAATCCTTAAAAATATTTGTTATACAGTCAATAGCATACAACAAAACACTGTAGTCATATCTGATATAATTAGTTATTGGCATAGTAAATAGGTTCACATCAGTCAACTAAAGTCAATCACCATGTAGGCCTAATACTAATTTGTGTCTCAAATATTGGCTTGTAACAATGGACCCTGAATTGATGCTCCAGTTTTGAGGCGACAATTTAGCAAGCATGCTATCATACCAACTTTTTTCCTGATATAGATTGCATGACTGCAAACACCAATGTATGCTTTTAATAACAAGGACATTGTATATAATTTATTGACTTTTGAATGTAAGCCTAACAAGGAAAAAAGGAAATAACGTCACAGGAAAAAGCCACAAAGATTAATAAATATGTATTTTGTATTTATAAAGTTCAAATGTTAAACACATTTGAGTGCACATGCATTTTAATCATGAAAATTCAAGATAACACACATATCCACTAAAAAAACGTTGAAAAAGTCACTTGTAAATCGCACTTGTGCTCCAATTTTAATTAATATTTGCACGATTGTGTCATTTTGTTCATAATATATAACGGAAGTATCCAAACAACCATAGGGCCTAATACCGAGCGCAAGCTTCGAAGGATCCAGCGAAGGATTTAGCACGCGAGATGACATCGTCCCTCGTTGTAATACAAATGTCACTTGTAGTGCTGTCACGCCATCGAACTGTAGTGTCAAAACATAAAGGAAGCCAGTGGTCGTGTCGCCAGTGCGACACTTTGTCGATGCAGTAGTTAATACTGACAATACTGTTGTTCCATTGAACATTCACCATGACCGTGGGTATGCAAAGTTGCCATCGCAGTCTAGAACGCCTTCTCCGACTGACCCTGATCATGGCAGTTCTGTCAATATAAGACGCCCTTCGGATGTCCCAGTCTCACTATCGCCATCTTCAGACGATTCTGTCTGCAACAGCGAGAAGAGAAACATTGAAGCGAGTGATGCAGAATATGTTGTAGCAGGTGACAGCGGTATCACTGATGATGACTCAAGCGGTTCTTACACTAATGGGAAAGAGAGAAAGTTTGTCACCTGTTAGAAAAACATAATTTCACTTCTCTGCACCTGCTAAAACACCAAACTGCAACAAACCACTTATATCAAAGCCTAGCATCACAGTGACTGGATTTGCAGTGGTTGTGACCACAGAATGTGTTGATGGCCACTCGTTCATGTGGCACTCGCAACCCAAGATTGGTAACATTTATGAGAGTAACTTGTTGATAGCAAGCGTCCTCTTCCTGACTGGACATTCATTCACTGTGTACAATTTGGTCAACCTAATGAACCTATGTGCCTTGTCACCCCGCCAGTGCTACAACATACAGCGGGCATACATACTGCCAGAGATAGAGGACATGCCATTCAGAGGCCATCATGTCAGCTCTGGCCGGACTGAGCGTGGTCGAATCAGACGATGCAAGATATGACAATCCAGGACACAACACTACATTTGGCATTTACTTCATCATGGACACTGACAGCCAACTCATCATTGCTCAAGAAACTGTTCGGGTCACAGAGGTCAGGAACAGTTACTGGATGGAAGTGGAGGGCTTGAAACGCTGCTTGGACAACCTGACTGACCATGGGGTGAAGATCACCATACTTGCCACTGACAGACATCCCAGCATTAGAAAGAGAAAGAAATAAAGGTTGTTGCCTGCCAAGAAAGTTGAAGTTGTCCCTTTGATAGGCGCATTTGCCAACCACCTGTGGTATTGCGCATCAGCTTGTGATGGTGATCCCCGCTTGATGAAGGAGATGTGGATCTCGCTCCTCCATCACATCAGGAATTCCATTCATGGACAGCAGGCACAGAGTTGTACCGGAAGTGCAGTCATGCAACGTATACACAACAAGAAGTGAAAACAAGACTGAAGGTACAGAAGCCTTCACTGTCCAGAAAGCTATACTGGACTGTTGCCTACTGTATGATATAGAGAGGGTTACGAAGTGTGTTCACACTGGTGAACTGGAAAGCTTACATGCCCTCTTCCTCAAGTATGCACCCAAGTTCAGCCGTCAAGGCATCATAGCCAGACTCAACTTGGCCACCATTGACCACAACACAAATACAAGGTAAGGCTTGTGATATCAATAGTGTTAACATTTGATGTTACAAAATAATGTATCAGTTGCTTGACAAAGCTGCACACTTTAGAAATCCAGCATTGCATTAGGAAATAAACTGAAATGGCTGAGAATCCCTGCCTGTACTCGATAGCAAAACAATGTTAGGAATACAGTTTCGAAAATACAATCTCACTGCACAAGAGTATGCATGCAAATAACAGATAACATAATTTAAATTGAGGACATTTGTTTATTGTTACTTGAATTGTTTAATCATATATCAATGGAATTGGAATGGTATGCTTTGGAATTGCTTATTGAAATATAAACTGATGCATATATAAATTATATATATATATATGATTAATTAATAAATATTTGAATGTATTATGGTATGTAGTGAAGAAAGTGATGGCGTCAAAGGACTACAGCTTCCGGGAAGAAATTCTAGAGGGCATTGCAGCTAGATGCACGAGTGGCACAAAGCTGTGAAGTGTGCTCCAAGTTGCAACATCAAGTAAGGAGGTAACTCTAGCAGAGCATGCAGGCATCGAAAAACCAGCAAAAGAGGAGGCTGTGGCAAAGCAAAGAAGCGGCTTTACGGAAAACTAGTTGTATCCGTATCAATTCGGTTTAGTGCCACCCAATTGATACGACATCCAATTTCAAATGACAATGGATTTCTATGCTTAAATAACATAGTTTGAACATCACTGGCAGAAATAGATCAACGTTTTAGGCAAAGTGCATTGTCACTACTGTATAGGACCTCCTAAAGTAAGGAACATCCACTTAAAAGCTTGTATCCTAGTTGTGGTATGCAGTGTATTTTATTAGACATTATTCTATGTAGGGAACTTTGGGTATATGTAATTTACTGGAATAGTTTAACCAAGTCCAAACATGTTACTTATATTGAGTTTTTTTGCAACAGACTACCATTCTCAAACATCACACTGAACTGTACATGTATTTGTTCATATGACTCACTGTACACTTTTAATGTGGCTTCTAGGATGTGTGTCACAAAAATGATAAGGGCCATTACCATTAAAACTGGACTGTTACCATCAAGTTTAGTAAAAGTAAAGTGCCATCTTACAACAAAATATATATATATTTTAATCTGTATGTTTTAGCCAGTATTATTAAAGTGTACTACAAACTAATGAAGCAGCAAAGGATTCAGCTATACGTTTTTTATATATATTCATACTTCATTGTTAGTATTACATTTGACATTATCACAAAACAACATCTCAAAAAGTACTTAATAATAATAAGAACACTTATATAGTGCCATAAATCTAGATAAATCCATTTGGAGGCACTTGATAGATTTTGAAACTAGTACTACAAGTTTTGAATCTGTATCTTGAATAATAATACTTGTTTTCTTGACACATGGCCCTAGTGTTGAAAGTTGAAACCCACAATTATGTAAAACTGGAACTGTAATGGAATATTTTGTATGTAATAATTTTTGTATCACAATATTTGATCATAATGATGACCCATATCATCAATAAACGTGTTACTTATTGATGTACTATATGTGCACAGGACTGACACAGACCCAAATTGTAATACAGTTAGATTGAAAACCGGTGTGTGAATTTGACTAATGCATTGGCACAGTCTGCCATGTAGTCTTATTTATTTGTGAATTGTTTCTCCATATGAATAAACTGTTGATATATTTCATGTTGGCTTCAGTATTACAAATCGAATTATGAATAGGGACATGCAAGACACTACAGATCACATTGTTGTTGCCAAAAATGGGATAAGAAGGCACCGAATAATTCATTCTTCCTTTTGGTCAATCTAATCTTACTTATCCATGGTTTTTATTTTCACTGTACACTCACCTGTATAGTGCAATGTCCATAGCTTAAATTGTCATAAACCCCATTCACTTCTAGATACAGTGCAGGCTGGTATAACACGTCTGTTGCCTTTTCCAAGTCTCTCCCTTGACCACAACGTGAAGTGACGATAGGCGGCTAATCGAATCAATCGATATTTTCTGAAAGTTCATTTATTTGCATTAGTTGATAATAAACAACCGATATCTTCTAATTATTGTTATACTGGCAAAACTGTGTTTTATCAATATCACATCATGAATTCAGTGAATTAGTTCATTTGTTTGTGAAGGGCTGTAATAATTATGATTGTAAGACTACATTTCATGATGTGGTCTTGATAACACACACACATAATATACATAACATTTTTATTATATTAAAAACTCCACTTAAATATTTTTGTATCAATAATACATTGCACAATGTCCTGATTATGCATCTATTAATGCATGGTAGTGTGCAATTTGTCTACATTTTTATATAAATTAAGCAAGTTGCTTGAACACTTTTAAATAGGGAATTAAACAAGTGTATAAAAAGGATGCACACATCCTGTCAAGAATAAAAGTAAGTTTATTAAGAAAATGATCAAAAATTGTTTGATGAAAATCATAGACATAGTATTTTATGAAGATTGAGAGAATCTGAACATTTGAGGTGGGAACAAGTATAATTACTCTATTTAAGTTTGAAAAAGTTATTGCTAGAATAATTATTTGATACCTGTTGAACTACGTAGTACTTACCTACTAGCTATTGGTCGAATCAACGAGTCTGCACGCAAATCATACAATGACAACAGACCGACTTCCAAGTTCCAACACCGCCCTGTTGGTGCAAACCGTTTCGAAGTCGTCACTCATAATCGGTAATGACACTAAATCTAATGCAGGCATCTGCAAGGTCTGTCATACGGTGCTGTACGGCAGCTATATCCCTACAGCACAGCAACTCGATGTGCGTCGACATTGTCATTGGGACGCAGTGTCCACACAAACACCATGCGACATTATTAAGTCGCGTAACGTCTTCGTCGTCGATAGACCAACTGTCACTGTCCGACTCCCACAACTGAACCTGACCCGGGGCCGGACATTATCGGACCGTGGATCGCACACTGTCACTGGGTGAAACCCGTATGGCACAGGCCCTTTGTGTGTATCAACCGTAATTTCCGAGTGACAAGTCGAACTAGAGTCTTCATCTGTCGTATCGATTTTCTCCCCAAGTGATACGGAAGTTTAAAAAATCACTTTTAATAACTCGTCTCTACCAAAATTCTTCGACATCTTTGTCAACAAAATAAAAATAGTCCCGGTATGCGCGCGCATCTAATATTCTGAACTTTGCTTTGAAAACCCCGCCCCCTTCTGGCAGCTAAAATCTTCGTTCGGGAAGTGCGACTTTAACAACGATTTCATTGGTTATAAATCGTTGCCATTTAATTTCACCTTTTTATTTCGAACGCGTATACAAGTTATTTGTTGACCTATAGAACGCCTATCGTGTATAATAGGGCACCATATCTTTGTTTTTGTACAGAAATGTCTACTAATGAAGTAAACCGAAAAAAACCGAAATTTAACATTGATTAGATAGGAGTGAATCAAACCACTCGCTTGGAACAAAGATGGCGATACGCAGTGCTCTATGGCGACGATTTAGGCATCGAACAAAATCGTTTTTTTAGTTTGTCTTATAAATGAGTACGTTTCTGTTAACATTAATGTATACTTATATAGTATATATTTATATATGTAGCATGAAACAGCTGCATTTCATTTCCCCTTTAAGCTAAAGGCCCATGGCATAGGAAATGGTATAATAAACTGGATAGAAAAATGGCTGAATGACAGAAGACAACGTGTAGTAGTTGATGGGGAGGCTTCAAACTGGAAATCGGTATTGAGTGGGGTACCACAGGGATCAGTACTAGGACCTATATTATTCTTAATATATATCAACGATTTGGACGATGATATAACAAGCAAGGTGTTGAAATTTGCGGATGATACAAAAGTGTTTAGAAGGATTAAAAGTGATGGAGACAGACAGCATTTACAAGATGATCTTGATAGGTTGATCAAATGGTCTGAAAAGTGGCAAATGCTGTTCAATTTTGGGAAATGTAAATGCCTCCACACAGGTCATGGGAATGAAGAGGTAAAATATAAAATGGGGGGTACTGTTCTAAGTACTACTGTAAAAGAAAAGGACTTAGGGTTAACCATTAGTGCTGATATGAAGGTTTCAGAGCAGTGCGGAATTGCAGCGTCAAAGGGAAATCAAATCCTTGGATTAATTAGGCGAAATATAGCGTATAAGAAAAAAGAATTAATAGTACCGCTGTACAAAACAATAGTGAGGCCTCATTTAGAATATTGTATACAAGCATGGAGGCCATATCGCAAGAAGGACATATAAAGAATATCAATGGTTTGGTGTCAGGATTGAACCGGCGTCGCCCGATTATAAAATAAATGAAAAGAATCCAACGCGTCTACCAACTGAGTTAGTGGCACAAACGAAAATTCACTGACTGATTTAAGTTGACATGATAAATTGTACAACTCCTCCTTCATATATCGATATTCTAGTGATATTATTGGTGTAGATTATTTCCCGTTGGCTGCATTCGATATCATTATTCTGAAAACGAGCCCAAGCTCGATGAAACCTAGTCGACTTGTAAGCCCATTCGCATTCATTGTTTTGAATAAAATTGGATTCATGTGGAACCATAAGATAACTGCTTGTTCCTCTAGACTAGTGTTTGTATTACATCGGAATATTGCACAATAACTCATGCTGACGCTCGTTTCAACCCAAAAGCTATCCTTTTAAACATGCTCTGAAAGCATGGAAAGGGTCGGCCTGATGCGAGTGTGGGTCATAGGTGACGTCACGAAACCACGTGATCGCCTAGCTCATGAATTTTTTTTTTTCGCGGGAATCGCTATACAGACGGGTTTTAAATCGAATTTATGCTACAAATGTATTTTTCTGTATGTTTTAATGTTCTCAAATGTTACATACAATGTTAAACTTTGTGTACACATGGAAAACGGATTTTAGCTAATGCCTTGTTTTTATTTCCTTTAATGGTGCATTTCCCTGCTATTTATCAGAAGAAAACTAGTTTTATATAATGCCACGAAATGCACATTGCATCTAGATATAACAATATACCTGCCAACTTTTGTATTGTTGAAATCCAGGCGATTCATTAGCGGTTCTGGACGCTTCCCGTGGCGTTCTCTCTGATCTTGACATCGAAAGACGGGTGATGGGGTACTGTTGAAAATTGTTCGCCGCCGCGCCGCCGTAACTTCAGCTTTTCAGTTTCTCCGCTGTTTCGGCTCGACTCATAACATCGGAAGACGGATGGGGGGGGGGTGCTGTTGTTGTTTCAGCGAAAACCCGGAGATTTGTTTGTATTCCGGGAGACCGAGAGATATATCAACAATCCGGGAGATTCTCGGATTTCACGGGAGAGTTGGCAGGTATATAACAAGGTGTAGCAAATTTACCAGACTCCCTAAAAAAATCTGTGGGCTTTTCCGCCAAAATAAATCTTGCAAAATAAATTGCCTTTACTTCCAAAATTTTTCTTTAATAATTTTATTATATATGTATAGTGATAATATAAATTATTATATTATAATTTGTATTTTCCTATTTTTTATAACAAGAAAACTAGTGTTCTTTTAGGGCGGCCAACGCAGCCCCGACCGCCCACAGAAAACCCAAACGACGGTATGAATATGCCAGCTTATATATTGTGTTCTCGCATTCCTGAGTCACACTTGCAACAACTGTTATAATACAATAGCGTGCATCGTGCGGACGTAACTACAATTTTTTAATCTATTGTCCCCCTACATATTCAATGGCAGTTTTATTTCAATGTTATTCCATTGCCCAGGTGTACAAGCACTAAAATGGTTTTTAAATGAAAAAATCCAAGTAGCAGAGTCTATTGTTCTCAACACGGTGATGTAAATAACCGTTGTTGCTTTAATATTTTGATGAGTGGCTTCCTACAAGCAGCTGAAAATAGGTTATTGTGGCTAGTTATATGGTAACCTAGAACTTTTCATCTTGCAAACCCTAAATGTGCAAGTGTTTTAAAAGGAGTGATATACAAAAACACGAAAATAAATTCACAAGAATAAATGCAAACTTGTGTTCTATTCTACAGTCAACTAACGTCGCCATCTTGAACCGCATGACACCCTCCCAAACTGGACGAGCAATCCGTGCTATACCGGATTGATGCGTGCGCAGTACCGCCGGGTCAAACAAATGCTAAATAAGCAGACCGGGTGCACCGCGTGCTACAGCGGTCTGTCCAATTGAGTGCAGCAATTGAGACTAAATTGCGAAACCATCCAGGCAGGACTGTGTCGGTTTATCCAGGTCGAAAGTGGATAAACCAGAGCGACGGACTTTCGCGGAGCGCCTCGACTATACATATCGCCAAGTATTCCTTATTTTGTTCGTATCTTCAAAAGTTAAAGTCTCATCGCAGGGAGACTTCTACCGTTAGTGAATAATGGCGTATTGTCCGCGTTAAAAGAACCTGCTCTCCCTTAATATGCAACGACCCACCGGCACATGACGTCGCTCATGCTCGTTGCAAGGCGTGCCGTTTCTAGGTCACGACGTCTCGTGTATGTGTGTAGCGAGCTAGCCAAGGGTGCTAACGTTACTGGCGGCTAGCGTCTTCTTTTCCCAAAGCGTTTAGCAGTAGCTACCCGTAATAATATAATATTATTTAGAGGGGTACCATTAAACAGTGGCTTCAAACTAGTAATAATTACTTTTTTTGTTTATTTTATACATAAATTGTCATGTCATCCTGAATATCGTGTTTTGCTAAAACTCAAATAAAGTTAAGACATGCCAATTTAATAACATAACATATGTTGTATTGTCTATATATAGTATTATAATCATCCATTTGTCCACATTTATATTTATTTAAATGTCCTTTTTCAAAATTACTATGTTGCTTGTACATTTTAAAATATTAACAGTATATCTCAATTTATGTTAAACCTAGCTCAAAGAAATCTGGCACACATATTACCTGTATAATATTATCTATGTATATTGAATGTTATGCAGATTGACACAAAATAAAAAGTCATGTAAAGCTAAATATTGTGTTTTGTTCTACAGATGCTTGCCCAAGCCAATATTATAATGCATAAATATACGTATACACTGTGTACATAATATACTATATGTAAGTAGTATGATATTAAACTACGAGCTGTACACTGCTACTATGTCTTGTTAACTATTTAATTAAGTTGCAAGTCACAAGTGCCTTTTTAATCATTGCTTCCCGCGCTCTATGTGTCCTTTACTAAAATGGCTTTTGAAAATCTGGGCAAAATAATGTTAAATATGGGTCATGTTAACTATTTAGTCACGCGTCACACGTGCCTTTTTAGCTATTGGGGTGCCCTTTTTAGAAATGGCACCCTGCCCTTTTGAGAGCCTGGGCAGAACACTGTCTGATCCGGTCGTTCGAGCTGTTCGTGGGAGCGTCGGGTGTAACTGACGACACGCAGAAGAGGCAGCTACTGTTACATTGTGCAGGCACGGATGTGCATGACGTATTCTACGCCCTGCACGATACCGGGCTACTTCACACCACGTAAGAACATTTCCTATAACCAGTATATGTTCAGGAAAAACAATAAAGGCGAGGACGAAAGTGTGGCGCAGTTCGTCACACGAAGTCGACAGCTTGCGGTTCTCTGCGAGTTTGGCGGTCAAGTTGAAGATTTCATTCGGGATCAAGTCATCTACAACTGTCGGTCGAAAAGTTTGAGAACGAAACTGTTAGCAGAACATGACTTGAAGCTAGAACGTGTACTTGATCTGGCATCTGCCATGGAGGCAGCCACAGACATACAATGAAGTACGTGAGAGATGAAAACAATGACAGTGGGTCTGACAGAGACTTCAGAATGAATAGTTTTGTACGCATTCTTTACGTAACGTCCCGGTAACCATGTCGATAGATTCGGGCTCAACATGCAACATCATAAACACCGAATCCAAGGAGAAACTCCTCGAGCAAGGTATGACACTGCGTTCATTCAAACGCAAGATACACCCTTACAGTTCGCCACCGATTATAGTCAATCCGTCGGTCAAAACCACCATCACTACGGAGGAGGGTAGCGATATAGAAGCTTATTTCTTGGTGCTTGAGGGGACTGCCACTCCGCTACTCGGCAAAGCGACTGCGGAATCGCTAGGTCTGCTGAAAGTGGGAGTGTGTCACGTGATCGGATCGGACGATTACAGCGATGAAGTAGTCAAGCGGTTCCCGAAACTGTGGAACGGTAGTGACTGTCTAAAGGGCGTGCAAGTGAAGTTGCACATCGACAGCGCTGTCCCTCAGGTTGGTTAGAAGCACAGTCGGGTGCCATTTCATCGGCGGGGGAAAGTCGCGAGGGAGATCGAGAAGTTGGAAACAGCTGACATCATCGAAAAAGTATCTGGCCCGACAGAGTGGGTATCCAGAATCGTGACGCCCAGATCAGGCTTTGCGTAGACATACGGGATGCAAACAGGGCCATTTTTCGGACGAGACACATGACTCCAACTTTGGATGACCTCACCGCAGTGTTCAACGGCGCGACAGCAAGATTGACCTCCGTTCCTGATACCGGCAGTTGGTACTATATCGGTCATCATATAACCACGTACGTGGGCTTATACAGATACAAGCGACTGTCCTTCGGAATCAATGGGTGTCGGGTGTCATCATCATCAGTGACGACATCGCAGTCTTTGATGTCGACCAGCGTTCTCACGTCAAAGCATTGGATGATGTATAACGCAAGCTCCAGGAGGTTGGGCTGACAGCCAACTTGGAGAAATGTAATGTCTTCGGGCTGATCTTCTGGGGTGAGGGCATCTCACCTGACCCAAAGAAGGTGGCCGACCTTCACAAGGCTGCAGAACCGAAGAATGCGTCGGAAGTTCGTTCGTTCTTGGGCATGACGCAATAAAGTGCCAGGTTCATCAGGAAGTTTGCGACCATTACTGAACCCTTGCGAGCGCTTACAATGCAGGAAAACGGATGACAATGGGCACTGTAGGAAATCAAGGCCTTCAACGCAGTCAAAGCAGGCCTTGCAGAATCGGCGACAACCGCTTACTTCGATGAAAAGAAGGCGATCGAGATTGTGGTTGATGCCAGTCCAGTTGGGTTGATAGCACTCATCGATCAGGAGAAGCGAATTGTAGCGTATGGGAGCAGAGCATTGTCTGACGTGGAGACACGCTACAGTCAGATGGAGCGTGAAGCTCTGACAGTGGTATGGGCCTGTGAACACTTCGACAAGTTACTCAACGGAGCGCCTCAATGTATAGTCACCAGTGACCACAAGCCACTGGAAACCATTTGGCAGAGGCCTAGACCACCACTTCGGATCGAGCGTTGGGAACTTCATCAAATATCAGCCTGGTGCAGACAGCGCATGTCACGGCATCCGGCAGGACAGTGCATCCTGCGCAACCGTGAGCAACATATGGCAGAGCACTATATGTGAACTCGCTGGCTTCTGCAGCCATACAGCTTGCTTTGACAATCAAGGAAGTGAAGTGTGAAACAGCCAGTGACAGCACACTCCAGTCTGTCATCAATCTGGTTCGGTCCAACAAGTGGCATGACACTACTCAGCACAGGGTACATCGTAGCTCTCTCTCTCTAGCTACAGCAGAGTGAGAGACACACTAATAGTAAGTAAACGTGAGTGGGAATTTGCTGATGCGAGACTACATTGTAGAAGTCCCGAGCACCCTTCGACACCGCGTGCTTGAGCTTGCGCATGAAGGGCACCAGGGTATATGTAAGACAAATGCCTTGCTTCGTACCAACGTGTGGTTCCCAGGTGTGGACGCTGCAGCGGGGGAAGTAGTGAAATGTTGTATTCCTTGCCAGGCGATTACCGCTGGTCGAGCGACCGTGCCGCTCTCCATGTCGCCGCTATCCAGAGGACCATGGCTAGAAGTCAGTATCGATTTCTGTGGGCCCACGGGATAGTATCTGCTCGTCATGGTTGACGTATTCTCACGATATCCAATCGTAGAGATGGTGAGAAGTACTTCCGCAGAGACAGTGATCCCGGTGGTGGACAAAGTGTTCAATCTGTCCAGTTTCCCGGAAGTGGTGAAGACAGACAACGGACCTCCGTTTAACGGACACGTGTAGACATCTTTTCTGCGAGAGCGTGGGGTCCGCCATCGCACGATAACCCCTCTCTGGCCACAGGCCAACTCGCAGGCAGAGTCTTTCTACAAGCCAACGATGAAAACTCTGAAGGCCGCTAGCATCAAGGGGCTAGCATGACGCACTGAGTTGCAAAGAATGCCACTGTCGCAGTATATCGCAGTACGCCACATGCGAAGGCAACCTTCACACCACACAGGCTAATGTTTCGCCGAGATACGCGTACGAAGTTGCCAGAAGTTGTACAGGAACCGAAATTTGACGATGAAGTGGTGAGAGAGAATGACAGAGCGGCCAAAAGTAACACCCAAGCTTAATCTGACAGGAAAAGCACGAGCTACAGCGTCACCGATCGACACTGGTGATGTAGTGCTCGTAAGATAGCGCAAGACAGGGAAACTATCTACACCGTTTCATCCCAGGCCTTTGGTCGTCACCAGCCGAAAGGGCTCCATTGTGACGGCAGGTCGTCAAGATGGGTCTCTCGTAACGCGGAACACGTCCATGTTTCACGCACTACTATATGAAGTACCAGAAGCCGGTGATTGAGGACGATAATACAGAGGAAGAAACATATATGGCCGTACCCCCAGAGCCACCATCTCCGGGGCAAGACAGTGAAAAGGTGACGCCGCCCTTGGTGTCCGAAGGACCACGAAGATCGGCACTTACCCAGAAACCGACCCAGCGGTTGCTGGAACAAGTGTGAGGCGACACGTGTGACTGCTCCTAGTTCGTCCTTCGTACACATGTCTTGTTGTGGTGAGGGATGTATAGTCATTTGCAAAAGTTTAAGACCAAGCACGATTTTTAAGCATTTTATGTTATGGCATCAGATTGCATCAAATAATGTCTGGATTGCATCATCCTATTTGGGCCTTGAAGCAATACGCCTAGTCAGTACTTCCAGGTCATTTGTCTGCTGCTGTCAGTATCGATTAGGTGTTTTTTAATTTTGTCTTCATCCCTAAAATGGGCAAAAAATTGTCTTTAACAGAAGTTTTAAGGGCACAAATAGTGACTCTACATGGAGAAGGATATACGGAAAGAGACAATAGTGCTAAATTACGTTATTCCAAGACAGCCGTGCACAACGCCATCGTCAAATTCAATACTGATGGCACTTTTCGTGACAGTAAAAGGAGTGGTCGTCCACGGAAAACTACGCTCAGGGATGACCATGCATTGAGACGCATCGTGATGCGCTCGCCAATGAGCTCATGCAAGAAAATTTGGGCTGCTTTACGCTTAAGAGGTACGGAAATATGTCTCAGTACTGTTTCGAGACGACTCAGCAAGGAATTTGGGCTCAAGTCCCGCAAGCCGGCCCGGAAGCTACGCCTGACACCTGTGATGAAAAAAAGAGACTGGACTTTGCCAGACGACATCGCCACTGGACTCTCGCGCAGTGGAAGAAAGTGTTGTTCTCAGATGAATCGACCATGCAACAGTTTATACCTCGCAAGAGGCACGTTAGGCGGCCAGTAGGTAAGCGATTTGATGAAAAATATTCAGCAGCCACAATGAAATACCCGCCAAGTCAGATGATTTGAGGTGCCATGTCATGTTTTGGCCCTTCTGGTCTGTATTTTATTTCACCTAACACCATTATGAATGGACCTAGGTACGTGGAGTTGCTGAAGGAGAAGCTGAAACTGCATATGGACATCCACAAATGTACGATTTTCATGCAAGATGACGCTCCTTGTCACCGATCCAAGGTAGCCACTGATTTCCTCAAGAAGAACAAAATCTCCGTGCTGGAATGGCCTGGGAACAGCCCAGATCTAAATCCCATTGAGAACCTGTGGACTATAATGAAGGATAAGGTGGCAGACAAACAACCATCAAGCGCTCAAAACTTGAAACAAGCTAGCAAGGACGTTTGGGTCATCGAAATCACCCAGGAGTACTGCGAATATCTGGTTTCTAGGATGTCACATCGCATCCAGGCGGTCATTGACAGCAAAGGAGGCCACACTAAATACTGAAAAGTAGAGACACTGACACTTTTGGACGACATAAAGTTTCATATTATGTTGTACTACGTTTATCTGAAGAAATAAACTGATATAATGTTATGTGAAGGCCAAAAAATCACAGTTTTTTTAAATTTCTTTAAAAAATCGTGCCTGGTCTTAACCTTTTGCAAATGACTGTATTATAGCGACCGTCAGGTGCTGCTACCAAGCGTGCATACGTAGCTTGTTTATGTTTATAGGGACAACCATTCTGCAAGTGAACACGGACACGTGTAAATAAAATAAAGGACTGCTAGACCACAGCCTATATGCTGGTGTTTTAGTGATCGTTTATTGTAAGTAATAAAGTACAATACGACATGTATGTTGCGTTATGCTTAAACGTCTTTGTTACTACTCAAGTTTAAAGCTAGTCAGACGATCGTGTTCAGAGATACATGTTATCGTCAAGGTTTGACCCAACCACGAATACCACAATTAACCTCTTGTTTGTTACAATACAGAGGTGGTGTCAGTGTTATTTTAATGCTCTTTGACCACTACTAGTGGTGTAAACTATTAGGAATTAATTAGTCGTATGACCTTCCAATTTTTGCAAATAGAAAACAACTTGATTCAGGATATGAAATAATGCTGTAATTGTATTCTTTCATGTAACAACAACTTGTAGTTGATTCAGGTTCTGAAATGATGCTGTAATTGTAATTGATTTTGTTCAAGTAACTACAATATGTACATAGCTGATTCAGGCTACGAAATAATGCCGTAATTGAATTTATTTATTTCATTATAACTACAACATGTACCCGATTGAAGTTCTGAGATAATACCGTAATTGTAATTAGGCCCACTTTCTGTCATGTAACTACACTATTTTATGTAGTTAATTGGGGTTCTAAAATGATACCGTAAGGGTAAAAGTTTACTTTCTGTCGTGTAACTGCAATATTTTATGTTGTTGGCATAGGTTCTAAAATGATGTCTGTCACTGATAACGTCACTATTCTGCTTCTGTTCATGTCTGATGCACACTGCCGTAGAAAAACGTTACGTGTGGTTTGCTATTGTTGCACAGTTGTACTGTTACTTCAGAAGAAAACCGTAAAGGCCAAAACATATTTCGTGACTGATTTTATTTTGGTCTCGCAATTAGCCTTAGGTCGCCAGGTCCAACGCTACATTGTCTTGCTTCGTCGTTTGGAGTCCCGGATAGTGCGCATAGTTGACGACCTACCACTTTCACATGTAGCGCTTTCTGAGAGTGCACAATGATACACGGATGCAAACCGACATCCTATCGCTGGTGGATCAGCTACGTTCAGCCTCCAGGCATTTCGTGGGAGATAGAATCTATCACAGGGGGTCGTTCCGAGATGTACTCGTGCGGAGAAGGGTACATTTTGATGTCTCAGCGGGGTGCCTTTGGGGTTTTTATTGAGTGTTGGTTTAGGTGTATGTCTGTCTTATGAAACGTCGATACGTTTCGTTGATTAGCAGGCCCCTACAATATATACGAACCTGCCTTAGAAAAAAAACAGACTACGGTCCTGTTTCTTACACGATGTCGTGACTTCAAATGGTTTTTAACAGGTCCGAACCCCCGCCCATTTTGACCCAAACCATTCATTCATTCACTTTTTGTTATAGAGAATCAGGTGGGTAAAATAAATAATTTCGTCAACCCCATTGTTGATTATCTGTCTTACGGGGCCCGCTTTGCGCGTTGACCCCAACATCCAGGAGTATTTGGCGTATCAAGATGAAAAAAGAACATCAGCGAATGCCAAAACGAAACCGAAAGCGAGGACGACAGTTCTGATTGACGTAGTCAGCAGATCTCTTGTTGATCCGCAGCTTCGCGTACGCGGCTGCTCGGACGAGACCGGGCTCTCCAGATCCGTCGGCAGACATCGAGCTCGCCCCCGCTCGGCGACCGAGGCGGACGAACAGTTGTAGGCAGGCGGAATTTGCCGGGTACTAGCTCCTGCCGGGTCAGGCCGTGTAGGTGGACTAGTGGCGGGTGTGGTCCCCTGGAAGACAGTAACAATAATAATACATTTCTTATATAGCGCCCAATCCAAATAATTTTGCTGTGGCGCTGTACAATGGGTATTTCAAATAAATTAATAACAAAACCATACATATTTTAAAATACTAATGTGCAATTACTACTAAATAAAATAAACTATCTTGTTTTTAAAATAAATAAACATATGTATATAAGCTATTACAATAATAACAATGCATTAATTATAGTAATAAAGTAATTAAACTTAATCTATGAAAAATTAATTAATGTTAAATTAATTTGTAAAAAGATGCGTCTTGAGTTTAATTTTAAAAATAATAAAGCAACACACGAAGGGCAGCAGTTATCACTATTACAGTAATTTGATTCTAAACTGACCATTTTATTCCTGCTGTCATCATTTACGGCATTGCGTGTAGTGGTAAATCGACTGTAGCGCCAATTCGCCCACTGAATCAAAAGTACATAACTAAATATCTCCCTTATTGTCGAAATCCATCGCCGATCAGTAAATCAGAGGCCAATGGTTCATGCGAATGAACATAGAAGGATGAGTGTAAACATCGGTGCGTGCGTGCGTGCGTGCGTGCGTGCGTGCGTGTGTGCTACTCTACTCTACGCAACTCACCTAAACTCAACTCTAGTCTACTCCAATCCACTCAATCCCCCTCTACTTCTACTCCACTCCACTCTACTTCATATGTAACAATATCGAAATGCGAAAAATACAATACAACTGAAGACCTGTAGTCTGCAAAATATACATTTTGCAAACAACGAAAGAAGAAAAACATAGCTGTGGGACGGGAGACTCCAACTAAGATCAAAACTGAACGCTACCGTAGGAGCCACCCAGAAAAAATATTCATATATATTCTTAATGTATCAAATCCTAACTTTTTTATAACAAAAAGATGATAATGTCCAACATTTTAAAAATTGTAATAGTCTTACTCTTACATAATACGCATGGTAGTTGTTTTATTGATGCTTTCTAATGTGTTGTGTTCGCATGTGCGCATGTAGTCATGCAAACGACTATACAGATTTAGTAGTTGTATTTGTATTAACTGTATTACTCATTTATACTACATTAATTTAGTTGGCATAGGTAGCATTGTAGTATAATGCACCTGACGTATTTTTGTAACACAGTGTTTGGCATAACTTGAGCTTAATCTAATAACTTAATTTAATCTACTGCAGTGGAATTTTGCCCATGCAATGGAACAATATTAGGCATTTGATGGTGTAAATAAATCACAAACGAAGACATTCTTGCAGTGAAAGGCATGCGATCACTCATCAGCTGTCTACATCATCGACGTGTAACTGGTTTGGACACGTCTTCTTTGGGGAGCTGCAGGGCAGGAACAGGCCAATAGGCAGACCACTTTTTCGCGTCAAATATGTAACATGTCAGAGCCAAATGGGTGTTTAGTCGCAACGTTGTGGAATTGAATTTTGTACGTTTTCGGATTTCGCAAATCACATGATTTAAAATGCTACCTCATTTGTTGAAATATCTTCAGTAGTTTTTATTTATTGCAAAAAATGATGGTAACTTTAAAAACGACATTTTGAGAAATGAAGTAATTTGGAATCATATTGCATGTCTTTTTAATTTTATGGGTTCGAAAATGCATGTATTTTATTAGTTTGAGATTATTTGTCGAGGAAAATAAACTGGACAATGAAAGCTTATAATGTACGCATTTGTGTCACAATCACAACCTTGATTGGACATGACCAAGATTCCTAGACAGACTTTTGGGCTCGTGTGGAGAATAGGCCTGTGCACCTTAATACCCGGTTGGTTCGCTGTGTCGGGTCACATCTGTTCCCAAACGAGACATGAAAGCTGCCTTGGACATATGAGGCAGGCAGGCCATGCTTCAAACGAGCCGTGGCGTCGACACTACAGCATGTAACAAAAACACGACTACGACATCGCAATAAGACTAATAATTGTCTCTTGAGACAAAGGTCGGCAACATTCATATTTTATTAAAGCGTTGCTTTTGAGTCCAACCAGCGTGACACATTTTCAAATAATTGTAACAGAATGAGATAACCTATCTTCCGGAAGAATTTTGTAATGAAATTCACGGAAAATTGATATATGCGAGATTTATTACGTGTAATGTCATATTTAATATTTTCAAATATCGTTAATCGAGACGCAGTCGTAGGCTTATAATTTGTATGCGGACGTACGTAGCATCTTATCAGAATGCTGAAACGAGGACATCGGCGAATGTCAAAACGAAACCGAAAGTGAGGACGATGGTGCTGACGGACATCGCCGCCGGATATCCAGTGGATCCGCTGCGTGGAGACTCCTCTCGGCGTCCACAGTGAGTCGAAACTCCTTTGGCGGCAGAGTAACAGTCGTGCACCACCTGCGGAAGTCGCCGTAACTAGTTACTATACTTTTTGCTTCGACTAAATCTGCATCGTTAACGGGAAGAGTCACTCGGTATATAATCCCGCGAATTCGTATTGTACAATTGGTTTTACGTAAAGGCGCACTGGCTCCGTATTTTAGTTTTCGCCCAGAAATGTATATTTAATAAATAACTCGAAAAAAAATGAAAATCTCCATTGATTAGATAGGTACGATTTAAACCACTCGCTCGGAACTTGCATGGTAAAAGATGGCGATACGCAGTGCTCTAGTTTGCTGATTTAGGCATCGAACAAAATTTGCTTTTCAGTTTGTCTCATGAATGAGTAGGTTTCTTTCTGTCTGTCATTAATGCATACATATATACTACATATTGAATTATATGGCATGAAATAGAGCTCAGTGTTTCAGTTCCCCTTTAAACTCGTTCCCTCTGAGCGACAACGAATGAATGACGTAACGGGTTACAACTTTCGGTGGGTGTAGGACATGAGGCTGTTATTGATATAATATAACTATTCACCCATTGAAAAAGACACACGCACGCACGCGCGCACACACATGTATACAACACTGACAAAATCGCTGGCAATCATACGTGTAACAATTTGACCTATTAGACTAATTAGAGTCTACGTCGTTATTATAATTGGCACCACGATGACGGGTTACGTAACATGAATTCTTGTATTGTCACGGTACCAGTGTACACAAAAATACTAGGTCCTACCCAAAAATATATAAATACCTTCTAGAGTGTTTTGAAATTAATTTGATAACACATTAGTTAAAAAAGTAATATGTTGTAGCAAGGTTTGCGTTTCTAGAGACGAGTAAATGTTTTGAAATTGCTACACCGGACACAACTCTTGTAGAGTCAATCGCTCATGGATTGGGTGCGCATGCAATGCAGTCGTGTATTTGAACTGAGTGACGCGTTTTATCGACGCCGCAGACTCCTCAAGGGTGGTTGGAGGTGTAGGTGCTTTGTAGTGAGAATTCTTCGTTTGTGATTTTGTTATACTGTATGTGTCTTAACTTGTCTTACCTGGCATGTGTATACCCCTACACCAATAAGAACTATTAACTTATCTAAAATGTCAAGTGTAGATCCCTACACCAGTGAGCTCAACATAGGAAGTGACGGTATATCGGATGTCACGTGACTGTCCCTGGTGGTTTGATGTCAGAACCCAAATTATGCGTTTGACTAGTATTACGTTTCGCATTAGCAAACATATTTACATTAGAAAAAAACATTTATTATGTTTATTTCGGACGGCACACATATGTCGGCTCAACCTTTCTAGCATATCTTCTCGCTTAAAACAATTTTCCCTTTTGTTTGTGTCGTTAAGAAAACATTGAGGCTAGAATTTCAAGGTTTAGCCTAGGTAATGGAATGTGCAAAACATTATATTTCCAGCGGTTATTCAAAAATGTCCCACATTCCCACGTTCAACACGGCTGACTTCATGTTACAAATTACTGTGCTAGAGGAACAGACTGACCCCTTTAAATAGGCGTCGACACTTACACACGTATCCTCGTAGGAGGCGCACACGAGTGTTCCCTTTCGCTGGAAATAGCTGCTCACTGCATCGACTTTGAGCACCTTTCCCGGAGCGTCACAGTGATACGACTTGTTCGCAATGTGCACGTAGTAACTCTCCGACGATTTGTTGCACGTATACTGCGACAGGAAGACGAACAACATGACTGACAACGACTATACAGAAACACCCAGTCTCGTGTAGCCACATTAGCTAGATGTACGTAGGACGTTCAAAACACCCACCCCGTTTAAAACACTAGCGGTTTTGACAGTAAGTTGAAAACACTGTTGTCGTGTTGAAAACAAGTCTAGATTCTAGCAATTGAACCTAGGCCTGGCCTACCTAAATCACATATGGAAAGTTAACATTTACAAATAGAAATCGGTGAAATTTTATTGCGTGTTTGTGCGACAAAAACGATCCAGATTTTATGACAAAAATAATCAGTTTTGAAATTCGATCTGTACTGAGACTGAGTGTTTTTAATTTCAGTTGAACACAAGTGTTTTGAACAGGTTAAAACACTAATATGTTTTCGAGGGTGGGTGTTTTGTGCTTACTACATCGGTTTGGTGAACCGAAAAGAGAGTTCCTTTTAGAAGCATGACTTGGCTATAATTGCCAGAGGAAATCACTTAATTTCGTCGACATAACCGAGTTTCCTATAGTTGTTTCTAGCGCTCGGCGACGTTCTTTAACAAACCAGTTTTAATTATATATATTTTGTTTAGAATTTGACGGTCTTATTAAGTATCTTTCAACTAGTCAGCCTGTTTCAGAACATTATCGCCAAACCGACCTTTCTATAGTGGCAGGGTGCTTGTCGTCGTCAGTGGTTTGTGGCCGACATTAACGTGATCTCCGAGTCACTGGGGATACGCAGCCCCCAATGTTGAGGGCTGGCTAGGGTGTTATACCAAATGTATATACCTGTATACCATGACTATTACGGGTCTTGAACTAAAAACTCTAGTAACCATGGTATGCTGTAGATCAAAAACATTCATTTCGCATATCCAAACCGTATGGTAAACACAGAAAGGACAGAAAGTAGACAACAAAAGGAAAAATGAGAAATACACAGGAGCGAGGAAAAAGATTGATTTCTACCATCAATAAATCCGCCCTTACAGACCATGCGACAACTGAAAACCACATCTTAGACTGAGAGGGAGCGAAAATTGTAGACAAGGAACCCAACCGAAGAATCCGGCACATCAAGGAAGCCATCTCGACCAATCAACAGAGACGAGGGCAATTACGAACTGCCACACGTGTACGATGACGTCATTCTGCGTCATCGGTACTGAAGAAGTCAACGTGATACGTTAGACGAAAGCCTTTACTAGATCAAATACAGTTTGGATATGCAAAATGAAAGTTTTTGATTTCAAAAAGAACTATCCTGAAGAATGTTCAGTAAATCTAGTATTGCGTGTACAACTAATGCTATGATACACTGATGAAAGCAAATTAATACCATACAGGATGTACTTTCAAGCAGATTATTCTAGTTGACAGGCAATAACGTTGTGCACATGACGCCCAATGCTGATATCTTCAGTGACCTGATCATGAATTTAGCTTGCGGTGTTCAACACCCTGAAATAATGGCAACACATAATATACCAGTTTAATCACCGAAGTACTTGCTTAATTATGATTTAGGTTAGTTACGTCGGCAGCTCTCGCTGGCACAATGCTATTCGAATAATAAGTTTAGCATCTGCTACCAAGTCATGCGAACTGGACCCGCTGCCAACGTCACTCCTCCAACAGAACATTGAAGCGCTGTGTCCGGTTATTACACACATAATTAATGCGTCGCTCTCCACTGCTATAGTCCGACAGTCTATGAAGACGAAGCACGTCATTCTAACGCGTGTACTGAAAAAAACGAGGTGCTTATGTGAATGTGCTGCCTAACGTCCGCCCAATATCGAACATTTCGTTTGTGCCGAAGACAGTGGAGCGCTTCGTCTCAAGACAACTGCAACGCTCCCTGAACGAGAATGGCATACTGGGCGTCTACCAGAGTGCCTACCGACCACGCCTCAGTGCGGAGACAGCACTCTTACGCAATCACAGTGATGTGGCGCAAGCGTGGTTGGCGTCATATGGTCGTACCTCTGCCGTGCGTGTCGGGAAAGAAATGTTTGAGTGTACCGTGATGAGATCCTGAGTGCCACAGGGGTCGGTTCTTGGGCCGGTGCTCTTCAACGCCTACATTGTGCCTCTAACGAATTTACTCAACCGAGACGACGTACAACACCATCTGTACGCCGATGAAACGTTATACGTCGATTTTCCATCGTTTGAGTATACAAAATGCTCTCATCAGAATGGAGGCCTGTATCAGTGAAGTTAAAACGTGGCTCTATGACAACGGACTGGTTCTCAACGAGAGCAAAACGGAAGCATTTGTTATAAGTTCATCGAGCTTGCGCAGACCAATACTCATTGATCATGTCGACATATGCGGACAATATGTAGCGACATCGACCATCGTCCGTGACCTTGGTGTTGCAATTGTTGCTGATTTATCGATGGCGACGCAGGTGGCAAATGTATATCGAAGTGCTTACTACCATCTCTCGAGAATTGCTCGTGTACGAGAGGCAGTGACGACCAGTGTCTGCAAATGTCTTGTCCATGCACTTGTGACATCCATAATTGATTATGGAAATGCGATGCTGTTTGGTATACCTGACCGTCTGCTGCACCGTTTAGAGAGAGTCCTCGTGTTGTGATGCAACTTCGACGAAGTGACCGGCGATCTATCACTGGCGTCCTACACCACTTACACTGGCTCCCAGTGAGAAAGCGCATCGAGTACAAGTTACTAATGGTTGTACACACGGCACTGTATGCAGGCACGCCACTGTATCTCGCGTCACTGTTACATCGTCACTCACCACGCAGGACCCTACCTACCCCTACAGGTGGTGGTCTGCTTCTGGACGTTCCACGCGTGAACCTAGAACGTTATGGTCGTCGGGCGTTTGCATGTGCTGGGCCGACATTGTGGAACTCTCTGCCTCTGGAATTACGCGCGTTTGAGAACACTAGGCAGTTTGGAAAATTATTGAAGACATTTCTGTTTTCAAACTAATAAAATCACACATCGTTTAACCTTTGTATTATTCATGCATATGGTTTTAATGAATTTTTAGTCTTAGTTATCTCAGAATCACATTTTAGTATCAAATCAACTTATTTAATGTAATTTAGTTTTTTTTATCCAGTATGTTCAGCTGTTCAGTACTTTTGCTAATCGTTTATTTTATCAATGCATTTACCCGTAATTTTACTATACATAGGTTTATCTATATAATATTATATATATATATATATATATACATATATATATATATATACATATATATATATATATATATACATATATATATATACATATATATATATATACATTATATACTATAATTTTGCTTCCTAACTTTATTTATTGTTGTTATTTAACTCTCTTTTTTATGCTTCTTAGATGATTGCAGATTTTTAAACACCCGTGAACGGGTCATTAATCCCGGATTTTATGGTGTGTAAATAAAGTTTATTATTATTAGTAGTATCTTGTACCTGACCAAAATTGGTTTTACACGGAAGATGCGCAAAAGGGTCTACATATATATATATATATATGTATACTTCTTCTAGCTGCGCACAAAACTGGTAGGATTGGGGTTAATTAAGAGTAGGATTTAGGGTTATGGTCGGGGTTGTGCGAGGAATAACATGAGCAATTAATACTACGATGCTTGTGCACGTAGTATTTCTTCTTCTGTGCCATTGATCATTTAAAACTATTTACAAACATTTAACTGTGTTCCTATTTGTATATAGAAAAGAATGCGAATCTGATAACTGTTGTCAGCATCAGTACACCTCTACGTCATTTCCGGTACAATTTCTCACCGAGTAGCAGCCGCAGCCGTAGTTTGTTTGCTTGTCTGCTGGTTCAAACGGGTCACGCCATTTCTCGCCATGCTTGAAGCAGCGGGACTTGTTTCCCCACACCTCCATATAGTTATTGATTCGAGGCGCTACGAGAGAGAGAACACATTTGTTCATCTGGGTTACAACACAAACAATTTAATTTAAAGTGAAACAAAATATAACTTTTTGTATTACGCACCTTAAAGAGTTTCTTCAAACTTACCATTTGCAACCAATCACATTCTAGCGTTAATGGCGTAGTTAGAATGTGTTCTCATTCTACTGACATCTCTGATAACATGGAGGCTGACATCTTGCTGATGATGGGACGACTTGGCCAATAGCAACAAATAAACGAGTAACGCGTTATTTTTATTGCGGGGCTCCCAGCAAGCTACCAATTCGTTATCGACCTGGTTCACTTGTCAACACACGTTGTAGCGTACGGTTCGTTGGACTTAAACAAGGTCGATATGCAATAACAAAACGATATTTTGTAATATGCTAAACTGTTCCGCATGCGGTTGTAGCAATACTTACGTTTTCTTATTTTGATTGGTGTCACGTCCGCGTGAACAAAAGCTAAGAAATGCTGGAGTTAAGTTAGAACAGTCACAGAATGAAATACATTACACAATTAAGAGTTTAGAAGAAAGCTGAATAATAAGCGTCCACGGCATGCTAGTCGCGTGAACGATAATATTGTACTTTGATTAATGTGGCCTGGAATTACCGTTGTGAGCTCTCCAGAAATTCAGACTGTGTTATGATAACCCCATTGACATTGCAAGACTTAATATGTTTTATGTTAAATGAATAACAAGTTGTTTAATGTAGCAGAACGCTATCCGTCGGATTGGTGAAAAACAGTACACACAGATTTGGTGACGTAGTTTTCTGGCCAACAATGGCATGGTCCATGAAATTCGGTAGCTGTGTGTTAACATTCTTCTAATTAACAACTGGCGAAAAAATGTGATTGTAGTTGCAAATAGTAAGTTTGTGTTAACACACACACACACACACACACACACACACACACACACACACACACACACACACACACACACACACACACACACACACACACACACACACACACACACACACACACACACACACACACACACACACACACACACACAAACACACACCCACACACACAACGCACTCACACATTCTCACGCACAAACAAACACACATACGCACACACACGCACTCACGCGCGCGAGCAAACACACACAATCATACACACATGCATAAACACACACGCACGTATGCACACACGCGCAAACACGCACACTCACACATACATGCACAAACACACACACACACACATATGCGCGGGAATTTCCCCGGAGGGGGGCAGACATATGGTTCTGCCCCCCCCCCCCCATTAAATGTGAATGTGAATGTTTGTTTTTGTGGCGAGCGTCAATGACGGGTGGAAATCTAAATTTTATGAGACGATTAATGTGTATGTTTGTCGACTGTGAAAGGTTTGTGCAATTGGAGATCAGTCGTGGTTTTCTGAGCCCCCCCCCCCCCCGTCCCAGTAATAGGACCGCGGCGGCGAAAATGTTTTCCAAAAAACACACACACACACACACACACGCACACGCACACGCACACGCACACGCACACGCACACGCGCACACACACACACACACACACACACACTATCAAAACCACTTCTAAATTCAAATGTTCCACTACAAAAATTCCACCTTCTGCTAGAGTGTATATTTTTCTTAAACACAGAAAACAACCAAATAATCGAAGCGATTTTCTTTGTAAGCTAATATGCATTTAGTGATGCGGCATAACTTAGATAGCCAAAAGAATTGTGCATTTTGTAATAAAAGCACAACATTTAGCACATATGTAGACAATTATATTATAAACAGATTTGGTTATTGAGACCTCGCAGATTTGGCCCCTGGCGGCTGTAACATTTTCCAAAATGTCCGCCTGCGGTCACTGATATTTTACATGTCTGCTCTACTGGGGAGGACAGCGGGTTGATAGCGGTGGCTATCCTCGCGCGCCAGGGGTCACTGCTGCTGATTACGTCAGTGCCAGCCAGCAGCACCCCCTAGCTGATCGCTTTGCGAAACTCTGAATTTAAGCCTGTGAAATCGTTCACTAGATCAGTGGATCTCGGCAGGTCAGGTGGTCATAATAAAACTAAGTTCAACCAACCGTGGCACGCGTTACATGCAATGCTTAGGAAGTAGAAACAATTATTCGAATACACAATACCGCTCAGCTGCTCGTGCTAATGGGCGAACGGGTCATTATATATTGGGATTCCCAGAAATCGTTTATCAGTCTTCAAATTGGGGCGGATATTTGCGCTGTTCTCACGGGTGATGCAGTCGCGACTGGCGAAATCAATTACTACTTTGACTTAACTAACTTCCGCACTTCGCGTAGGGGATCAGCCAGGGTAGTTTTGCATGGCAAATAGCCCTGGCTTGCGAGGATGGCGGTGGCTAATTCACTTATTTAAAAGAAGTTGGTAGTGAATGTAGATAACAATAACTGGCTTGACACCTGGAAGGGATACTACTACTACTACTACTACTACTACTACTACTACTACTGCTGCTGCTGCTGCTGCTGCTGCTGCTGCTGCTGCTGCTGCTACTACTACTACTACTACTACTACTACTACTACTACTGCTGCTGCTGCTGCTGCTGCTACTACTACTACTACTACTACTACTACTACTACTACTACTACCACTGCTGCTGATGCTGCTGCTGCTGCTGCTACTACTACTACTACTACTACTACTACTACTACTACTACTGCTGCTGCTGCTGCTGCTGCTGCTGCTACTACTACTACTACTACTACTACTACTACTACTACTACTACTACTACTACTACTACTACTATTACTTCTACTATTACTATGGTAAGGCAGAGGAATATGCCCATGTGAGGCAACACAAGCCCATGCCACTTTAATCACGAACGCTTATGAGGCTATTCCTAGTGCTGCTATCTGTCGCTTTCTTCACTCGTGGCTCCACATCATCATTCACTGTCAGACATAGCGATGCGCAGGAGACGTCAGTTCTCTCGTATATAGGGGTGATGTTGCAAGATGGAGTTAATAGACAGGCTGTCGCACCTGGGCATCAGCATATCTTATGACCGCGTTCTCCGACTCTCAGCTAGATGAGGAACAGTGTCTGCCAACAGGTTCAAAGAGAACACGTGGTCTGCCTTCCGACGATGCGTGGCAAAATGTTCACACCTGCCGCCGTTGATAACACAAATCACAACCCAAGTGCCACTAGAGCGAAGGAGTCCTTCCATAGTACTGCTGTCACACTACTTTAGCATCCTTCTTTCGTTGGTGAAGGAGTGGATTGAAGCATTGCCATCTTTGGATCTGTAGATGCAAGCTCCAAGATCATCGGTCACTTGCCACTCTACTACACTGATGTACCTCCTGTCACCAGCAACATCAAGAAGCCATCTAGCTTGACGACGCTAACCAGAGACCGCTTCATTCAGCAGACTGAGGAAGAATACATGTGGCTAGACCATGCAAAGCAGGTCCTGAAGAACAAAACTGGGACCGAGGATAACACATCTTGAGCAAGCATTTCATGCCAACCGCCAGCCACCGGATGCTCGAGTCATCTGACCCACCGCGCTGCTTCCGCTGTTCCTGGATAGTGAACGCACAGTGGCCATGATCAGGCACTCAATGGATGTCGTAGCAAATGCCGTGGAACATCTCAATCCTGGGCATATACCAGTGGTCACCTTCGACCAGCCACTGTTTCCCTTGGCCAAGACAATTCAATGGAAATGGCCAGATAACTACGGCGAAGACAAGTTAATGGTGATGTTTGGTGGTCTCCACATCGAGATTGGCAGCCATAAAGATTCTGGAGCTGCGAGGGAGTGGCTGGGTGCAAACACTGGTGCAAGCCGAGATTATGACGCCAGGGACAGCCGACTCCTTCCTGCGAGCAACCCATGTCGCCCGCATAAGGAGAGCTCACCAAATCACTGCTGCAACGCTGTACATCCTGCAACACAGTGCGTATGACAGCTACTGTCTGAGAGACGCTGATGATGCAGAAGGTCTGCTCGAGATCGAGGATTGGTGCCATCAGAAAGAAAACACCCCAAGTTTAAGTACTGGGCAACCGTGCAAGAACTAGAGGTGTTGGTATTGGTCTACGTGCGTTCTCTACGACAGGCATCATTCGCGATGTACCTTGACGCCCTGACGGAACTGGCCCCTTGGTTCCATGCCTTAGATCACAGTAACTATGCCAGGTGAATCAGTGTCCATCTGAAGGACATGGGAGAATTTCTAACAAAGCACCCAGACGTAGCCAGGAAATTCAGGGCAGGCAGCTTCACCATACAGAAAACGAAGAAGGTTTTCTCTATGTTCCCAATTGATCAAACACATGAACAAAGCAACGCCATCATCAAAGGAGACGGCGGTGCAGTTGGCCTCACCGACAACCCAAGTGTTTTGCGACGTTGGGTAGTTTCTGGAACAGAAGTTGCCAGGGTCATAGAAAAGTTGGTTGGGGATGAACACTGGGGAAGGCGAGTAGACA
Organism: Escarpia spicata; assembly: GCA_963995525.1. Classification (NCBI taxonomy): domain Eukaryota; kingdom Metazoa; phylum Annelida; class Polychaeta; order Sabellida; family Siboglinidae; genus Escarpia; species Escarpia spicata. Next base: position 21,369,308 of record OZ023217.1, read on the forward strand.
CACGTCATCATGACCAGACACCAAATGTGCAGATCACATTCACCAAAGATGTCCGCTCTCTTGTCACCGTGATATAAGTGTCCTCCGGCACTCTCTGATGCTTGGAAGACGTCTCTGAAGCCCAGTGTAGTTCTTGATGGAGCTGTCATATGACATACGTCCAGATGCTGAAGCCAACTGCAGCCAAAAACTCTGATGATATGTCCCAAAAAATCTCCATTCCATACATGTCCACAAAGCTCCAAACTGCGTCACACCTGGACTTGGTGTGGGACAGCTACAATGCTGATTCACTGAAAGCCAGTGCAAGAACAAAGCGTGGAAAAGGAGTGCGAAGACGTATGATGGCTGCAGCTGCCGGGAAATTGCAACAAGACAAAGTTATTCACCTTCCAATCAGAAGCTCTCGTCGAGTGGTTTAACAAGGAGGACAAACAGCTTGTCATCACTAAAGGAGAATCAGTCCTCGGCAAGCCAGCACTGCCGGATCTGGCCTCGCTCGTCCCATGTAGCCACGAAGAAACTGACAGTCGCATGATGTTGCATGCAACCCACGTATGCTCAACATAGCCACAGTAAGATACTGATCCGGACTGTTGACACCGACATCGTTAGTTATGGCTGTGGCAGTGGCCCGGGGGTTTCAACCAGAAGATGAACTGTGGTTAGCATACGGAACTGGCAAGTGTTTCCGTTACCTGTTTCAGTTTCGCAGGGCACGGCAAGAAGACTGCCTGGGCAATCTGGACAGTGCTTCCGGAACTCACAGACGCACTGCTGAAGCTATCCTCTGCACCAAGCGACATACCAGAAGATGTCATGGACACCATCGAGAGGTTCGTTATCCTGTTGTACGGACACGACAAAGCACGAAAGAAATTCTTCGCAAAGAAGAACAATGTGCATCTGATCCCACTGACCAAGGCAGCTTTGGAGGAGCATGTCAAGAGGGCGGCCTACAATGGAGGGCATGTGTGGGGCCAGGCATTGCTACCAGCATCAAAGCTACCGACACCGACAAACTGGGGCTGGGCCAAGAATGAAGACGGGTCGTGCGAGCCTCTTCAGACAAGACTACCCGAGGCAGCCGACACCTGCTATGAGCTAATTTCATGCAAGTGAAAGAGTTGTGTGAAGCGTTGCAAGTACAAAATGGCTGGACTAGAATGCACAGCTCTGTGTGTTTGTGAAGGGGAGAGCACATAGAATTGAATTTCTGACCATTAAAGGGAACTGTGAAAGCAAAAAAGAAACTCTGGTAACACATGAGCACAAGCGAACATAATTTTACATTTGATAAAGAACAGTTCAATTTGACATATCGTTGTCAACATGTATTGATGTTAAGCATGGTTGTTTGTTGAAAGGTGTTTTAAATTGGAATAATTTGGACATTTTATGACTTAGTTTTCAGACACATTCGTTTTCCAAGGCCATGATAGTATTAGGCCTAAATAAGGTCGGTGTTCAGCTTCACAACAGTCTGACTTGTAATTTTATAAATCATTAAATGTATCATTAAAACGAAACTCGTTCTGCTAATAAGTGCTGCTTTACATCCATTAACTATTAAAACAACACGACAATCACTGTCAATCACTTTCCACAATATTTTAGAACCTTAAAATGTCAACTATCCCCACTTGAAATCACTGAACATCAGTTAATATCAGATTAAATTGTTAGCGATGTGTCGATATCCATATCTGTTTTATATGTATCAATCTGCATGCAAACCAAATTTGGTGCTTTTTATAACAAAATGCACAATTGGTTTACTATGCCGCCCCACTAATTCGATATAAAAATTATACTGTATCAAAACGTGATAATTTCATATAAGTACTTTCTCTTCCACTTATATCTTGCATGGTTATGCATAATTTTGGTGTTATCTGCGCAAAAAGCCAATAAATAGTGCACTCTGGACAAGGTCAAACCTTCAGGGACCCACGACAATACTGATAAGTGGAACTTCTGATAACTAGACAGTTATCAGAAGGTCCCCTTATTGGGACCTACCCCCAGAACCGAGGAAAAAAGATTGGCTTAGCGAAAATCAATGTATGTGAGTTCGAGTTATCTGGAGTGCACTGAGAGCACTGAGAGCACTGTATATGACCAATGCATACAGGTAATTATGTAGAAGCAAACTAAAAGTTGGCCAAAGTAATGGATTGGGATTTTAGTGTGACTGAATCAGCATAACAAGGCTCTCTTGTATTTCTTTTCCATTTAACCAGCTGTACATTTAGTAATAAGTCCCATAATCTAATCCTTAAACTGAATTAATATGCAGTGTTGAATTAGTTAACTCATATTTAGGTTCAGTTTCCTAAATTCAACTTTGTTTAGTGCAGGAACATTTTGACCATCAACAGTTTGAAAGTAGCCATGCTGATGGAAAGACGAAATTGAAGAGCTCTACCCAGCAATGCCATTAATTGGACAATGGGTCACCTGACATGAGATGGTGCCTGACTTTGTTCTGCCCCATTCTGTTCAGTGCGACATCTAAGGGAAATTGTACATCACTTCTGCTTCTGCTGGGAATACGTACATCACTACGTTTCAAATAGATTTGTGCAATCGATCGATTTGTGCATCCAAATGCACTTCTTCCCGTCATTATGTTGCAAAGTAGGAGTACTTAATAAAATGTATGCTTTCTTATGCTCATCATGTTTGGATTGTGTTCTACAGCATATTCTTCAAAATTTGTTGAAACAAGTTTGTGTTAAGTGAACTATACTGGGAGTAGTGTATAAAAAGGTGTCAACAAAGTTGCTTTTACAATAATTTTGAAAATTCATAAAATATAAATGTTTCACTACATTCAAAATGTTTTAGAGATCTTCTTGAGTGAAATACACCAATGGTGACCGAAAACAGTGTTTTAAAATATGCGTTACTTTTAAAGTTTTGTAATTTTATAACTTTATTTCCATCATACAATGGCCATTTTATTTGTTATCGAAACGGGAGTTCGACAGAAACAAATTCAATATCTTTTATTCTAAATGACTTCCAGTACAAAATAAAACATGTTTTACACTGATGAAATATTTTTAAATTGTTCTACAATAATGTTATTCACTTTATAGATGTACATTTTTCAAACTGTATTAATTAAACCTTATGTAGATACGAAAGTACGTAACCACCTATCCTATTTTAATACCGTAAATTACTTATGTGATGTATAATGTATTTATACTGTTTATGGAAATAGCAGCTGGATTTATGGTGCAAATAAAATGGTTTCATTATTGAATGTTTCTCGACTTCAGAAAGTTTCTGTTATCTAAACGTTTAATTAAAACTTCATTTCGAAATGTATAGCCTGATGTACCTAGTGAAAAAGGAACCTGATAGTACCATAGTTTTTATATTCCAACAAAAACAATGCAAATAATTCAATATGACATCGGCGGCTTCGTGCACGGTGTGGTGTTTTTTCTTTTAAATCAATCCGTCTGTCATGAACTGTCGCTATATTCATTCTTCGATTATTCCATTTATTTTCCTTCTTTTCTTTGATGAATCTGTGACATAAACAGCAGCTGGTCCACGTTTCATTTTGATTTCTTGCATATATCAACTCGACGTAGCTAATCGAAGTGTGACGGACAATCCCGAATATTCATGAGCACGCCTTATACGGATCGTGAAGGTGGGCCTAAAGTAGAAACTCCGCGTACGCGGAGTAGTGTTTTCGATATATTGTCAGGGTCACTAGTGATTAATAAAACTAATGAAATTCTAATGAAATAAAGGCATAGAATTACATGAAATAATCATACTAACAGGATTAACTAATAATTGTGTACATTACAAAGTGACACAAATTCTCAAAGAATCCCTTTAAATATCATATGGAACCATTTTACCACCAATTAAGAAGTCCTACAACCGCTTATTAGGTCGCGAAAAAACCACCGGCGGCCGAACCAAATTCATATTGAGTGGGCTGAGCCGGAACTTCAGTACGACTCCGCTATGACATCCGAAGACGGGGTTGAGGGGGTGTTGTTGAACATTAGTCGTGGCGACAATCACCATTTTCGAAGTTCTAAGCTGGCGGCACATAGCAGCTCACAGTCAAGAGGTCTAGGCGGCACGTCACTCGAGCGCAGACAGCGCGGCCACGTGATTCCAGGCCCGTCTGGGTCCGCCTATGATTCCATATAGAAGCCTTCAAAGTTAACTTTTACAGACACCACATAATTTTGTTTTATGACTATGTCCAGGCACTTTACACTGCCTATTGAGTTGTCTACCTGTTCCTCTTATTATTATCGACAATATGAAGTACATTATCATAATATTATGGACATCGCACGACTTTCCGTTAGCCATCTTTTCTTTCAGTTGGCAAAATGTGTCTTCTTTCGACAAACCGATGACATGCGCTGATTTGGTTTATATAATAAAAGATAAGATAATTATTCTACTGACAATTTATTTATGTACAGCCTATTTAGTTTACCATGATTATGCTAATCATTTATCACACGTTCATTTTGAAAGCATGGGTCGCCAAGCAAGTCCCACGATCGGAAATTGGGGAGGGTCGCCTAAAAACGGACAAGCACTGATTATATTTGATTTTGTGTTACTAACCCAAATTGTTAGAACTTTCTGCGCAGCTGCTGGTCTTCACATTATATATCTGTTGGTAGAAGACAATATCCATAAGTGTACGTGTGGTGTGGTGTATGTATGGGTGTGTGTGTTTGTGTGTGTGTATGTGGTGTGTGTGTGTGTGTGGGTGTGTGTTTGTGTGTGTGTATGTGTGTGTGTGTGTGTGTGTGTGTGTGTGTGTGTGTGTGTGTGTGTGTGTGTGTGTGTGTGTGTGTGTGTGTGTGTGAGTGTGTGTGTATGTCTTTGTGTGTGTGCATGTGTGCGTGTGTGCGTGTGTGCGTGTGTGCGTGTGTGCGTGTGTGCGTGTGTGCGTGTGTGCGT